>OX123200.2:3019389-3674560 GCA_944739405.2 Euclidia mi | reverse complement strand
CATTGAATTTAAGCTTGGAATCTGTTTCAAATCCTTTAAATTAAGTTATGAGACAATAGAGTCAATCTCGAATTGAAATTCGATCGAATTAGAACAGCTGAGTCTTGGTCATCTTTTTATTCAGATATTTTATAATATGCTTTTGAACACAATTTCGCTTTTACAATAATTTTGAACTTATTCTTTGATAGGTTTCTTATATTCTACGGGAGCTTCTTATAAAAGCGTATACATTGCCCCATAAAACAGCTACTTATTTTGTGGAGACGAGTGATATGAACTACGAGATTATTCCTGTGTCTTGTATTTACAGAATGTATATCACATTTTTTACAAAATTTGTCAATATTTTTATGTACGTATAGCAGATTTTCATAAATATATTGTGATACAACAGTTAGAATGTTTATTTCTTTGAACTTTTCTCTAAGTGAAACTATTGGACCGAGATTATAAATGCCCCTTACAGCTCTTTTCTGCAGAACGAATATTGTATTTAGGTCTGCAGCATTCCCCCAGAGAAGAATCCCATACGACATTAAGCTATGAAAGTAACTAAAATAAACCATTCTAGCTTTTTCTAAATCTGTGAGGCGTCTAATTGTCTTAACTGCATAAGCTGCAGAACTGACTTTGCCCGATAGCCTTTCTATATGTGGACCTCATTGGAGTTTGGTGTCCAGCATAATACCTAAAAACATGGTTGTCTCGACGGGCTCAATCCTAGATTCATTAAGTTGTACATTGGTTGTCATATGTTTAACATTGTGCATTGAAAATTTTAAAAGTTTAGTTTTCTTTTTATTAAGTAATAGATTATTTACATTAAACCAATTAACAACTTAAGAGAGTGCATTGTTTACTTCGTCAAAGTTACTCTGTCGCCGTTTAATATTAAAAATCAAAGAGGCATCATCCGCAAACAATACAATCTCATGATTATTCTTTACGTAATAAGGTAAATCGTTAATATATATCAAGAATAGAAATGGTCCGAGAATTGAACCCTGCGGGACACCCATTTTCAAGGCAGAACCTAGAAATGTCTTACCATTAACCTCAACCTTCTGAATTCTGTTGCCCAAATAAGAAGTCAGAAGATCGAGAGCTTTATTCTTAATGCTGTAATGATATAGTTTCCTGATAAGAGTATCATGATGAACACAATCAAAGGCTTAAGACAAGTCGCAAAATATACCTAACGCATCTTGCGACTTCTCCCAAGCCGCAAAAATACTTTTCAGTAACTCAACTGCTGCGTCAGTAGTTGAACAACCCCTCGTAAATCCGAACTGTTTCTTGTGAAGAAGATTGTGTCTATTGAAATGACTAAGCAACTGATTAAGAATTAGTTTCTCAAAAATTTTGCTAAGTGTTGGCAATACAGAAATAGGTCGAAAATTTGAGGGGTCTGATGTGTCACCAGATTTAAATAAAGGTGTTATTTTACTATACTTCATTAAATCAGGAAATGTTCCAGAAGTGACACAACCATTGAACACAGTTGCAAGATGTGGAGCAATTAATGTAATAATAGACGAAACAGTCTTTACTGACAATCCCCACAAATCCTTTGTCTTTTTCATATTAATAGTTTTAAACTGTTTAAGAACATAATCAGTAGTAACAGCAACAAATTCAAAGGCTGTAACATCCTTCTGGCTGTTCGGCTGTTCCGGCACGCAGTCTTTAAGCAGCATTTCAGCAGACATAGAAGACGAATTGAGTGACTCTGTAGTTACAATGGGTTTATTAGTAAAAAACTTTTCAAATTCTGTCGCTACTTCCAAGTCCTCTGCAACACTCACATTATTGATATTTAGTAGGTAGTCGCGACTGCGTGCTTTGGCTCTACCAGTTTCACTATTGATCACATTCCAAGTTGCTTTTATGGTATTTTCAGCGCTTTTTATTTAATTTTTCAAATACATTGATTTTGCAGCATAACAAGCTTGTCTAAATGTTTTTGAGTATTTTTTCACATAATTAATAAAGGCTGGACTATTATTAAAAGTTCTTTCATTATAAAGTTCATATAACCTAATCCGACTTTTATGAATGCCTTCATTTGCCCAATCACCAAACATCAGACTGTCAGTTACATTTATTTTTTTAGGTTTAAATACAGTAGAAAATTCATCATGAATCAATTTAAATAATGAATTATATAACTGATCCGGATGGTCATGAATACGCAACCAACGCATTTTATTTGATAAATTATTTTTAAAAACTTCTAATCGGTTTTCATTTATAGGTATAAAATTAATAATTTTAGTCTGAATCTTAGGGCTTTTTCTTGGACAACAGACTAACTGCCCACAGTGATCCGACTGTAAAATATTAATTAAGGATTTTTGTAAAGGCTTAGTGTTAATAAATATATTATCAATACAGGTAGCACTTGTGGCAGTCACTCTAGTTGGTTCTAAAAAAGTATGACTTAAATTGTAAGATTTAAATAGATTTAAGAAGTCAATTGATAAAGAACATTTCTCTAAAATATTAATGTTGAAGTCACCACAAATAGCAACCGTTTTATGGCAATTGGTAACTTTGCTTAGTGCATCCTCCATAATTACTATAAAACTTTCAAAATGTGCACATGGAGGCTTGTATACACTCATAACAATGAACTGATCAAATTCGACACAAGATATCTCTAGAACTCGCTCAACAGAGAGGCTCACAATATCAGATCTTTCTTTAAATTTTAAAAGTTTATTTATTATAATTAACGAGACTCCTCGAATAAATTTTTCTCTGCTGAATGAGCTTGCAACCTGGTGGTTGTTGAAATTGAAAATGAACTGGTGGCTTTTTAGCCAATGTTCTGTAATACATAAAATGTCAATATTGTTACTGTTCATGAACAATTCCAACTCTAACTCCTTACCCATCAACCCTTGTATATTTTGATGCACCAGGTTAATACAATTTTTTAAATTATTTTTTGTACAATGTGTGGTTGATGAAAGTGTGTTTTTCTTACTTATATTTAAATTTATCAAAGTCTTGTCTATGTTATTGCCAGAGATTGACTCTATTGTCTCATAACTTAATTTAAAGGATTTGAAACAGATTCCAAGCTTAAATTCAATGTCAAGTTAGACTGCTCAATAAAAGCAGTGTTATTAGCCAAATTTTTGGCTGTGCTTTGAATATATTGAGATAGATTATAACTATCACATGTCAAATAAAAACTTCTAATGAAAGCATTAGAGTCAATAAAGTCAATAAAATAATTTTATAATGTCAATGTATGTAATTTACAATTTAATTTATATCTATAGTCATTTTCGGCCTGTGGCAACAACTTACTGTAGGGAAATGCAAGTAAAATAATTTTTCTAACTTTTAAGTGTAATAATTGGTCGAAATACCTTTTTATAGTATTAAGATTTGCATTACCCCTTCTCCCAATAAATATGATTATTGTTGAATCAGGACAGTATGACATGTTTTACTCAAGATGTTTTGTAAAATATGTGAAAAGCTTGCTCCAGGCATACAAAAGTTGGTAACTATTTGACCTGTCCTTTGTCTTAACAATTGGCTCATGTTCCTACCTATCTCATCACTAAACATTACTAAATTGTTGGTGTTTGTATTTGTATTGTGATGTGAGAAGGAGGTGCTAGAATTAATGAAGCTGTTACTCATCACTGCTGACTGAGATGACAATGCAGAACTCTCATTCAAAATGGTAGGCTGAGAACAACTTTGTGGTTTCAAGCTATTCTACAAATGTTGCTGAGCGTGCTCGCTTGCTGGCTGTGGGAGAGTGGGAGTCTGGTCTTTGGCTTCAAGCGCTCCCGTCGTCCAATGTGGGCACAATGTTGGACGACACGACATTTCGCCTTGCCACTAGCCTCCGTTTAGGTGCTCCGTGTGTTTCTCCGCATCGTTGTCATTGTGGAGAAGCCGTCGATAGCCTCGGACACCATGGACTATCTTGCGGCAGAAGCGCGGGCCGAATGCCTCGTCACGCCTATCTTAATGACATCATCCGTCGCACTCTTGTCACCGCCGGAGTACCAGCCGTACTTGAACCCAATGGTTTGGTACGCGACGATGGGAAGAGGCCCGACGGTATGTCATTGTTGCCTTGGAAGTTGGGTAGGCCTTTGGTATGGGACGCAACGTGCGTAGATACCCTAGCGCCATCACATCTTCCAAGTACAGCCAGCTGTGCCGGCGCTGCTGCTGCAAGCGCAGAATCCCTCAAGCGGCGAAAATACGGTAATTTAATAGGTAATTACGTATTTGAGCCGTTTGGGGTGGAGACGCTTGGTCCATGGGGTCCGAGCGCTCGTACGTTATACAGTGAAATCGCCAAACGACTAATCGACGCTTCACGTGACCAGAAGGCTGGGCTGTATTTCGGCCAGCGTATCAGCATTGCCATCCAGCGTGGCAATGCTGCCAGCCTTCTGGGCACGTTACCAATAGACAGCGATGCGGAGGAATTCTACGACGCCTAAACCTGTCTTGTAAATATGTACTTTGTATTTTACCCTCCCCTTTTTTGTACATATTTATTTTTTATGTATGTAAATAAATTTTCCATTGTATAATAAGTTTTATGTAGTTATAATTATTTTATTGAGTAGGAAGTGATATCTGAATGTTATTGTGTTTAAATAAAAACTCCAGCTAGGTTCACTGACCTGATTATTATTAGTAAGTGATAGGAGTCTTTGCTCATTGTATTCACACAAATCCACTAAGTCATCCATCGCCAAGATATGTTCATTAATTTGACTTTGTGATAATTGATATTTCTTTGTCATGTTAAGTAAAGAATCTTGTAACCGATCAATCTCTGTCTGCAGGCAATGAATATCAGTATCATATTTTAAAAGATTATTATCTAGTCGAGTCATACAAATAGACATATCTGATATCTTCCTTTAGAGCTACATACTTGCGGCAATGGCAATAATTGACATTTGATTTTGAATTTCTAAATTTTCTAAACAACTTTTCCTTTTTCCTAATTTGTATTTGAATTTTGTTGTATCCTAAATTTTTATGTCAATAAAGATTTTTTCATTTTCATTTCATCAACAAGCGATTGACAACGCGAGGAACGACTGAAACGTGACTAATATCGTGAAATGCAACTGAAGACGCGAATTATTAATATCGAAAAAACGTTTGTAGTTTAGGCCCTTGAAAACTTTACACGAAATTATTACAGGTGTCTCAACAAAAAATAAAGCAACATTTTATGTAACACACAACTGGTGATACGGCAATTGAATAATAAGAATGGAATGAGGCTTGCATATTGCATTGCTCCCGCGAATCATGTCGCCAAACTCTTGGCCGGTCCGTTAGGGGATGAATGTTAAACAGACGGCCCACGGGACAAACCATCTACCTACATTTGTTTTATTTTACCGTTGGACCGTATTCTGAAGTTTGGAAAATTATCGTATTTTCATGGGTTAAATCGTTTTATAGTGTATGCGTATCGTTAGGCTTATAGCGGTTCTATTTATGACACTTCGTGAGAATTTGACGGTGATAAAGTTTTGAATATTAGCTGCCTGTCAATTCTGGTAAGCTCCAGACAATAAAGGGTTGACAGGAAGAGGGGATTTAAAGCCTTAGCTTTTTGTTTGCAATACTGAAAATATTCTTTTAGATGTTTATCTAAAGAGTATTTTATTATTGAAAATATCTGATCTTTTAAAAAGGTAGATATAACAGCCATCATAACGACTGAAGCCGCAAAAGAAGACCTCAAGCTAAAGACGGCTTTGCGTTTTATTCTGACGCTATGACATACTATTTAGAGGCCTTATTTAAATGACAAGTTTATCGTGGGGTTGGGCGGCTGTTGCGTGGGCTGCAGAATGTGCCATCGCCTTAAGACAAATATCTAATTGTCTAAATAGTTTCATTGAAAGTGCTGCCAATGACCTAAACCACCTATAAACAACTATCCCTATCAGTTTGTATAAGAGTAAAAAAGATACAATTACTTCTGCAATTTTGATAAAATAATATTACTTATAGTGAATTTCAGCATGTACAATTTAATATTATAAAAAATGCTTCATGTCTTTCAAATTTAAAATGAATCGTTTAATAACTGAAAGAGTTTTCTTGTCTGAATATTTAAAGAAGAGTTTTCGTTGCTCTGAGTTTTCATCCAGTTAAGTGAGTAAGATCATGTTTTGGAAAAAATCTTGGAAATAATGACTAATATATGAAGTTCAGCATCATAAATTTATTTTCAAGATGTGTTTTTTTATAAAACTTTAATGAAAGAATGGGTTTTCATATATAAAAAATATGAAAAGTTGGGTGTATTTATATAATTTTAACAACAAATTTTATCAGACAATCTATTGGTCTAGTGATTGGTAAATATGCCTGAAAGTCAGAGTTCGTGGTTTCAAATTCACTTAGGACAAATCTTTGTGAGAAAAACACGATATTTTTCGGGTATTTTTAGTTTATTTTAATTCGTCTACAAGAAATACATATTTAAGTAAACATGCTGATCAGTTACCTGATTGCCAAAGGAAACCACAAATCACCTATATGGTCTATGTAGGCAAGGCTCTTTCGGATCAGATGACCAAGTGTGAAATGTCCTTGAATAGTGGATATAGTAATAATATCAAGTCTGTCTTGTACTTTTTAAGCATGAAATCTTTATTCCCAACCTTCTGCCCATTACCGTGAAGAACATCGCACAAGCAATGCTGTTACCAATAAACTAATAAAGAATTAAGGCGTACTATATCAACCCTTCATCTCGTCGGGGTCACATCGACCAGAAGTGGGATAATTGATATACAGGGCTGATGATGATATATCTTTAAACACACCGCATTTCTAATATTAGTAGACAATATCCGTTTATCTGTTTAAGCGTAGGTACTATATTATTAGTTTATATAGGTAGGCGAACAATGTAATCACCGTACACAATATGAAAATATGTATAATGTGACAGTACTGACAGATATATGATAGCATATGCGCAGCACTCATTATTACCACATGAGTAGATAAACGGAACAGAGACACAGCTTCATACAACAGCGCGAATCGGTTGCACTACTACAAGCACGCGGCTTATGTGTGCGTGACCACTGGCTGCTTGTCGTGTACGCGGCGAGACTGGAAAGAACCGGTTTACGTAGGCACAGGCAGTTGACAATCTTAGGGTTATTACGATGCACGGTGTTTGTTTTGTACGTTGCAAGTTTTAATATTTAATGTAAAAAAGTGGTGTTTTGTTATTAATAATGGTTGTTTATTGTACTGTGTGTATGAATAATACTAGATGAAATAATTAAATCATTATAAAGATTTTAACAATGGTAAAATACAATTGGGTTTTTTAATTAGGTATAACTCCTGATAATTTTGTCGCATTTGTTGAATCGCTCGAGCAAAAGTTTCGCGAATATTTCAATCTTGAAATAGATATTGTCAAGGTTGGCAACGAAATACTTAACCACTCATTAGTTGTGAAATTGTATAAAAGCAATTAATGTTTACAAAACCAATGACTATCAGAAAGTGATCAGCCATCGATAGGGATTACAAAAAACAGGTGCATGCGATTTTCGACCTTATTGACGTAACTCAGAATTAATAATTTTGATAACGTATCAATGTCAGAAAGCAAGAAAATACCAAAAAAAGTCTGTCATGAATTTTCAATAAGGTTGAAAATCGCATGCACCTGTTTTTTGTAAGCCCTAACGATGGTTGATCATTTTATAGTCATTTGTTTTGTAGACGTTCATTTGTCTTACACAATTTCTTTTTAAACTTATTTTAGGTACCTATCCCCGTGGTAAAACTAGGGGCCATAATAGCTTAAGGAGATTCCTATGTTTATTAGCAAATAAGATCATATTACAAGAAAATATGCAACACTATTAGTGGTATCGTTGGGAATGTCAAATAAATCACGTCGTCACGTCGTGTCCTTGGTAACAAATGTATATTTTTATTCCGTGCTTTTAAAAGTTTCAGGTGCATGCCTTTTTTGGTTCCACTCGCTATTTTATTTACAACTGTACTTCTGCCGTTTAGCGAATCTGTCGAGTCCAAGAATCTGCCCAATCCACAAATCTGTCGAGTTGGGAATCTGTCAAATGACGAATCTGTCCAATCCAGAATCTGTCGTATACCGAACAAGCGATTTGTCTTAACCTATTGTGACAACGCTACCAAAATAGGTAACAAATTTACAAGCTCTTAAGAAGCTGTCTCTCTGTTCGGTTTATTTACTCATGTGTTATTACAGCGCCGTACAAACTTCTTCCCTCCCTACACTCCCTCCCAGGTTCTTTTTTGCAACTTATGGTAGCCTATGTCCGTCTCCATAGTCCTATATATCTCTATATTAAATTTAAACAAAATCGATTCAGCCGTTTTAGCGTGAAAACTGAACATACATTTATGCTTTGTGATGGACTCAAATAGTGTTCAATTCAATTCCACATGTAAAGAATGCTTTCCAAATCTTTGGGTTATTAATTTATAACGTTTTGAAACAGTGCTAATTTAACGGTTATATAACGGGATACATCAACTGTAACGCAACTAAATATAAAAAGGTATTTCGCCCTTTTATTTAATTATTTACTGGAAAAAATCACATAATTTTATTATAAGTAGGTAAGTATTTTAGAAATCAAACACAAAAACCTTAAAAACTCTTTGTTTAAACGTCATTAATTTAGATGTCACTTTAGCTTAAGTAAATAACACAATGTTTTTTTCTGTCCTTCAGAATAAATTTTCCATCAGGGCAAACTTTCAAACCTCTGACACAAAAAACACCGAAACACGAAACAGAAATTTGAGGTGCGCAGAAATTGTTGTTCCTTGTGGGGATCGAACCCACGACACTTAACGCAGTACTAAGCGGCGAGGGGATCACACACTACGCCATAAGTGCAGCCCAAAAAAATATATTATAGATAATCTGCATTGCTCACAAAAATGTTGAAGGATTTTCACTTTGTACAAAAGTTGCTACACAGCTCTTAATCTTTGCTGAGACTTTTATGAACTGAAACTCTCCGTTTATTATTATTTCTATTTTTAAAACACGATTTAGTTAGCCAATTTTTTTTTGTCTGAAAATCCTAAAACATAATGAGAATCAATAAGTTGGGACAATATCATCATCATTCAAAATAATATAAACGCATAATGTTAACTGTAGGTACATATCTACTAACGAAATATCTTTATGTACCGTACATTTTACAATCTGAGGATGGATGTTTGCCCGGAGTAGTGTAAGTTAAGTTGGTCCGCCGTGTCCGGCTAAAGCTTTTCCATGTCAGATGAAAACTTTGTCTGCTGCGCAAACCCTCTATAGATTACAGCACTGACGAAAGATGTCACGCGCTTTCAGATCGTTCTTATCGTTTAATACAGTTACAGCTACCGGACATTGTTTAAGAAGGATTTTTAATATCTGTTTCATATAATTAGGTAGACTTTTACTATATTACCTCAGGAAAAATGCCTATCCTGAAGTAGTATATTTTATAACTACTTATAATATGTATCTTCCAGACTGGTAAGAAGGTACAAAATTACATCGAATCTTGAATGGTGTTATTTTGCAAATCATTTTATCCGGAACCTGTCGGATGGTGGTAAAATTGACCTTTAAGATTAAGATAAAATCTTTATATCGCTTGTTCTCTTTATAAATGGCTTTTCTAAATATAACGATGAATAAAATAATATAACCTTTATATATAAGCTACAGGTATTTAGATAACGCAGTTAAATACTGTTGAATATTTTTCATGAAATATTTTGCCTGAAATGAGAATCAAAATGTGTACATACAATAATTATGTATTATACATAGTAGCAACAATACGAGCCCTTAAACCACTCTACGATCTTTATCAATTATGCATTCATTGTTTGGAGCAGTTTTCATCAACAGCTAAATAAATGAAGTTCACTTGATCGTCATCGTCCTAGCGTTATCTCAGTTGCATCCAAGACTTCACGCCTTGGAGCCCGGGGTTCGCTTACTAATCTAACCAGTTTTGAAAGAATATCATCTGATCTAATTAAGTGCTCAGTTTTAAGTTATCAGTTTCTAATCTTTCAAATTAAATCACTTGATTAAAAACTTAATTTACACGTAACAAACAACTTACTTTGAGTGTTAAACAGCACTAAAATATAAAGCTGCAATTATCACCACTAGCGCTAAAAACTAGAGCAAGTTCTTCACAAAATATGACACGCGCCCCATTAAGCGGCATTAGCATTCAAGCAGTCGTGCCGAAGGTCACGGCGTTCTTGCACTGTGACATTAATATATGTCAAGGGCATCACTCACAATGTGAAGCTTATAGTCGATGAATGATCAATTCGTGGCATGCCTTTGGAATATTGTAATGTTCTGTTAAATGCTTGCCGTGATCATGTCTGTTGTAACGTGAAAGAAGAACGAAGAAGTTGACTTCAATCAACTTTTCTGAATCAACCGAACTTAAGACATATTGATTTCATTTAAGTCTGCAATAAACTTCAAACCAGTAAAGTACCTTTTTATTAGGTACTCCATCCAATAGTCCCGGATCAGTCACCAACAATACATCGAAGATACAATCACAAATCCGAAGCTAACTCAATTTTGATCAAATTACGGCAGGCTTTTAGTCACAGACATATGGATAGAGCTGTTACCTCTGGTCATAGCCTACAGCGATGGCGGCAGCGGTAAGAGTTTTCGATGTACATGGCGCATTTGCTACGCCGCGCCGCGGCGACCGATATCGCCTCAGAGTAAACACGCCATGTACATCGAAATCGCTCGCCGCTGCAACGGGACTGTACCTGGTACACTCAATATATGTATAGAGCTGTTATTACGTAAACGAGATAGGTACAGCCATTGTTACTTAAGGGATAATCGAGGTGACGCGGGACACTTTATCGCCGAGCGCTCGCTCATCGATGCTTAATTGATTTATCGACGGTAACTGTTATATTGTTTGATTTAGATTCAACTCTAAACTTGTATAAGGTGTCGTAGATCAGGTATGGCTCTTGTAATAGGTTAAGAGGCTAATCAGTTACGAGGTTGATGCTTTATTTTCTATCGATTTACTTTTAAACGTATATGATAATATGAACCCTAAACAACCACAATTTAGGTTCCTACGACACCGCAAATCTTACGTTTCGTAAGGACTTGGAATTAAAAAGTTGGTCAAGAAGAGTTTCTGACTGCGCCAGTGAAAAAAAATCAAAATAAATTAGAAGTTCAATATAAGGATATTATTTTTGATTTGTTGTCTAAAATATCATATACTCTAATGGATTCTCAATAAAAGTACGTTATTTTGGTGTTTGTTATGTATCATGAATGAAAACATAAGGTGGTTAACTTCAGAAACCACCATGACGATTGGGGATAGCTTTTGTATCAATACGACGAACTACACAAACTGCGATTTTCACTTGATATATTGCAACAAAACTTAAAATATTTTTACAAACCTACTGAAGGACTTGTAATAGACGAAACTATGATAAAATTTAAATGCCTAACTATTTGAAGCTATCTGTAGCAGTCTGCCAAAAACAAAATGTAGCATACTCGTATACATTTTTGACAAAATTTGTATTTTGGGTCCTAATTCTGTAGAGGACTATAACGACCATATTATCATATGTATATTTATATAAAATACGTAGATAATTTCGATCGAAACGACGTAAGTGATGCCATTGATCGAAAAGAGGGCAAGTGGGAGGCGTCTCTTCCTTTTTCATTTTGTTCATTACTCAGTTGTCAAAGCATATTTTATGTATGAGTAGCAGCAGTTAACTTCTTATGCACATATTTGTGTTATTACCTAGACATAATTGCTGCGCTCTGTAAATCAAGGGTTCTCTACGCCGTCATATGTCACGACGAAATAGATCTAAGCTTGTAAATACCCGACACTGCTCTTGGGTACCAGAAACTAAGCTGAGCTTGTACTAAAGCAACCAGATAACTACAAAACATACTTATATATTCTAACATTCATACATATAATAGATATATTATAACATCTACAAAGTTATAGCTGAGAGCAGAGCAGCGATAGCTGAGTGGAAGAGACCGACGGACTGCTATGCAGAGGGTCTCGGGTTCAAATCCATGGCACGCACCAATGACTTTTCGGAGTTAAGTGCGTATTAAATTTTTAATTATTTATTTTTATTTATTTACTTTTTGCACAAATAAAATATGTACATAGGTGGACTTAATGCCAATGGCATTGTCTAACAGTCAACCTAAGGTGATGCAGAGATGATAGATGTAGGTGCGTTCCGAACTTTTGTAGGAACAAATATAAGATTAATTAAATATTTTTGATAATATATAAATACATACTAATATTTCAATAAATAAATAAATACCAATAGTACAAACATAAATTAATAAATAAAGGTATATATACGAAAAACATATAAAAGTAATATATATAATTATATACATAACTATATAAATAAGTTATCTTATTGTGCTGAAGATTCTGCCAATTCACGTAAAAGTAGCTCTCGAACTTTTATCTTGAAAGAAAGCCGATTAGCAATCATCCTGATCTCAAGAGGAAGCGCATTCCAAAGAAGAACAGACTGGACAAAGAAAGAGGAGTTTACGAAATTAGTTGAGTGGGAAGGACATAGCAGGAGGCGGTTATTAGAGGAGCGAAGATCTCTGTTGTGATTTAAACACAAGTACTTTAAGTAGGACGACAAGTAAGAAGGAGGGGTAGGAGAGTTAAGAAAAGAGAATAGAGTAGTGAGAGCACGCATACTACGGCGTTGACGAATGGGTAGCCAGTTGAGTTCAGTACGATAAGCAGACACATGGTCATACTTGCGAAGATTGTAAATGAATCGAATGCAGTTATTGAGAAGTCGGTCTAATTTAGTGAGAAGATCTGCATTCAGGTCAAAATAACACACATCAGCATAGTCTATGATAAGAAAAATAAACGTCTGAACCAGCATTACCTTAGTGCTGCATGGAAGGAAATTCTTTAAGCGGTACAAAGTGCGCAGGGTTCCTATGGCTCTCTGACTAACGTTGGTCTCATGAGCCTGCCAATTAAGACTGTTGTCAATGTATAACCCAAGATCTTTTACTACAGGGCTAAATCTTATTGATGACTGGTCATATATTAGTGGTGGGAGAGCCGAAATATCAATTCTTTGGACCATACGTTGACTCCCCACAATAATGGCCTGGCATTTGTTTGGATTCACGTTTACACCAAAGCGATCTGACCAGTTTTTCAATCTGATGAGGTCAAGGTTTATTCGTTCAATAGCAGCAGATATGTTATCTATTTCTGCCTGCTCATATAGCTGCAAGTCATCGGCATACAAATGATACGAACACTGAAGGTTTTGAGTTAGAAGATTGATAAAGATAGAAAATAACAATGGAGAAAGAATTCCGCCTTGAGGAACTCCAGATTGAAGAATACACCAAATAGATGAAGACTCGCCGTGGCGAACCGACTGCTGTCGTCCCTGAAGATAATTAGAAAACCAATCCAGTGCCACCGGGGAGATCTTTAGATGGTAGAGGATGGATAGAAGGATTTCGTGACTGACGGTATTAAAAGCGTTCGTGAAGTTCACCAAGACCAGCACTGTGACCTTGGTTTCTTCCATTCCCGCTCTCATATCGCCAGTCACCTTAAGTTACCACTTAAGGAGAGCGGATACAGTGCTATGTCCAGATCTGAAGCCAGATTGGTATTGACTCAGTAGCTCATTAATTTGATCAAATCTGGACAATTGTTTGTGGACGCAGGCTTCCAGGATTTTAGAAAGGTAAGGGAGAATAGAAAGGGGTCGGTAATGATTTGGTACTTTAGGCAGTGGTAGGCTAAAGGCCTTTCGCCATAAGGATGGAAAGGAGCCGGAGGTAAGGGAAAAGTTAATGATGTGGGTTAATGGTGCCAACAGATGGTCTAAGATTGAGACGATCATCTTACGACTAATGTTGTCACAGCCCACAGCATTTGACTTTATGGAGAGGATAATCTTTTTGATCTCCGCAGGTGTCACCGGACAAAATTCAAAAGGGTCTATATTTAAACAGGTAAGATTATTTACGTAATCTACAGTGCGACGCTCAGTGTGCTGATCCAAATATACGGCAGATGAGAAATGGTGATTAAGATCATCCAAACTAAGCGTCGTCGGAGGATCAAAATTACGCTGTCCACCAATACCCAGGGTCCCCAAGAACTTACAGGTATTAGCAGGGGATGAGACAGTTATGTTGTTAAGGATAAATCGGCGTTTGGTGTTGCGTATCAATTGATTACACCGATTTCTTGCAGCCTTATAGCAGATCCAGTTTTCGTCAGTGCGGTCTTTTTTAAACTTGCGGCAAGCGCGATTCCTGCGTCTCATCATCATTCGAATTCCCCTCGTCATCCAAGGAGCTGGGGGATGCTTTAACTTAATTCTTCGAACTGGTGCATGTACGTCGTAAAGGGCAATGACGGTGTCTCTGAAAGCTTGCACTTTATCATCGATAGTGACAGCAGTGATTACATGATCCCAGTTTAAATTAGCCGCATCCATGGACAGTTTATCGACATCCATGCGACCAAAGCAACGCCTATAAAGGACTTTAGGGACTGGTTTAGGAGGTTTTAGGACGTAGGATAGAAATATAAGGTCATGGAGGGAGAAACCTGGTGCAGGATATTGGCCGTGGGAAGATACTAAGGAAGGAGAGGAAGTAATAATCAAATCAAGCCAAGTGTCATCGCCGTCGATATTGTGATGTGTGGCATGCATTGGCAATATGTGAAGGTTCGATGAATCGATGACTTGAAGGAGTTTGCGGGCTCTACGTGATTGATGAGATGAAAGGAGGTTGGTGTTGAAATCTCCCATGACTATGTGATGTGTGTACTCGGACCCTATAGATTCCAGAATCGATTCGAGACTGGAGAAATAATTAATAGCAGGAGGACAGTAAACAACACCCAGAACAGCCTTGATTCCCCTGACACAAACCTCTAAGAAGAGGAATTCAGCTGTACAAGACTCATTAGAAGAGGAAGCTAGGATTTTGTAGGGTAGGTCACTGCGTAGATAGATAGCGACACCACCCCCTCTTCGGTCCACCCGATCATTTCTGATGAGAATGAAACCTGGGAGGGAGTAGCTGGTAGAAGGGAGATGTGGTTTGAACCAGCTCTCTGAGATCAGGATGGCATGAACATATGTGTCAGAGAAAGCCTCTAACAAATCATCATAGTGGCTCGGTACACTTTGAGTGTTGATGTGACATACATTAAATAAGTGGCGTGAATGAGGATTAAAAGTCTGACGCATAAACTCACCCAAGGTACCGGACAAAGAGCAAAAACTTTCGTTTGACGATGAAATGGATTCATTAGCAGATTGATAATAATCATCATCTATTAACATTACGAATATAATAAATATAAAATATTTATATATGAATATAAGTATATAAACTAAAATATAAGATATTAAAATATTTAACTAAGTTATTAAGTTGGTGCGACGTTTCTCTCTGCACCACCCGCCAGCTAAAGCTGCGCGTCCACAGCATCGGAATCGGAGCGTACGGAGCGGACGGAGCGTCGTCATTTACAAAATGCCGATGGGGTGCGTCCACTGCATTCGGATTCAGCATCGGCAATTTAGGTATTTTTAAGGCAGGAGGATACTGACGAGGATATTGTTGTAGATTAATTTTCGGAGAATATTATACATTTGATGAATATCATAAATAATGAATATCATAGATTTTTGGGTACATTCATATGACTCTACTAAAGTAATTAAAACATCGTCGTTCATCGTGAATAAGTATTTTTGCCAACAGTTTAATGCCGCAAACACGTCAGAACTTGAAACGCTCGGAATCCGAATGATGCGTTTACTGCGGATGACGTCATCAGCACAAATACCGGTCTCTGGCGCAGATTTGCTGATCCAGTGCACGCAGTTCAAAGCAACAAATCCTTCCGCTCCGTACGCTCCGATTCCGATCCGGTGGACGCACAGCTTGACTCTGCTAGATTCACACAATACAATAACAAAACATTAGAAAAAGCAAAAACAACAAGCTACAATGTTTCCGAACATACTTCTTCCAAGTGTCCATTTAATGACGAAATTATTTTATTTTGAAAGTATTTGTAAAGAAAAGAAAATTGTTTGTTGACGATGGATTTTGACAGTTATACGGGAAAATTACTTTAACTGTTAACAATCAAGTGACAACAATAATGTTCGAATAATGTGATACAAGTTATACAATACTGTGTTATATAATTATTATAAAAGATAAGCTATTATTGGACACAGTTTATAACAGTGAATCAACGCAAATAAACAAATACTTGTTGTGAGCACGTACCTAAATACTAGTGCTTACGAGGCATTGTCTTCGCATTTCCGACTCCCGTATTAGCCGCTGTGGAACCTTCACTCGTCGCCTTAGGATATTTCTCCATCAGGGAAGCCAATTCCTGCGAAGACGTGATTTTAGAGCGAGTTCCATCATGGATCTTGATCATGATAATCCCGTCCTGAGTCCAGCATTGCCGCATTCCGAAATGCTGACGAGCTCTAAGGAACAAAGACTGTCGGGCTTTGGTCAGGAATTCTTTGACCGTGATTTCCGAGCCTTTTAGAGCCGATTTTGCTTTCCAAATAGAAGCCTTCAGGTCGACCCGGGAAAAGCGTACTACAATTGGCCTGTGATGCTGCTTATCGGGTGTGCCAAGTCTGTAACAGCCACTTATTGACTGAACAGTAAAGTCTTTCAGGCCGAGCTTCGTCTGTGCAATGTTCACGATCAGTGCTGAACAGTCTTCCTTCTCAGTTTCGGGCACCCCCAAGAAGAGAAGGTTCTTACGACGGTGTCTGGTTTCCATTGCGTCGACCAAATTCGAACACTCTTCGATCTGTTTGCGAAGGATACCAAGCATGCTGTACATGAGCTCCCGGAACTGACGGAATTCATCTGCCAATTTGGATACTGTATCTTTGGCGGGACCAGCAGCCTGTAATTGTGACTCCAGTTCAGCCATCCTCTTCGTAAAGCAGTCCTCCAAACTTTTCTGTGCCGTTTGTATGCTATTTAACTGAGACATTATTAGCTTTTCTAGTGAGCAGTTTAGTGTAGTGAGTGTGCTGGCAGGTGGTGTTGATTATGTTAGCTTTATACTACATAAACAAAGCTACCAACGTGAGTACTTTCTATTTCTATTATACTGGTTTTAAAAAGTGTAAAAATACTTTATTAAAATACTGTTTTCTAAATTTCTTAAAAATTCAAATTTGGATACATCTTGTGATTTTTAGCACCTACCGCCAATAATGAAATAAATAATTTCGCTTGCTAATCGGTGAAGGAACACATCGTGAGGAAACCTGCATGTCTGAGAGTTCTCTTTAAAGCTGCGCGTCCACAGCATCGGAATCGGAACGTACGGAGCGGAAGGATTTGTTGCTTTGTATTAATTTCTATGAAACTGCGTGCACTGGATCGGCATTTCTGCGCCTGAGACCGGTATTTGTGCTTATGACGTCATCCGCAGTGAACGCATCATTCGGATTCCGAGCGTTTCAAGTTCTGACGTGTTTGCGGCGTTAAACTGTAGGCAAAAATACTTATTCACGATGAACGACGATGTTTTAATTACTTTAGTAGAGTCATATGAATGTGCCCAAAATCTATGATATTCATTATTTATGATATTCATCAAATGTATATTCTCCGAAAATTAATCTAATTACAACAATATCCTCGTCACTATCCTCCTGCTTTAAAAATACCTAAATTGCCGATGCTGAATCCGAATGCAGTGGACGCACCCCATCGGCATTTTGTAAATGACGACGCTCCGTCCGCTCCGTACGCTCCGATTCCGATCCGATGGACGCGCAGCTTAATGTTCTCGAAAGACATGTGAAGTCTGCCAACCCGCACTTGGCTAGCGTCGTAGACTATGGCCTTACCCTTCTCATAATGAGAAGAGGGCCGTGCCCTGCAGTGGGACAGTATAAAGGGCTGATGATGATGACAAAGAGATAAAAAAATAAACATGCTCATCATACAACATTTTGTAATGGGTGGAAATCGAACTTACAGCCTTCTCTCACTTACTACGAAACTAACAGTTCCATAATATATCATTATGTTTATGTTTATTATATTTTATAACATAACATAACCACTAACTTCACACCTGTTATCCCCGAAGGGGTAGGCAGAGTTGTATTACACACCTATTTTTATAAATATTTTTATAAGTGAAAATTCTCATACTCATAAATATTGAACTTACTGCAGTTTTAATAGCCCTTTTAGTCACAGTGGTTAGCGTCGTAGGTAACCACCTTATATCTCGAAAGCCTTACATTCAAAATTTTTATAACTATATATTTATATCGTGGGTATAATGGAAGAACTGAATAACTCAAAATTTCAAGTTTCGAGATAAACGCAATTTACTGTTTTTTTGACACTTTTTTTGCATCACTTAAAAATGGAGAACAATTTTACCGTCGGCGATTTTATATGCTTTAAAAATGTTTGCGGTCGGTTCTATGCTTGATAAAACTAGCTTTTATCATGAACCAAAAAAAATATAAAAATAAAACCAAGTTATCCAATTTTGCCACACCAAGATATTGCAAACATACCGTAGTTAGCTAATTCTATAGTGTAGTTATTCAGCTTTCCCACACATTAGATGAATGTGAATACATGAATTTGGGTCAAATAAGTTCACTTATTGAGTTTTAAACCTAAAGAAATATTTAAACACGATAGTTAGGCAGTTATATTATTAGTAAGGTATTCTTAGTGAAAGTTTATTTGTGAAATTTTATCACTGATTATTGATCTCACGTGAAATAAAATACCTGGATTGAAAGTAGTAACATTGTATATAAAAAAAGAAACGTAAAATTACAATATTAACATTAACAGAATTAGGTATGGCAACAAAATATTATAATTATGTAATATAATCAAATAAATTACTTATTATAAATCTTCTAAATTCAACTAAAACAAAAGTAACTTTCCTTTGCATTAAAACATACTAGGGTAGTCTGAAAAGTTTCCGACCCCAACCTGAAGGAAGCAGCACTCGTCAAAAAAGTGTTGTGGATGTAATTGTATTTCTTGTGGCAGTTGACCACCGACATTTCAGCTATTTTGTACCAGTAGTTGCTGTTTGACAGCTATACGATTGAGTCGATGTTTTTTGTGAAAATGGGAAATTTTGTATCGAGCTGTCATTAAATTCTTGTTTTTAAAAGGCAAAACGCCGACGCCATTTAAATTTGATAAAAACTCTGTTTATGGGACTCTCAGCTCCATCATCATCGCCCTAGCGTTATCCCGGTTGTATCCTAGACTTAACCGTCTTAGAGCTCGAGGTCCGCTTACTGGTCTAACCAGATATGACAGAATATCAACTTTACTTTTCCTCAGAGCGACTGCCGTTTAACCTCCGCAACCCAAAGGGATAGCGATATTCCAGGGTTTAGACCAGTATCAGTTTATTTGAGGGTACTGACCCCCCGTAACGACTGTCAAAGATCTTCATGACAGTCAGGACAGACGGCTTAATGTGCTCTCCGAGGCACGAGGCAAGCGATAATTAATAATTTAATACGCACTTAACCTTAAAAAGTCATTGATAGATAGATAGATAGATGTATTCTTTATTGCACACCAAAGTAAAGTACATTTTATATAGTGACTTAAAGCTAAGTTTCATGTACAAACGGCGGCCTTATCGCCAGGGGCGATCTCTGCCAGGCAACCTTGGGATAGACAGGAATGATTAAAGCATTATTGTGGGCATGGTGTAGCTTTAAAGTGAAATAATTATCAATAAGATTATCCTAAATAAGATACACATATATACATAAATAAATATACCTTTTTCTTACATACATAAAATACATACATAATTTATACAAATACAATTAATTATATATCAATATACTAAATAATATAGATACAGTTTATACAAGTGATGAACTCAGATGATAATTAAGTTGATATATTTGTCAATCCTTGAAATAGTGCTTCTTTACCAAGTCTTTGAAAATATTTATTGTGCTTGCTCTTCGAATCTCCACTGGTAAAGCATTCCACAGTCGCACAGCCTGAACAGTAAAAGATTTGTCGAAGTAATTTGTGGAATGCTTCGGCATTCATTGGTGCGTGCTGTGGATTTTACCCCGATACTCTCTGCATGGACTGCCAGTGGTACCTCCACTAGGCTATCGCTGCCTCTCTGCTCTATCATTTACCACAATGAAATTTTGGGCAGCTGAATTTAAACCTGGTCGTAAGACCTAGGGAACAGATAAAGGTCCGGGACATCCAAAAACTGCAACCACTGACGATAACCTCGCTAAATTTCACCAAATGGTGCTAGACGACCGCTGAATTGAGTAAGAGAGATAGCAGAGGCTATGAAAATGACCAACAAATGTATTAGTTACATATTGAATCGAGATTTAAGCATGAGCAAGCTCCCAGCGCGTCGGGTGCCTCACGTTAAGACCAAAACCGCGTTCGAATGATTTTTTTTTAAGCTCTGTTTGCGTAGTTTAGGCCTAATAAATCTAAGTTTTGGTCCAATTAATGACTGTAGATGAAACCTGGCTACTGAAATGTTTTCTTTGATTTTGGCGAATATTGGTATATTCGCCAAAATCAAAGAAAACATTCCAAGCAGTAAATTGCTAATGAGGAACCGACTCCAAAGGACGAAGGCTTTTTATTCGGCTGGGAAGTAATGCTGACTGTTTTTTGGGATGTTCAGGGAGAGAGATTGAAAGGGATAACTATTACTTATTACTGCAGTATACTACACGTTTATTACTAGACAAATAAAATTGAAGGTAAAGGTTGTGCAAAAAGGTCCACATTGGCAGAAAAGACTATACTACTGACATAAATCTTCGTATATTTTATACTTATTTTGTCGCTGATTGCCTCCATGGCCCAGGAAATAACCAATGCGTCTGTTGAGCGAGAGGTCTTAGGTTCGATTCCCGGGTTAGGCAAGAGTGTAGGTAACTGATTTTTCCGAATTCTTAGTAGTAGAACGAAGTCTGGCAATGTGCCCGGCAACGTCAATAGACCTCCTTTTTACGTAGGACCTAAAAATGCATGACATGGTCAAATGTGAGTGTAATAATTACAACTTCTGTCTACCTCTTCGGAGTATCGGTTTGCCTCGTCACGCCTTGCTATCTATTTAGCGATGTATTTTCTCACCTTTCATTATAGGAATATAATGTGTGAAAAGTGAAAAGTGGCGTATAATGACAAACAATTATATTAACTACTTCTTCTCATTTAACTCATTTCATCCCCAGGGTATGCCACATAACCCATTCTGGCACCCAACACTACGCTTGCTGAGGCGTGGCCTTAAGTTTAGAACCTGATTTTTAATCGACAGACCATAAGTTCCCCCATTCAATTTGCTATAACTCTGAATTACGTCAGTTACTTTGGTATTCTGCCGGATAATCTCGTGCCGGAAATTATCCATCAGCGAAATCCCTAGCATCGTCCTTTTCATAGCTCTCTGAGAGACATGTAGTGTAGGAAGTGCATTGCAGGATTCAATGGAGTTGAAGGCATTTTCGTAATTCACAAAAGCCAGCCACAGCGCCCGGTTTACTCTTCGGATTTCTAAATAACCAATGAAAAAGTATGCTCTGTATGGATTTGGCCCACGGTACTACAGCCTTTAAGAAACCTAGCCTGCACCGGTGGCTGGAATGGATGTCAGAAAAAGTAGGGAGGGGTGTCCACACAACCCAGTCTTCAAAAGCTGCTCTCTGAGGCACGAGGCAAGCCATAATTAACAATTTAAACACATTTCTTCGAAAATTTAGGTACTGCCTAGAATTCTAACCCGAGCCCTGTGAAAAATTCATATCTCCACTAGGCTATCGCTGCCTACCTTAGTAACATAATATGTCTAATAAAATAGTATATCTGTTTATACTATAATTATCCAATTGTAATAAATCGCATATAGCACGTACTTTATGTTGCAGTGAGTTTAGAATCAAAATCGATCATTCTGCTGTATTCTGCTACCTAGTGATTTAGTTATAATTAAGTAATTTTATTTTAATTGGAGAAAAATTGTCGTGGAGCCTCTAGATATGCTCTCTAGATATGATATTGGCGTGGAGCCCTGGCGCTCCGCGGAGCACACTTTGAGAATGGTTGATCTATAGGTTTACATTATTTTGCGCTAATTTGTACTACTGAATTGCACAATAACTTTGCTTACGTGCGTATGCTATAAATAGAAATATTAAATAATTTCACTTATTGACATTAATTTGATTGGAATCTCTTATAAATTTATATTTTCTCGAAGAAGAAATAAATAAAAATACTTATTTAAAAACGAAAGAACGCTCATTAGTGCCCGAATTAAATAACTCAAGTTGTTTAGTTTTCCTTCAACTTTACTAGTTTCATTAAAATATTTTCGTGCGTGGAAGAACTAAATACCTAACTCAATTTAGCTAATTCATTTCATACTCAAGTGATCAGAAGTCACAGTTGTTTATTTATTTATAGAGTTAGTAATTTTTCTACTAATAAAAACCGTGTGGTTGACGGCATAGAATACAAGTGTCACCACCCCCTATCTTCCCGTGGGTGTCGTAAGAGGCGACTAAGGGATAACACGATGCAAATACCAGCTTTGCGTAGAGACGGAAAACTCGACATCCAACCCTATACGACTGCCTCGTTGGTCTCGCGGCATAAATGTGCGCGAGGGATCGGGAGGTCCCGGGTTCGATTCCTGGGTCGGGCAGTGTTATTGGGTTTTTCTGTCACGAAATTCTCAGTAGCAGCACGGAGTCTGGAAATGTGCCCGGTACGGCAATAGGCTCGCCCTTTATTACGTGGGACTAAAGTATATCTGGCGAAAAGTGGGTGTAGAAATACACCTCTGCCTACCCCTTCGGGGATAAAAGGCGTGACGATATGTATGTATGTATGTAAAAAATGTTCATTTATACATATCTATTTCTACAATTGAAACACAAAAATGGCTTTAGTTTTGGACTGGGTTAAGATATAAGAATGTTTGTTAGACCAAAAGATGCGGCACATTTTGGGGTTCACGAAAATGGTAAAAGGTCAATTTGGCCAAAATCGGAGTTATTTAGTTCTTCCATTATACCCACGATATGTTTACCATCAGTGTTACTGGAATAAACAAAAAAAATAATATATTGTCATAGATGTGAAAATGTGACTGAAAGAGTTAAATTAAAATTTATAAAATGGTCACGCAGTAACTTTCTGACAATTAAAATGACCTACCATCGTATATTTAAACATAAATTAACCTGCTTTATAATTATGTTCCTAAGAAAACGTGTTAAAAAATAAGTAACTACATATTTACACGTTATTTGTCTCTGAAAACAAGAACTACGGACATTCTCCAAAAACTAATTATAAACATTTATTCCTAACAACGAAGAACGTAGTTAAGTTGTTACAATCTAGTCGTTATATTTGCGGCCATTTTCGATATTCGATCCATACACCGTGATAGATGGCGCTGCCATACACGTCAACATCGACTCCGTATTAAAAAAATAAATAAAATAGAAATACAATTGAACTGGACTAAATAAATGGATAATTACATTCATAGTGCTCTAAATACACAGTGACAGTGTTTGCAGAAAGAAACTATTAGTGAAAGTGATTGTTTACAAAGTTTTCATCAAAAACATTATACGTCGCTTTAATAATAAATTAGAACATAAAACTTCTAAACAATAAGTGATAAGTGATACTGTAACATACACTATTTAGTGCCACACCACAAAGCATTCAATACAAATCAAATAAAAACCGTAAGTAAAGAAACAAAAATAACTCTGTGAATTTTGCAAGTCACTGATCGTTAAAATTTGAATTGAAACTTGTGACAAATGGATCTTAACTCGCAACTTTACTAAGTTATAAGATTGCTGTAAAGGATACCTCATATTCAGCTACACCGTCATATAATACATAGCACTGAGCGTTAAGAGCTCACTTGAAAAATCGCAAGAACGCGAGTTCGATCCCGACTTACGCAGTGTGAAGATTTTGAAATTTCCTTTTTGCTTTTATTTTTCCTATCACTAATAACGAAACAATGGATTCAGAAAATAATATTACTATGCGAAAAAAGCGATCTATGGAGAAAACATGCTCAAATGATTCTTTCAACAATATCATTAATCTTTCGCATAATTCAACATTATCAGATTACTTAACGAAAAGTCTGCCAGATCTCTCAACAGTACCATTTAATGATATCGAGGAGCTTAAAAACGAAATAAAAATACTAAAAGAGGAATTAGAGAGCAGTCACCAAGAAATAGAAAAATTACTTCTTGAGAACAATTCACTCAAAAAACAAGTCAATAATAGCGAAAATGTGATAAAACAGTATAAGAAAATATGTACAGAATCCCCTAATATTTCAAAAACCCCGAAATCGACGCCTAAGCCGAAAACACAGATTATTCATAATCAGAAGAAATTAAATTTCTCACGTAACCTGCCAACTTATGACAACAAAAGTGAGCACCAAACATCAACAGATAAATCAGAGTCAACAGATGGCGCTAGGAAAACAAACTCAGAACCTCTACCCACAGATGGCGGTATAATATCAACTTCTTCGACTGAGCCCCTACAAAAGCTATTCTGTCATCGGAGTAAAACTTCAAGTTCCGAATATTATCCGCTAGAGGACGTACAAATACAAACAGCGGAATATAAGATGACGTCAAATAGTAAAATAAAACCAAAAATACATATATTTGGCGGCAATCAATGCAGAAACTTAGCCTCAGTATTGATTACCTTGAGGCAAACATCACCATTAAAGAATGTTAAATATGAAGTGTCATCGTTTACAAAACCTAATGCACCAACTCAGGAAATTCTTAACAGTTGTAAATATGTAACGGACTCTTGTCACGATTACTTAATTGTTTGTTTAGGTGAACACGATAAAGATCCGACCAAATTATCCGTCGAGTTAATAACCGCTTTACGTAAATTTAGGAACATAAATATTGTTGTTTTAAGCGTATTGAAAAATATATATTTAAACGAAAATTTACTTAACAGTATGATCAAGAAATATTGTAAATATTTACCGAATTGTACGTATTTGGATGATTCACGATTAAAATATACTAACTCTTATATGTATAACACGACATACGCGTATCAGATTTGTAATAAAATAAACTTTTTTATAGATTGCAACGACTATAAAAAATTATGTATGTCCCAAATCAAAAATACTGGTGTAACTTCAAACTCTTTGTATAAAAAATTTAATATTAGAAAAGGTACTATACCATATTATTTTCAATACTCTAATGTAAAAATTGTATCACACAAACAGTCAGCTTCAGTTTCAAGTCCTAATGGGCCATTTAAGAAAGGAACCATACCGTACTATTTTTCTAGAATACCACCACGGAATAAACCAATTCATATGCATAATAATAGTAGTAGCCAAACTAATCAAACAGAATCATTTTTTCGTCAACAATAAAAGAGTAAGGCAAACAACTATAACAGTCTTGCACCAAAATATTGCCGGCTTATTAAATAAACAAAATTTATTAGAAATTAGTATAATTGAACTGTCCAAAAAATCACACATTGATATAATTTGTCTCTCTGAAACATTTATAAAAGAAGGGGATGAACATAATATATACCTAAAAAATTATAACTTAGCTTGTAGTTTTTCTCGGAAAGGCGTTAAACGTGGTGGTGTTTGTATATTAACACACAAAACATTAGATATTAAATGTATAGAGATCTGTAAAGAACTTGCAGTTGAAAAAACTTTTGAATGCTGTGGGGTTGAAATACCTGTACTGAACTGTATTGCTATTTGTCTTTACAGAATACCTAACATGAACAGTACGTTTTTTCTTGGTAATTTAAACCTTCTTTTGCATAAATTAATGCACAGGTATAAACAAAAAAGGATTATTATAGCAGGTGACATGAATATTGACTTGTTAAAAATTAATAAGTATACAGTCGAATTAAATAATATACTTTTGAACTACAATCTCATATCACATATTAAGTCTCCAACCAGACATAAATCCTGCATTGATCACCTATACAGTAATATAAAAAACGCATCTAGTCATATTCATAATCTCTATTTATCAGACCACAACACGTGTCAAACTTTACAGTTCTCTACATCAACTGAAATAAATAGACTTAAATATTGGTATGTCTTAAAAAAATGTTATGATGCGGATTATGTTCGTAAATTCCGTGAATGTTTGTTAAAATTAAGCTGGTCTGAAGTGTATAATGAATGTATTAGTAACAGCGCTTTTGATTTGTTTTATGACACATTCTGCATGTTTTACCACCTTTGTTTTCCTACAGTAAAAACAAAAATTGATGCCAACGTTATACCTTCAAAATGGATTAGCAAAGGAATCAGGAGTGCATGCATGAAAAAACGTAAATTGAGGTACAAATGTTATATAACAAAATTAGACACTGATATAACTCACTACAAAAAATATAATAGAATATTAAAAAAATGTATAACTGTATCCAAGAAACTTAATAACAGTGTGTATGTAAATAAGGCTAAAAATAAATGTAAGGCATCTTGGGAAGTGATAAAAAATAAACATGATTTTATGCGCTGTTATCAAAGCATTAAGGCAATAAAATATAAAAATAACATAATTAGTAATCCCAGTAATATCGCTAATGCTTTTAATGAGTACTATACTACAATGAATATTTCAACAAGTAGTAGCAAATGTAATTATGATAGTATTAAGGTCATTAACGATTCAGTATTCTTACATCCATGTACACCAACTGAAGTGGAAACAACAATTAAGGCTCTTAATGATACAAAAGCGGTTGGGTATGATGATGTGTCTACAAGGATATTGAAATTGTGTGCAGACCTAATATCATCGCCACTTGCACATATTATTAATTTATCTTTTATACAGGGCACATTTCCGTCAAAGTTAAAGGTTTCTGTTGTTAAACCTATTTTCAAAAAAGATGATATCCTCAATCTGAGTAACTATAGACCGATAACTTTAATCCCTACTTTATCAAAAATATTTGAAAAGCTCATGTATACTCGTATCACCAAGTTTTTAAATAAATTTAATGTCCTTAAACCAGAGCAGAACGGTTTCCAAAAGAATAAGTCCACAACACTTGCAGGTTTTTGCCTTATAAAAGCCATTACAGAAAATATTGACAATAGAGTTCCGGTGACGGTGATATTCCTGGATATGTCAAAGGCTTTTGATTTCGTTAACCATTCCACCCTTTTAAATAAATGCCAGCTCTATGGGATCAGAGGACCTGCTTTCGAGTAGATCCAAAATTACTTATCAAACCGAACACAATGCGTTGAGATAAATCACCTTAACAACAATTTAGTATCGGTTCCCTCGCGATCGAAATTTCAGGTAAATAAAACAGGCGTACCACAAGGAAGCATAATCGGACCACTTTTATTCCTTTTGTATATCAACGACCTGCCTAATATTACAAACCACCAATGCGTATTATTTGCCGATGATATATGTGTAATCATACCAAACACTGACCGTATAACAAAAAATCATGAAGTCGAGGTAAATAGAACATTAATGAGTATAATAAATTGGCTAACATACAATGACCTTAACGCTAACTTAAATAAAACAAAGTATATACAATTTTCTAACTACAAAGCAACAATACATAGTATATCAGTTAAATATGACAATGTTAATATAGATTTCACTAATGATATTAAATTCTTGGGCATATCAGTCGACAACTACTGCAACTGGAAATCACACATAAATAATGTATGCACAAAAATAAATAAATTTGTTTATGCATTAAAAAAACTACGCGAAACAACTACAGAAGGTACAGCAATCACAGCATACCATGGATATGTTGGCTCAGTTCTGCGGTACGGCTTAATATTATGGGGAAACTCAACTCTGATCAATGATGTCTTTGTATCTCAAAAGAAATGCCTAAGAGCTATATGCAATGCCAAACCTCTAGATTCTTGTAGGCCACTTTTTAGAAAAACTAAGATATTAACCTTGAGTTCTCTTTATATCTTGGAAATCGGACTATTTGTGAGAAAACATCCGCATCTATTTAAAAAAAGTTGTGAAAATAGCCTGTATAGCCAAAGAGATGCAACAAAACTCGTAGTACCTAAGTGTAAAACTTCTCTTTATCACAAAAATTGTATGTATATGTGTGTCAAAGTTTATAATAAAATACCCCAATGTATAAGAGAATTACCCTTAAGACTGTTCACATTACGGTTAAAGAAATGGCTTACAGAACAATGTTTCTACTCCCTCCAAGACCTTTTTGTGTACAAATCCTAATGAAAATTTGTGTAATTACATTATTGTGTCCTTATATTATGTAAATGTACTAAGCTATAATTATTTAAAATTATTGTATGTCCTGAAAGGGCTGATTGATGTTACAATTTAAACCTGTGAACAACTGTATTTACTCAATCAATGGCAATAAATATTTACTTTACTTTACTTTACTTTACTTTACATGGATTTTGAAATTCGAGCTTCGTGTTTAACATATTTTGTATGGAGCTTATGTCAAAAACGAATCTAAAATCTACAGATCTATCTATAGAACGAATTTTGAATTCCGTAGATGACTTACAATTCATATAGGTAACTGTGGCTCGTTAATGTTAACCGCTCTAACACATGAATATTTACCACAACTACCATTAGTTATGGTAAGTATTCATGTGTTGTGACTCCTCATTGTACTATGTACTAGGACAAATACATTGCCAAGATTTTCGCAATACATCCGATTTTTTGGTAGGTACTTATCCCACTCTCATTCCGACTATTGTATCAACGTTCTTGTCGAGTTCAGCAGTTGGTAAATAAATACAATAATTTTTGACACATGTGTAAATGTTGGGCGGAAGCCCGTGCAGTTCAATTCGTTTCCATTTCCACTGAACTGCACTGACTTCTACTCCCTGCACCTGAGTCCGGTGCAGGGAGTGGCGAATGGTCTCAGGGGTAGCGCAGGTCGTGTAGATCCCTAAGGCAAGGCTGGTGGACTATCCTTCTCGAGGTTGCCGCCCGTTCTTGCTCCAGTTCCTTCAGAAATGGATGCAACCAAAACCTCCAGCCGAAACACAAATAACAGGCACTTTACACACGCATACACACACACGTACACACATGCGCGCACACACACACATTCACTTACACATCTCTTCACCACGCCCCCTCGTGGCCAGGTGGGCTTGGGCCCGTAGTAAACAGTCACGGGTAAGAGAAGTTGACCACCTGCGCTAGGACCTGTGCAGTCGAGCACCGTACGCGGGGATGACGGAGTCCTGGGGGGTTGAGCCGAGCGGCGCTGGCGGTAATGTGACCGTGAGGCAACACGCCCTCTTTGGTCCCGATTTCACTCTAAACGGTAGCCCCCGCTGTGAGCCGCAGCGGGGGAAATGGCCATCGTGTCCCGTCAGAGGGCCACGGGCTAGGGACGTAGGGTCCACATCAACAGTCGGAATTTATTTCGGCAGTTGACGTGGTTGGTGAAGGCTATACTGAGGGCGCAAGCGAGGGTGGACGGCTAGAGTTGGTAACTCGGCTCAGGCCGTTAACCCAAGCGGGCGCCCGATGTCGTGCTGTAAGCCAGCCCCGCGTTCCTATATCCCTCTGGTAATCCTAACGTCCGGTATGACGTTCCCTGTTGCGGGCTCCATGGAGGGTGGGAAGCCAGAGGGATGAAGTCTTGTAAAAACATTTATGGATACCGTTATCCCTTTCACTACCCCAACTGCGACGGTGGCAGCGAAAGCTGTTCCCGCCGCAAAACCAAAACAGATGGTTGACGCTGTGGCCTCGGCTGCAGAGGTTATATCATCCCCCAAGGACGGGACTTCAGCGCTGGCTAGCACTAGTACTGGTCCCGTTCTTACAATCGTCAGCCCGTTCGAGATCAAACGGGAAGACGACTCCTCCTTCGCGGGCTGGCAATTGGTTGGCCACAAGAAGGGCAAGGGTAAGGGCAAGACCACCAATCCTGTTCAGCGCCCGCCCACTAGTGGCCCCGCCACTGTCGGCCCGTCGAAGAAGAGGAAAAACCTTAACCAGAGACAGCGCAGGGCGTCCAAGCAGAAGGCTGCACAAACCGCTGCTGCTGCCGGTGCTGCCTCTACAAAAGCAGCTGAGCAGGCTGCTGTCGCAGGTCCCAGCAATGTGACCAGTGCGCAGCCCACACTCAGCAGTGAGGGATGCAAGAAGGCCGGAAGCAGTACAAGGAAGCCGGCTGCCGCCAAGCGGCGAGCTGGCCACCCTGGACGGCAACCAGCCGCTGCACCACCGAGCAACACAGCAGGTAAAACTGCCGGAAACAAGGACAGAGGTGAGGCCAAACGTGCTCTCAACGAGACCAGTTCGCCTCGGAGAGACCACAAGAAGCCCCGCCTCGAATCCTCCAGGACGACAGTAGGTAAGTCCTACGCACAGGCCTCCAAGGCGTCCCTGGGTGTTGCAGTAACATGCAAACGCACAGGGAACTTGCCGAAGGAGTTGGTGGACCAGGTACTCCGGGAGCTCCAGAGGAAGATCCTGAGTGACGCCTGGTCGACCAAAACCCCCAAACGCCCCGCTCCAGCGTTCACCGGGAAACCCGTGCATGCGGACGGGGTCCTCAAACTTTGGTGCGCCGACGAGGCAACGCGCACCTGGCTGACGGAGGCAGTCTCTCTCCTGGTCCCACCACCGGGCTTCGAACTGGAGGTCAGGGGCCAGGAAGAGACCCCGAAGAGAGTGCGGTGCGGCATTGTCGTGCCCGACGAACAGGGGGTCTGGGACGACGTGCGTGACGTGGGTCGCGCTCTGGAGTTCCAGAACCCCTGGTTGGAGGTTGACAAATGGTCGATGCTGCACTCCGAAAGGCAGTCAGGTGGGTGGTTCCTGGTGGTGGGCGTCCCAGAGGAACAGGTCCCGATCCTGTTGAAGAACGAGCGCCGCCTCGCGTTGGGGGTGGGTGCCGTCTACGTCAGGTTCCGGGACCCCTCAGGTAAGTTTGTCGACCATCCTCCGGGATGCGACGACAACTCCATACGAGTCAAGCAGGACTCTAACACCAAGCCAGGGTGCGACGCAGAATCCGGCCCGTCAGAGCTGGCCGCGTCTGGCTCGGGGGCTGGCCCATCAGCCGAGGGTAACTCGGAAGATGAGTGCCTGCTCCTGAGTCCGGTGCGGCGGGACGACGGGGTGGAGGCTGGCGACATCCTGGCCGGCCTGACGCAGCTGACGTTTGGGGAGAAGGGGACATCATCCAAAGATGAACCCTCCGCCTAGTAACGTCAACTGCCTTCAAACCAACCTCCACCACAGCCAAACAGCTACTGCGCAACTGCGCAAATGGATGGAGGTCCAACATTCAGCCATCGTGCTCATCCAGGAACCTTGGATAAGGGGTGGCCTCATTAGAGGCCTCTCCAGCCTGGGAGGTAAGATTTATTCTTCAACTGACCACACACATCCAAGAACCTGTATACTAACTACTAAAAACATCAGAGCCCAAGTTCTAACGGAGTTCTGTTCCAGAGACATCACAGCGATACAAATTGAAATAACACAGCAGCCTAGGAGTATAGCGGTTGTTTTCGCATCGGTCTACATGCCCGAGGCCGAAGACCCGCCTCCGTTCGACCTCACGCGTCTGGTTAACCAGTGCGAGAGAACCAATACGGAGGTTGTAATAGGAACGGACTCCAATGCCCACCACCAAATGTGGGGCATGAACTGCAATAACAACAGAGGTAAATCACTGGTTGAATACCTATTCACCACCAATCTTACCCTATTAAACACAGGTACGGAGCCCACCTTCGTCACAAGACGTAGTCAGACAATTATCGACTTAACTCTCGCAACAGAAGGAGCGGCTGAACGCATCAAGGGATGGCACGTCTCGAAAGAGGCATCGTGCTCAGACCACAGATGGATCAGCTTCTCCATGGAAGTCGTTATACAACCCACACAGCCGCGTAGGAAACCACACAACACTGACAAAGTAAAGTATGTCCACTTACTTACAGAGAAACTTACCCTGACTGCTACGCCGACAGTACTGGGTAACAATGAACAGATCGACGAGCAGGTATGTACACTGACGCAGTCGATGTTAGACAGCTACCACGCAGCCTGCCCTGAAACCACTATACCATCAACCCCAGGCAAACAACCCTGGTGGGGCGCTGAGCTTGAACGCAAGCGCAAGAAGGTAAGAAGGGCTTTAAACAGGGCAATGAACACAAGCGCAGACGAAGATTGGGACGCTTATAAAGCGGCCAAATCAAGCTACAAGAAGTGCCTCAGATTCAGACGTACCATGGGATGGAGGAAATTCTTTGGGAGCATTGAATCTTGCCAACAAGCAAACCGGGTAAGGAAATTACTGGCTCAGCAACCAACGGTTGCACCAGGTACTCTCCGTAAACCGGATAACACATACACCACATCGGAGGAGGAGACAAGACGCGTCCTACTCGAAACACACTTCCCAGGCTGCGTCCTCACCCCGGTAATAACGTGGCACGATACACAAACAGTGGCGACCGAACATGAGTGGAGACATGCAAATACCGTGGTCACAGAGGAAAAACTCCGATGGGCCATCGACAGCTTCCATCCCTTCAAAGCAGCCGGACTGGACGGCATCTTCCCAGGGTTATTACAATGGGGGGCTGAACCTGTCCGCAAAAGACTTCTGGCAATCATGAGGGCTAGCCTGGCCCTCAGATATGTACCGAAGAGATGGAGGGAAGTCAAACTAATTTTCATACCAAAACCAGGCAAAACAGACTATACCAATGCAAAGTCCTTCAGACCAATAAGCCTGACCTCCTTCATGCTTAAAGCCTTGGAAAGGCTCTGCGAGAGGGAACTAAGAAGTGGGGCACTTAAACACTTACCCCTTCATGCCAATCAACATGCATACAGCTCAGGGAAATCGACGGAATCGGCCTTACATCAGGTCGTGAACCAGATAGAAGCTGCTATACAACAAAAATGCATCTGTCTGGGCACCTTCATTGACATAGAAGGAGCCTTCGACAAGACAAACTTTTCCAGCATAAGCAACGCCCTAGCCAGGCATGGTGTGGATCAGATGCTCATACAGTGGATCCAAAACATGCTCAGCAAAAGGGTAGTGCGCCTGCACGGCGACACTCAGACAGCCTTGATAACTAAAGGGTGCCCGCAGGGAGGTGTACTTTCCCCGCTATTGTGGAACTTAGTCATCAATGAACTCATAGACAAACTCAACGCGAGAGACTTCTACACAATAGGTTATGCAGATGATCTAACCATACTCACCTCAGGTAAGGTAACCAGTACAGTGTACGACCTAACCCAACAAGCCCTACGCATAGTAGAGTGGTGGTGTAATGAGTACGAATTATCTGTAAACCCGACCAAGACCGAACTAGTTATGTTCACACACAAACGCGCGCTGGGCACTTACCGACTGCCCAGGTTATTTAATACAGAGCTTAAGCTGTCTACCGAGGTCAAGTACCTAGGTGTCACTCTCGACAGCAAATTGACATGGAACAGCCACATGGAAAATAAGCTCAACAAAGCCAGCATTGTCTTCTGGCAGTGTAAGAAGATGATAGGCAAACGCTGGGGCATATCCCCCAAAATTGTTTTATGGCTTTATAAGACAATAATACGTCCGATGATAAGCTACGGCGCAGTAGTGTGGTGGCCTCGGACCAACCTAACAACGGCCGCCAACAAGCTTCAAAAGCTTCAAAGACTTGCATGCCTAGCGGCAACGGGCTGCATGAAAACTACACCTACAGCGGCACTCGAAGTGTTGCTGGACCTGCCTCCATTGCACCTGTTTATACAACAGGAAGCAACGATGACGGCGGTCCGGCTAAGAGCTCTGAAGCTCTGGAAAGACACCAACACACCGCACACTAGCAATTTAAATACACTTTTTAAAGAAGTTCCTCTCACACAAGCCATTGGCGACCAAATACCGAAACAATTTGTGTTCGACAAGAAGTACAAAATCCAACTGTACGAGGATCTACACGAAGGAGCGGTTAATCACAACGAGCTCACGATCTTCACAGATGGGTCTAAGACGGATACAGGTACGGGTTCAGGAGTATTCTCCGAGGACCTAAACATCAACATCGCAGCACCACTGGGAGCCTACAACACGGTCTACCAGGCCGAATGTTTTGGCATAATCCTAGCTGCCACAGCAATCATGGCACGTGAGGTAAGGGAACGATCCATTAGGATCCTCTCAGATAGTAAGGCGGTCCTCTCAGCCCTCAAAAGCCATACTATCACCTCGGCACTCACGCTTGAATGCCACCAGAAACTAACAGAGGTAGGTAAACAAAACAAATTAACACTGCAATGGATCAAGGGCCACAGTGGCTCAAGAGGGAATGACGCAGCCGACGTACTTGCCAGAAGAGGGGCCACTTTAGAGGTGGTGGGACCCGAGCCCATCATTCCCCTCCCTTCTGGTTTTTATCGCAACCTGGTAAGAAATAGGACCAGGACCCAACACAACCAGTCCTGGATTGGTATTGAAACATGTAGGCAGGCCAAGGAGGCTCTTCCCGCAGTAGACGGTAAGATAGCCAAACAAATCCTCCGGCTGTCCAAACAACAACTGCGGACAGTCACGGCCGCCTACACAGGACACGGATTCTTTAATAAACACCTATTTACTATAGGTATCACCGACAGCCCGCTGTGCAGGGCCTGTATGGCAGCAGACGAGACGGCAGCCCACCTGCTCCTCGACTGCCCTGAGGTCGCACAGTACAGGCAGCAGTACCTGACGAGATACAGCACCCTGAGGGAGGCAGTGGGCCACATCAAGAGTCTGCTGGCCTTCCTCGAAGAGCTGGGGTGGCTCGAATGAAGACACCATTCCCACCCGCACGCAAAATACGCGCCAAGACGTGGAGTTGCGGAAACAGCCCGTGCAATCAAGTATCAAGTAAGTAAGACACATGTGTATCGCTCTATAAATATGTATTTCCATTATGAAATCAAAGATTTTGAGAATATTTTTCGAATAAAATCAGCTATGAGCTCTCTCAGCCATGTTGACCTCCAAAGTAATAAAATATCCACAACTTCAACGTTCTGCTATTCGGTTTCAAGGCCTCGTATTAAAAAACCGAAACATCAAAACCACATTTAAAATCAAATAAAAAATAATCTAACCCAAAGCCGAACGAAATAACTACAAAAAGCGTAAGAACTTTAATTTCCTACTGAGCATTTAAACCTAGCTAACTAGTTTTTGGGCCAATTTAAACTATTTTAAACGAATTGAGCGGGAAAGATACGAATTTAGACCTCAAGTGTAGTGCAAATGTTGAGCTGGCCTGCTTTACCGACGCGGGCTTCAAACATGTTTTATTTTTTAAAACGCTCCGGGCTCGCAGTTTGATTCAGCCAGCAGCAAATGCCAGGGTTGAATTTATGCGTCGAGAGTGTTACTGCCTTTTGAAATAGTGATTTGATGTACGCGTTGCGTACAATATGTATATATAGTACAACACAGAGACGAAATATCAACGGAACATGGCAAATTGCATTGAATACTCAATTGCCTAGCTGCGTCATGTGAAGAAAAGACAATTTATCTACGAATCCACTAGATTATTTTACGAAGAGATTTTCATCAGACCTAATTAACTCTAACTGTATTCCAAATGAGGTACCTCAGTTTTCAAGCCCTTTACGGGCACCCACTATTACACACCCATATTAGTTGCCACAGACGGCCGTGATTTGTGAGCCTTTAACTCCATTTACACCTTCTTTATGACAAAACCTACGCGCAACAACATACGGCCTTTTCTTACTTGATCTATGTACTTATTACTATGGCTATTTCTCACTCTCGCTTTGCAATCTGTATTTTGACAAGTGAAATAGATTTCAACAAAGTCAGCCTAACCGTTTATGCGGATTTTAGTGACATAAACACAACATATAATGCTGCGGCTGCGTTGTCGCGCCTTAAAACATTGTTTACTTAGCCAAATTTCCGCCAAGTTTGTCAAATAAATTGGCATTATCAGCCAATAAAGCGGCACCAAACTCAGCAAACATGGGCGCCTTCGCGGAATGCAATAAAATTCTGCATTAACAAAAGTAACAATTCATTAACGAGAACAACCCCAAGTTTGCTTGCTTTGACTTCTATTTGTAACAAAACATCAACCGAAAATCAACCTTATCTTTAATATAATATTGTTTAAAACTGAATGAAGGTAGGCTACTATTTCAATCCCCAGTATTTGATTGCACGGTAAGGCTTTTAAGCTCACACTAAAGTTGTCACTAGCTGAGTCGTGATTTCAATTGGCTGTAATAAATATTTAGTTATATGTATGTTCAATTGGTTTGTGTTAGATTTATATGAATGTGGGTTTTTATGGGCATTTGAGGGAAAGGATATAGGATCCTAAAATCTTGTGCTAGTAGCCTATCGCTCCCAATCACATTACTTTATAAACGCTCGTTGGAATCATCTACATTTCCCACACTATGGAAAAAAGCTCTCATAGTACCCGTTCATAAGAAAGAGCCAAAAACTAAAATTGATAACTATCGCCCAATTTCTATTTTAAATGTAAGCACTCGCAAAAACTTTCGAGAAGCTTGTATTTAAGAATTTATACCACGTCATTTTTAATTTATTTTTTATTTATAGACTCACGGGTGTAGGGAGAGGTGTAATATTACACCCACATTTCGCCATGAATTTTTAGGTCCCACGTTATAGGGGGCGAGCCTATTGCCGTACCATTACCACATTACCAGAATCCGTCCTGTTACTGAGAATTTCCTAGCAGAAAAACCCAATAACACTTTGCCCGAACCGGGAATCGAACCCGAGACCTCCCAACCCCACGCGCACATTTACGCCGCGGGACCAACGAGGCCGTCCAAAGGTATTCCTGAATCACAGCACGGATTTCTCAGAGGGCGCTTCACTGTATCCAATTTGGCGGTTTATACAGACTTTGTTCTGGAAAGCATGGAAAAGGGAGGACAGGTTGACGTGATCTACACTAATTTCGAAAAAGCTTTCGATCGCGTGGATCATGTCATCTTGCTACAAAAATTGAATTTACTAGGTATCCATGGTGATCTGTTGCGATGGATTAAATCATATCTCACTAACCGTTCGCAGGCAGTTGTGCTAGGAGGTTTTAAATCTAATTGTGATCAAATTCCATCAGGTGTCCCACAGGGTTCGCACCATGGTCCGCTCTTCTACAACGCATTTAAACATAATATCCATAAATGTCTTAACTATACCAATCACCTTTTATACGCTGTCGATAAAAAAATATTCTTGAAAATTAACAATATTGCTGATTGCTTAAATCTACTAAAAGATCTTGATAACTTGTACAATAACTATACAACAAATAAGATATCTATAAATATATCCAAATGTCAGTGCATAAGTTTTAGCCGTAAAAGAAATATTATAAATTTTATCTATAATTTTAATGGTGTACCAATAGAGAGAGCGCACTCGGTGCGAGACCTAAAATATTACACCCACATTTCGCCATGAATTTTTTCGACCGTCGTTATAGGGGGCGAGCCTATTACCCTACCGGGCACATTACCAGACTCCGTGCTGCTGCTGAGAATTTCCTAACGGAAAACCCAATAACAATTTGCCCGACCCGGGAATCGAGCCCGAGACCTCCCAATCCCACGTGCACATTGATGCCGCGAGACCAACGAGACGAGCTTTTATACTGTTACGAATGGCGATAATTAAAAATAACGCCACCTATCGGTGAATGAGAGAACTAGAAGATATTGGATGTATCGGTGGTTTAAAGGTATTTCATCTACTCTGTACTAGATGGTTGCTGTATCGACTGTTCCCGACTGTGACGAGAATATTTCAAAAACATCTAGAATGAACTAGTTTGTTATCCGGCTGGTATAAATACCGCGCGGACGAGCGAGTTCACACAGTTACAGTTAAATAAGCGAAGCGATCAACAAGAAGCGAAGGAATGCGAAGATTAAGTGAGTAATTATAGTGTTTAGTGGTGTGAATAGTGTGTTTTATTAGTGTTGGAAATTAAGCGTGTGTATTGTGTGTAAATAAAGTGCAGTTTTAGTGGCATAGTGCATTTAATTTATCACCGAACCCCAGCTCGTAACAAATTGGTGTCAGAAGAAAGGTATAAATTATGCCGGTTATGCCGAAGGAAGAAACTGAAGGAGTGCGTACCAGGAACCAGCGCCAGCAAGACCTGGATCAGAGACGCTTCGGGGACGTTCCTTCTCCGTCGTCTGGTGGACAAGGTGACACCGCGGCTGCAGTGGAGCCTGCAGCGAAACACACTCCGTTACGGTGCCCGACATCGCGGCTCTGATGGCGTTCATGCAGGAGCAGGCTCGCCGTCAAGAGGAGCACGCGTGCCGCTTGGAGGAACAGCTACAGTGCGACAAGGAGGAGCAGGCTCGCCGTCAAGAGGAGCAGGACCGCCGTCAACAGGAGCAGGCTCGCCGTCAAGAGGAGCAGGCTCGCCGTCAAGAGGAGCAGGCTCGCCGTCAAGAGGAGCAGGCTCGCCGTCAAGAGGAGCACGCGCGCCGCCTAGAGAAATAGCTGCAGCGCGACGAGGAAGAGCACGCCCGCCGTCTGGAGGAACAGTTGGTGCTCATGAAGGATCTCAGCGCCGCAGGGGTGAAGGACTTGAAGGCGGTCAAGGAGGAACTTTAGCAGCACGAGGCCTGTATCAGCGACGTTGAGATGCTCGTACACGACAAGCTTGAGACTCGCGTCGCTTCTATAGAGAAGCGTGTACATGACCACCACGAGACCTGTGTGGCTGAAGTGGAGAAGAAATTGCATGGGCTCGAAGTGACACCAGCGGCTATAGCGCCCTCACCTCGTGGGTTTAAGGTTCCACCATTCGATGGCTCGTCATCATGGTCTGCATACAAGATCCAGTTTGAGGCTGTGATGCGATCGAATGGGTGGACCAAAGAACAGGCCTTAACCGCCCTAACCTTGGGCCTTCGCAACCGGGCCTTGACAGTGTTGGAGGCACTCGGGCAAGACGTCACCTACGAGAAGCTTCTGGAGGCGCTCGAGGCGAGGTACGGAGACGCGCATGTAGAACACGTTTATCGTGCTCAGCTGAAGGACAGGAAACAACGCACCGGAGAAACTCTGCAGCAGTGGGCTTTGGAGGTGGAAAAGCTGGTCAGAAAGGCATACCAGTTGTCGCCTGCACTGTTAGATGGGAACCTCGTACAGGCATTTACCGATGGGATCCGTGACCTGGAGGTTAGAGCAGCGGTAAGACTTGGGCACTTCAAGGCCCTCAAAGAAGCCTTAGCCTACGCTCTGGAGGTGGAAGCAGCGCGTCACGAGGATCGAACTTACCGTATCAGGGAAGTTGTGTCGTCACCTCGGTGCTACAACTGCGGGGAAAGAGGCCATATCCGCTTGGGCTGCAAAAAGCGTAAGCAGCACGGTGGTACCCTGTCTCCACCAAAGGGGTCACCTGAAGTACCTGTCTGGCGGCAAGAGCAACGTAGCGCAGATGCTCTGTCGCGTAGGCCTTACCCCGACCAACGCAAACACTCTGCCCGTCAGGAAGAGAAGCAGGCAGGTTAGTGCGGACGTTGAAGACGGACTTGAGTGACGAATGAAAAGCAGCTTTGCAGAATGCTCAGCAAACCGACAAGGATGTACAGCCGATTCTCGAGTGAAAGAAATCAGGTGCTCCTAGGCCCAAATGGAGTGACATCGCAGCAATGAGCCCTATCACCAAGAGTTATTGGGCACAGTGGGAAAGCTTGGTTGTCCAGGATGGAGTTCTGTGCCGCAAATGGGAAAACGCTCGCGGTAACCAGTGCCATCTGCTAATGGTAGTGCCCAAAACTAAGGTGCCGGAAGTATTGCGGCTCTATCACAATGGTGCTTCGAGAGGTCACATGGGTGTTAAGAAGACCCTTACTAAGATCAGAGAGCGGTTTTATTGGCTCCATTATCGGGACGACGTCGAGGATTGGTGCCGCAAATGCACAGTTGTGCGGCTGTCAAGGGGCCACACACTCGTAGCAGAGGCGCATTAAAGGTGTACAATGTGGGAGCCCCCTGGGAGCGCATAGCGTTGGATGTCGCTGGGCCATTTCCTGAGAGCCAGGATGGAAACAAATACTTCTTGGTTGTGATGGATTACTTCACGAAGTGGCCTGAAGTGTGAAGTGCAATCCCAAATCAAGAAGCTACCACAGTGGCCGATAAGTTGGTGCATGAAGTCTTCTGTCGGTTCGGAGTGCCCTTGGAAATCCACAGCGATCAAGGCCGGAACTTCGAATCTGAGGTGTTCAAGGAGACTTGTCGCGTAATGGATGCACATAAAACCAGGACCATGGCTTATCATCCGCAATCAGATGGTATGGTTGAACGATTCAACCAATCCCTGGAAAAGTACCTGGCGAAGGTCGTGGAGAGTAAACAAAGAGATTGGGACAAGCACATCCAACCATTTCTCCTGTCATATCGCAGTGCGGTCCGCGAAACTAAAGGAGTAACACCAGCTTTTTCCAATTTCGGTAGAGAACTGCGTTTATCTGCAGACTTAATCACTGGTATTCCACCAGAATCTCCACGCAATATAACGGATTACGCGACAGAGCTACGCAATAAGATGAACGACGTATACGAGCACATCAGGGAGTCAGGACAACAGATGTCTGAAAAGATAAAGACTCGCTACGATCGGAAGGTTCGAACAACAAAGGCTTCGATGAGGGGTCATTGGTGTGGCTTCATAACCCAGTACTGTTGGAATAGTAAACATGTAGGTTTTATATAATAGGTAATCTAAACGTGTGGGTAGTTGAAACAACACCAATTTTTTGAATTTGCTCTACAATAAAATTTACTAAAAATAGTTAATAATAGTAATTTTACAAATTAAATGAATATAATATATAGTTAACAGTATACACCTGCTGGTTAAACGTTATCTCCAACAATTAAGAAGCTTAAATTAATTCACTAGAATGGATCCATTCATAGCACAAGCATTCTTGATATGCAAACATACTTCGAGGAGCTTATGGCCAAATTTGAGGCTGAATTGCAAAAGAAGTCTTTGCAGGGCACTGGTACCTTGGCTGAGGAATTCGCTTCGTTCAAGTCTTTTATGTTACTGGCCCTAAAATCATTCTCACAGCAGCTTGACAAGGTGGCCCGTGAAGTAGATACAATGGAAATGCGTAGCCGCAGGAAAATGTTACTGCTTCACGGTGTAGAGGAGCACAAGGACGAAGACACGGTCAGGGTGGTGGCAGACATTGTCAAGCAGCGACTCAAGATTGACAATTTCAGCTCTGATAGTGTTCGGCGATGCAACAGAATGGGTCGTCCAACCTCTAGCAAAAAAGCTAGGCCCATTCTTCTCAAACTTGAGGCTGTTGAGGTGCGGGACCGCATATGGTTCTCAAAAACAAAGCTGAAGGGATCAGGCATCACGTTATCGGAGTTCCTGACTCGATCAAGACACACCGCTTTTATGGCTGCACGTGCGAAGTTCGGGGTTGCGAAGTGCTGGACAAGAGAGGGCCACATCCACATACTGGCTCCTGACGGCAATCGTCATCGCATGACATCCATTGGCGATTTGAACAAGATCCAGCTGCCGGAAGCGGAGCAGCCTGTGGCTCAACCGACCGCAACAAAAGCCAGGCGAGCTGCTGCCTCCAGGAAGTAGGATTCCCATGATCTACGTAATTATGTCTGTGGGTATTTCACAATATTTACACTTTCACATAGTCTTAGATTAATTTATTTTTACATTTTGTGTGTATCAAGAAATTTATTTACTATTGTCAAAGTCATTATGTCAAAGTTGTAAAAGTAATCAAATTCTGAGCTGTCATCTGCCGCTTATTTGCCTTGTTATGAACTACATAATTATGTATGTGGTGCGAACCGGAACGTTGCCGCGTTGCATTGAGGCAGCGTTCCGTTTTGCACTAGGTTTTCATGTTATTTTGTTTATGATGTTTTGAACAGTGTAAGATTTCATAAAAAATATTAATTAATTATTGTCGCATGACAGCGTTCATATGAGCTATTTATGTAGGCACCTGGTGCGAACCGGAACGTTGCAATAAGGCAGCGTTCCGTTTTGCAGTAACTTGTTCTTTTCTTTACAATGTCTTGAATGTACTGTTTAAGATTTCGTAAATAATTTTTAATGATATTAATCTTAAAATGCCCACGGTCTTGATTGTATCCTCTGTAACTTAATTAAGTATTTATGTTAGTTACACTTTCTGTTCTACGTGTCTTTATTTCTTTGTTAATGCGTAACTGGCAGGTGGACAAACTATTGAATTAAGTTTGAATTTAAAATTTATATTTTTATTCATATATATTATATATATATATATATTTGTTTATTTATATATTATTATTAAATGTCACATATTCTGTCAAATAGCGATGATGAAAGCTTTCATTCTGCCACAAGCTTTGATGATAGCTTTGTTAGTGTACCATCTCTGGGAGACATTCTTCAGACTCAGTTTTCGGACGTACCCAAGCACTTTAATGTAGTCCATATAAATGCACAGAGTATTCCTGCTGATTTCCCAGATATGCTGGCCAACTTAGACTGCAAGAATATACATGCCATTCTTGTCTCAGAGTCATGGTTGAAACCATGCCTCCCATCAACTTCTTATTTGCTTCCAGGTTTCCAACTAATTAGGAATGATCGTGCGCTTGGCGGTGGTGGCGGTGTTGCCATATACTTACGTACTCATTTTCCTTATCAGATAGTCTCTATGTCTTCGCAGCCGCCACCGTCAAATGCGGGCGAGCATCTCTTTTTAGAAGTGGAACTTCATCACACCAAATTTTTATTGGGCGTATATTATTCTCCTTCCAGTCGTATAAATTTCTTTTCTTCCTTTGAGCAAATCCTGGAAAACTTCACTCCTTCTTATGAACACACCATTATAATGGGTGATTTAATACCTGCCTTCTCAAGCAGGACTCTCGAACTACGTCTTTTCGACGAGTTACAGAATCCTGCAATATGACAATTTTAAATCTTGATGCAACGCATCATTTTCCTAATACTTCTCCTTCTCTACTTGACCTCATTATCTTCTTTTAATTACGTTCATAGGCATGGCCAATGCTCAGCAGACGCATTTTCTTACCATGACCTTATCTATTTTTCTTACAATATACGCCCACCCAAGTCGAAGCCAAAGATGCAACGCAATTTTGGTGGCATGGATCAAGAAAAATTGCGCGAGGATGCCAGTAACATCAATTGGGAATCACTGTTTTCCACAGATTGCGTCGACACTAAAGTCAACATATTTACAAACCAATTGCTGCAATTATATGACGTGCACGCACCTGTGCGTGCAATTAAAATTAAGCATTTACCAGCACCGTGGCTAACGGATGATATTAAAAGGATTATGGCTAAGAAATGTGCCGCAAAGTCATTAATGAAGCAAAAGCCAACTCCTTCAAATGTTGATAAATACGTAACTATTAGAAATCACTGCAATAAGGTGTGTAGGAAAGCACAACGCCAACATATTCATAAATCCGTCGAAAACGGTGATCCAGCAAAAGTTTGGAAATTTCTAAAAACTTTAGGGGTTGGTAAGACTCAGCAACAAATCATTCCTAATAATGTCAACATTGATTCACTCAATAAACATTTCTCCTCGTCGTCCAAGTTTGATGGAAATATAAAAAGTAATACCCTGCAGCATCTTTCAACTTTACCAACACCTGATTATTCTCCTTTCATCTTCTCGCAATTTGCCGCATGTGATGTTAAAAAGAGTATACTTGCAATTACTTCTAATACAGTTGGTAATGACTGTGTCAGCCGTAAAATGATCCTTCCCATCCTTGATGAAATCCTTCCCGTCCTATGCAATATACTTAATAAGTCTATTTCCCTCGGTGTCTTTCCCTCAGCGTGGAAAGAAGCACTTATTATTCCCCTACCTAAAAAACCTAAGCCTTCTACTTTAGCAGATTACCGTCCCATATCCATATTACCCTTCCTATCGAAAGTCCTAGAACGTCTTATCCATTCACAACTTAGTTCCTTCCTTTGTAAAAATTCCCTTTTAAATCCATACCAGTCAGGCTTCCGTCCAGGGCACAGTACTGTGGCAATCTAACGGTTCTATCCTTACTTGATTTCAGCAATGCGTTTAACACCGTGGATTTGCACATCATACTTAGTATTCTAGGCTCTCTTAACATGTCTCCATCGGCAATTGACTGGTTTCATAGTTACCTGTTTGGACGCCGGCAACGTGTACGCATTGATGATACCTATTCCGCTTGGTCCAATACGATTGCAGGTGTTCCACAGGGTGGCGTGCTATCCCCTTTACTCTTCGCTATATTTATTAATTCTATTTCAAACAAATTACTTTCATCCTACCATCTTTACGCAGATGATTTGCAAATTTATACGCAAGCTCCCTTGAGTAGATTAGCAGACGCTTGTACAACGATTGGCAAGGACTTGGCGCGAATCTGTGACTGGACGCAGAAATTTGGACTCACAGTCAATCCGGACAAAACGCAGCTGATTATTATTGGCAGCCCAAGAATGGTGTCCAAAATCAACTGGTCTGATTTGCCAAGCATTAATTTCAATGGAAAAGTCCTCTCGTTTAGTAAAAATGAAAAAAATCTTGGTATTTACATAGATGAAACCATGTCTTGGCGACCACAGCTACAAGAAACGAGCAGAAAACTTTTTGCATCAGCTGGGTCTTTACGTAAGCTGCGCAATTTCTTACCAACTGCCACTAAGATTGCGCTTGTACAGTCTTTGCTTCTACCAATCCTTGACTACGCCGATGTCAGCTATCTTGACCCCACCGAGGAGCAACTAAACAAACTTGAGCGTCTCCAAAATTTCTGTATAAGATTTATATTTGGGCTACGCAAATATGATCATGTCTCAGAATGCCGCAATAAGCTCAAGTGGCTACCGATTCGACTTCGCAGAAATACTCACATTCTCACTTTATTGTATAATATCTTGTTTAATCCTAGTACCCCCTTATATCTCAAAGAACGTTTTAAGTTCCTTAATGACACACATATAAGGTCCTTGAGGTCGTCCGAGGATTTGGCGCTGGAAATGCCAATGCATTCCACAAGTTTTTTTGGTAAGTCTTTTACTGTCCAAGCTGTACGCCTCTGGAATGGACTTCCTTTAGAAATTCGAAGCGCAAAATCTCTTAAAATATTTAAAGCTATGTTAAAAACGCACTACCTTTCTTCCATTTGATAACATAGAATGTGGTTATACCTAGTATGTATTTTATATATAGTATATGTGTAAGTATATTGAATTTTGTATATATGTAGGTATATTGACGATAATAAATAAATGATAATAATAAATGTATTTATTTGCATAAAACATGGTATAAAAAGATGTTACAAATATTCTGTTTGTTCCACATGTTTTGCTTAACATAGCATGCAATTTGTAGACATAGGTACATTTATACACAAAATTAAACATTTTTATCAATAAAATCTTTGACACTGTAAAAATTATTTTCATTAAGCCATTTATGCAGCTGTATTTTGAACAATCGAATATCTAATATTTTAAGATGACAAGGTATATTATTAAATACGCGTACACACATCACTAAACAACTTTTATTATATTTTGTCAACCTTGCAATATCATTAAGTACAAGTCTGTGTGGATCACGTCTAGTCCTTGGATTAACATCATTTGCCGTCTTAAAGAATTGTTTATATTTCTTTACAAACACACAAATTTCATATATATAGAGAGAAGGTAGTGGCAGTAAACCAAGCTTTTTGAATATTTGGCGACATGATTCATCGGGTTGTAATCCACACATGGCCCTAATACATTTTTTTTGTGCTACAAATGCTCTATTTTGATCAGTGCTATTGTCCCACATAATAAGTCCGTACCGTAGCAGTGATTCGACATAAACGTGGTAGCATGTAATTGCCGTTTTTATATTTATAACATTTTTTATTTGTTTGAGTGCGTACACAAATCTATTAATTCTACATGATACATATTCCACGTGTGCTTTCCAATTTAAATTTTCATCCAGGGTTACGCCTAGGAATTTTGTATGCGTGACTTCTTCAAGTTTTGGTATATTTAATTTGATATTTAAATTACTATTGTAAGATTTATTAAATTGTATAAATACAGATTTATTAAGATTAATTATTAAATTATTAATGTCAAGCCAATTAATTAATTTATTTATTGTGTTATTAATGTCATTTTCATGGTCGGTAATATTATTAAATTTTTTATGAGATGTCACAATAATGGATATGTCATCAGCGAACAAAATGGTTTTGTGGTTTGTTATAGTTATTATGTCATTAATGTAAAGCAGGAATAGTACTGGGCCTAGAACGCTTCCCTGAGGAACGCCGCATCTATTACAGCTGTATGGAGAAGAGTAAGATACCATATTCCTATTATGATCTATTTTATTAACTATAACGCATTGTTGTCTGTTACTTAAATAAGACGAAAACCAGTGTAATGCGTGTCCTCTGATCCCAAGATTCTGAAGTTTGCCTATCAATGTCTGATGTGATACCAGGTCAAAAGCTTTTGACAGATCAAAGAACAGTCCTGTAGCTAGGAAATTATTATTTAAATTTGTTACTATTTCTTTGATCGTAGAAAAGATGGCTAAGCTAGTTGATTTGTTGTTCTGAAAGCCATATTGTTCTTCACTGATGATATGAAATGTGTTGCAGAAGTTATTCAATCTATTATACATACATTTTTCAAACACTTTTGATATTATGGGAATCAAGGTAATTGGGCGATAATTGTTGACATCACAAATATCACCTTTTTTGAACAGAGGCTTTATGATGGATGATTTCAGAGCTTCTGGGAAAACTCCACTTGAAAAAGACAAATTAATTAAATATGTTAGTATGCCAGTGATTTCATCCTTACAAGCTTTAATAACTTTGGTCGTAATTTCGTCATATCCCGTTGAGCTTGTATTTTTTAGCGAAATAATTTCCCGTCTAACTTCACATTCTGACATGGGCTTTAGAAACATTGTATTGGAAATCACTTGACCACTGAAACTACAGCTTTCGTTTTTCTGTTTGAAATCGTTATTTGTAAAATGAGCATTGAAGGCGGATGCAATTTCAATCGGATTCTCCAGTATTACATTGTGGATTCTAATACTTTCTATGTTTTTATATTTTTTTACAGCATCTACTTCTTTTTTTATTACCGTCCAGGCCGCCTGACATTTGTTACTATTTTTATGTATGAATTTCATATTGGAATTCTTTTTCGAATTATATATACATTGTTTTAGTAGTTTTGAATACGTGATATATTGAATTTTATTGTGTATTGTTTTATCTTTATAATATTTAAATCTTAGTGACCGTTTTGTTTTACAACTCTGTTTCAGGCCTCTGCTTATCCAATTCTGTCTATCCTTTTTATTTAAATTCACTTTTACTCTAACTTTAGGGAAACAAAGGTTATAGAACAAACAAAACAGCTCGTGGAATTCACTAAACGCTACATTCATATCTGTCTCTGAGTATATGTTAGACCAATTTAAATTTTGTAAACATTCCCTAAACTTTCTCATATTGTCCAAGTTGTAGTCCCTTTTATAAATATAATAGATAGCTATCGGTATTTTTTTCTTTATCGGAATGCTTAACAATTGCGCAGTCTCATGATCAGACAAATGGAGAGGCAGAACTGACGAAGTCGCATTTGGTACATTGCTTAAGATATGGTCTATGCATGACGATTTACGTGTAGGCTCATTAATGTGAAGTTTCATATTATAATTATAGCAGATATCTTGTAGCTCGTTCGTAATACTACCTTTTTTTAAAGTATTTATATTAAAGTCCCCCGTTATAACTATATTCATTTTGGATTTATATCTTTGGCTGAGATCGTGCAAAAGATTGTTAAGTTTTAGTAAAAACTGTTTAGGATCAGACTGGGGGGTTCTGTAAAGACAAATTATTATTAACTTATAAAAAAGAATTTCTATCCCACATGCTTCAAATATATTTTGAAGGGCATAATTTCTTAAAAATAATAATTCGTTAAACGTAAGACCCTTTTTCACTAAAATGCAGGTACCGCCTCTTTGCTTATCTCTACAAAAATTAACCGCCATGTCGTAATTGCAAATTTTTATATATCTTTCATATCCCTTTTTTATAAATGTTTCAGAAAAACACAAAACATTTGGCTCGTCGTTTTTTAATTATATGTATGTATGAATTTATATGTATGTGTAGGTCCCTTATTTATAAGTTTATTATATTGTTTTATGAATTTATATGTATGTGTAGGTCCCTTATTTATAAGTTTATTATATTGTTTATTCTGGATGTTTTTAATTGCACCACACACAACTTTAATATTTACATCGTTCCTGTCTACAATAGGTTGCCTGGAAGAGATTGCTCTTAGCGATAAGGCCGCCTTTTGTACAATTTGTAAATTTTGTAATAACAATGTCATAAAATGTTTTATGGTGTACAATAAAGAATATTCTATTCTATTCTATTCTAATCTGAGTACTGGTCTTATATAATTTCTGGTTACTTGTTATTGTCTAATGTCTATGCTTGTTACTGTCATGGTTGAAGAGCAATAAACCGATTTAAACTTATTCTTGTTGAGTATAATTTCTATAAAGTATGCCGTGTGGTTGACGGCATAGAATACAAATTCAAATTCAAATTCAAATTCAAAATCCTTTATTCATTTTGGTCACAATGTGACGCTTATGAACGTCAAAATAATAAATTTATAAAATAATTACTTATACTCAAATTTAAAACATTATTACTGTATGCTTCTACATTTACATTTACTGCCACGTTCGCAAAGCAATAGGTAGAACCATGAGAAAGAACGGGCAATAAAACTCACGGTCACTCTTTTTCATCGCCAGGTTTTGCATAATACACAATTTACATTTTGTAAGGTGCTGCAACTGTTACACCTTCTATATCACTTGTATATATTTACTGTACATCATAATACTCAAGCATAATACTTTTGGTTAGCCTCCTCAGAATAGACATGGTGAAACAGGAGCATCCACTTACATTATATATACCTAATAATGCAGGCAATCCGCGAAAGTGATCAGAACCATGATGGAAATGTTGCAGTTAAATATTAAAATCTAATACCAGCCCGCAAGACCGTCATCGACCAGTCATCGCAAGTAGCACCCGTTCACGAGTATGACGCATGTGCCAGCCATCATCCCTCTCGCCATATTAGAGGGACAGGGATGACCCGACACACGACGCCACCACAAGAAATGACATTTTAGTGAGCATGACGACAACGGTATACGAACCAGCAGTAAGAAACAATCTATTGGTATACTGACCATGACCGCCAATTACCTCCATTTTCCAGATCGTTATTATTAACATAAGTTAGTGGAACGCGTGAAGGAATGCAAATGTAGAAAGAATTTTGTGAAGGTGACAAGTGAACAATGATATGATCAGAGATAAATAATGTTAAACTACATTCAACAAATCATAAAAATAACGAAATCCTGCAAAAATCATGTGTTCACGAGGCACCTCCACTTAACATGTAAATAAAATAATCGTGAGTTAAACAAGCCTAAGCCTATCCCCACGGTGTCTTATCATTTAAAAATTCCTTAATAGTGTAATAACCCCTTTGTAAAAGAAAGTTCCTAATTGTCCGTTTGTATTTGTGCATGGGTAAATTCATTATTTCAAGCGGCAATTTGTTGAAAAATCGTATACCAATCCCCGCAAATGAGTTCTGAACTTTATGTAGACGGTAGTTAGTTCCCACCAGTTTATGCTTATTCCTTGTGTTCACGTTGTGCAAATCACTATTTTTGCGGTATAGAATTAAGTTTTTCTTAATGTACATTAAGTTAGCATATATATATTGCGATGCAACTGTCAATATGTCTACTTCTTTAAATTTATCACGTAAAGAATCTCTAGCACCTAACTTATAAATTGCACGTATGGCCCTTTTTTGAATGACAAAAATAGTCTGTATATCAGCAGCTGTACCCCATAACATTATTCCGTAAGACATTACGCTGTGAAAATAACTAAAGTAAACTAGTCTAGCAGTATCTATATCTGTGAATTCCCTAACTTTTCTAACTGCAAACGCTGCAGAACTAAGTTTTACTGCAAGACAGGATATTTGGGCGCCCCACTGAAGCTTACAATCTAAAGTTACACCTAAGAATACGGTTGATTCGACTATTTCAATTGTTTCCTTATTTAAAATTATATTAGTAGGAACACTTTTGACATTAGGCAAAGAGAATTTAACACATTTGGTTTTGCTTGAGTTGAGTACCAAATTATTTGTCGAAAACCAATCTAATACTTGTGCAAGAGTGTTATTGACGGTATCAAAGTTACTTAAATTACGATCAACTTTAAAAATTAGTGACGTATCGTCGGCAAACAAAACAATATCACATAAATTTTGTACAAAGAACGGCAAATCATTAATATATATTAAAAAAAGAAATGGACCGAGAATAGAGCCCTGTGGAACGCCCATTCCTACTGGCAAACCTAGAGACCTACTCCCATTAACATCTACATACTGAATTCTATCACTAAGGTAGCTGGCAACAAGATTGAGTGCGGTATCTCTAATGCCATAAAGTTTCAATTTAAGTAAAAGCGTATTATGTTCCACACAGTCAAAGGCCTTTGATAGGTCACAAAAAACACCAATGGCATCCTTCGAGTTTTCCCAAGCATTGAAAATATGCTTTAACAAAGTTACACCGGCATCAACGGTGGAGCGACCCTTAGTAAAGCCATACTGTTCACTGTGAAATAAATTATTTGTGTGAAAGTGGCTCTCTAGTTGATGCAAAATAATCTTTTCAAAAATTTTACTAATAGCAGGCAAGATAGAAATTGGCCGAAAATTACTAGGGTCGCTCTTTGATCCCTTTTTGAATAATGGTATTACTTTACTGTGTTTCATTAGATCAGGAAATACTCCTGTATCTATGCATCTGTTGAATATTGCAGCTAAATATGGAGCTAAGCTAGAAATAATTTGTCGCACAAGTTTAACAGAAATGCCCCATAAGTCAACAGATTTTTTATTATTGAGCGTCTTGAATACCTTCAGTATGTCATTGGTGTCAATATATTTAAAATTAAAATGCACATCACACTCATTCACATTGCCCCTAACCAACATTTCTGCTTTGTTTGGACATGAATCTAGACAGCTGGTTGTGTTCACTGGTATGCTTATGAAGAAATTGTTAAATGTCTGAGCAACATCAGTTTTCCTAGTAATAATTTCACCATTAAATTTTAATTCATAATTGTTATCTACCAATTTAGCTCGACCAGTCTCATTGTTAATAATGCTCCAAGTAGTTTTAATTTTGTTCTTGGATTCTTTGATTTTATTGCTTAAATATAAGGATTTGGCTAAAGCACATGTCCTCTTAAAAACCTTTGAATAATTTCTAACATATTGAATAAATTCAGGATTAAAATTGTATTTCTTCATACCATATAGATCATACAACCTGGCTCTACTTTTGTATATACCTACTGTTGCCCAATCACAAAAATTTACTTTAATGCTCCTTGCAAACGTCTTCAGTTTAAAATTTTTATTGTACTCATCATTAACAATTTTAAATAAGCATTTATATAATTCATCAGGATCATCAACGGTTAAGTCAATACTGGCGATCTTGGCAGCAACATCATTACTAAAGTGTTTTAGGCGAGCAGAGGTCATTGGCCTACATGTAATTTCTTGTACTTTAGGGGTTGTATTAGTTGGAATTACAACCTTTTGCCCGCAGTGATCCGATGTCAAGTCAGTTAAAACAGCCTTACTTAAATAAAGACAATTGCAAAAAACATTATCTAAGCATGTAGACGAATGTGAGGTAATTCTAGTTGGTTCAGAGAACAAAACATTTAAATTAAATGACCTAAATAAGCTAACTAACCTAGTACAAATTGGTGATTTTTCTAACAAATTGACATTAAAATCGCCGCATACGATTATAGACTTCCTACTAGAAATTATGTGTTTTAAGACATCCTCAATAATGCTTTCAAACTGAGTAAAGTCGCTTTGTGGTGGTCGATACACACACACTATAATATGTTGTTCAAGCTCAACACAAGAAATCTCAGCAGTGCGCTCGATAGAAAGTTTAGCTATATCCTTACGTTCTTTACATTTCAAACTATTACATACATATATTAGAGAGCCACCACGAATAGCCTTCTTTCTTACGAATGCACTGATAACTGAGTAATGTTGATTGTTAAATATTAATTGGTCACCTCGCAACCAATGTTCTGTAATACATAAGATATTAATCTTATGTTTATTTAAAAATAAATCTATTTCTAATTCTTTGCCAGATAGGCCTTGTATGTTTTGATGAACTAAGTTTAAAACACATGAATGCCTATCTGTTGTCTCATCTAATAGTTTAAACTAATAGATGTGTCAATACTACTATTGGTATAACTATTATCTACCAAATTCCTAAGTACTCTAGTAGTACTCCTGTCAGTATATAAATTAAATGCTAATAATTTAGCAAGTTGTCGCCTATGTACATAAGAAAGATACATAGTATCTTTTGTTAAAAAGAAATTACTAATAAAAATATTAGTGTCAAAAAATAAAATACTGTCACTATGACATGTCCTATTGTACAATAATAGATTTAATTTGCCTATCTGCCTGTTTTGGTCATCTGTGAGAGCATATGAATAAGGCAATGCACAAATAATAAAGCTACATCCTATTTTTGTGCTAACATCTATCATTAAGTCTGTTAATTCTATGAGACTGTTTTTGGAGACTAATGAGCTGTCACCATACAATATGATGACAGTAGTTTGTGCATTCAAGTCGGCATTCTTAATCTTATCAACTAGGGTACAAGACTGAGCTCCAGGTGAACAAAAGTTCTGTACTGGTTGCTCAGTGTAATGATCAATTAAGCTCCCTAAACCCACTCCCAGTTGGTCTGAAAAAATTATTACACTCTTACTGTCAGTCTTTACTGGATGCAGTTTGTTTTGTGTATTATACTGACATCCATGTGCATTCAATTCTATTGATTCAGCAGGTGTAGTCGCACACTTAATTGTACAACTGGAACAGTAATTATTAGAGTTGGATAATGAGATAAGTTGTTTTAAATTTTCTCGACCAACTCTTGAAATTTCTTCATATTTTAAGATGTATTCATGAGTCTCTTTCTGGTGTTCCATTATAGTTCTAGTGAGTTGAGTTTGTAGATATGATATTTGTGCTTGCAACTCACTTGTGTGTTGTTCATATAACAACCTACCAGAAACTAATTCTTCATTTGTTTCCTCAAGCTTTAATAAAAGAGACTCACACTCTTTATTCAATTTACAGTTATCTTGTGCATACTGACTCAATTTGGTAGACCACTTAGGACCAGATCTAAGTTTCTTAATTAATTTATTTAACTTAAACAATTTTCTAAATTTATTCTTACTAAGGCATTTTTTGAAACAGTTACATTTAAGAGCTTTTAGCACATTAATTTTGTCACCCAGGAGCTCAGAGAATAAGTTGTGAGTAGCAGTACTATTAAAGGCCGCAATTGTGTCTTCTAGAGTTGAAATTCTGCCATAAGCCTCATTGAGACTTGCTTCTAACTCCGCATTGCGGCTAAGTTGTCTGGAGTAAATTTCGTCGCAGCTGCTGAAACACCTAACTTCTTCTCGTAGTCTGTCCCGTTGATCCAAGACATCCATATGCTCTATATGCAGCTCCGTGAGTTGTGTCTTCAGCTCAGATATACGGTCATTTACAATTTTAATTTCTTCTTCACAGTCAACGCGTTCCCTTAATAGTTGACTGTTGTCATCCTTGTATTTCTTTAACTCGAGCAGAGTTATTCTTAATTTATTTTCCACCTCCTTGGCCGTTGCCTTCCGAGTCATCATATGGGTAGACATTGCCAAGGATTACAAATTACCTAAAAAATAAGAAAACAGCTGAGCAAAGTCAAAGAAGAGAAGAGATGTGATGGGGCTTGAGTATTATTGTATAGACAGAATAAATAAGAAAATTTACAAAAGAAAAGGGGGGTATATGAATAAAAAATATATTAAATTAATTAATTGTAGAAACTAAGAAATTGAGAACAATTTAGGTAATTTGAATACTTTAGAGTAATTATCTAATACTTTTACAAGGTTTCTATTGAAATATCTCAGCTGATGAACTTAATCAACTTATTAATAAAATGTAAGTAGGTATACAAGTTACAGGTTTAAACCAATAATAGCTAATACAGATAAGTACACGAATATATGAAGTACAGACAAGAATAAACAGTGTAGTAATTGTGAAGTGTATCTGTAGATTGTGTTTGTCTGGGGCTGTTGTTTAGTCCTCGATTTTGCTTCCACATATAGTCAAGCAAAAGGAGACAGAACTGAGCCAGATGTGCGTTGGACGTAGCTCACACGGGGGTGAGCCGAGTAATTCGGTGTTGTGGAGTGTTGAATAAGTTTTAATAAGTATTATACTCCCCGGGTTTAAGTCGTAGCAGATGTAAATTCAAATCCGTCCGTTGACACCAAGTCTCCGTTCTGTTCGCTCGAACTTTGGCCGTGTAGTTATTATACTTTTTACAAACACAATTTTAACAATAACTTTTTGTCACTATTTTATCAATATATACTAACTTATATGTTAAATAATCAATTAAAATTATATTAAAACTTTTTTAATTACGGAGCTAAAATTATTGACGTCTGGCGGTTACAGTTGCCAGAGCAAAAAAAAAAAAGTCAACAAGTGTCACCACCCCCTAATTGCCCGTGGGTGTCGTAAGAGGCGACTAAGGGATAACACGATGCAAATACCATCTTTGCGTAGAGACGGAAAACTCGACATCAAACCCTATGCGACTGCCTCGTTGGTCTCGCGGCATAAATGTGCGCGTGGGATCGGGAGGTCCCGGGTTCGATTCCTGGGTCGGGCAGTGTTATTGGGTTTTTCTGGCACGAAATTCTCAGTAGCAGCACGGAGTCTGGAAATGTGCCCGGTACGGCAATAGGCTCGCCCCTTATTACGTGGGACTAAAGTATATCTGGCGAAAATTGGGTGTAGAAATACACCTCTGCCTACCCCTTCGGGGATAAAAGGCGTGACGATATGTATGTATGTATGTATGTATAATTTCTACAGGTTATGGGCCCAGACAGCTCTAATCTGCCGTTTAATTCCACAAAAATGTGAAGCCGCTGGAAAAGAATAATATTTGTGCATAAAATGAAAAATTGAGCAGAAAAACATTGCGTACATAGCCATCGCTACCGGTTCGCATTTGTTTTATTTTTCAGATATTTTCAGAAGATGCTACAAATATGAAGCTAGTCTGGGATAATGTGGCCAAGTCATTCGAATACAACGGACTAACCAGAAAATGTTGATGATGAGTGGTTAATGCTTGCTGGACTAGTGAGATAGTTACAAGCCAATGATGCGCATTGAAAACTCTGGTGTAAAGATTAGTGCTGATATAGACAGAACTACTTAAAGATGTAAATAAAGTCTACCAATGCCAACACTACCGAACTTTACACAAAGTTTAGTAAGCCATCATCATCACATCAGTAATACATGACATGTACCGTACTGGGCAGAAGCAGTTGCAATAGCTGCTTTCATTACTAATCGTTGTCCAACACGTGCACTTTCACATGCTACACCTGAGGAAAAAATATTATGATGACGAATTTCTATTTAGTTGTGAAGCCATGGTCAAGTGCCAAAAGAATGGTCAAGTGCCAAAAGAAAAGTTACAAAAACTAGACTCCGAGGCAAGTAAGATGACATTTATTGGCTACTGTATTGTTACCAAAGGGTACAAGTTAATAGTTCCAAAAACATGTAAAGTGATAATATTTTATGGAAAATATAATAAAACTGAAAAGTAGCAGTGCCTCTAACTTCGGTTGAAAATAATAATACAATTTGTGGAAAAGAATCTTTATCGATGAACTCTGAGTTACAAGAAAGTTCACAGAATAATTCTCAATCGAGTGCAACAAGTGCTGATTATTTTCATACCAATGAAAGTTCTGATGAAGATTATCTGTATATTCCTAAAAGAGAAATTGAATTAGTTCAACAAAGTAATATAACAATTAGATCAGAAAATGTAAACAAGAACATAATACTAACTCCTGTAAAGGTGATGTTCCGGATGATCATGACATAGGTACCAGAGACCTACGCTGAAGATGTATCATTAAAACACAGTTATATTTAGTTTTAATAAGTAATACTACGGAGGCGGAGTATATGTCTCTATCATCCTGCGTTCAAGAAGCTATGTAGCTAAGGCAATTTCAAGAAAGTTTTTGGCCACAACTGAAGAATATAGCTATGTTAATTTATAGTGATAATCAAAGTTCTATAAAACTTGCGAACACTGCTGGCTATCACTCGAGGACTAAACACATTGATGTAAGGCACCACTTTGTACGCGACAACATTGTTGGAGGGGCCATTGATATCCAATACATACAGACAGACATGATGGTTGCTGATGCACTTACCAAAGGAACGCCACACTCAAAGCTAGTTCAATATTCTTCTAAGATGGGATTGATACATGTTTAAGGGAGGATGTTGGAATAGTAAACATGTAGGTTTTATATAATAGGTAATCTGAGTACTGGTGATATAATTTCTAGTTACTTGTTATTGTCTAATGTCTATGCTTGTTACTGTCATGGTTGAAGAGCAATAAACCGATTTAAACTTATTCTTGTTGAGTATAATTTTTACAAGTACGAAGTAAAGGTAAATCGCCTAAGTTACAAGCCAGATGGGACAGGCCACATCGCATAATTACCAGGATCAACGACGTCACCTACCGAATCCAGAAAGGGCCGCGAGGTGCACCGAAGATAGTTCATGTGGACCGGTTGGCTCGTTACTATGGGTCCAACGATGTTCGAGACGAACACGTTTAAGAGGGAGGCAGTGTTACGATTGGCGATAATTGAAAATAACGCCATCTATCGGTGAATGAGAGAACTAGAAGAGATTGGATGTATCGGTGGTTTAACGGTATTTCATCTACTCTGTACTAGATGGCGTTGCTGTATCGACGATTGTTCCCGACTGTGACGAGAATATTTCAGAAACATCTAGAATGAACTAGTTTGTTATCCGGCTGGTATAAATACCGCGCGGACGAGCGAGTTCACACAGTTACAGTTGAATAAGCGAAGCGATCAACAAGAAGCACAGGAGTGCGAAGATTAAGTGAGTAATTATAGTGTTTAGTGGTGTGAATAGTGTGTTTTATTAGTGTTGGAAATAAAGTGTGTGTATTGTGTTTAAATAAAGTGCAGTTTTAGTGGCATAGTGCATTTAATTTATCACCGAACCCCAGCTCGTAACAATATGTATTATTTTTGAAAAATGTTACAATTGTAGTCGTGAACTTCTCATGAGACAGTGACTCCTTAAGGAGACTGGGAAATTTACTTGTTGCAGAAATACGGCTCTGAATTTTCAGAATTTTGAACATCCATCTGTGAGTATACTGCACTTACTCCAGTTTGTGTCTCTTGAATTCATTTATAGTACCTAATAATGGAGAGACACCTTAATTTGTAATATTATAAATTAAATAAGTTCGCATATAAAGTAGTTTTATTTTATATCCTCATGGATGTAAGCCTTCCACGGTTCACATATAATTCAATTTGTGTCACCAAAGCGTTGTGAGTCGTTAGGAGGATATGGCTTACCACGCTGCCCAGATTGGTTGGTATCGAGTTTGAAGTCGAATTTGTTGTCACTCTCGAACAAACTATTCCCTTCGTATAATTTCCTTAGTCACCTCTTAGGACACCCATGGAATAAAAAGGGGTAGTGACACTTTGTATTCCTAATGTCAAACAGCACGGAGATGATCATGGTCGTAACCAAAAGCCAAATAAACAAGGAAAATTATTCATTAAAGACTTATGTTTTCCTGCTCTTTTTTTAACAAAACGTCTTCTTACTGCCCAAGTTGTTAATCCTTTTGATTGCACAATGGTTTATAATATTCCTTAACCCGATTTAAAGAAGAAAATTCTCGACAAATTCTCGTTTAAAATGTCAAAGGTTGGTTGAATATAAAGAATTGTTGGAGCCCGCAGGCTTGTCAACACACTTTGATATGCAAAACCTACTTAACGAGTGGCACAAGCAAGTAACTACTGGTGTAAGGAGTTACAAGTCTACGCGAATACTTTGTCGAGCACATAATTATGTATAAGTTTTCAATTCTTTTCTGGTTTCATTCGTTAGGTATTCTGTGATTCCAGTCTTACAAGTGGGCCTGTTTGGCCATGTGATGAAGTGAAACGCCTCCCTAATAGCAGAGTAACTAGTCACTAAAACCATCATACACCATGGTGGTTTATATTCGACTCTCTATTAAAAAGCTTTTAAAAAAATAGATTCCTATAGGTAGTCGAAAATGTAGTTTAACCATAATTAAATCTCATTAAAGCATATCGGCATTATACACAGTTATGTAAGTAGTTCTAATTTAATAGTAGGCTATTTTTAAAGTGTAACTTAAATTATCTAACATGTTCTAGCTACCTAGTAAGTAGCTGTGTTATAGCCAAAGGTTATAGCATAAATACAGGTTCCATAAAATAAATACTAATATATACTTAATGCTCAATAAAAGTTAACTGCGATGTGGAATGTATCATAAGAGGTCTGTTGTCGCATGAGCAGCACCGTCGAAGCACCCTCTTATTAAAAAAATATTTTAGACAAGAAGAAGATATAGTAATAAAATAAGGAAAAGCAACGGTCAAGTCATATCAAAATATCGAAACTACAAAATACTTTGTAAGTTCGAATATCTTTGCGGAGTGACTTTCTGTTATTTACTTATCTTTTATTCTTGTTTCACCGCGGTGAGGTATTTTAACATGGTTGGAAAAGTATAATTTATTTTATGAGTGTCTTTATATTAATGGATGAATGTTGACACGTAAAAATGCTGTGCAAATTTAAATAAAACTACAGTAGCTTCTGAAGTACTCGTATAGTTAATACAGTCATGAACATTGCACAGTCGTATTACGGTGATGTGAAGGTGGTGAGCTGGAGCAGACAATGGATCATTTGCTGATTCTTGCCCGAGACCCTGCACTATGTCTGAGCTCTGGGATGCCACTCCTAACGCAATAAGAGTGGCCGAATATTATACAGGTCTCATATAGCACCATTGACACGAAAAAGAAAATTACAGTAGCCTGCTTTGTCACAAAATCCGCTTAGTGGTTGCAAAGAATAGTTTTGATTTGCTATATTTTGTAAACATATTACAAGAAAACTACTGCCTGTTTTATATCTATCCGCCCATTATTTTTTCGCTTAACTCTTTACAGAAGACAATATTGGATCAGCTTATTCTCATAGCATCGTCGTCACGTAACCATAGCCTCCACAGTTTACCGTCTATTACGGCACAAACAATCTCTATTTTACCAAACGGAATTTCCTTACAAGCATTTCTTTGAGGAAACAATACAGATTGTGACAACCCTAGGACGCGCGAGACAGGGTTACAATTAGTTTTGGGATAAAAAGCTTTTCGAAGGTACATTCTTTGTTTTCAAGTTTGTGTCTCTTTGTGAAGGAAATTGGGATAATCTCGCGTGTATTGGACAGATGGGCTTCAGTTTGATTGAATGAACATATACGAGTATCAGTGGGGTGGATTTTTTAAGAACAAAAAGGATGCGTGATGGGTGAAATCGATACTCAACATGAAGTACTATGCGATTGTAACATATTTTTAGGTACCACACTTAGATAATGATCAATGAATTTGACTTTATTGGAAGTGAGAAAGCCTTTGTCCTGTAGTGGGTATGGTCTTAAAATTAATAATAAGTAATTGTAATAAATAAGATTGTTCTGAATTAAAGAATACTATGGTGAAGCTGTGACAATTTCTCTTGATCTTTAAATTTTTTGCACAGATCGAATAATCATGTTCATCACACAAAATATTGTCCTGAGGAACAATGGAATCGAACCCATGACCTCTGGCGTAGCAGTCCAGAGTCAATAACCACTAAGCCAGCAAAGCCAGCAAAAAAAGCCTTTCAATCTACGAGTAAATACGGGCTTATCAAACACAAATTCTTACACAAGCAACAAATTAATTGGTTATGAACGCACAGTTCTCAATTGAAATGTCGAAGCAATTAAAAGGCTTTAATATCAAAATTCAACCCGAACATATCTATATAAATATCGTCGTCCAATTATGAAATCATATTTATCAATGTTAAACACTAATCGACTTGTATTCAAAGAAGGTAATAAATACAAGTTGAAATATTGCTTAAATATTTGGTTATATATTCTGTCTGTTTATTGGTTTATAATCAATGTGTTCGAAAAATATCGACTTACAGTGTATTCGACGATTTAAGTTGGAATATCGCTTGGAAATTTAGGATATTCCCTCCTTTTATTGGTTTACTATAAGGCTAGTGCCCCGCTGCCGTTGCTCATAGCCTGATGTTATAGTAGCTTATAGAATATTATCTTGATAAATAGCATATCTAACATTAAAATGATTTTTTGAAATCGGACTTTTCGTTCCTGAGATTAGCGCGTTCAAGTAAACAAACTTTTCAGCTTTATATAATATTAGTATAGATCATTATCAATACGTTTGTACCTAGTTTTTATTGCTTTTTAGAAGATGTGCAATGTTACTTATAAAATAGGTTATATATGTAGCTAAGTCTAAGACCTGTAGCAGCCAAGCCATTCACAGTTCATTTCTTACATGCTTTATTTTATGTTAAATATTTAACATCCATTAAACAGAAATAAAAATAGTTTCTGCTAATAATAAGTCGTTTTTACAGTATCAATTTTTGGCAAAAGAGCAAAGAACACCTATATAAATTAAACAGCATATACAAACTACTATTTACGAATAAGGAATTACAACTCGAAAACAGCTTCCACAAGAATACATCGCATATTAACAGTAATGTTTCTAAAAGCGCATGTTATTCTAAATTAGACTATTAACTTCAAAGAACAAAGAGCTACTTGCGTCTGACGTTACTTACCAACTATTCTTGTTGTTGGCACTATGCTGAAGCGAACTTATAACCGGGAAATATTTCATGATTTTTATTTACACGGTTTGAATGCAAAGAATATATGAAGAAGTCTTTTCTTTCCATTGAACTTCTTTGCTTTCGACTGAATATTAAATAAGAAAAAAATGGCCAAGTGCGAGTCGGACTCGCGCACGAAGGGTTTCATACCATCATCGGCATCATCTATAAAAGAAAATCACATTTTCACCACAGCAGCTCAAACATGCCGCTTTTGCTGCGAGACAACAGTGAACAAAACGCAATTTTGATTTGAGCGTGAGTAAAAGTAGCTTTTTAATTTTTCAATCTTCAGTGTTCAATGTTCAGTTCACGAATTCACATTGTTCAGCCATAAATTTGAAACATTAGAATTTTACTGTGCTCTGTCTCTTTCACATGCATAAAAAAAAGTGAGTGAAAAACAAAGGTGCATAGGGTTCCCACCAAGAACTTAGGGTCCCAAGTCAACCTCACCTGCAAGTGGTGCACCTGCCGATCAACGGACGAGGCTCTGGCAACCAAATATCCCGACAAGCGGCAATAGGCTCGCCACCTATTACGTGGGATCAAAACACTGGCGAAAAGTGGGCGTTTAATATGCCTCTGCCTACCCCTTCGGGGAAAAAGGCGTGAGTCTATGTGTATGTATGAAAAACAAAGCCCTTCGAATTCGAAATTCGATTTTGATATTCGACCTCAAAGAAAACACCTTCGGAAACGCAAATAAAAAAAGATATTTACTTTTTTTTATATGTTATTGTTTATATGTTTAATTTATTATTGGATTTTAATAAAAATAAGTCTAATTAATAGTATAAAATTGGTATTTAACCAACACATTTTTATTTGGAATTACAACAATGATACATTAATTGAAATATATACACCAGGGACACGGTATTAAAACTCGATTTAAAATAGTAGCGGGAATAAAAATTTCGCTGATGCTGATACAGTATAGCGTAATGTGTTAAATTATATTAATATATAAAATAATCTAAAAAGATGAGTGACTAGCGATGATGACAGTACTTTAACACCAGAAGAGTTAAATCAACAAGTGATTAATACAGAATTCAATCTATTCCTGTTCATTTCTATGTCTCCTAAGTAATATATGTTCTCACTGCTGTGGTGAAAAGTTATGTGTGCTACACGAGAGCAAAGTTTTTTGTATCTCGTGCTGTTGAGTCCCTCACTACGCTCAGGACTCTAACTTTGATTCACTCGCTATGCTCGTGAATCAATCATAGAATCCTTCGCTTGCTCGGGACTTAAAATCAGGGCTCGGAACAAAAAACAACTTTGCTCTCTTGTTGCACAAATAACTATTGTTGTATGTATACTTAAATATTTTTTAAGTTTCTACGTGGTTATTAAGATCGAGTAAAAAATTGCTTAAAAATTACGTTTGTTGGATGGGAGCCACCCTTTAATATTTACTTTATTTTTATTTAAGTATTTATTTTGTAAGGTAACAACTTTTATTCTTTGAAAATTTCAAGCATATACCTGTTACCATTAGTAATATTGAGCAAAAAATACGACAAAAAAAACGTTTATTGTATGGGAGACCCTTAATATTTTTTATTTTAGTATTTGTTGTTATAGCGGCAACGGAAATACATAATTTGTAAAAATTTCAGCTTTCTAGCTTTCACGGTTTATGAGATACAGTCTGGTGACAGACAGACAGACAGCGGAGGCTTAGTAAAAGGGTCCCGTTTTTTACCTTTTAGGTACGGAACCCTAAAAAGGAGGAATGTTTGATTTTAATTAAGATCGACCACTATGGGATTCACGATAAAAGCGAACTAAACTGCACAGTTGTCTATATATGGAACTACTTAACAAAAACTGAGCAATCTTTAGAAATATATAAGTAATTATGACCAAAAATGTACGTAAGATATATCCTCATAAGTTAGTCTCTCTTCCTAGAATCCTGAAAATGTTATTATGAAAAGACAACAAGCCCAATCTCGCATCAGCCCCTTTAACAGAATGGTCAATAATTATCATAAAGTTGGTCAAACGTACCTATATCAACTCACAGTATAAGAATTATTTTACCCTGTGGCATGTTGGATCTGTGGATACATTGTAGTCGGTCTTAATAAAACTGCCACATGCTACAGTTTGCCGTAGGAGCTGTAACGGAATATGGATGAAACCATTGTGATGCCAATGGGAACCGGTGGTCGACATCACTTGATCTTTTGTTCCGATAGGCTGAAGGCCGCCGTCAACTCATATTGTCACGAAGTGGTGTGTGGTTTTCCTTATATTATTAGGATTCCTACTTTGTATGAGATGCCTCTATTGCGATATTAAAGAGAAGCTCTAAAGCTTATTTGTAAAGTTATCCTGCTATGAATGAAACCCTTTAAAAATAATTATGCAATCACCTTAGTACATAAGCAGTACTGGTTTGCTTATACCAAAACATAAAAGTTATAAGTATGAATTTAAAGTTAAGGACAAGACTGTGGCTCGCCGGCAGGAATCACAATACATTTTATTCATTCTATGTGTGGTCTCTGAACTTCCTGGCCAGACAGTGAGTACGGTAAAGATGTGCGCAAATGAGAGAAGTGCGAGGCGAACATTTCTACCGATACTGTATACTATATACTGTGTACTTTCGTTTGTAGGGTTCTTCGCTGGGATTTAAATCTTACCGCAAAGAAATTAAGCCCAAATGTTCCAGTGAAAATCCCACTGAATTCGGTTTTGGTGTTCCAAAGTATACACTGACCATAAGGACTGACAGACTGTAAGACAAAAGTTCTAGTATCACGTAAACAGTACATATCTATTTGAAACAACACAGATAATTTGAAAGCAAAAAGCAAACAGTCAACTATGTTATTTATACGTAAAGATTTTAAACGCACACTAGTGGTCACTGGACCCAAGACGAAAAGTTTCGAATACAACTGGGACACCGCTAGATTGATGATGGTGACTTATATCTCTTAAACATTATGTAATGCAGTTATACTCACTCAGCATCTCTTTTTTATAAACGCAGCCTTATCAGCCAAACTTCGGACGTCGTTTAATAAGTCCATGAATAATACTCGTCACGCGCCAGTTTGATGAAACTTTTGTGCGTAAACATCACCTTTGTTTTACAGTTTGTTGTGGTGGGATGTTTGAATAATGTTTACAGGCTGGCTCAGATATATCCAGCTTATTTATAAGTAAGTAGGTAGGTATAGGTACTTACTATTGATATGCTGAGCCAAAGTAAGTGGAATATCAGTTCTCGTCTTTCTTACGATGTGGGATGTGAATACAGACATATAACACTAAGGAAGGGCTACGCAGGTTATACTGATACTCTAATAAATGTGGGTGTAATATCACACCACTGCTTACCCTTTCGGGGATACAGGCGTGAGTCTATAAAAAAATATAATAGATGTTACAAAAAGGCACACGTGCACACAGCTACATTGTAAAAAGGTTAAACTTAACACGGCTTTACCTACTATGTTTAAATAATTTTAAAGTTATCCAATTATGTGATTGTGAAGTCTGCCACACAATAAATTTATTCCTAGCGTTCCTTAATTTCCATTATAAACTATGTAGACTTCTTTTAAAACAAATATGACTACGCAAAAATGCATATTAAAGACTGTTAATGTTAACAAAAGTTACAAAAACCAAACAGTCCGCAATCAGTCGAAACCCAAAGTGCCTATCGGTTTTTACATATTTCCCAGAACGTTCGGTGTTCAGGAATGCCCGTTACGCCGCAGCTATTCGCCAAAATACTCAATCACCTTTGGTGTTTGGAAACGTTTTCATTATTTAAGCTATGAGCTCTCTCTAAATGCCATTAGTTTTGTGTTTAGTGCTTCAATTTCAGAAGATTAAAATGGGTTGAATGAAAATTGTATTGAAATATTTATGAATGAGTTATCAAGGAAGTGGCTCTTATTTGATATAAAAATAACGAAAAGGTACAGACTGGCTTAGAGTTTCAGTGGTTATTTAGTTGGATGTTAACCCTGAGATGTTGTTGAAGTTCGAGTCCTACAAATCTTATAAATTATCTTGTGTGAGAGTGTTAGGTGACCATTATTGATTCAATTATCATTTCAGCGTAGATGGAAGTCCATTGCTGGACAAAGGCCTCTCCCAAGGTTCTCTACACATCTAGCAGCTTCCCACGATTCCAACAAGATCGTCGGTTCACCTTGCGAGAGGCCTAGTCCTCTCGCATGTATAAGTATAATAAGTATATATTTTATAGAATATAAATATTTGATATATGATGTCATTAGAGTATTGATACCGTCTATCTATGATCCTAATTCATTTTGCAGGATGGTCGACTTCTAAGGACCACTAGCTGAATACAAAATCATAGTATTCAATTATAGCTCAGAAACCTAATATAGTCGAGACGTAATAGAATATTTTCAATTCGGGTACAGAGTATTGACAGAGATACATAGATTTTATTAGGTTACTTCAAGTAAGACCAGGTAAGGTAAGGTTACGTACATTTTATTTGTGGGTAATATGCGTCATGATTTGGAATATAGAAGCGAGGTCGTTTAGGAAAAGAAATAAACTTGTACTAAACTCTCGTCTATGTACTTTCAGTAAAGGCCTGTTCAGACCTAAGCGGTATTCGCTACCGTCTGCGGTAGAGAAAACCCAACGGGTATGCGGTAATATTACTGTTCAGACCTAAGCGGTATTCGCTATCCTTGTGGGTAGAATAACGCGCGGTAGTCGAGTTTCGCTCAGAGAGGTAAGAACTAGCCGCGGTACTTGATACCAAATACCTGAGCGAAACCCGCGCGGTATGTACCTCTACCCACAGCGGCAGCGAATATCGCTCAGGTCGCTCTAGCCGCGGTACTTGATACTAAATACCTGAGCGAAACCCGCGCGGTATGTATCTCTACCCACAGCGGCAGCGAATATCGCTCAGGTTTGAATAGGCCTTAAGTATTCCGCGCGGCAGGGTCGGGTATCGAGACAAAAGGAAGCCTATGTGTTAATCTGATGTTGTCCAGTGGATAGCGTATGCGACTGCTGATCGGTGGTCCCGGGTTCGATTTCAGGGTCGGGCAAAAGTGTTACTGGGTTTTACCGAATTCTCAGTAGCAGCACGGAGTCTGGTGATGTGCCCGGTAACGGCAATAGGTTCAGCCCCTATTACGTGGGGCCTAAAAATTCATGGTGAAAGGTGGGTGTAATATTACACCTCTGCCTACCCTACTACTAAATAAAATGTAAACGAAAAATATAATTTCCAATACTATCATCAGTCCCAAATGGTAGGAAGTTAACATAAAATGAAACAGCACATGCAAAGTTATTGTATTTCCATTCAAATCATTTGTGACCGCAATTTCCTCGTTGCAGCCGACAGAATTCCTCGGCTTCCTATAATAATGTAGAGGGAAATATAATTTCGACGCATGGCAACATTTAAATGCTGCGCTATAGAGATATCGGATGGACGCCCGTTGGTTTGGTAACTGGTACATTGTATTATTGCTTTTAAGTAGTCACGTTAAGGCTCACTTACATCACTTCTGGATAAGTGTTATGTTCCAGATAAATTAAAAATTGGAAGGCACTTTGTATAAGTTATCTGCCAAACACTTTTTTTATAGACTAACGCCTGTATCCCCGAAGGGGTAGGCAGAGGTGTAATATTACACCCACATTTCGCCATGAATTTTTAGGACCCACGTAATAGGGGGCGAGCTCTCCGAGGCACGGGCTAGGCGTATCACAATTCAAAACGCACATAACTCTGAAAAGTCAAAAAATCTATCTCGATACTATCTGCTTTGCAGTCTGTTGGCATTTCCACTATCTATCGTGGTCTATATAATTATGATGATTATTAACGCATTATTAAATCAGACCAGTGTAATTGATAGACACAATCTTCTTATCGCTATGAGAAGGGTAAGACCATACTCCACGTACAAAGGAACGCATTACGGAACAACGTATTGACAAAACACTTTCCTGGCTAGCCCTCTGGACATACGCAGCTTGGTGTTATGTTATTAATATCCGTTGAGTTTTCAAATGTAAATTCCTTTAAGTCATTAACTCGAGAGGAGGGTGGGGTAGAAAAACGTAATAAAATGCAATAAAAACGATTTAGTGCAGTTTTCCACCCTTTCGCCGGTGCATACACACCCCAATATTTATGATTACTGTCGTTAACCAACCCTTGTCATGTGTGGATTTATTTCTTTACTACATGGTCCCGCTATTTAGTTAAATGTGTTTATACGGATAACGCAGTTGTTCGCAACTTTATGCTACACTGGAATCTGATTGCGGTTTCGCCCGCGTGGATGTCGGTTTTTGCAACGAAAAGTGGCATATGTGTAATTCTGATGTATATGCTCTGTTACTTCAAAATCATGCCACAAGGAGTTTTTTTTTTATGAAAAGGTGATAACCATGCATCCTTTGATCCATCTTCACAAAAATCTTCCATCACTTAATTTGGGATGAAACTACAGACGTCGAGCCGGCGATATATACCTAAAAGTTATTTTTTTATATGAACATACCTTTCTTAGGGATCTAAATTTTTCAATCAAGAATTATAAAGAAAAGTTCAAACTCTAAAACAGGTTTATAAATGTTTATAAACGAAACTTTAGAGCCTGTCTACAATAGTTTTGAATGTTTGTGTCTCGTCACTAATGCAATTGTCTACACACATATAAGGTAGAGATACACATAAATTGCTTACCCAAATACCAGGCCGTCATACCTATACGAAGGTAGTACAAAATGCCGAGCCCACTCGAAAATAATGACGGAAAATGGAATTTCATGCACCCAACCGTCTTCGAGGTACGTCGAGACAGAAAATGTGAAATATTGAGTGGACACTGCGCCCCAGGCATAAGACGGTGCTTCGAGATATTCCTTCATGCAAATCTGAAAAATCCGTTTTGCTCGAATTCAATTCGTGGCGATTGTGATTGAGGCAGCGGATTAGAGTGGCGGCATCTATCCGGTATTAGGATATCAAGTTATTTTGGAGGAATGGTGATACTATGTAGTGAAAACTAGTGTTAAGTTGCGAGATCACATGTGACTTATTATTGAAGTAAATTCACAGTAAGGATGGTCTGTTTCTTTAGTAACTATTTGGGGTTTGTATTGGAGTCCCTAAGATAGAATAGATGAATAGGCACGCATAATACGCAAAGGTTAACTATGTTCGGTGCTTACTACTAATGAGCACGCAGCCATTTGCTGTTGCACTTTATTAACATCTATAAGCTATAATTTCATGTATCGTGTAGCCAAATCAATGTTCAACCCGCAAATCGAACATCAGATGTTCAGATTTTCTACAAGCTTAAGTCAGTGTCTATCAGGAAATAAAGGTGAAGACTTTGTTAGTTGAGAAAGGTATGAGATCTTTTTGACGTAGGTATATATATTTACACAATAATATAGGGTTTAATCATAAAATGGCATATGAAACTGACATTTACATTAAAATTAAACGTGAACGCAAATATTTTTAGAAAATTGGTCATACCTTCGTTTAATTAAAAAGTTTATACACCTTAGCCACGCCAGTAAATAATGCATGAATTTTGCTTAAAACTGCAAAGTATTCATTATAACCATTGGCCACCCAACCAAGTCGCTGAGGGGCTTGGCCGAATTTAATGCACCCAAATTTTCGTGTTTTCGTGTATATATACATACATTAAGGACCACACCCTCATATATAGATTTCCTACAGGCAGTTTTTCATTTCTTTTCCCAGTTTTACATCAAGCCTTTAAGGTAGGTTCCCACATTGTAGCATTGTAAGCGCCGGACACATCGCATCAAACGGCTTTTCTACAATTAGTTAATTGTACCGGCTGTGAAAGGATTTGCCTATGCAACTACTGGTACGACTTGTACAATGTGGATCAGTGAACGCACTGGTATAACTGCCTATACACTGAATACTACGATTGACGCGTCCGCTACTAATAACATGGAAATATGGACGCCTACCCTAATTTGGAATCCGAAGGGACACAACGGTATATTATACCTATTCCAGTGCGTCAGCCAAAAGGGATAAGTCATTTTAAATATCTACAGCAACCCTACTGAGTATTGCCGTCTATAGCAAACTTTCTGGATTTGCCGACATCTTATGACCATGGCTGGCATAAACCATACCGTAACTAGCAGCTAACTTTAAACAGCAGGACTGTTCGTTATTTTCAAATAGAGACCCATTATATTAAAATTAGTACAAGCTTGGTGCTATTTAAAGTTTCTTAACAACACCTTAAAACAACCTTTGCTGTTTCAAAACTATATTTCTTGCTATATTCGAAGTTCTTATAATTAAGTTTATCTTACGTTCGGGCACAAACAACTCTTCACGTGGCTTATCTTACGAGATCAACGCCACCGTAAAGAATTTAGTCTATAGATATTTCTTTATAGCATATCATAAACATAAACCATTTGAGCGCATCTCGGAGTCATAAAGGCAGCTGACATTAGTGCAATCCCATTTCTCTGCTGAACCATCAAAACGTCACCGGCAGACATCCTCTAGGGGACCGAACAATAACTTGAGAAATAATATCATCTACAAATAGCTGAACCAGCTGCTTTATATAGAGAGGACAAGGTACGAGGTACAAAGGACAGATTAATTAGAAGCCAGTAATGACCGTAGTGCCTAGTAATAAGGGCAGCTGTCGGTCGGAAGGTGATTCTGTGAATAAGCATCATCAAAGCGGGGATTTCTGGACAGTCATTCTGCGGACTACTGCGGATGATTCGCATACCGTTGGTATATTTTTAAAAGATTTGCCTTTTTGTAGTACATTTTTTAAAAGATTCTTCAAATAGGCTGATGGTGTGTTTTTCCTTCTAGTTTCCGTAGTGAAATGAAAGCAAATTTGTTGTTAGATCGACTCCGAAAGCCTGATGTTTTTGCATGGCATCCACACGTAAGTATTTGACCGGTTTGCTGTATTGATTGGTAGGGTAAAGATATCCATATGACCTAACGTGCCTATCGAAATCACTTTGTAATTTCAACATTCTTTTATCGGCAACAACGTAATGTCACCCAATCTGGCCTACAAAGCCATTTTGATAAAAATCTTCACAAGTATTGTTTTGTACCTTTTACGTTTGAACTTATGATTTTCTCCATTTGTCCTTTGATATTTACCCTATATTTGGGCAAATATACAAAGAGCTGCGATTGGTTCAAAATCCAATTTCGTGGTTGGGCTATTATATTCACACTTGATTAAGTACATTTTATTGACATTCATATTTTGTTTCTCTTTATATTCTAGCTTTGAATTCGTTAGCCCAGGAAGTAGAAGAATCTACATAGGTCAGGTGAACATTTAATGTTTAGTTGAAAATTAGTCACTACGCTATGTTGGTTTAATATTTTTGTCCAAACCATGTAACATGTAACTAAAATAATATTATTATAACAGCCACACTGTGGCAAAGTCAGTGTTACGCTACGCGTAGGCTTGAACCAGATGTAGGTACGTTAGTAGGTACTACCTATTCTGTGCCAGATGCCCTCTGCGTGGCGATTGCCATGACTGTTGGTATCAATGCTCTATCACTGCCTTTATGCACAGTTAACTGTTGCGATAGAATCGCTAGATAAATAACTTGAATCCTTTCAAAATTGAATATTTCAACATGATTAATGAATGTACTCCAAACTTTAAATTAGAATTAATTTGAAAGTGAGCGATTGTTAAAATATACATAAAATTGCTGTACATACACACACTAACGGTTGCCCTAAGTTTATTAAATTCATAACGTATATCAAATTCTCTAGAACTTATTTAAGACTCTTATATAATGAATATTTCTAGGAATATTTTAAGTTACACATTTCAGTAAGTCTATATTTGTGTTTCAATTTATTATTATTTAAGTGATTACTTTGGAGAAAGTCGATTCAATGGCTTCAAGGCTTTAAATATTCGTGGTACTTTGTAATATAATTTTGAGACATAATAGGTATGTCCCTGACCAATTCGTAATCTACTTGATGTAAACAACTACCTTTTAAAGACACTTTTGTTTTTGGACGACCTAGTCGCATTCATATTAGTTAGGTTTGTAATGAAGTGAGGGTATAAGGGGAGACCTATTCTTTTTTGGTGTGAACTAATGAGGACCGGTCCGAGGAAGTGTAAGGTAAAAGAGGTGACACCTCACAGCACGCCCTCTGTTCGTCAGGAAGGGTAGTACTCGACAAAACGGGAATGACCCTTGCTTAAAAGCCAGACGAAGTCAAACAATCACGACATGATTATTGATACTTAAAGTAGCAGCCTTCTGTCCACACCTTACGGTAACGCTCTAATGCAAATGCCTCACCTGATCACCCATCCAACTAATGGTTTCTGAAAATGTTGCTTAACTTCGCCGACATTATACGAAAGACAATTTAAGTAAGTATATGTACGCTACCACACAAGTAAAACAAGGGGTCTTTGCCAGCAAGACGTCCGCTTCCCATACAAATCAATACTAAATCACATGTGTAGCACCGCACTCGAATGAGTATTTTATTTTGGGGTACCATAGAAACAAGGAACTGTTAAAGTTTCTTCTATGAGTCGTACAAACCTTTATTCAAAAATATCGTATATTAACGCTTACAAGTATGTACATCCGTGAGACAGCTAAGTTTGAAAAATTACCCGATCATATGTTATAAAAGCTAAATATCTATATGCTCGAAATACTAGGAATCCAGACAGAATAGTGTTGCCTAAAGTACCAAGAACAACGTTGTATTTAAAAAACTGTACTGCGATTTCTGGGCGTATCTATAATGCCATACCTGAGGATATAAAGAAAATGCCTTTTTCCCTTTTCTGTAAAAAGATAAAATTATGGTTATTAGAAAAATCTTTTTACACACTATCAGAATTGTTTCAATAATTATTATATGTACAATTAAAAATGAAATTTCTTTAATAATTGATATAATTTAGTAATTGTTCTACTTAGTATTAAGGACTAAAAATATTTGCATGACGTAATTGTCAAAATGTATAAGCACCTAAACTTTATTCATACTCGATCTATATGTACTGTAATTTTATGCAAATAAAATTCATTTCATTTCATTTCATTTCGCAAAGTCAGTCGATCTGTCCACGGTTTTGTTCGGTGACGCACGTAAGTACTTACTAAAGAGCTAAAATTGTATAATTTATTTTTATTTGTAGTGTCTTTGCGGTATAGAAACTTTGTCTAGCTTTTCTTATTTTTGCATTGGAGATGCAAAAGAATGAAAAATTTTATCAAAACATCCAAGTAGATATAACGCAAAAGCGCCGACATAATTAAGTATCTGATACCTACTCGAAACAAATGTGTGTACCGTAGCGTGTTATTTGCGGGTTTGACTGAAAAAGAAACCTTAATTTAATTTAGAACATACGTATAGTGGTGTTGTATCTCGTTTTAAGCGTAACTATACAAGCATTAATAAACAGTCCTTAACACTACTACTACCACTAGAGTTTATAGTGAAAACTAACATTGTCATAAATCAATGTTTAATCGTTTACTTTGTTTACTGCCTCTAATGTAACACAACAAATATTTACAGCGCCTACAGATAATTAATTATTATCCACTAAGCGTTGGCAGTGATTAATGACGATTAACTAAAATACCTATTGAATATTTATTCAACTATTTGACTCATTTTAACTCCTTCGCCAACTATTTCAGACCATAGTCGTAGTTATTTATGGTTGATTTCGAGGTTTAGGAAGTTGATTTCACTGAATAGAGCTCTAAGAAATGTGATTACTATCGGATGTACATAGTTCTTTTAGTAACGTCGTCGCCATCTATCACTGCAACACTTTGTGTATCCACAAATTATTGCGAATAAAAACCGTGGTACAGTATTTATTCCTAGAGCGAATCCTTAAAATGGATGCCGAGCTAAGTGCGTATCGTAAGTCTAGATATTGGATTTTTTTTGCAGCAACACGTGGCTATGTGGCTGTATACATGACAAATATGAAGTATAATAAATATAATATATTTATTTTCAACTATGAGACAAAAGTTAGAAAGAGTCGACATAATATTTTATGCTCTAAAAACAATTTGGTACATACTCAATATCTTACGTAGGTAATCTCAACCAGGCAACCTAGAATTGTATAAAGACAGTTGCATAATATACATATATGCGTATTATACATCTTTCTACACGTGTAACCTGTGGGCGAATTATACTCAAAAATCTTACAGTTCTCTTCGTGTCCAATTCAATAACGCCTTTCGGGTGTTAATGGGACTACTCCGTTTCTGCAATGCGTCAGGGATGTTTGCTGAAGCGAGAACGGATTGCTTCTTTGCGACAATGCGCAAAAGATGCGCGTCTCTGGTGCGCTGCGTGCGGGCCAGTCCCAATAATGTTATTGGGACTGGCCTGAGTATGTACTAAAGTGTATTACAAACAGACTAGGCTGTGAATTTGTCAATCACTGTATTAAGCTGTCTACGTCTGTTACGTGTAAAGAAATAAAATAATTATGTGAACTACTAACATAGATTGTAAGTAAAAATTGTTACTAACCAGATTGAGTCAATGTTACTGGAATAAATAAATAAATTATTATTATTATTATTCCTTTATTTATTTTTCTTCAGATTTGATTTACATTTTTAAATATACATTTAGAAATATAAAAAAGCGGTGGGATCCCACCAGCAACGGGCACAGGGTCCAAGCTGTCGGTGGTTAGGGCTCCAGATACAGGAACTTCCTCACAATACGTGCCGTGTCAAGAAGTACTGCCTTTTGCATCAGGCCCTTGACCCAAGCACCCAACGCGAGCCTCTTAAGGTGACGATCGAAGCTCTTGGCTATTAGGCATAATAATAACCGTTACAACTATCGGCACAATAATTGCCGAGTCCACATCCCACATGTCGACAATCTCGTGAGCCAAGTCCAGATATTTAATCTGTTTCTTTCTCGGCTTTCACGAGATTCTCGTCATAAGCAATGGTGACATCCACAATTATTGCGAGGCGCTCTGATCGATCTATCAACACGATATCAGGCTTGTTGGCTACAACAGTCCTGTCCGTGATGATAGATCGATCCCAGTACATTGTGGCATGGCCATTTTCAAGTACTGGCTCAGCGACATACCTTTAGTACGGCACCTCGATGTCTACAAGTCTGTACTTCAGAGCAAGTTGCTGGTGAATGATCCTGGCTACTTGGTTATGTCTGTGCAAGTGCTCGCACATTTGTTCGCAGAAAATAATCTCTGAGATTGCACACCTCGCGGTTTTGTAGGTTCTTGACATTCAAAAAGCCTCAACCCCACACTTCCGCGGGATGTACAACTTCATCGCGGATGAACGTGGATGATGCATACGATGTGCCGTCAGCAATGTACGAACTCTCCTATCCAAAGCGTCTAATTCAGTCTGAGTCCACTTGAGTATGCCAAAGGAGTAAACCAGAAGTGGCATGACCCAACCGTTGCAAGCTCGGACCTTGATGCCACCTGATAAAAGACTTTTCAGTACTTTTTTCAGGCGGCCAAAGAAGCGCTCTAGCAACTATTGTTTCATGTTGGCTTCATATTTAAAGCCTGTGACATACCCAAGTACTTATAGGTTAAGAGAAGCGACCTAAGGTTAATAGAATCTGAGAGTTGAATCCTTTCCGACTCCTCCATCTTTCCATGCTTTACATGAATAACAGCACATTTGTCCGCACCAAACTCCATATTGATAGAATTACTAAAGTTTTGGGTCACGTTTAGTAAATTTATTACTGTGTCCAAATAATTTAAGGTCATCCATATATAACAGGTGAGATGTGACCTGACCGTTTCTCTATAACCTAGCCCTGTACCCTGCAGTAATGTACTGAGAGGTTTCATGGCTAAGCAAAACCAAAGAGGGCTCAGACTGTCGCCTTGGAAAATTCTCCGCTCAATTCTGATCAGTTCGCCGTCCTCCAGGATCATTTGACATCCTGGATAGCTAAGAACCGTATTCTGTTGCCCCATACATGTCTTTAGAAAGGTGCGTAGAGTAGTATTTACTTTATACAACTCCAACACCCTCAAAAGCCATGTATGCGGTACGGAGTATACGCTTTCTTATAATCTATCCAACATGCCACCAGATCCTTTCGGTTACGGCGAACTTGTTGGCTAATGGCCATGTCAATGAGGAAGAGCTCCTTAGTACCACAAGCCCCCTTCCTACATCCATTCTGAGAGGCTGACATAATTGAATTAACTTCAACGTGTTTAGCTATTTTAGCTCTCAGAATAGATGTAAGAAGTGTATAGACCGATGGTAAGCATGTAATCGGTCTATAATTGCCGGGCTCGCTAGTACAACCAGTCTTATAGAACAAGTGGGTAATGCCAGTAGTCATAAAAGCTGGTAACGTCCAAGATTCTATGGCTAACTGAAATTATTATGAAATTATATTATTATTATTCTTCTTTATTCATTACTTTCTCATCGTCTTATTTTACATAATTAAATCACTTTAATAAAAATACAAATAAAATTTAACCATATAAAACAGGACCACAGAAACCCACCGGTACCGGGCACAGGGACCAAGCTACCGGTGGTTAGGGCTCCAGAGAGAGGAACCTCCGAACTATGCACGTCGTGTCCAACAATACTGCCTTCTGTATGGAGGACTTGATCCAGCTGTCTAACGAGAGCCTCTTGAGATGGTGGTCGTGGCTCTTGGCAATGAGACCATTAACTGACACGACTATCGGTACAATGATCGCCGATCGAATGATAGTCCACATCCCACATGTCAACAATCTCGTGAGCCAGGTCCAAATACTTGATTTCCTTGTCTTTTTTGGCCTTCACGAGATTCTCGTCATGGGGAATAGTGACATCAACGATCATTGCAAGGCGTTCTGATCCATCACCACGATATCGGGCTTGTTAGCCACGATAGTCCTATCGGTGATGATAGATCGATCCCAGTACATAGAGGCACGGCCATTTTCGAGAACTGGATCGGGCACATACGTACGGCAATTCAAAGGGTACAAGGCTATATTTTAAGGCAAGCTGCTGATGGATGATCCTGGCTACTTGATTGTGTCTGTGCAAGTACTCGCCGTTGGCAAGACGAGAACAACCGGAAACTATATGTCTAAGAGTTTCCTCGGGCTGGTGACACGCCCGACATATGTCAACAGTCCCATCCTTTAGAATATACTTACGGTAGTTGTTCGTCATGACAACTTCGTCCATAATTGCACAAACAAAACCTTCGGTCTCCGCAAATAGATCACCAAACCGTAGCCAGGCAACTGATGACATGAAGTCTACATCGGGTCTATGTAAGGCCCAATAAAAAACGTCCATTCAACTCCTTGCCTTTCCATACATCCCTGCACTCTTCAATACTTAGTACAACAGTTTTGCGCCAGCTCTCTTTTGCCAGACCCAACGGGGTAAGTCCGTTGTCTACAGCAACAATATCACGAGGCACACCCGTGTCCGTCTTGAGAAAATATTCTCTAAGATTGTACACCTCGCGGTTGTGGAGGTCCTTAGCACTTAAGAAACCACGACCACCACATTTCCGCGGGATGTACAACCTCATTACTGACGAACACGGATGATGCATTCGATATTCAGTCAATAGACAACGGACCTTTCTGTCCAAGGCGTCCAGTTCTGATTGAGTCCATCTGAGTATGCCGAAGGAGTACGCTAAGACTGGCATGGCCCAACCATTATAGGCACGCATCCTGTTGCCGCCTGATAAAAAACTTTCCAGTATTTTTTTTCAGGCGGCCAAAGAAGCGCTCCCGCAATGATTGTTACATGGCAGTCTCAGCAATACCTAAGGCCTGCGACCTACCCAGATACTTCAGTTATCGGTTGCAGATAGAGATCTAAGTTTTGTGGAATCTGAAAGCTCTATTCCATCAGATTCCACAATTCCACCTTGTTTTACATGCATGACCGCACACTTACCCACACCAAATTCCATCTTGATAGAATTACTAAAAGTTTCAGTTACTTTTAGTAACGCTGTCTATTGGATAGTGGTGCGGGCAAATAAATTAAGGTCATCCATATAAAAGAGGTGGGATATAACTTGACCCCTACGCTGCAACCGATAGCCTAGCCCAGACCCCTCTAGCAAAGTGCTGAGAGGATTCAGAGCTAGACAAAACCACAAGGGACTTAAACTGTCACCTTGGAATATACCCCGTTCGATCTTTAGAGGTGCACCGCAATCGCAAATCTGCCGGCACCCTGGATAGCGAAGGTCTACGTCTCCGTGCCACATACTTGGCTCTTGAGGGTGCATAGAGTTATATCGACGTAGGCCTTCTTGTAATCTATCCAGCATGTCGCCAGATCCTTTCGGTTGCGACGCACCTGCTAGCTAATGGCCATGTCAAATAGGAGTAGCTCTTTTGTACCACGGGCCCCATTCTTACATCCATTTTGAGCCACTGACATAATGTTATTATTTTTTATATGTGATAACATCTTCGTCCTCAAAATGGATGTAAGAAGTTTATACCAGTTGTCATAAAAGTTGGGATCGAGCCCGATTCCAAAGATGCCTGGAATTGGGATGCCAACCGAGCATGGGCACTACTTAGCCACTTCAACCAGAAGTTGTGCAGTCCGTCCGGTCCCGCTGATTTCCAATTAGATAATGAACGGACCGCACAAGCTACATCCGTTGTTTCAATGGCTACGCGCTGCATTTGGGGTATTCCCTCACATGCTCGCTTAACATCCCCAAACCAATCACCCTCAGTGTGGCTGATGGGCATCGACCAAATGCTGCGCCAGAAAGCGTTCGTTGCCTCAGCATCCGGCAGAGGCCCATCATCCATAGTTGGATCAGTTCGCTCCCAACTTCTATGTATCGGTCCACCCACTTTTTGTACCGTCTTATACGATTTGCCCACGCACAAACTTTTTGCTTCACGTAGTCGATGCGTTCTGTGACTGTGACTCATGATTCGTATTCTTGGCGACTAAGGCCCGTACCTAAGAACGCCCGAGTCACAAAACGCATCTCTCTCGGTCTTGTATTGCCCGACCTGAAGCAAATTAGCTTTCCGATGAGCGCCCTGGCCTCAGCGATACGACGCTCAATCCTGCACTGCCAGGCCGGTACAGCATTGGTTCGAGGGGCAGTATTACTACCATCTGGTATTTTAATACCTGCCACTCGACACGCTGTAACAGCCGCACAGTACAGAATGGAGCAAGTATCGCTAAGATCTTCACTATTGTCTAAGTACGTGGACAATAGTGAATCCAGGGCACACACCAGCGCTATATTTTTCTTGTGTGTGGGCAAACGTGGTAAGCGGGGCCTATCTGCTGTATTTACAAAACGATACTCCCGAATAGTGCACTCCAAAGTACTCCTTAATTCATCTATGTACTGGGTACTTACTTGTGTATCCCTACTATGCACCTCTTCAACAGTCCTTTGCGTTCTGACAATATTTGACACTTGTATATCGCTACACGTAGAAGAAGGGATAGGAGGGTTACGTTGTAAGTCAGCGTAGCCTCTCAAGTGCAACGTCATCCAGCAGGCGATAGCGCTGGATAGCCCGTACTTGATCCGACAGTCGCTATGCCGAAACGTTGACAGCCGGTTCCAAGCCCTGAAACAGAGGCAGCATGCGGTCACGATACGCCATAAGGTTGGTACCTCCCTCTGTAGCCACAAAATATGCCCGCATGACGTTTTCATTCATGGTTGTAGTCCTTTTCATGCGGTGCACATTACCACCGGGAGCGGGGGCCCTGTTCGAGACCGGTGGATCTCGGGGTCCCATGCGTAGCGGGGGCTGGCCTCTCTCACGGCGGCGTACGGGTATTGGCGACGTCGGCGGGGAGAAATACTCTTCGCTCGACGAGCTCGACGCCTCTATGATTGCCGACAACTCTTTTGTAGTTGCCGGCGGCTGTGAGGCGGAGCTGAGCGACGAGTCCGGGGATGTATTGCGTGCAGCTGCTGCCCTAGCTCTTGTCAACATATCATTACATCTCCTCGTTGTACTTATATATGTTTATTTAGACTTTTCTTAGACGATTTGTCATTGACGTTAGACGTAATCTTGAACAATGTTTTTGTATCTTCTTTTCATAATGTTTTAAATGGTTTCTTGTTATAATTGTATGTTTCTCAGGTAAAGAAGTATTTCTTGTAGTCAAAAATATATATATGAATCCAAAACTATGATATATAATAGAAATATAAATATTCGAGGAAAACAATTTATGTCGTCTTGTTGACGTGTTGCTAGGTTACTATTATTATTATTGTTATATGGTTTTTATACTCAGCTAATCGCTGGTGTTTTGATGACATTTACGGGTTAGACCAAGTAATTGTCACAAGAGCTAAATTTGATTTTGTGTTTCATCGCTTTGCATGAATTTGCGTACTATCCTACATATGTTCAAAATTGCTGCTTCTTGGATATTGATGAAAGTGTTTGGTGTTAAATCAAGAAGTTTTAGGCTAGAATGTAGATGTTTCGGTATTACTCCGGTGGTAGATATTACTACTGGTACAATGTATACATTACGGGCTTGCCAAATTCTTACTATTTCTTCTTTAAGGTCAGTGTATTTATTTATTTTTTCAGTTATAGTTTTTAAAAGATTATGGGTATTTGGTACTGCATATATACACCGTATTTTTTGTTTTATGGTGTATTGTAATGTCTGGTCTGTTGAAATGAATAGTCTTGTCTGTTAGAATAGCTCGATCGTAGTACATCTTATGGGTTTTGTTTTCTAATACGGAGCTGGGTTGGTATTTATAGTAAGGTGTATGAGTATCTTCGATTAATTTATATTTGAGTACTAGTTTTTGGTGAATTATATTGACTTTTTGATTGTGGCGGTGTGTGTAGTCAGTTTGTGTTAGTGTAGTACAGGCTCCTGTTATATGTTGTATGGTTTCTGGCTGTCGGTGACATTTGCGGCATTTATCATCTATGGTGTTGGGATCTTTAATAATATATTTCCTATAGTTTTTAGTATTTATGACTTGGTCCTGAATAGCTATTAAAAATCCTTCAGTTTCAGGGTATTCCCTGAAACTGAAGGATTTTTAATAGCTATTAATAGTAACCAGGATTTTTAATAGTAACCACTAGTAAGCCATCTATTCGAAGCTTCTGAGTCGATGTGTGGTTGTTGCAAGGCATGTAGGTGGCGGCCATGAAGTACTTTGCCTTTCCATTGGTCTAGTTGATGGTCTTCTGAGTCTAATTGAGTATTCTTTGGGTGCAAGATGTTAGTTATTTCAGCAAAATTTAGAGGCGTGAACTTAATATCGTTGTTAGCAATGATTCTATGAATATTACTTGTAGCGGCTTTATTATGGAAGAATGTTGTTAGATTGAGTTTTTGCTTTTTCAGCAACCAAGTTATGTCTGTGAGGCCTCTACCACCTTTAACTCGTTTAAGACACATTCGCTCGACTGCGGATTTAGGATGTAAATCATTATTTCTAGTTAATATAGTCCGAGTTTTAATTTGAAGGCTTTTTAAATCTGTCTGGGACCATTTTACTACACCAAATGAATAGGTTAGTATGGGTATTGCATATGTATTTATAGCTTTAATTAGTCTTTTACTGGTTAGTTGTGTCTTACATATCAAAGTTAATCTGTTTTTATATTCTTCCGTCAGTATTCGTTTTAGACTTGAATGATCCATTAGTTTGGATTGTTGGTATCCTAGATATTTATAAACTTCGTTTGTCTCCATGGCTGTTATAATTTCACCTTCTTGTGTTGTATAATCTCCTGGCTGTATTTTCCCCTGTTTAACATTTAATATCTTTACTGAACGATGCTGTAATATCAATAAGGTGTTTTATATTCTTTGCTGTACTACTATAAAGTTTGATGTCATCCATGTAGATCAAATGAGTTATTGATGTTGGATTAGCGGTGCGATTGAAACAATATCCGATGTTATGCTTATTTAACATGGAGGATAGTGGGTTATGAGCGAGGCAGAACCACAGTGGGCTGAAGGAGTCACCTTGGTAGATGCCTTTTCTTATCTTAATTTCCCTGGTTGTAAAAGAAGTTTGATTGCTACGCAGGTACATTTTTGTTTTCCAGAATGGCATTACGTCTGTTAGAAAGTTAATCAGTTTTTTGTTAATTTTGTAAATGCTAAGTATTTTTATAAGCCAAGTGTGTGGAATACTATCAAATGCTTTGCGGTAATCGATATACGTGCAATACAGGTTCCTTTTTTTTGCATTAGCATGTCTATGTATTGTGGCATCTATGATTAGTTGTTCCTTACAACCCTTGTGATGTCGCCTGCAACCTTTTTGCTCTTCTGCTATTATATTATTATTTTCAATATGCGTATTGATTCTATTGGCAATAGTCGCTGTTAAAATTTTGTACATCGTTGGTAAGCAAATGATTGGTCGGTATTGTGAAGGATCTTGTGTATTATTACTTTTCGGTATCATGTATGTAATTCTTGTTGCTAGGAACGATGGGATTGGTTGCTTTTTTAAGATAATTTCGTTAAAATAGTTAGCTATTGACTGGTGTAATGAATGTAAGTGTTTGAGCCAAAAGTTGTGTATGTTATCGGCACCGGGCGTTTTCCAATTATGAAGTTTAGCGGTGACAATTTTAATATCCGTGTCTACTATATCACAGTACTCCATTTCATTGATATTTTCCCACCTGTTTTCTTCCTGTAATATCCAGGGCGCTTCTTCATTATGTGTGGTATTTTTCTCCCATATACCGGCCCAAAATTCTTCTACTTGCTCTTTAGTAGTAGTTGTTTCTACATTATCATTATTTCTATTGTCTATTTTACCTATCTTCAACTGTCTGTAGAAAATCTTTTCATTAGTGTTGAACAGAATATTATGTTGTTTTCATTGTAATGCTTTTTTATACCTGGCTTATCTATGTGCTTTAAGTGATAACTTTTGTTTGAGTGTATCCAAGTGTTCTTCTAATGTTTTATTATTACTCTCGTGTCTTGTATGTACTGTGCTATTTTTAAGTATTTTTTCTACCATAAGCTGTATTCTCCTCAATCTGTTGCCTCTAATGTATTGAGTAAGTCTACCTATATCAGATATTAACCGTGATATGTATTTTTGCAGTCTTACTTGCCATGGGGGTTCAAAGGATTTTTTGTTTGTTTGATTTTTAGGTTCAGTATATATTTTATACCCTAGTTCTTCAGCAGTTACATTTGCAGTAGAATATATCAAATTGTGAATATCAGTAAGTAGTATATGTTCTGTGAGAAATCGATTCAGTATGTTATTATTAAATATAGTGAGTAAATCGGTAAGTCGTTTGCTGTAGCCTAATTTTGGGAGTTTTGGTCGCATGATAGGATCTATACCCCCATATTGCACTAACTTACTTCTCAACTTATCTGTTAACTTAATTACATATTCGTCACAAGTCGGATCCTGTTCTAAGATTGGTATTTCGGATTCTAAGAGTATATCGTGAGTTGATGTTGTTTGTGTGGACATATGTGCGGTAAAAGTGTTGGAAGCGCAATCTAAATTAAATGAGTATTCAGTTGAAGTTATTTGAGTATCGGTTTCTAGTTGACCTTCTATGTTTGTGTCTGGTATAAAATCGTGTGTTGTTATAGGCGATGTTTGCCGATTATCGGTAGAGTGTCGAATCTCTAGATCTTGTTGGACTTCTTCTTTTATCTGATTCAGATGATTATCTGTGAGGTATATATTCCTTACTATCATACGTCTTTGATCTGAGATTCTTTGTTCTGTAGCCTGAATTCCTGGATATTTTTGTACGAACAGTTCATGCAAAGTTTTCCTATAACATGTCATGTTGATTTCTAATTTGGTAACGAAAACATAAGTACGCATGATGAATACATTAACTTCTGTTGGCCATTTCATGCGTATTCTCGGTTTACCGGCTTTAGTGGACGCAGGTAAAAAGGCATTTACCTCCTGCGTAACATCTAAAGTCGGCGTGGGTGCTCCGTGCGAGTTTTGCTCCACAGAAGACACCGGCGATGGATTGTATGATAATGTGCTAGGGCTATACGGTTCTGCTATTGAAAGTGAAATGGAAGAATTTAAACTAATACTATCACTGTCAGGTGTCGGGTTGGCTGTAGTATTTTCGGCTGACCCGGAGGGAGCCCGCCTATTCAACTCCTCTCCGCTGACGGTTCCTATGCTTTGACACCCAGCGTCAGCTCCAGGTGTGCCCCGGCGATGAAAAAACCCCGGGAAGCGGCCCTAAACGTTTACTTCGTAACATCATCTCCATGTAAATGGGTTCCCAGAGCCATGTTGGCCGCGCCAGTAATTAAAGAATCGCGTGTCCGCCCCCCCCACGTGAGTCAGGTGTTCGACTCGGACGTATGGTTGGATTATAGGGGGCCTATTATTATTATTATTATAGCTGCGTTCTTAGAAATATGACTTTATTATCTAAATATAAACCTAGGTAAAATATGTGCACCTAAATCCTACTGATATACTAATTAAAAGTTTATTTTACTCATAATGATAAGGTATTTTTTCCTATTTTTATAGTGACTCAGTGACTGAATTCTCAAATCCCGCTTCGTCCCAATTCCCGGCAATTTCGACTGGTACCGTGTAGTTTTGTGTGCAACGATCCCTGATTTTACACTCAAGTTGAACGCTTCACTTAAACTATGGAAGCGTAGCCGGCATGGCAGACGTCTATTGGGACCTTACTTTAATTGGGTCATCCCGACAAGTGTCACGGGACATATTTACACACGCTTCTGGTAATATCCACCGCGAAACCGTAGGAGCCAAACTGTTGTAGTACCGCTTCGATTTCTACGAAATATTATTACATGTTCTTCAGTTTCTAGCGGCAAGTACGCGAAACTGAAATCGAATAGTAACAAAACTGTCCGTTTTAACTAGCACCTGTTACAAGGTTATTTAATAGGTCTTAGTCATCTAAGATACTGATAGTCTTCCTGCGATCAGGAGCGATATGAGCCTATCAAATCGTCGAGAAAATACGGGTTTTGCCTATTTACAGCTCAAGTATTTTAGTAATCGTGATTAATGCCCGTTCTATAAACTTCTTATTATTTTAGTTATAGAGCAATAACTTTGTTTAATGAGATAATTAAATTGAGAAAGTCTAAATTCCTATCGAAATTTCTTTTTCATCATCCTTTCCGTTTCTTTCTTTCGAAGCGATTTCTGATCTACGAAACTGTGCCAAGGTCCACAGACCCATTTGACGGTTAATGCTTAAAAATATGTCTTCCATCACAAGATTAATATTTCAGTACGTGTTTGTACGCCGTATATCATCAATCAATAGTGATTAATGATTTACCACGTTATGATTAAAAATCGATAAGTATGTGTACTAAGGTATTTTCATGATTGAATGTCGTGTACTTATGCTGTTCTAATATTTGAATTACAGACACTTAATATAATTATTTGATGTATAATAAAGTAATTATATACGAAATATATACGAAAGCGCAAAAGCAGGTTTGTCAATGAATACTAGCAAGACCAAAATTATGACCAATGCGCCTCAAGTTTATGATATCCAAATTAATAACCAACAAATAGACTATGTGACCGAATACATCTACCTGGGACAGCTAATATCTACAACTAATACCATGCAGAAAGAAATAGACCGAAGAATTGCGAATACTTGGAAAAGATATTGGTCACTCAGCGATATCATGAAAAATAAAGACATGCCTATAGGATTAAAGACAAAAGTCTACGATATGTGCATTCTACCCTGCTTACTATATGGATGTCAAACTAGGGCACTGACAGAACAGTTAATAAATAAAATAAACGTATGTCAAAATGGAATGGAAAGGAGTGTGCTTGGGGTAAAGAGAAGAGACAGGATAAGACTTAGCAACATAAAGAATAAAACGAAATTCAAAGACGCAAAAACATTATATAAAAGACTGAAATGGCAATGGACAGGGCATATGCTGCGAGAGAAGAAAGAAAAATGGTCAAAAATCATCACAGAGTGGTATCCCAGAGACGGTATAAGAAGTAAAGGACGGCAAACAAAACGTTGGGAGGACGATATCAAGGAAGCAGCTGGTCCAACATGGTATCGGATAGCGAAAGACAAGACAAACTGGAAATTTTTAGAGGAGGCTTTTGTCGCAAGACAAGCTGTGAAAAAACTAAAACTCCGTCACTGAGTTACAAAATAGTTGTTAATGTAAAACGAACAGCAATAAAGGCTTATTTTATTTTATTTATTTTATTTTATTTTTTTATTTTATTTAAAGTAATTATAATATGTACCATACGACATCTTCGTGTACTTTTGTCGCATATTTTTAAATAACATTGACGACCGGCTGGCGCAGCGGGAGTGTAAGCGACTACTGCGCCGATGGTCGCGGGTTTGATTCCCGCTCAAGTCAAACATTTGTGTGCATGAACATGGATGTTTGCCTTGGTCTGGGTGTTTCTATGTATAATATGTATGTATATACAAAAAAAGTATGTATGTATGTTTATCCATCATCTAGTAGCGAGAGTACAAGCTCTGCTTAGTTTGGGACTAGATGGTGTTGTGTGTAAGTGGAAAAATACCGCTTCTGAGTCCATTCAAAATATAATTTCAATGTCATATAAAATACGAGAATTGGCCTGGTGTAAGCGGACGGTGGGAACAAAGACGAAGTCTTGAATGCAACCGGGATAACCCTATGACGATGATGATGAGAATATGGACTAGGTGGAAACTCTTGTGTCACTTAAAATAGCTTAGGGCATTTGAATACTTTTTGAAAACTAAGTTATTGGGTTTTGACCGTGAATAATTTTAGAAGTTTGAACAAGACGCCCCTGACTTTGATTTTTACGGTTGTATTCGGTAAATATTCCGTGTCCGCTGTCAGACGTTTGTTATACTTTTTTCAACGTGATTCGCCGAACGCAGCGGCTGTACTGTGAGCCAAGCAAAGCAATTAAAATACGAGCCAGGATCAAACCAACGCGTTCACGCGTGGCGTGCGCGGTGGCGATTGTTGCGCGTGCAAAAGTTGTGCACACTGTCGCGTTCGTTCAGGCGTTCACCACGCTGTAGTCGCGTCACTAAAATGCTGTCTGATACCGATAGTGAAATTGAAGAAGTTTTACATCTGTCTGCTATTATTGAAGACGAAGAGGAACAAGAAGTGAGCTTGAGGTGGGTATGATAGGTATACTGTGCCAGTGAAGTAAATATCTCATCTTTCGATAACGCCTTACCATTATTTTTTCAGAAAAACAAGAGTTTGATTAGTTATCATACAACAATGGGTATTTGTGGACCTCATTTATAATTTCTTGCGTTTACACCATACTTAAAATCTACAAATCACAGTGTCCTCAACAAATAATAGCTGCGTGCAGCGTCCTAACGTAACAAGCGCGATCTGATCGCCACCGCCGCGTACAGACGCTGCACCGGACGCCGCGTCCAATCAGAGGACGCGTAGATGTGAACACGTCGCTATAAGTTCGTACACAACATCTGATCACCACCGCGCATGCCACCGCGGACGCGAGCTGAACGCGTTGGTTTGGTACTGGCTTAACTGAGTCTAGTGTGCGTCCAATTTAAAAATGTATGTTTGATTTTGTAGTTTGCTAGGTCAACTTGTAGGGAAAATATTGTAATATGAAATATGAAATGAGAGCGTAACGCATGAGAGAAATTTGATGGATACCTAAAAGCGATGGTCTGCCTGGATAGACTAGCTATGGCTCTAGGCGAGGTGAGGTGAACCTCATTCATGAACCGAATTCTCAATGGGTTAATAGAGTCGTTCAACACTCTCACACATGCCATTCTCAACTCCAGTTTGGTGAAGCGAAGCCCACAAAAGTGTTTCCACCGCGAGACAAAAAATGCATTTTATCACTTTCTAATAAATACGATTGTTATTTTACTGCTACCATTTTGATACTAAGATAGTAGTAACCCAACGATTATACAGTACGGGGCCAGAATATATTGAAGTAGAAAGCCAGATGATTTATGCTTCAAGGTGTGTATGTCGTTTGTGCAAATATCAAATCCAAGTATTGAAAAATTGGTAAATAAATAAAAAAGAAAAGATCTCAAGTAGGCAATTAGCTAAACAACAAAAGTTGCTAATAATTTTCGCAAAATATACTGTTGCGCTTAGAAGTTTTCATATTGATGTGCTTAATTCCAAGCATCGTAGTAAGATTTCATAGTTATATGAAACTCTCTCAAAGCTCAGGAGTACCTAAACACTTCAGGTAAAACATCTATACCATAAGGCCAAAAGCATTTTAATACAGAGCACTAGGAACATACCGTAACATTTACCTTTCCATATATTTTTATTCGACTAGTCGCCCAAGAGCCACTTAAGCCGATGTCATCAGTTTTCCTTTGAACGTTCCAATCGATATCTGATATCCTGCTTATTAATATTTATTCAGTTTATTTATGTAAAGAATCTGAGACTCTATACGTCATTTTGGACTCGTTATTTCATGTTCCCACTAAGTCAATTTCCTGCACGGGTTTTCTCATTTTCTACGAAGCTCCCTCTTCGTCGCAACAGAGGGAAATGTTTGTATCTAAGATAATAACTTCTAATTTCTTAGGTAAATTGTTTTATACTTTCACGGTAAAGTAGAAATATAACTTTTTATCTAATTTTGCGCGAATAAAACGGATATTTTACAATAAAGCCTTAACAAAGCTACAGTCTACAGGCCTTCCATTAATTGATAAAATAATTTCACAGACATTACCATGAATATTATGACTGTAAACCTTACAAAAATACGTCAAGATCTGATTGGTAAGGACACACTTCCCCATCGTAACATTTGGAACAGCTGCTAGGGACAAGTTGAAAACCAGCGAATTCGAGTTCGAGCAATATTCTATTGCCCCTTCCCAAAGTGAAAAAAGTTTGTGCTATAGTTGAACAGTATATTTCAACGCCTGATGATGAAGATTCAATTGCCAAGACTTATAATTTATATTGAACAGTTGCCACCTATTGCCATTTTATTTAATTTGCCATGACGACAAAAATTAATGTTCAAAAGATTTTCCATTGATGGAAAATCGTCCTTGAATAAATTTTAGTCTTTTTCATCCAATCAGCAATTACAACAGAAAAGATGATCTAAATCGTAAGTGTCTAATATGTATTTTCGGAATATTTATATTTATACAAAAGTCTAATTGGATTATGAAGTAGATCCTAACCAATATCGCATGCGAGAGTTAGCGAAAATACATTTACAAAGGTTTTGCGTTATACAGAAATAGCGACAGATTAAAAATAGATATTTGTGTCTGGATGGCACGGTGAAACGAAACGTGGAGAGAGCGCCTCTGTTCTAGACGAACACGACTATTTCATATCAGATACATGAAAATTTCTCTTATATTGCGTGCATATACGCAATATGAGACACAGTTTTGTGATGTTTTAGGATTCCATACTAAACTACAAGAAACACTTATAGTTTCGCCTCTAGCCTGCTGAATGCACTGAGGTGCACTGCTGCATGATAACGCTATTAGGATGAAGTCAACATTATATACCTTTATTATTATTTATGTCCCTGACATAGCACAATCCATGCGTGCCCTCAGTACTTGGTCTTGTAGCCTTGTGTTGCTGGTCTGCACGGTTGGTGTAGTAATTAAACAGCCGCCTCCCCGCTTGACACTGCGCGTCATTACGCGCATTACGCGCATATATTGGTTATCGAACCTTGTGAGTTCCACCACCATTATTCATACACCATTGTGTATGAATAATGGTGGTGGAACCCACAAGGTTCGATAACCAACAGTTTGTGTGATCCATAAACTGGTACTTCTAGTTTGGGTGCTCACTGTGTCTTTTTTTTTATAGTAATAGGCGGCAAACGAGTAGACGGATCGCCTGATGGTAAGCAATTACCGCCGCCCATGGACACAAGCAACACCACAGGAGTCACAAGTGCGTTGCCACCCCTTGGGGATGGGAAAAGGGATAGGATGAGGAGTGGGATGAGGGATAAGGAATAGGGGATAGGGCCTCCGGCACTCTCACTCACCGAACGAAACGCAACAGTTTAAGTACTTTTACTTTACGTCGATTTTCTGTGAGAGGGTAGTACTTCCTCGGTCGAGCCGGCCCATTCATGCTGAAATCAGCAAGGCTCTTTTGTTTGTATGTTTGTACAGTCCCTTGCGATGCAGGATTTTATCCTCATGCGCGAGCTGTCTTTTTTAAATAAAACATAAGCTAAAATGTTGAAGGAGAGATTAATCTGTCTAGTTTCTGATAGTCCAACTATCTCAATAGAATATAATAAGCTTGAAAGCACTCGTGCTTGAAAGCTTCGAGCTGCTTTGACAATCTACAAAAGAAGCAAGATTAAAGATCTTGCTTCTTAGATGTTGCCCGGCTTGCAATATTCGACTTTGAAATTGCTGCCCACTACTTTTTGATTATTATTTTGTAATAATTCTTTGAGTTAAATAACTTACAATTACTAGCTGCTCTTTCATACTATCTAGTATTGCAGTAAATATTCCAGACTTTTGCATTCATTTTTGTATATTTCTTCGAGAGCTGATTACGTATCCAGATGGGACTCGCAGTCTGAATAGCCTCCTCTCGCAATAAGCATGTGCCATCTCCCGGAGCACTAGGGGCCCCACTGACTCACTAAATACGAATAAAATCATAAATACTTAAAGAGCAATCTACATGGCGACCCTATTTCACAAACTCTTAACCATTCGGTGTGGAGCGATATTTTTATAGCTTGTACTTAGATATTGTAGTTAAGTATTACACTTGAAATTTGTGATAGACCTGTTGCTTTAGAATTAGTTTAGGATTTTAGAATAAAATTGTGTTGTTCTACGGACTTCAAATTGAGTATGAAGTCTTGAGGTATGTCAAATATTATCAAAATAGTTCAAGCGGTCCAATCTATTTGGCTCTATAACTCATTATAACAGTTCTTTAATCATTGCAATAACAACGTCCGAATTTTATATTAGGTAGATAGATTGGTGCCCAATTTATAAGTACCTAACCTTTTAAAGTGGGCGTTTAAGGCGCTGTTCTAAGCGACTGTTTTGGTAAATGAGGGGGTGAAGCAGGGGAGGTGAAGGGAGCTTAGCTCCGTCTACTGCGGGGCGCCCCCCTTCATTCTCGTCGCGTGCGGCCGTATTCTGGCGACATCCGTATTCCAATATTTCAAAATCGCAAGCAAAACGTTTAGCATATTGAATTGAGATACTGATATTAAAATTTATATTACATACATCAATCTGTTTGTAGAATATAGGCATAGCGCAATTTTTGTTCTCAGTGCATGTGCCATGAGCAAAACTGGTTTACATTAGACGTTATAGGTATTAAATGTTGACGAAAGTAGGTAAATACCTACGTGCCGTAAGATGATAAAAATAATTAAGTCAGTTCCATGTATGGAGAGGCCATTATTATGTTTGTTTTGTTTTTGTATAAAAATAGTGAAGCAGTTCATAGAATACCTACATCTAATTCCATTCCTGCCAGTTTTCAAATCTGTTTTGCAATAAATTGGCTGTAACATACGGGCGGACAGACAGACAGACATTGCGAATCTATAAGGGTTCCGTTTTTACAATTTTTGGCTACGGTACCCTAAAAAACACAATACTGCTCTACTAAGCGCAAAAGCCGTATCTCAACTAAAGCGAGTTACGAGATAATTGAAGTTTAGTAAAAGTTGATTTCTTTTATTTATTTATGGATGTTTATTGTTATTATAGGTATAATTATTATGGCAAAGGTTTCGAAATACGTCGCCGTTTTTAGGGGTTGTGAGTGATTGGAGAGGGAGCAGGGGAGGTCTTGAAACCCCCCTAATCATTTTCACTTTCCGGAAATACTTGGTTTCCTCTGAAAAAAAAATCTCCAAACATCGGTGTGTATGGCACTGCCAACTTCCACATTCATCACACTAGTTTAATAATTTCAGGTTGTCGGAGCCCTGCGAAGGGCTCCTATTTTCGGATTAAGGGTCAAAAGAGAACCTAACATAACCTATTTATTTACTTATTACAGTCGCACCTAACCCAAGGCACTCGAAAGCAATGACGCACAAATTTGACATTAGCTGTCAATATGATCATTCCAAGATGGCAGTTTTGCGTTTCGTTTCACGTTTTTCACATAAAACCTAAAAATTACATTTGTAAAACTGTACTAAAGTATAAAAACTATGCATAATTGCCAAAGTATTTATGAAATTTTGGAAATTGTTTAAAAATATTTAGACGCAATTCCGGCAGCCAAAATTACTTTTAGGGGATTAAAACGAACTACCTTAAGCCCCCTACACTACCAATACCCTCAAATTCAGACGACTCGTTTCGAAACCCAACCCATGATTATTTTTCAAAATAGATGAAACATCAAAAATATATCTGGATATACCTTATTCATGAGATACTGCTATGTCGCTTAGAAAATTATAGAATTAGAATTTGAGTTACTGCTTTTTCGTTAGCTCTCGTCATACATGTTTGTATGGAAAAATATAAGAAATTTCTTTCGCGTCAAATATGTGTTGTTTCAAAGAAAATAAATATTACATACATACATACATATCGTCACGCCTTTTATCCCCGAAGGGGTAGGCAGAGGTGTATTTCTACACCCACTTTTCGCCAGATATACTTTAGTCCCACGTAATAAGGGGCGAGCCTATTGCCGTACCGGGCACACTTCCCGACTCCATGCTGCTACTGAGAATTTCGTGACAGAAAAACCCAATTACACTGCCCGACCCAGGAATCGAACCCGGGACCTCCCGATCCCACGTGCACATTTATGCCGCGAGACCAACGAGGCAGTCGTATAGGGTTTGATGTCGAGTTTTCCGTCTCTACGCAAAGATGGTATTTGCATCGTGTTATCCCTTAGTCGCCTCTTACGACACCCACGGGAAGATAGGGGGTGGTGACACTTGTATTCTATGCCGTCAACCACACGGCTGTAAAAAATATTAAAAGATATTTATTTATATTCATTTATAATTTATTAACGAAATACAGAGTTTACAGCTCATCAAAAGTTAGCTGTCTGCTACAACCCGGCAGGTTTTCTTTATTCTCATCGAATGCTAAAGGCAGTGTGTGAGGTGATAAGACTTATTATTTGCTGTTGTTCACGAGGCACAGTTTCATTTACTTTCCTTTTACGGCTTGGTATTGTAGAAATTTCAAGCACTGATGAAACATTTTCCTCTCCGTGATCTCGCAATGCCATCCCTTGAGCTTGACGAGAATCAACAATTTCAGGCAACTGCCAATTCATATAAAACGCCACAAGCTTCTCCCAGAAAACATCATCTCTTTCTATAATTTCTATTTTTAGTGGTATACTTTCGCCACTCCACACAGCAAATAAACACTTTTGTTTGCGTGTAACGTGGCGTTGCCCCTGAATTTGGTAATAACAATTACAATATTTGTTTAGACTAGTCAGTTCACTTTTTTACCATGTTTCCATATTTGTATTTTATTTGCTCTTATACTATTCTTCAGGCCATTCTTATAGGCAACTTTAGAACATTAAATTTCCACAATCTTGTTTGGACCTATTAATCCATCTGGCGTGGCACCAATATCGATAATCCACAAGGCTCGATTGTTACATTTTCTTGCTTCGCCAGTTGTTGCAAAGCCAGTTGTTTATTTTAGATTCCATGCGCAACTGATTTTACATTGTAAATATTTTATTTGTACAAAATATTTTTTACTAAGTTGGCTTTACTGCTGTTATCTCTTCTTTTTACCACTATACAAAAATTTCAATCTGTCAACATATTCTTACGCAATTCGAACCAGTCACTGCTATCCCTCTTGTAATTTTTGCTTATCACTACGGAATTTGAGTCAAATTTGTTAAAAAAATTGTTTGGTATTTCTTGGCTAGCTCTTGAACAGATCGTGTTAGGAATGACTGAAGTCAAATGTGTGTAAGACGTTGCAGAACTGTTATCTTTAACTTCACTGTAATTACAATAATGATAATTAGTTACCTACTTTATTATTAAAAAAATACTATATCTTGTGTTATAGCAAACAGAGAAGTCACCTTCTTACTTATAAATGATTGATTTTAGAAATTAAAAAGATATTAGATGTACTGTGCCTAATAGTTTATGAATAATCAAAGTTTTACCCGATGTACCTAAAAAGGTTTATGTTCAAAACACAATAATACAACATTCGTTACCGCTTGTGTGCGGATTGCGGAACGCCATATTAGCGCTGTCATCATTATTGTTCGCCGTGGCGGCATCTTAGCGCTCCAGGCGCTCTGACAAGCTAATGAATTTGAAATATAGGTACATAAAATGATTCGATTTTATGTTATTACTCTTTCAAAAATTGAAAACTGTGGCAGCTATGTATTGTGAGAATAATTTATATAATTATATTATGCATAATCGATAATATATAAGTAAGTAACATAATTAGTCATAAAAGACTCATATGAAAATAATTTGTGTAAAAATGTTACATAATATTTCATAATCACTTGGCCATGGATGAATTTCTATTTTATTACGACGCTTTCTTGTACAAATGCTTCGTAGAACTTCATTTCCATATTTTATTTTCTAATTATATATTTATAAGCACAGAAACAATAACACATTAAACGCAACAAGAGTATAAACTTAGGTCCTAATTATATGTGCCCATAGTTACATGAAAAGCCTATTTGATTCAAAGTATTCAGTCTATAACATAAAACATGAAATTACGAACTCAAATCGGCGTATTATAATAACAAACAGGTTTACGTAAAATTTCGTGCAGCGGAGACGCAAGCGACATGACCTATCGCTCACAGGGCTCATAGCCGAATGATGAGGTCTGGGCGGGGCGTAAACTAGCAACTGACACTCAGTACACCGCTTATGCTAATAAGGTTTAAATTGCTGAAGCGTTTGATATTGATGGGATCTACCGAGCGTCAAAATCATAGACGTTTGGCAGATTTTATTTAATTTTACAAAATATACACGTAAAATATGAAAATAAATAGGGTAATTCTTTAGTTCATTAGATTTCCTACAATATTATCAAAAAAAATATGACAGCTTACGATCAAAATATTGCAAACAGTGAGACGAAAGATTATTTTCTGCCTCGATTTTGTGATTTTTTTACCGTGATTCTATTTTACGTACATGAAAAATTCTTTCAAAAGTCTTTTGTTCAGACTTTTGACTTTAAGCTCTAATTTTTGCTAGTTTGTAATATGTACCGTTATGGCTAGATGCGCGACGAAAAATTAGGTGTTTAACGGCTTCTGAGGTATAACAGCGCCTTAATATGCCTCTGCCTACCCCTTCGGGGAAACAAGCGTGAGTGTATGTATGTATGTAACCTTTTCCTAAAAGAATTTGTCTGCGTGCTTCGAATGTTTATATCGGGATTCAATAAAAATCGACAAACATAATATTATAAATACCAACGTACCTATGTCTCTTACATAGGTACGTTGCTATTTATAATATTATATGCATACATACTGATATCCTGATGTGTCCATTTAAACCGAATGATCCAGAAACTGACGTTTCGACTACTTCACAGGAGCCGTGGTCACGGAAGACTCAGATGACAATTTGTCTTTGTCTTGTATGTAGATCTTATTACAAAGTACCCAAACATTATTCATCTATGTACTGGTGTTACTATCTACGCAGATTGAGCTCACAGTGTCCTGGTGTCTTTACCCTTCCTGGGTTGTGTCACTTTTATAAATAGAGCCAAATATAACTGGCGCGTGAAAACATAACTAAATACCTAATACATACTGCTGTAATATTTGTTATAATGAGTCCCCTTTCGCACTAATTCGGGTAGTGCGTGTTCCGAAGCAATATCGCCCCCTGTTTGCCCAACAAAACATTCTAACCAACAACACTTTATTAGTTTTCTTCCCATTAAATTATCATTATAATGGGCAGTAGTTCGTAAGTAGACACTTAATAAGAAGTGTGCAATCGTCACCTCTAAACACGAGGATAATTTCTTGGTGTTATGGGACTTGTTTTAAGGTAAATAGATTTATGAAAAGTGGTTACGTAACGATTTTAGATGAACCATTTAATGTATTACAAATTATCAGAAAGTGGCGATAGCCTAGTAGAGACACCAACCGGCTACTACGTCGAGACTCGTGTATTCAAGCTTACTTTGCGTACCACTAACTTTTCGAAGTTATGTGCGTTTTAATTGTATATTATCGCTTACTAAATAGTTAGAAAAACATCGTGAGGAAACCTGAATGTCTGACAGTTCTCCATAATGTTCTCGAAAGAAATTTGAAATCTGCTAACCTCACTTAGCCAGCGTGGTAGACTATGCCCAAACCCTTCTCATAGTGAGATAAGGCCTGCGTCTTACATAGGCGCAGATAATAAATAAGACTGATGGCCATAATATGAACACATACGTGGGCTCAGTATTATACTTCGCATTTTTAACAACGGCTAATATTTACATCTTCAAATAAGAAGAAAAGAAATACAAGCCTCTCTAAATATTTTAATTCTTCAGTCAACTGAGATGAAAAGCTACTGAAACTAAACTAAAACAATTAAATCATTGTTTTAATTCTGCGTATAGTCCTCTTTTCACAGACAGACAACGTTATTAAATTACAGTCTGAAATCTCTTGATACAATTAAAAGTGTTTGTAATAAATTCGATACGATACTCGTTATAAGATACGTACCTACTTACAAAGATTTATCTTAAGAGCAAACACAAGGACGATTAAAGTCATCACAATCGTGCGCTCTAATCCTTCGCCGAGAGCAAATTAGACTAACATGATATTAACCTGAATAATTTTCCCGGCACTAGTTTATCTCTACGACTAATCAGGAATATTGACCGTAGAATTTGCAAATAGTATTTTGTGGCTAGTGACACTAGATGTAAGAACGACACGATGATCTTTTCTGCATCTTGCGTCACGCTATAATACCATGATAATTACTTAGGTACCAATACGAAATTCAACATTTCAAGAAAAGAGCGTACCTAATCCCTTTTAAAAGGCTGGAAACGCACTTGGTACTCTACCAGTGTTGCGGGTATCGCAAATAGGCGACTACAATCGATTACCATCAGGTGATTCTTCATCAATTATTATCGTCGATAAAGCATTAACTAAAATTAAGACTATGGTTAATAGGTAACTTTTACCCAGTCGTCATATAGGTTGATCTTCAATAGTAGATACGTACGGGCAAACAATAGATAGTTGGGTATCTTCAGATATTCTAATGTTTGTTCTAAGTCTAAATCATTGAACATATTTAAGACGATGGAGGCTAGACGACAGCCACTCTAACGACCTTACTCTACATTTTGCCACTGTTGACGCATTACCCTTATGTACTTAATTTCCTGAAAGAAGAGGCGTTAGGTAAAATGTAAGTGAATGTCGTCTTCCTCGCTGATGGCGCATGTTTTGTCTGAGTTCGACAAACTGGTACCTACTTTGAACAGACTGTTTAATGTAGAGCCACTTACTACTCGTGCTGCAACTCCAGTTAGAGCGCCAATCTGTGCAATCTACTTCCCGTAACATCTGTTCACTTGATTTTTGAACAAATTAAACAAGAACGTCTTTCCTGTTCCAGCGCCCCACGCTTTTACAATCAAATATTATAATTAAAAGCACATACTTAGTATACACTTCAGCCCAGAAATAGAGACAGCTTGAACGATCCATAATTTATTTTTTGTTTTTACGTGCATTTATAAAAGCGTGTTTTTCTAGTGTTTTTGAAACCATTAATTTATTATTTATCCTAGGCTAAACCAAAAACTTGGAATAAAGTTAATCTTGTTCTGGTGCAGTAAGTATGTTTTACCTTAATTTCATAGATTTCTAAGCTCTACCCAATAGGTAGCTATTTTCGTATGTGTAATATTGTCCAAATTTTGTCCTATAATTTTGTTAATAGCTATCAGACTTAGATACTTTTTACCTTTGATAGTCCAAAGGCAAAGTTACAAAGTCAAGTTTGAAAGCAGTGCCCACTAAACAATGGACCGTTTTATATGAATTGATGATGATATTGTATTCTACTCGCTACGAACTGAGCCCGCTCAACCGTGATAGGTACATACCTATCGAGGTTGATGATGTACAATACATATTGTACATCGTTGTGATTTAGATATTGGTATTACAAATTCAATAAGTCACATATTAGTTCAGTTGGTTGTGAGCGTTATAAATGTTTGTTTTGAGCATTACAGAAGTGATTGCTGAGCTGAGAAGTTCAAAGTGCTCTGTAAAGTTTTTAGACAAAATCTCCTAGGTATGTATCGTGATGCGACATTTCAAGGGATATCCGGCTCCTAGAGTAGGCAGTTTTTAACAACTACCGTTAACAGGTTGTGTATGGACATTAGGGAGCAGGTGCTTGTCTGTCGTGAGTTCGTGATACCTACTCAGTATAACCACAATCTACTTAATACTATTACCACATTTAAGCATTGCGTTGCCGATCGATTTAAGAATAGGCACACAACTGTACCAGAAGTCGGTTATATTGCAGTAACAATAAATCATAAGTACTTACATCCTTCCTTCTGAGTCCTAAAGATATCTGAGGCATACCAAAACTTCGTTCGTATAGATCTTAAGCAGGAGATAAATCTGAGTTTATTACAGATTTGAGAGCCGTCGAGTAAAGTTGGAAAGCTACGTGGCTCTAACAGATGCAGAAGATTAGCCAAAAAGCGCACTGAAACGAATAAGCTTTGAGTTACCCTTTCATCTGTGGAAACATTCAGCCACGCTCAAAGTTAACAGCTATTAATGTAATTAAGGTAAGGTTGTAGATTACCTACTAGTTATAGATATTATTTGAAACGACGAAATATAGCTACTCGGCTAATCGGCTAGTTGTAGTGCGCTGGAAACCTGAAGGAAAGTTGACGACCAATGGGCACTGAGTTTTTAGATAGGTTAGTATTGTTGACAGTTAGTATTGATATTCTGTCATATCTGGTTAGACCAGTAAGTGGACCTCGGGCTCCAAGGCGTGCCAGTCTTGGATGCAACCGGGATAACGTTAGGGCGATGATGATGATGAGTATTGTTGACGGTTTATAACTACGTAAATAAGTCGAATCTTCACCATATTATTAGATTATATTAGATTAAAACTCTTTATTGTACACCAGAAAAACAAAAAAAGATACAAGAGTACAGTGCTCATATTTACACAACTAACACTAGTGGTACAAGGGCGGTCTTATCGCAAATCGCGATTTCTTCCAGACAACCAAGAATGGAATACAAGAATTAGTGACTGAGAGAATGGGTAGGTTGGTGTAATTCAAAGAATAGTGTATTCTGATGAGCTCAACAAAACTAATAATAATACTATGTACTTACATACTAATATTACAACATACATAAATATATACTTTATAAAATATATAAATAGATACCATAAATAAATACAATATTAGTGCAATTTTATAAGAGCTGTCATGGAATATCTCCTAAGTAGTGATTGGTGACAATGAGTATGAAATCTTCTTGGTGACAAGTTTTTTAAATACTGTCAAGGATTGAGCCTGTCTTATTGTCTCAGGCAACGGATTCCACAGTCGTACAGCCTGGACAGTAAAAGATTTGTCGTAGAAGACTGTAGAGTGTGCTGGAACTTTCAGTCTAAAATTTTCCGATGATCTTAAGCACTTCATATGTGTGTCGTGAAGATATTCAAAGCGTGGTTTAAGATACAAAGGAAAAGAAGGATTGTATAAAATATTATAGAGAAGACAGAGAATGTGAGTATTCCGGCGAAGGCGGATTGGCAGCCACTTGAGCTTCATACGAAATTCAGAGATATGATCATATTTGCGTAAACCATATATGAATCTTATGCAGAAATTTTGGAGTCGCTCAAGTTTATCAAGCTGATCATTATTGAGATCGAGATAGCTGGTATCGGCATAGTCAAGAATGGGAAGAAATATAGATTGCACAAGTGTAATTTTAGTGGCAGTCGGAAGGAAATTACGCAGTCTTCTCAATGATGCCATGGCAGCAAAAAGACGTCGGCTGATGTATTGCAGCTGGCTGGCTGGATTGCAGCATATTATGTATACTTAGTATTAAGTAGTCCACTGCTGGATATAGAATTGTGAGTAAGGAGGCATTTGCCTACTCTACCACACTGGCTAGAGGAGTAGGCTGTCGAGTTCTCCAGCTCATCTCAAAGATATGTAGATAGTATTTGCGTCGCGTATTTTGCCTTGGTAGTCTCTTCCGACACTCACAAAATGAAATGGGGTAGAGACAGTTTGCATTCCGTCACCACACGGAAAATAAGTTAGTAAGTCGCTCGAAACTCAATCAGGTATGAAATTATAATGACAAATTATTTTACACATATTTTTAATTTATGTGAAGTGTGTAGAATATGACATATATTATTTTGGAGAGATTTGGAGAATGAAGGTATGGTATGTAGAAATGATATTCTTGACTCCAGGATTCAGAATAATTTATTTGTAATTCAGTGCTGTTTATATACAAAATGTACAACTAGGCTGAGCCAATCCAAATGCAGATAAATAGAAATGTAAAATGATCAAAACAATCAACCAATTAATTTAAAGTACAATCGGCCAATAATATTTGAATTGAGTTTACGTAAGTAATCCGCCAGGTGGTTCATACGTCGCGCGAGCGTTTTCCCGCGCAAACGGGAACATACTTATACTGGTGGCATAAGCGCGGCGGCTCCATTTGCCGGTCACTCGTCGAGCGAAGACGTCGTGCGTTCGCGCGTCAGCGGGCACGGCGCGCGTCGACGCAATAATATTTGCAGAGCGAAGATTTCTTGAAATCGTCAGCGTGTGCATCTTTGAGTTCGCAAGAGAACTCTTCTTGTTTCTATTTAACGTTGCAAAAGTCTATAAAACTGTTCTTTTCAGAACAACAACAAAAGTCCTTGAACAGTCCTTGTCAGGACTATTATCACTGTTTCTATTTAAGCACTTAAGTCCTTTTCAGGGCTGTGTGTATCTATGTTTCTATTTACACATCACAAAAGTCACTGTAGGGACTGCTAGGTATAGGATAGCTACAGTACTCCCCTTCAAGCGAAGCGTACCGGCAGCTTGATGGTGCGACCGGAACGTGTTGTTTTGATGTCCGTTTGCGGCGGCGGCGTCGGCGTCGTAGAGTTCGCCGGCGCAGGTACTTGTTGTTTGGTAAGGTTATAATGCGGTAAGGTAACTTCGGTATCCTTGGTAACGGTAAGGTTATTGGTTTTCTGGGTAATGGTAATGTTGCTTGAAGGTAATGTGTTGTTATGGTTTGCTGTTATATTATCACTATCTTCTAATACGACGTAAGCAGGTTTCAGTCGATCGATTGAAATGTTTGCTTGTCGGTCCGGTAATTGTACACAATACACTTTGTCTGTTCGGCTTATAACCTTGTAGGGTCCTTCGTAGGGTGTCTGTAGTGGCTTACGAACTGAATCTACTCGAACGAACACGTGACTGCAATTGAGTAGGTCTTTATGCACGAAAATATTTCTATTATTATTATGATGCTCGGTGAATGCTTGAGGTTTGTTGCTATGAATGATTTCACGTAGCTTCTCGACGTAGGTATAATCCATAGCTGTAGGTGTGTATGCGCTTGATGTGAAAAAATCTCCTGGTAGGCGTAAAATGCATCCGTAGGTTAATTCAGCGGGACTCACGCCGGTGTCAGTGCGCAGGGCGGCACGTAATCCCAATACTATTGTAGGTATTTCGTCGATCCACGAGCGCGTGTCGGTGAGCTTTGCGCGTAAGTAAGTTAATGAATTATAAATATTTTAATTATATAAATATTTAATATTATATATATATATATATACATATACATATACATATACATATACATATACATATACATATACATATACATATACATATACATATACATATACATCTAAACCATTTCTAAAAAATTTTCTATAAAAAAAAAAAATTAAAAATAAGCTAAGATAAGCTTTTGGGTTCATACCCCAACTATAAAGGAAATCCTTTTTTTTAAAAAATTTTAATAAAGTGCCTGATTAAAGGATTATTCTGATAGGATAAATTAAGTAATACTTATATTACCTTTATTATTTATATTTTATAGAATTAAACTATAACTAATAGTATCAAAAACTATTGTGCATCTTACACTAAAATATAATTTATATAATAATAAAGAATTTATAATTCTTTTATAATTTATTAATTTATTTTTTATTTTTTTTTCATTTAACTCAACTAAAATATTTTTTTTTATTATTTTAATTTTTAGCACTTTAATTGCTATTTCATCAAATTCTTGATTAGGATGCTGAATTGGTTTAGAAATTAATCTCTTAAGATTTATCCCCCTAATTTCTAACTCTAATAATTTACTAGCTACTGAAGCATCTTTAAAATATTTTTTAACTCAATCAATTGCATCAATTAACTTCTTATTTTCAATTTTAATAAAAATAATATTATTAAAAACCTTTGAAATAAATTTATTCTTATCAATTATAATTAATTCATCAATATTAATAAAAATAGGAGCCTCTCCTTTTCACTTTTGATTCCCCAATATAGTAGAAGGATTATCTTGATTTAATAATTTTATTTTAATAACATGACAAAAAATTACCCCCATAATTATTTTATCTTATTATTTCAATAAAAATTTTATTATTATTCTCTCCATTTATTATCTTACTCATAGTTTCTTTTATATTAATAAAGTATATTTCATTTGAAATAAAAAAAATCCTTTAGAAATATAAAAGGGACCACGGAGACCCACCAGTGTCGGGTACAGGGACCAAGCCACCGGTGGTTAGGGCCTCAGAGACAAGAACTTCCTCACGATGCGCGCCGTGTCGAGAAGGACTGCCTTCTGAATCAAAGACTTGATCCAGCTGCCTAGTGTGAGCCTCTTTAGGTGTTGGTCGAGGCTCTTGGCGATTAAACCATTCACCGACACGACTATCGGTACAATGATCGCCGAATCTACATCCCACATGTCAACAATCTCGTGAGCTAGGTCCAAATATTTAATCTCTTTTTCTTTTTCTGCTTTCACGAGATTGCCGTCATGCGGTATGGTGATATCGATTATCATTGCGAGTCGCTCTGCTCGGTCTATCACTACAATATCAGGCTTATTGGCTACAATAGTCCTGTCTGTAATGATAGACCGGTCCCAGTACAACAATGCACGACCATTTTCGAGAACTGGGTCGGGCACATATCTGTAGTACGGTACCTCAGAACCAATGAGATCATATTTAAGGGCTAGTTGCTGATGGATTATCCTGGCCACTTGGTTGTGTCTGTGCAAATACTGACCATTGGCAAGACTCGAACAACCGGATACTATATGCCTGAGAGATTCACCGGGCCGGTGACACGCCCGACATATGTCAACCGTACCATCCCTCAGTATATACTTTCGGTAGTTGTTTGTCATGACAACTTCGTCCATAATTGCAAAGACAAAACCTTCGGTTTCTCCGAAGAGATCACCGAAACGTAACCAGGCTATGGAAGCTTTAAAATTGACGTCTGGGTCATGTAAAGCTCCATAGAACCGTCCATGCAGCTCCTTGCCCTTCCATATTTCTCTTCGGTCATCAGTACTGAGTACTGCAGGTTTGTGCCAGTTCTCTTTTGCCAGAGCGAGCGGGGTAAGTCCGGTATCAACAGCGACTACATCACGATGCACATCCACACTCATCTGCAGAAAATATTCTCTGAGGTTGCACACCTCGCGGTTGTGGAGGGTCTTAGCACATAGAAAGCCTCGACCCCCACATTTCCGCGGGATGTACAGCCTCATTACTGATGAGCGTGGATGATGCATGCGAGATGCAGTCAGCATTGACCGGACTTTTCTATCCAGGGCATCTAGTTCAGTCTGGGTCCACCTGAGTATGCCGAAGGAATACATTAGGACTGGCATGGCCCACCCGTTGCAGGCCCGCACCTTGTTGCCACCTGATAAAAGACTGTTAAGTACCTTTTTCAGGCGGCCAAAGAAACGAGCCTGCAACGTCTGTTTCATGTCAGTCTCAGCAATATTCAAAGACTGCGACATACCCAGGTATTTGTAGGTCTCGGTTAAGGAGAGAGGTCTAAGTTGTATGGAATCTGAGAGTTGTATCCCTGCAGATTCCATAATCCTGCCTCTCTTCACATGCATGACCGCACATTTATCCACACCAAATTCCATCCTGATAGAATTACTAAAGGCTTCGGTTACCTTAAGTAATGCTGTCAGTTGGAAATTGTTGGGGGCAAATAATTTCAGGTCATCCATGAAAAGGAGGTGAGATGTAACATGACCTCCTCTCCTTAACCGATAGCCTAGCCCTGAAGCCTCTAACAAGGTACTTAGGGGGTTCAGGGCCAGACAAAACCACAATGGACTCAAACTATCGCCCTGGAATATACCTCGCTCGATCCTTATTGGAGCACCGCAACCCAAACTCGATCGACACCCTGGATAGCACAGTACGGTCCTCCATTGCCCCATACATGATCTTAAAAAGGTGCATAGAGTTGCATCTACTTTATACAACTCCAGCACCCTCAAAAGCCATGTATGTGGCACGGAGTCGTAGGCCTTCTTGTAATCTATCCAGCATGTCGATAGATTCTTTCGGTTACGGCGCACCTGTTGGCTAATGGCCATGTCTATTAGCAGGAGTTCTTTAGTGCCACGGGCCCCACTCTTACATCCATTTTGAGAGACAGATAAAATTGAATTATCAGTTACATGTTTCGACAATTTCGTTCTCAAAATGGATGTAAGGAGTTTATACATCGTTGGCAAACAGGTTATCGGCCTGTAATTCTTGGGGTCCGTGGCACTACCAGACTTATGGAGTAGGTGAGTGACGCCGGATGTTAGAAAATCTGGTAGCGATCCCGATTCCAGTGATGACTGGAATTGAGATGCTAAGCAAGTATGCGAACTACGGAGCCATTTGAGCCAAAAATTGTGCAGCCCGTCCGGTCCCGCTGATTTCCAGTTTGGTAACGAACGGACTGCACTGGCTATATCATCACCTGTTATTGATATTGGCTCCATTGTTGGTATTTGTTCGCATACTCGCTCAACAGTCCCAATCCAATCACTCTCAGTGTGGCTGACAGGCGTCGACCAGATGCTGCGCCAAAATGTATTAGTAGCATCATCATCCGGTCGACCCCCATCAACGTCACCGGCCGTGGACTCGGGTCGCTCCCATCTTCTGTACACCCACCTCTCGTCTCTCTGGAATGTGCGATTCAGGCAATACCGATCCACTCTTTTTTTGTATCGCCTTATACGGTTTGCCCATGCATAAAGTTTTTGCTTTAGGGTGTCGATGCGCTCTGTAACCCGAGATAAATAATCTTGGGAACTGATATTAGTTCCCGCAAAGGCTCGAGTTACAAAGCGCATCACTCTCGGTCGGGTATTGCCCATCCTAAAACAAGTGAGCTTGCCAATGAGTGCCCTAGTCTCAGCGATACGACGCTCAATCCTGCGTTGCCAACCTGGCACAGCAGCGGTCTGTCGAATAGCGGTGTTATTTACATGAAATTTAACCCCCGCTACTCGACACGCCGCAACCGCCGCACAATACAGGATTGAGTGTGTGTCGCTGAGATTTTCACTATCCTCAAAATAAATTGATAGTAATGCATCTAGGGCACTCACCAGCGCTATGTTTTTCTTATGCATGGGCAAACGAGGCAAACGAGGCCGAACATTTGGATCCATGGATCGGTATTCCGCAATAGCACATTCCAAAGCACTCCTTAACTGATCGTTGTACTGGGTACTTACATGAGAAGTCTCGTCATCTACCTCTTCAGCAGCCGGATTTAACAGTTGTTGCTGCGCAACCACTGGGTCAGTCTGCGCCGAAAAAGTGATGGGGAGACTTCTCTGCACGTCAGAGCGAAGTCTCTCAAGCACGGTATCATCCAACAGGCGACACCGTTGGATGGCCCGCACTTGATCCGATAGCCGTTGTGTTGACACGTTGACAGCTGGCTCAAGCGCCTGAAACAAAGGCAGCATTCGATCACGGTACGCACTGAGGTTAGTTCCTCCCTCTGTGGCCACAAAATATGCCCGCATGACGTTTTCATTCATTGAACTAGTCCATCTCATGCGGTGCACATCACCACCGGTAGCGGGGGCCCTGTTCGAGACCGGTGGGTCTCGGGGTCCCAAGCGTGTCGGTGGCCGGCCTCTCCCTCGCCGACGTACAGGTGGTGGCGACGTCGGCGGAGAGAAATACTCGTCGCTCGACGAGCTCGACGCCTCAACACTCGCCGACGACGCTGGTGCAGGTGCCGGCGGCTGCGAGGCGGAGCTGAGCGACAAGTCCGGGGATCTCAGGCGTGCAGCAGCTGCTCTCGTCAACATTTTCTCATCATTTTATTTGTTTATTTGTTTACATTATGTGTTTACATCTGTTGTTTATATTTATTTTGTATGGTTTTCTTTTGACATTAGATGTCATCTTCACAATATTTTTGGTAATTATTTTCTTAATGTATTTTATGGTTTCTGTAATTTATTATGATATTTATTATAAAAAGAAGTTCTTGTAGTCGGAAATATAATATATTGACTCTGAATTATGAAATAAAATACAAATAAAATGGACTAAGAGAAAATTCAGGTTGTCTTGTTGACGTTTTTTTTTTTTTTTTTTTTTTTTTTTTTTTTTTTTTTTTTTTTTATTATTATTATTATTATATTAAATGCTATTATTGGAAGATTAGGAGGATTAAATCAAACCTCTTTACGTAAAATTATAGCTTTTTCTTCTATTAATAATTTAAGATGAATACTATCTTCTATAATAATTAGAGAAAACCTATGATTATTTTACTTAATATTATATTCTTTTATAATTAGAATTATATGCTTTATTTTTCATATTTTAAATATATTTTTTATTAATCAACTTTTCATCAATAATATAAATCCACTAATTAAAATTAATTTATTAATTAATTTTTTATCTTTAGGAGGATTACCCCCATTTATTGGATTTTTCCCGAAATGAATTATTATTAATTTTCTAATTATAAATCAAATATATTTATTAACTTTTATTTTAATTATAATAAGATTAATTTTATTATTTTTTTATATTCGTATTATTTACTCAACTTTTATATTTAATTATATTAAAATAAAATGATTCAAAATTTTCATTAAAAATAACAAATTTTTATTAATTAACATATTTTCATTTTTTTCTCTTTTAGGAATAATTCTTAGAACCTTTTTCTTTTTATAAGGTTTTAAGTTAATTTAAACTAATAGTCTTCAAAATTATTTATAAAGAAATATTCTTTAAGCCTTAAAGTCTTAGTATATAACTTACACCTTAAAATTTGCAATTTTATATCATCTTTGAATATAAGACTTTATAATAAAAGAGAAATTTCTCGTAAATAAATTTACAATTTATCGCTTTAACCTCAGCCATTTTATTTTAAAAATTAAGCGAAAATGACTTTATTCAACAAATCATAAAGATATTGGAACATTATATTTTATTTTTGGAATTTGAGCTGGAATAGTAGGAACTTCTTTAAGATTATTAATTCGAGCAGAATTAGGAAATCCTGGTTCCTTAATTGGAGATGATCAAATTTATAATACTATTGTTACCGCACATGCTTTTATTATAATTTTTTTTATAGTAATACCAATTATAATTGGAGGATTTGGTAATTGATTAGTACCTCTTATATTAGGAGCTCCTGATATAGCATTCCCACGTATAAATAATATAAGTTTTTGACTTCTTCCTCCTTCTTTAACCTTATTAATTTCAAGAAGAATTGTAGAAAATGGAGCAGGAACTGGATGAACTGTTTACCCCCCACTTTCATCCAATATTGCACATAGAGGAAGATCAGTTGACTTAGCTATCTTTTCCCTTCATTTAGCAGGAATTTCATCTATTCTAGGAGCTATTAATTTTATTACAACAATTATCAATATACGATTAAATAATTTAATATTTGATCAAATACCTTTATTTGTCTGAGCTGTAGGAATTACTGCATTTTTATTACTTCTTTCTTTACCAGTTTTAGCAGGAGCTATTACAATACTTTTAACTGACCGAAATTTAAATACATCATTTTTTGACCCCGCAGGAGGAGGAGATCCTATCTTATACCAACATTTATTTTGATTTTTTGGACATCCAGAAGTTTATATTTTAATTTTACCAGGATTTGGTATAATTTCACATATTATTTCACAAGAAAGAGGAAAAAAAGAAACATTTGGATGTTTAGGTATAATTTATGCTATATTAGCTATTGGATTATTAGGATTTATTGTTTGAGCTCACCATATATTTACAGTAGGAATAGATATTGATACACGAGCTTATTTTACATCAGCAACTATAATTATTGCTGTTCCTACAGGAATTAAAATTTTTAGTTGATTAGCAACTTTCCATGGAACACAAATCAATTATTCTCCTTCAATTTTATGAAGATTGGGATTTGTATTTCTATTCACTGTAGGAGGATTAACAGGAGTTATTTTATCTAATTCTTCAATTGATATTACTTTACATGATACATATTATGTAGTAGCTCATTTCCATTATGTTTTATCTATAGGAGCAGTATTTGCAATTATAGGTGGATTTATTCACTGATACCCCTTATTTACTGGTCTATCTATAAACCCTTATTTATTAAAAATTCAATTTTTTATTATATTTATCGGAGTTAATTTAACATTTTTCCCCCAACATTTTTTAGGATTAGCAGGAATACCACGTCGTTATTCAGACTATCCAGACTCTTATATTTCTTGAAATATTATTTCTTCATTAGGTTCCTATATTTCATTATTAGCTGTATTATTTATATTAATTATTATTTGAGAATCAATAATTAATCAACGAATTGCTTTATTTAGTTTAAATTTATCTTCATCAATTGAATGATATCAAGCCCTTCCTCCTGCTGAACATTCATATAATGAACTTCCTATTTTAAGAAATTTCTAATATGGCAGATTATATGTAATGGATTTAAACCCCATTTATAAAGGTTTATCCTTTTTTTAGAAATAGCAACATGATCTAATTTAAATTTACAAAATGGAGCCTCTCCTTTAATAGAACAAATTATTTTTTTTCACGATCATACATTAATTATTTTAATTATAATTACAATTCTTGTTGGATATTTAATAATAAGATTACTATTTAATAAATATATTAATCGATTCTTATTAGAGGGACAAATAATTGAATTAATTTGAACAATTTTACCAGCAATTACTTTAATTTTTATTGCTTTACCTTCACTTCGATTACTTTATTTATTAGATGAATTAAATAATCCTTTAATTACATTGAAATCAATTGGACATCAATGATATTGAAGTTATGAATATTCAGATTTTCATAATATTGAGTTTGACTCATATATACTCCCATCTAATGAACTTCAAGCTAATAATTTTCGATTATTAGATGTTGATAATCGAATTATTTTACCTATAAATAATCAAATTCGAATTATAGTTACAGCAACTGATGTTATATCTAACTGATGTTATATAGGATAGCTACATTATTATAGTGCGTACTATGCTTAACAATGCCCCTAGATATAAGTGCTTACTTGCAGTTAACGTTAATAATGTGTATTTTATGCATTCAATATATAGACTTCAAACGATATAAGTACTTGTATCAATGAATCGTCCCACTAACCCCAACATTTCATGGCAACCCTGCATAAAGGAACCTGCCAAGGGGATAGTTTTAGCAGTCGTATATAGGTAGTCATCGCGTATCAAAATGTGTAGGTCCGATATTCAAAACGAAGAAGTTTTTATAACTCAAAACACCGGCGGAAACCTCGAATCGCAAATGAAGGACATTGGTAGCCACGTGGACCGCATGAACATTGTCGTATTCGTAATTCTTGCTATCGTCGCAGTATTCCTCGTATACTTCGCAGTCAAAAGCTATAGAAGGTGCCATAGTCAATGGATGCAGCAGGAAATTGAGATGAGCAGAATGGAACGTATATCCGATATCCGAGGCAAACCGAGAGGAAGAACCCAGGAGGAGTCTAACTAAGGGATTGTATGGAGAACTTGTCTACTGATTCAGTATTCCGTGAGTGGCAGAAGAGCGTATCCATGGTACCCAGTGTCGGACATACGTATAGTTCGCGTGAGTTACAGAGACTATGTTAGAATACGTAGGTAGAGTGGCATAATTTTAAGATATAATATTTATTCCGTAAATCCATTTAGTTAGTAGGTATATTATGAATTGGGTCATAACATTTTATAATGCAATAATTAAAATTTTCTAGAATCGTGCAAAACACTCAGCGAATGTGACACCGAGCGCGTAAAAATGTTAACGCAGCAAATCCCGCCGCGTGGCTTGTGTCTCTGCGCAATTATAATGTAAGTTAGTTATTACTCGCATGGATAAAAATAGATTAAGTATGAAATATTATTGAACTTATGAATTGAAATAAGGGCAGTTAACATGTATAAGCAAACAAATATTTTCTTTTGAATAGGCATGATAGATAAGTTAATAGAATATTGTGTTGAGTTAGTTGAAATTAGGAGATATTTTATCAAGAAGGGTCAAAGTAGGTATTCATGTAAAAGCACTGCGACAAAGTTATCCGAAGCTGGCTCGATTTTTGATAAGTAAGTATAAGGCGTTAGTTTCTTCAGCAGTAGAAACCTATAATAAAATTAATGTGACTTTTAAAGAAATTTGTAGTTTATGTGCGTTATCAAAACCTGACAAAATGAATTTTGACATCAAAGTTGCATGTAGCTTAATTCCAGTGATGGACGGTGCCGAGTCAACGACCATCCGATTGATTGACTCTGTTGAGATGTACGCCGACATGTTCGACGATAAAGGTAAGGCTTTATTATTAAATTTTGTAATTAATAGTAGGCTTAATGAAAACGCAAGGCTGCGTATTTCTCGTCGCAACCACAAGACCTAGAGACTAGACTTCAAACGATATACTTGTATCATTGAATCGTACCACTAACCCCAACATTTCAATGCATAATTTTATTCTATAAAAATATTTTTTTTTACAAACTAGCGAAGAAGATGATATTGTCGGCGATTATGCCATCGACTGTAGTGACGAAGAAAATAAAAATATCGACGAAAGTGATGAAATGTATAAAAACGTTAAAATATTTTTTTACATGTAGGTAATGATTATTTTAACTGCAGCGGCTATACCGTCATAAAATTACTTTATTATTGAATAACTTAAAAGATCGCAATCGACTAAGTACTCGAGCTCGCATCTACTGCAGACTTTTAAATGTGTCCGGCTTTTGGGGTACAATTTTTTATAGGTCCCCAAATAACATAATATAAAATTTTGCTTTTATACTATAACGAAATTATAATTATATTTTTTCAAATTTAGTGGTGTCTGGCAAGGGGGAGCAACCGTCATAAGTGTCCGTCATTGGAAGACGAGATTTCTAAACTTATCCCGAAGAAAACATAAAAAATTGAGCTTTATACTTTAACGAATTTAAAGTACTTTGTAAAAAAAGTACCTTGAATTACGTAAAAGTACCTTTACCACCTGGTAACTGCCAAAGTAACGACAACCCAAACTCTATAGTCGCTGGTCGTCCTTGCACAGGAAAACTTTCAGCTTTTTTATAATAACGAAGGTCTGACAGTCGTGGGCTCTTGCTCAATGTTAGGTACCGAATCAAGGTTTATTTGGCTTTTGTAACAAAATTCAGTGGCAATGGCGGCAAGAACCATGTTTTTGAAAATACCAAATTCAATTAGTTGATTAAAAGAACAAAATCAAAATATTTTTAAAAGTTAGTAAGTCATAAATATTAATATACCTATTTTTCTTTAGGCAATAATTACGTTTTCTTTCGTCGCCCTTTCCCTGAGTAATTACGGAGGGTGTCAATTAGGGCGGAATATCATTCAGATTGCGCCGAGTTTTGACTTTTGATTGATAACGTTCTCTGTGAACTTGGACCTGTTCAGTGGAGGTAGAAGACACGATAAAAATGCTTTCCAATTTCTTATCGGCAACAGATTACTAACCTTCTAGACAGGAGGAAGGTTAGGTAGCTACCTACTGTTGTTTAGTTGTTTTTACAGCTACCTATTGGTTTTCCTAAAAAAATATGAAGATACTTAGGTACCTAGCAGCATATTGGCGAATAAATAGTATAGAGAAAATACTTAACATGACCCAAAACTTAACTTCAAGGATCATGGGGCCTCATGAACCATCAAAAGAACATCCTCACTTGAATCAAACTTGTATACCTACTTCTCCAATATCTTTGCAAAACTAAACGAAAGTTTAATTTAAACAACGCATACTTGCGCATCAAAATGAGGCAAGTTCGTGAAGTAATCTCAGCATAACTCAGCGAAAGTAGCGCGGCCCGACTTGATAACTCGACTAATTACTGTGTTCATTAAAGATCATTAGTGCGATATCATATGCATGCATGTGTTGCTTTAATAGGAGGGCTAGACTGTACTCATTTAGGCTGCGCTGTCGGTAAAGATGAACTAGGACTAGGTAACTGAGCAAGGTAAAACGAAAAATAAGTGATCAACACTCTAAAATAACAGCATTGTAAAATTCTCCGATAAAATAAAAAAGTAGATACATAACTCGTAGCGTGCGTTGCCTTTAGTAAGAGATCGGCAAAGTTAGTAACGCTTGCACAGGTCACTACCTACTTAGATGTGTGACAGCTATAACCTTGGCTATAACACTTGGCCACACACCTACTTATACAAATCGCCGTCCCCAACGAATAATATCGTAATCAAAAAAAGTAAAATTTACAGAAAAGAAAACCGTTTTTTGTTTATAACTTCTTATCAGTTTTACATAGCAAACTCGTTGACATACTAATAGATAGGTATTTTTTTGTTGTGTAAAGAGATTTAACTAAAAAATATATTAGTTTTACACCCATAGATTTATATATGCTAACGTTTTACACCCATAAAAATATAATAAAAAAATCAAATTACCAAAATGTAAACACCATTTTCAAACCGTAATGCAACAATACGATTTTATTCGAGTAAATTGTTGACAGTGACCTATACAGCAATAGTTAATTGCGATCGTCTTGACTGTTAAGTAGCGAGATTGATTGTAATGATAATTTATTATTACCATATTAATCATAGCTCAAAACAATATATTGTGGTAACAGAAATTGGTTAACATTAATATTCCATAGCAAACGGAACGGTAATATATTTTACCGAAATAAGTTATATTTATTGTACCTGAATAAAATTGTAATTACAGTTTACTGGAAAAAGGATAACTTCAAGGGGTCAGTATTGATTCATTATGATGATATTCGTCACAATATTTTTTTATTTATAGACGAATAGTACAGGTAAATTCATTACAAAATGTCTAACTCGAAAAGTATTCGTACGAATCACGTGAAAAAAATTCACAAGGTGTAATCGCACCTCTAGAACAATAATTCCCCATAAAAGCACTTCTATCGCAATAGTTGATTACGATATTATTCGCTGGGGACGGCGAAATATATATTCATAGAAAGGCTAAAAGCGAAGACCACAAGTAAATATTTGCGCTTAGGTATACCTCAGATCAAGTAAAATAGATACATACATACATAGACTCACGCCTGTTTCTCCGAAGGGGTAGGCAGAGGCATATGAAACGCCCACTTTTCGCCAGGGTTTTGATCCCACGTAATAGGTGGCGAGCCTATTGCCGCTTATCGGGATATTTTGTTTGCCAGAGCCTCGTCCGATGATCGGCAGGTGCACCACTTGCAGGTGAGGTTGGCTTGGGTCCCTAAGTTCTTGGTGGGAACCCTATGCACCCAAAAATAGATGATTCTGCAAATTAAAGTTTATCCACTATTTTAATGTGTATGTAAATTTGAATTTGTCATCAGATTGAATTTGTCAAAATTTTTTTAAAATATAGAAAAAATCCTGAGCTTATATTTTAGGAGCTGTAAGACTAAATAAGCCATGGCCGCCATTGAAACGGTGAAAAACACATTTTCGCCGATATCTCGCTGTAAAAGCAACGCAGACGTCGGCCATGGCTTATTTAGTGTTACAGCTCCTAAAATATAAGCTCAGGATGTTTTTTCTATATTTTTACAAATTTTTTACAAATTCAATCTGTTACTTACCAAAATTTCAAGTCTCTGCAATACTTAGTTTTAAAGATCTCCGTGGCCGCGCGGTTCGGAGCGTTTCAATGGCGCGGCCACGTTCAAACCCTTATAACTTTTTAAACATAGCTTTGACAAATTTATGGTTTTTGGAGTCTACTTTTACAAATTTTTACAAAATCTTGTCACCATTTTTTTTAAAAAAGAATGTCGTGGCGCGCCATCGAAACGGACACAAAGAAGTTTAGTGTTGGTGTATCGGAACGAGGTGACGCATTTTATAACTGATGATCTACAGAGCTCGAACACCTCCATTCAATAGTTTTCTTCTGTAGTTGTCTTTCCGTAGTTGTCTCAAGACTCAAACTATCCCACCCTATCCCAATCCCTTCCAAAGTGCATCGAATTTTTATTCATGGATCCACCACTGCTGTCGTAGAACTATGCTGCAGCTGTAGCTCGCTCATCTCTTGTAAAAACATAGCCCCGTTGAGCAAGCTAGCTCATCTTTTGCAAAAACGTATTTATCCAAGGTCGGCTAGCTCGCTCATTTTCTATAAAGACTTACCCAAGCTCAGCTGGCCCCATTCATCTTTCGTAAAAACCTACCCTTACACAAGCACACTTCCATTACGTATTTAACCAAGGTCGGCTAGCTCGCTCATTTTCTGTAAAAACTTACCCAAGCTGCGCTAGCCCGCTCATCTTTCGTAAAAACGGACCCAAGCTCAGCTAGCACCATTCGTCTTTCGACAGTTAGCTCCACTCAGTTAACTCGCTCATCTTTCGTAAAAACCTACTATTATACAAGCACACTTCCATTGGCCGAACTATCCAGCGCAATGTCTGGCTCGCCGCCAGCGAGGCGCCATCGCCCGCCAAATTTCACGGCGCACTTCACATCGTCCCAGAATCAACCACCAATATCATTTTATTTCCCTCTCTTTATATATTCATAGTGCGGTTTTCCTGTTTCGTCTCATTTGCCCCAACGGCTAAAATGAGGCCGACAGAATCACCAAATGCAAAAACTGTCGTTATTTTTATTCAAACTTTCAAATTAAGCGAAAATTAAATCATAAACGTTTTTTTTATTCAAACTTACCTTCTTTACAGCCGATCCAAATATGGATTTGGAGTTTAGAGATAAATGTGTTTCTGCATGACATAAACTTCATTTAAAATAATCTCTAATCTCCAAATCCATGAATTGGGACCGGCTGATAATTGAAAGTAATGAGCAAGTCGAAAGTCCATCTCATTAAGCTTGGTATTAATTATTTCGATAGAATGCTAAAGGGTTCTATATAAACGCAACATTCATTAAGAAATAAAAACTTTTATTATTATCAGTTCAAATATCGTATTTACATTCTTTTAAACGAGTAAAAGCACATTGTTTATACATTACAAAAATTATTTTAAAAAACAAAATAAACGAAAATTCAGCAGCGGGACAATTTGTTGATACGTAAAATAATAAAAGATTAATCGAACATAATCTAAGATAGTAATAAAAATTAAAATAAATCTCATAGTCCATAGTTCAGGGACTCGTAAAGGTCAATGGCATCTCGTAAAGGACTGTATAACTAAGAAATCGTAATAACTAAGTGATTAATTAATAATACCTATATACAATAGTTCGTTCGGAACGAACACGATCATCAGTTCAATAATACAAATGCAAATTATTATGTATACAATAGAATTTCAACTACTCTCGATATAATGTAAATGCTCGACGTAATCTCGTATCGCGTTAAACGTTTATATAAAACCAGCTTCCCACAGCGCGTCGTTTTAATGACAGACGCGCACGGCACCTTTGCAGATACACCTCGAGTCGGCTAACTTCAAAGTTGTCGCGCGCGTCCGTACGCAAATCTACGCCCCGTGGGAAGCCGGCTTAACACGGTGCCTCACTCAACGGGTGAACTTACTCGCGTCCCTTACAGCTAGAGGTGCGCCGCAAACCTCAACAACTACTATCGATAAAGTCTATCGAAGTCAATCGACGTTCTCGAGAAACAACAAAAAACAATTACATTAATATCATAACTAGGAATTTCTCATAAAACGTACTGTAATAGTTGTTAAGCTTTGCGTCGCAACTCCTTAATTACTAACACAAACTCAACAAATCATATACACTGAAAATATTGCGTTTCTTTCACATACAATACAATTTACGTACTATTTTGGTGTTCGGAACCGAATTATGAATTAACTACGATAGTACAGGGGGCGGGACTTTACATTTGTGACGAATTTTTTTCTTTAATTTTGTGCTCGAATTTATTTAATTTAACTTTTTAAAGGCCCGCTCTCGGTACTCAGTGTAAATGTCTCTAAAGCTCGTAGGGGCTACACTAAGTTGATCTAAGCTCACTAGTGCATATACCCGCGCACATCGACAACTTTTTACACAATTTACTATTTACTTATTATCGATTTGTCTTGGAATTTGGCAGTGCGATCGATAAGGCTTCTTTTGCCGTACATCACTAAGATTTTTGACGTTTAAATTTACTGCTACCGGGCCGTATTTTCTCTATTTACAGAAGGTATTCGTTCTAGACTAGATTTACATAAGGATTACATAGAAATGACATTAAATGGAGCTACAACACATTCAGTAGCCCGGGTTACAATGTAGTTTATTTTTATGTTGGCACTAACTCGTGTCGACGCTCTGTAGGGCTACAATCTATTTTGAAATCACAGATAATTTTTATGATTCGCTAGATTACGAGATAAAATCAAATGGTATTCAACAGCTGTATAAGACGAATGGACAATATTGACAAATAAATTGCAAACATTAAATTCCTTTTTTTTACCTTAGGATATTTTAAAGCCCACTGGCATAAGATGAGAATAATTATTAGATCTTTTCAAATCATTACTTATCATAAGATATTTTTTAACAATTGATTAAATAATTATATTCAAAATTTCGATGTAAATATTTATTTATGTAGAAATCCAAAGGCTAAAATACAGATTAAGTAATTTTCGCTAATGACTTTGCTTTCACCCCTTCATATGTAGGTTTATATTTGCCTTAAGATACCATATTCTCATAAGAATCAGTTTCATCCCCCAAATGAGTGCCTATATCCGACAGACAAATGTTGTACTAGTATTGGATTGATGATTATTCCTATAGAGAGGAGATAAAACGCCCTAATAATCAATAGTGAAATAGCAGCAGTGGGACAGATCAAAATAAATTTGGTCTAATACCAGCTGTCAAATACCATTGTCTAAATTTGAAGTTGTCAATGCGCCGGTTAGCTACCTTACTTACATCCGCTCCTAACTTTACGTGGGACCACTAAAATTTCACTAAACTGCTTACTTTGCACTAGTCTTTAGTCTAGACGGGTACTAACCGCCGTATACTCGCTCGCCTCAAAGAAAAAAAGATTTAGTTTAGTTTTATAAGTATTTATAAATCGTCGAATTTCCTATCACGTTACAATTTACAGTAGGACGGTCCCACACTTGTTTTGAGATCTGCGAAGACATTAAATAATTTTGGTAATAGACTTATTTCCGTTCAATTCACATCGTATCACTGGATAACGGTCTGTTCGCTGTGTACGTGTCGTGTCGGTGTCGCGTCGCTTTCGCTTCGCCTTCGCGTAGCTTTCGCCACGCGACACACAATTCGCACAAATCCTCGCCACACTAACGTTACTATTTGAGCACCGTGGAAGGAATGTGTGCATAAGATTTAGATAGACGCCAAGATTCATTAATGTATACCCCTACTACGAGTCACGATCACGAATCATAATCGCTTGAATGCTGCTAACTAGAAGTTACTTCGTAGGCGTGATAAATCTTCGCAATCGTGACTCATAGTAGGGGCTGCGATTATAACCGTATAGTTTTTCATAAGACTGCATTAGAGTTAACATCATCGACAATTATCCCTTAATAAATATAAATAAACATCTTCAAAATTTTTACCAAATTATGAGCATATATTTCCAGCATAAAAATCTTTTTTAAAATAATACGTCATACTCTTCATCAATTAGATATACATGGCACACTGCTCTGTTTATAATATTTATAGATATAATTCATACAATCGATACCTATCAGTTTACCTTGTCACCATAGAATAATTGAATTATATGGATGGATATTCCGGTGGAAGCTTAAGAAGCATATACAATAAAGGGGTAAGAAGCGATCGACGGATGGAGAAACTGAATTGAAAATTACAAGGAACAGAATATGCGGCGCATTGGATGGCCGGCCGTTTTTTTTTAATCATAATAATATATATATTTTAAACTAGTCGAGAGGATATCACGAAACGTTGGTCCGGTGGAGTGAGACGGCGTTATGTCGCGTATCTCCTCTGTTGTACAGTCGCGTACATTGGTGGTGTACAAGCGTAACGGATTCAACTAGGGGCGGGGGGTGGCTCACTTGATGGTCGCGTGCCGGGTCTCGGGGTGCAGGCACACGCCTTCCACCGTGAATATCGACACTTCTGTAACAATAACGAAACGATATAACAGCTTGTAAGTTTCGTGGCTTCTTACAAAAGTTTGATAATAGAGGTGTATTGTGGTTGAGACGAGTTTAACTTCTCAAATATCCTAGTACTTCGTTGGATGTCATCCTCATGTGACTGATTTTTTGTCACTTTAAGGGTCATTAACCTTCTTTTGACTATACACCGTGTATCATAAGTCAGTGTTTTCCTGAGAAGTACGTATTTAGTCCATGATATACATACTTCCTGTAGCATCCATATTGTATAATTTTGTAATTTTTTTTTCGTCTTGTCAGAGGCGCGTGTCTCTAGGAGTGTACTGAACGTCGGGCTGCAGGCACACGTGTACTCAGGCAGGTCCCACAGTCGCGTGTCACTAGGTGTGTACCCACCGTCGGGCTGCAGGCACACGTGTACTCAGGCAGGTCCCACAGTCGCGTGTCACTTGGTGTGTACTCACCGTCGGGCTGCAGGCACACGTGTACTCAGGCAGGTCCAACAGTCGCGTGTCACCTGGTGTGTACTCACCGTCGGGCTGCAGGCACACGTGTACTCAGGCAGGTCCCACAGTCGCGTGTCACCTGGTGTGTACTCACCGTCGGGCTGCAGGCACACGTGTACTCAGGCAGGTCCCACAGTCGCGTGTCACTAGGTGTGTACTCACCGTCGGGCTGCAGGCACAAGTGTACTCAGGCAGGTCCCACAGTCGCGTGTCACTAGGTGTGTACTCACCGACGGGCTGCAGGCACACGTGTACTCAGGCAGGTCCCACAGTCGCGTGTCACTAGGTGTGTACTCACCGACGGGCTGCAGGCACACGTGTACTCAGGAAGGTCCCTCAGTCGCGTGTCACCTGGTGTGTACTCACCGTCGGGCTGCAGGCACACGTGTACTCAGGCAGGTCCCACAGTCGCGTGTCACTAGGTGTGTACTCACCGTCGGGCTGCAGGCACACGTGTACTCAGGCAGGTCCCACAGTCGCGTGTCACTAGGTGTGTACTCACCGTCGGGCTGCAGGCACACGTGTACTCAGGCAGGTCCCACAGTCGCGTGTCACTAGGTGTGTACTCACCGTCGGGCTGCAGGCACACGTGTACTCAGGCAGGTCCCACAGTCGCGTGTCACTAGGTGTGTACTCACCGTCGGGCTGCAGGCACACGTGTACTCAGGCAGGTCCCACAGTCGCGTGTCACTAGGTGTGTACTCACCGTCGGGCTGCAGGCACACGTGTACTCAGGCAGGTCCCACAGTCGCGTGTCACTAGGTGTGTACTCACCGTCGGGCTGCAGGCACACGTGTACTCAGGCAGGTCCCACAGTCGCGTGTCACTAGGTGTGTACTCACCGTCGGGCTGCAGGCACACGTGTACTCAGGCAGGTCCCACAGTCGCGTGTCACTAGGTGTGTACTCACCGTCGGGCTGCAGGCACACGTGTACTCAGGCAGGTCCCACAGTCGCGTGTCACTAGGTGTGTACTCACCGTCGGGCTGCAGGCACACGTGTACTCAGGCAGGTCCCACAGTCGCGTGTCACTAGGTGTGTACTCACCGTCGGGCTGCAGGCACACGTGTACTCAGGCAGGTCCCACAGTCGCGTGTCACTAGGTGTGTACTCACCGTCGGGCTGCAGGCACACGTGTACTCAGGCAGGTCCCACAGTCGCGTGTCACTAGGTGTGTACTCACCGTCGGGCTGCAGGCACACGTGTACTCAGGCAGGTCCCACAGTCGCGTGTCACTAGGTGTGTACTCACCGTCGGGCTGCAGGCACACGTGTACTCAGGCAGGTCCCGCAGGCGCGTGTGACTATGTGTGTACTGACCGTCGGGCAGGTCCCTGAGGCGCGGCGGCAGCGGCGCGAAGTACGCGTGGTGCAGCGCGCGGTGCGCGGGCAGGCGGCGCGCGGGGTCGGGCTGCAGCAGCGCGCCGGCGAGTCTCTCTGCGTCGCGCCCCGCGTCCCGCAGGCGCGGGAAGGCGGCGCCGAGCGCGCGCGACCCGGACACCCCCCAGCGCGCCACGTGCGCGCGCAGCCCCGGGAGTCGCGACACGCCCGACCAGCTCTCCTCCGTCGGCGTGCCCACCACCTGACGCATACAACATGATTACTACACGTGACTACTGGACCGGCGTTGACCCCTACCACCAACAGCCTAAACAATCGCTTGCCTGCTACTGTCACAATTGGACGCTCTGAAATGACTCCTTATCAGTAGTGGTTCCAAGGGGGAGGGTAAGGTAGCTATGGGAGTCAAATTCTCCACAATATCATCCGTTTTCTTCCAAAGACAAATGTTCCTTCACCAAGATCGGGGACACCTCCGTCTATTCCCCCAAACCTAGATCAACCCCACCTTTTGTCTTCACCATATCGGCTTCAATTTCCTGACAGTTATTTCTCTCGTGGAACTACTTCAAATTAAAAGAATATTTATTACATATTCACCTAAACCTTCAACCTATTATCGAAGTCTTATCAGCCCAATAACCGTAGTTGAGACAAAACTGCAATAATACCCTCACATCTCCGATGCACGACCAGGTAAACAGAAGCGGAACAGAAGCGAAGCCAGCTATTCCAACATCCGGAATGAATAGAACTCTTCCTCTTCTTACAAAGCAGTTTCGCATCTTCATACGTAAGAACACAATTGACCTTATTCGGAATACATTAAGACTTAAGTAAATACAACAAGAAAAGTACTATAAATACCTTGAATATCTTATCTAGTTGGTCGTGCGTGTCCCTGACTCCGGGGAAAGTGGGCACTCCGCAGAGCATCTCCACGAATATGCAGCCGACGCCCCACATGTCCAGCGACGTGGAATACTCCGTACTGCCCAGTAACACATCTGCATAATAAACGACACATTAGATACCTTTTTTTGCTTTTAGACAGGGTGTCACAAGACCCAGCACCAGCCTCTCAAGAAGTCTAGTCGTTGTGGACATCATGCCAAGTCATAGGTACTAAGCAAAAATAATACTTGGGAAACGAGTTATTTTTAAGTAGATGTAACGTAATACTACACGTATTGCGTTATAATATCTCGCAGGCGCTTAACGCCAGCTTAGCCAGACATCGTTCGCAATATTACCAAATATGGTCATATTCACTAGCCAAAGGCAGTTGTGAGTCATAGGTTTATGCCTATATAAGATGGGTGCGCGTTGTAGAATGGTCACTTTCCCTAGACATCGGAACGCTGCCGCTACACCTCGCGATTATTCTACATTCTACTTCCTATCTACTGTCCCGCTGGGGTTCACCCTATGAGCTCACTGCACCTGACGTTCTTCCTACGGGCTCACTGCACCTGACGTTCTTCCTACGGGCTACGTTCTTCCTACGGGCTACAAGCCACGAGCTGCTGGCGCCGTGCCGCTACTAGCCAGCTGCCACCCAAGCTTCCTTTCCTGCCTACGAGCTCCTACAGCTAGGCCACGGACGCCTGAGCCTGACCGCTCGGCCCACATCGGCTGCACCGCCTGAGACCCCGCTCAGCCTGAACCTCGACCACAGAGCTGCCTGCGCAGCGCACCTTGGCCAGCTCATCGGCGACCCTACGAGCAGCTACCCTGCGAGCGTCGGAGAGCAGCAGGAGTCTACACTACAGCCAGCTCAGGCCAGTGCTTACCTAGTTCGGTCATACTGTATGTAAGCGGTAGTGAGACATAATAAAGAACCTGTTCAGCCTAGCAGTGTTTCTCTCGAACCCCGACATCCTACCTGAGATCCTCCGTCTCAGTGGCGCCCAACTCTATTTGTCTCACTTCCAATTACTGCAGTTGTTCTTGTTTAGGAGGTCAGTTTTTGTAAACGAGGAGGTGCAGACATCAGCGAACCGGTACGTACTATTAAACTTGTTGTGTATATCTGTGTTTTGCTGTCTATCTTTAATTTCTATTCTTGTATAACTATTATGTGTTATCTTACTATTGTCTAATTCAAATTTCAACTACCGATTCCCTACGTAACTGTTCGCAATTTGAAATAACCGTTTTTTATTTTTGCAAGTCACTATCTATTGTCTACATTTTTACACCGAATCGTCGTAGTTTCTTTGTAAAGCAGAACTATTGCACACGGAGGGCTGTAATATACTTACGTTCTTTTCTATCATACTTATTTTATATCATCATGAGCACTAACCCTATCAAATACTTCCTACTTAATAAAAATGAATTGGCCTACGAGGTCGCTATTCGCGGAGAGGAGCCGGCTACCTCTGTTTTAGGTTTACGGAAGCAGCTACCTAAACTACTCGAGCTGATTCCGAATGACGAAATCCTAGAGTCAGGTCTAGACATAGCAGACGACTTCAAGGGAGCTAGCCTGTCAGTTACCGATTTAGATTCGCGAATCTCTTCCCTTAAGGAATTATACGACCACAACTTGGCGAAGCGAACTACGGCTTTGCACAACCAGGTCTACCACAAATTGGGCAGATTAGACAAATCCGAACCTAAATACGGCAAGAAAATATCCGACCTGACTGAACGCTTTCGGATGCTGTCGGCAGAGCTATCTAAGATAGTACACTCGAATGTTCCGTCGGCGGAAGTCGGAGTCACGATGACTTGCACGGATTCAACCCCTGCACAGGCAGCGTCGACTCCGGTAACTGTCCACTGTGAGCATTTGAGGGTTGGCGAACTATCGAAACTCAAATTCGACGGAACAGGCTGCGTTCGCGAATTTCTACAATGCGTGACGGAATTTAGGACGGTTAGAAATCTACCTGCCAATAGATTATTCGATTACGCGTCCGAAATTTTTACTGGTAATGCGTTACACTGGTTTCGCGGTGTTAAAAATTCCATTTCTACATGGGACGAACTAGCTAGTAAACTCACAGCTGACTTTACACCGTACGACTATGATTATAAACTTTTAGCCGAGATTCGTAATCGTACTCAAGGGCAAACTGAGGGTATAATCATCTATTTATCAATTATGTTCCAACTTTTTGCGCGATTGTCACCGAACACGGTACTAACCGAACATGAAAAACTAAATATATTGCTTCACAATATTAGACCGTGTTATTCTACAGTACTAGTTTCATGTACTACGGCTATAGACACTATAGACACTCTAAAAAACACTATGTCTAAACTATGAGAGGTTCCAGTGTTTAAGTGCACAATTTCACGAACCTAGTTACCCTACGTCTAACACAGTAGCACCTGATTTAGCTTACATAAATAAAAAGGACACGCACGGTCACTATAATAATTCACAGTACTATAAACCGTCTAAACTAAAAAAACTACGCTTCTGTCGCATCTATAAATGTCGAACCGAACGATACACCTGTGCCTAACCTACAACACTATAATGTCAACATGATATCTAAATCAGCTGTTCCTACAAAAATAACTAATAAGAGGTGTGTGTTTTGTCCGCGATGTAGTTCAACTGATCACTCACTAGGGACGTGCAAGCGGGAACGTTATCCGATATGTTTTAAGTGTGGCCTTAGGGATGTCACGTTCGTAAATTTTCCTAACTGTAAAAATAAATCTTTTTCAAAAAACTAATTTACTCGGATCGTAGTTCGTCAAATAAGATGACAAACCCTACCGTTTGTACATCTTCTAAACCTAAATATTTTGACATAGAAGACTGGAAAAATTGGCTGAACACTCTAAAAGTGTATTTTTCCAGTTATTCTGTGGCTGCGATCCGTGATCAAAAACCTAATACTGATTTTCGACCCTATGTTGATGTAACCATTAAGAATCTACCCCTTACTGGGTTACTCGACTCAGGTTCTGCCGTGACTATATTGGGCAATAATTCTCATGAAGAAATTATTTCTAAAAAGAATCTCCCTATGAATAAGTGTGACAACCCTACTATATTTTTTCGATCGGCGGGTGGTCATCGTTTGACACCGATCGGCTATATTAATCTACCCACCACTTTTGAAAATAAAACTTATAACTTAAAAGCGTACGTAATTCCAGAAGTCACTAGTTCGTTAATTTTAGGTATTGACTTCTGGAAAAGATTTAAATTGTTACCAAATCATATTTACTCTGTTCCGTTATCTAATAATGACTCTCGTAGTAATTCCTTGCCTAATAAAGTTAATGCTACCGTGTCAGCTATTGATAGTAACACTGATAACGACACTACTAAAACCACGGATCAGTGGTACAATCTACAATGGCTGTAAAAACTCACCTACATCTTTCCCTAATTATTCTATCAGGAATGATAAATTGTACAGATATATGGTATCTAAATGTACATTGCGTAAAGTATTCGATTGGAAAGAGGTCCTACATACCTCAGATAGAACTACCGCTATTAAAGAATACCATTCGGAACTCGCTGCGGGTCATTTAGGTATTTTTAAAACGTGTAAACGTTTAGCGCAGCGTTATTATTGGCCTGGTATGCACGCTGATGTTTTAAAATTTATATCTTCTTGTGATACTTGTGTCGCACATAAACACCAAAACAATGGTACTTTATATACACACACATACAACTTACGTCGTAAACTGGCTGGGTTTAACGTGGGTGATACTGTGTGGAAAAGAACCTACAACAAATCATTTGGCAAAAAACTAGCTCCTAAGTTTACCACTGGCTGGGTTTAACGTGGGTGATACTGTGTGGAAAAGAACCTACAACAAATCATTTGGCAAAAAACTAGCTCCTAAGTTTACCAAGTGTACTATTATTGCTAAAAAGTCACCACTAGTATACGAATTAGGGGATTCGTCGGGTAAATCTATTGGCAGTTGGCACATTAAAGATTTAAAACTAATTAACTACACTGATTCCTAACCTAACTAGATTCTTTCATTGTACCTACCTGCAGTTTGAGTTTCATAGTCACTATCTACTTAGCACTGTCTACAGAAGTTCGGAGGACTTAGTTAGACGGATTTTTCTTGTCTAGACACGAAAAATCCTGCTGTACAGAGCGGGGTATTGTAACGTAATACTACACGTATTGCGTTATAATATCTCGCAGGCGCTTAACGCCAGCTTAGCCAGACATCGTTCGCAATATTACCAAATATGGTCATATTCACTAGCCAAAGGCAGTTGTGAGTCATAGGTTTATGCCTATATAAGATGGGTGCGCGTTGTAGAATGGTCACTTTCCCTAGACATAGGAACGCTGCCGCTACTCGCGATTATTCTACATTCTACTTCCTATCTACTGTCCCGCTGGGGTTCACCCTACGAGCTCACTGCACCTGACGTTCTTCCTACGGGCTCACTGCACCTGACGTTCTTCCTACGGGCTACGTTCTTCCTACGGGCTACAAGCCACGAGCTGCTGGCGCCGTGCCGCTACTAGCCAGCTGCCACCCAAGCCTCCGTTCCTGCCTACGAGCTCCTACAGCCAGGCCACGGACGCCTGAGCCTGACCGCTCGGCCCACATCGGCTGCACCGCCTGAGACCCCGCTCAGCCTGAACCTCGACCACAGAGCTGCCTGCGCAGCGCACCTTGGCCAGCTCATCGGCGACCCTACGAGCAGCTACCCTGCGAGCGTCGGAGAGCAGCAGGAGTCTACACTACAGCCAGCTCAGGCCAGTGCTTACCTAGTTCGGTCATACTGTATGTAAGCGGTAGTGAGACATAATAAAGAACCTGTTCAGCCTAGCAGTGTTTCTCTCGAACCCCGACATCCTACCTGAGATCCTCCGTCTCATAGACACATTTTTAAACCGCAATTAAAAGTGCGCACGGGCAATGCTCGAAATGACTACTTATCCTTTCATATCTATTTCGTACGTTATTAGGAAAATTTTATGGTGACTTTGTGCCTCAATATCTCTTCAACCAGTAACTTCCTAGGTATGGAGCCGAGTAAAAAAAAAATTGTAATGATCGGTACAATATGGGATTTCAGTTTTCGTAAAGGGTTTTTTTACACCTCCGTATTATTTCTTCAAATTCGTCGAATTCTCTCCAGCTATGGATACCCAATAGCTAGAAACTAAAACGGGGAAGGCCTAGGAGGAGATGGCGGGATGAATTAGACGTTTATCAAATGGATTGGCAAAATCTCGCATGTGATCGCGACGGGTGGAAGATAGAAGGCCTTTGGCCAGCAATGGGACATAAATTTGTCTATTGATGATAATAATAAATTAACTGCATGCCACTGTCCTTAAGCAATCATGGAATCCGTTCCGTATCCGTTATCCGTAGTAATGGTTATCATCCCAATATCAATATGGCATGATCTTAATGCTCCTGATCATAATGATGGCCCTCACTTTGGTGACCTAAATTTAAGCGTTTCATCTATCTATTGTTTCATGCTCATCATTATACAGACTTTCCCAGTCCACTGCTAGACAGAGAATTTTCCTAATGTGCGTCACAAAAGCATTGAGAATTCAATCTACTATACCACGCTGACCAGATGGGTTAGTATGGTGTTTGAAGTCGAGTTTTCCGTCCTACGCAAAGATGCTATTTGTTTCCTGTATTTTCCTTAGTCGTCTCGTAAGAGGAATGAAATGGGGTAGTGATACTGTGTATTCTTAATCCACGTCACTACATGGAGATCCCATTCGACAGATAACCATTAGATACCGCGTTGATAGAACTGATAAACACAACGTAAATAGTAAGAATCAATACGGATAGAAACAATAAATTGATAATAGATTCGATCAACTGTGAGGATTTTGCTCCACGGAATTATATCAGAATATAAAAGGAGATACATATAGATCTAGATGTGATAAATGTTAGATGAATCCAAAGTAAATAAAAGCCACTTTAGTTGGCATTCGGCGGTCTTGTGGCTGAAATAGCGTTATGGTTCGACAACAGTCAACGCGTTGGCGAAATTGACATTAATCATCAAAAGCAACTTGACAGCGATTGGTATTTGTATAAGTGCATCGAACGGCTTTGGTTTATGCCGGCGTGATAGTGAGACGCCGGATAGCGATAAACAAGGCCGTCCCTGACGTCAAAATATATGCGTTCTCCAAAGCCAACTTCCTTCTGCTAAATAGATCCTCTGCCCCTATTTTATTGTACTAGCTGTTTCCCGCGGTTTCACCCGCGTCCTGAGGGAGCTACTTTGCGTACCCGGTTAATTTATAGCCTAAGTTACTTCTTGGTACATCAGCTATCTGCCAGTGAAAGGCACGTCAAAATCGGACCGTTCCAGAGAGTAGCGGGAACACACAGACAGACAGACACACAGACAGACAAAAATGGTAAAAAATGTAATTTCGGTATAAGTACCGTGTATACATCCAGATGCATTAAGTAAAAAGCAGTTATTTTAATATTACAAACAGACACTCCAATTTGATTTATGTGTATAGATTCCTCACGTGCTGTTAAGCAAAATCATGTTCCAACTTTGTAAGCTGCAATATGTACCTAATCCAACATTATTAAACATGGCCAATGATAAATAGTCTTGCTACAAATAAACATGAAACGCGGCGAAACCTTAACAAGGTATTTTTAAGGCCCATAAAAAGTACATACATACATATCGTCACGCCTTTTATCCCCGAAGGGGTAGGCAGAGGTGTATTTCTACATCCACTTTTCGCCAGATATACTTTAGTCCCACGTAATAAGGGGCGAGCTTATTGCCGTACCGGGCACATTTCCAGACTCCGTGCTGCTACTGAGAATTTCGTGACAGAAAAATCCAATAACACTGCCCGACCCAGGAATCGAACCCGGGACCTCCCGATCCCACGTGCACACCCATGCCGCGAGACCAACGAGGCAGTCATATAGGGTTTGATGTCGAGTTTTCCGTCTCTACGCAAAGATGGTATTTGCATCGTGTTATCCCTTAGTCGCCTCTTACGACACCCACGGGAAGATAGGGGGTGGTGACACTTGTATTCTATGCCGTCAGCCACACGGCATAAAAAGTATTAATAGTATAGCACCCATAAAAAGTATTTTGAAAATACTTATATCCTTCAAAAGGAAACATAAACACCGAACGAAATCCTTAAAACCCGAGCACTCGGAACCCTTAAGACGCGATATTACTGGGTCACACGCGAGATCGCACAACACACATATTACTTTCACACTTTTCCTCCATTTAACCCCTCTCTACAAGAGGGTAGAAGTAAAACGCAGTAAGTATTTCATGGACAAAGTGAGTTTTTTGCAAAAGGTCGCACATCCGTCACGATAATGTGCATTGCCGGCTCGCGTGTCAAAATGCGGGAAACAACATTTTGTTAGATAAACTTTTCGAGTAAAAGGATCGTCAAATATAACATATCTGTATTTCTAATACATACACACATGTGTTGCTGTTTGTTTATTATCAACATGCATATAAATGTCTTTTGTAATAACTATAACAGTGGTAATTTAAATGTTACGGTTACACGTAGTTTTGGGGTTTCCATGTTTCGGCATTTTCGTAATCGCCATAATCACGGACCATTATATTGGAACCTCAAAATTACGGGACATGCTTTCGGTAAAATTTATACAGTAAGTGTAGTCAACGAAAGTTACATACTTTTTATTTTATTTATTTAACTTTTTGCACAGCACAAAACATGTGGTACATAGGTGGACTTAATGCCTTAGGCATTCTCTACCAGTCAACCTAGGGTGATGCAGAGATAGAAGATAGTAGGTGCGTGACTATAAGAAAGTTATTATTTGGAATTGGATAATAATTACTATATATGAAAATTACTACTTAAATTATAGATAAATATTTAAAATATATAAATATATTTATATAGGTAATAAATTACGTATTAATTATATATAAATACATATATATGTATATGAATAAATACTTGCAGATTATAAATATATATACATAATAATATATAAGTCAGTAAATACAGTCATTATGATATTATTCCGCCATTTTACTCCGAACAAACTCTCGAGCCTTTAGTTTGAACGTGAGCCGATTGTTTGCCATCCTGGCTTCGAGAGGGAGCGTATTCCATAATGAGACAGCTTGAACGAAGAAAGAAGAGTTAACAAACCCAGAACTATGGGAGGGACACAAAAGGAGACGATTATTAGATGACCGTAAATTTTTGTCGTGATTGGAGCCTAAATATTGTAGAACAGGACTTAGATAAGAGGGAAGACAGGGAGAGTTAAGAAAAGAGAAAAGAGTAGTGAGAGCACGCAAACTACGGCGTTGACGAATAGTTAGCCATTTGAGTTGGGAACGGCATTCAGAGACATGGTCATATTTTCGAAGGTTGTAAACAAATCGAATGCAGTTATTGAGAAGCCGGTCTAGTTTGTTGAGAAGGTCTGCATTCAGGTCAAAATAGCACACATCACCATAGTCGATAATAGGGAAAATTAAAGTCTGCATGAGCATTACCTTAGTGCTAGGAGGGAGGAAGTTCTTCAAACGGTACAACGATCGCAAGCATCCTGTCACTCTCTGACTAATAGATGTAACTTGAGCCCGCCAGTTGAGGTGGCTATCCATGTATAAGCCAAGATTTTTAACGACTGGGCTGAAGGGTATTGCTATATGGTTGTACATGACAGATGGAAGCTTTGAAAGATCAACTTTGCTCATGTTGCGTTGACTACCTATGATGATGGCCTGGCATTTAGCGGGGTTCACTGCCACACCAAATCGTTTTGACCAGTCATGTACAACAGTCAGAGCTTGATTTACCCCATCGATAGCTGAAGTGACATTGTTAACTCCTGCCTGTGCATATAGTTGCAAGTCGTCAGCGTACAAGTGATACGAACACCGAAGATTCTGGGTCAGGAGATTTATAAAAATAGAAAATAATAATGGAGAGAGAATGCCACCTTGAGGAACGCCAGACTCGAGGTTACACCATGACGACGAAGACTCATCGTAGCGAACCGACTGCTGACGTCCCATGAGATATTTGGAGAACCATTCAAGCGCCTCTGGAGAGATCTGAAGACTAGAAAGGATGGATAATAGGATTTCGTGATTGACCGTGTTAAAGGCGTTTGTGAAATCGACCAAAGCTAGCACCGTAACTTTAGTGTCTTCCATTCCCGCCCTAACATCATCAGTCACCTTCAAAAGGGCGGTCAATGTGCTGTGCCCAGGTCTGAATCCAGATTGAAATCGGTCCAGTAGGTTATTCTGACTGATGAATTTTGAGAGTTGTCTGTGGACACAAGCCTCAAGCACCTTGGAGAGGAAAGGAAGGATTGATATGGGGCGGAAGTGGCTGGGGAGGGAAGGGTTAGGGATCTTAGGCAAAGGAGTTACTAAAGCTTTTCGCCATAGTAAAGGAAACGCACCGGTGTCGAGGGAAAAGTTAAAAATATGCGTGATGGCTGGTAAAAATTGATCAATGATAGGGACGATCATTTTACGACTAATATTGTCACAGCCAGTAGCGTTGGATTTGATGGACAGGATAGCCTTCTTGATTTCCCCCGGGGTCACTGAAGAAAATTTAAAAAGATTTATGTTAAGACGGGGGAGGTTACGTAAGTAATTCACCGTGTGACACTTGGTAGGATGATCCAAATAATTGGACGTGGAGAAATGTTTATTGATTTCATCCAAACCAATTGTCCACTGGAGATCAAAACTATGCTGTTTGCCAATACTCTGTTAGTTTTTCTCGTTACGGTGTTGGACGAAATACTAGATAGTGTTTTAAAAGCAGATTTTATTTTCACTTTACTGGTAGTTACAGCGGTGAACTTTGAAACCGATCAGGCTTTTAAGAAGGAAACAGGGTCTTAAACTCAGTGAGCGATTTGATTTGTAAGTAGCAATTCTACAAAGCAATTCTTGTTTGAAGGCAGCCAGTTAAGTTGGAGGTTTCCATTCTTCTTTTATTCGTGTTGATGGCAAAACTTTAATAGACTTGTCCTAGTGCTTATTTGTATCTATAAATCTGAGGACTATTAGGCGCGGTGCGAATTTGCGAAAGCAGAATATTTCGCATATTCCCTATACGCAAAGTATCTGAACAGTTTGTATAAGATATTTGTAGCTTATTGTAACCTGCAACCATCTTAGAGGTACAATTTACAATTTGACTGCACGGTTGGCGTAGAGCTTTAAGCAATCGCCTCGCCGCTTGACACTGCGCTGAGTGTTGTGGGTTCGATCCCCACACGAGACAACACTTTGTGTTATTCATAAATTGTTGTTTCGATTCTGGGTGTTCATTGTGTCCGTTGGTTGTATGTTTGTAAAGTCCTCCGCGACACAGGATTTATTCCTAGTGCGGGATTTGTCTTTTTAATAAAAAAGAAAAAAAATGTTCTCACTACAAGAACAGTTCTTTGCGGTTACTAAACATAGTAATTGTATTACATTGAAATTCTACAAGCATCTATCTCTCTGCCTTAAGTCATCACGATTGAAAGCTCTCAAGACTAAGTTGGATTGCAATTGCAGCAGATTTACCGTCTGCCGATATTGCAACTAGTGCAGAATTGCTTTCTGAAACAAAAGTTTTATGTGCATTTGAGAAACAACTTTATTTCCAGCTAGATGTAGTGTTTGAAATACAAATATTGTCTATGATAAGTTAAATCGATTATAATTATCAGTTCAGTAACATTTTATTTTGTCTATTATAATTTTTTGACTCTGGTCACACTATGAACTGTCAAATCATTCTTATTCTTGCTTCCGGAAAATTCCTACTACTAACTAAACTGAACATGTAGTATTTGTGTAAATAAACTGTCCTCATATTTTCATGTAATTTTTAACTTTGTTTTGAATTTACTTTTTGGCATCTGTACAGTAAGTATGTAATATTTCAGAAATCGTTTTTGAAGTTCCGTGTCTTATTTTTGTTGTCAGACGTATATCTCTTGTCGATTCGATAGTGCTTGTTCACATTGATTCACGTAAGCAAACAAGTACTAAGGTTTTGGCTTACCTACCAAGTGCAACAGCAGAATTTATATCGAAATAAATAGATAATGAAATAATAGCATAATGATGTTTCCAAAACTTATACTAAATGCCCATATATCATGAACAGTACAAAAATCACAGACACATCCATATGAACGATACATAATAAATTAACAGTAACATGACCGGTAAGGTCCTCATCAAACCGAAGATATGCCGCGTAACGCGCAACCAGAACATATTAGCTAGCAGCAAATCACATTTTGCGCACTTGAACGATGCTACTCTCAATGCCTGCGCATTTGAAGGATGTTTGCAAAAAGCTACGACAGTATACTTGAAAACTGCGGCGATCCCGCCACTATTGGACGACGACTAAATCGTGAAGGTTTTAAACTAACTTGACCTATCGCGTGTCATCAATGTCACCATTGCGCGGTGAAAAGGGTTTCACCATGAAAATTCTCACATTTTCCCCGCTTGCCCCAAACTCAAACCATAGAGGTGGATGATGGTATGCCTCGTAAGCAAGTTTCTAACGTGAGTACAACATAAAATACGTTCATCGATACGCCGCGTCGACGTATTCTACACGAAATGTGCGTGGACCCTAAATGCGTGTTACGTGTGTGTTTCCATAACATTTATTGTTATACCTCGCGTCGTACGATTACACGAACTCACATTGTGTGCGTATATATCCGGCTTAACATTCCATAAACCTTGTAAGGTCTGCAAATATCTGTTAATAACACTGAAATATATTCAGGAACATTTCTGAAGTAGAACAAGTTATCGTATGTAATGATGATGAATGGCAAGAGAAAACAAAGTTTCGTCATCACCCCATTTCATTCCGTGGGTGTCGTTACAGGCGATTTTGAAAACTATTAAAAGGAAACAGTATCATTGAAAAGAGACCGAAAACTCGACATCTAACCGTAAACCAGCTCCAAGTCCTAATCTAATAATCCCTTCAGTTATCGTATTATATGAACCCTATATCCCTACAACTCTAATAGGTCTTCAACTCAAAAATCCTTCTATTCCATCCTTTTTCTTTATATTGATATAGGGACGCAAATCAGAAGAGGCTTATTTCCAGTATTGGACTACGAACGCAGCAAATCAAGAAACGTCTTGTAAGGTTGGTAGAACATCGTGTTGAAACATTTTCCGCTGTAATTCCTTCCCCACTAGAAGTAGTTCTCCACTAAAGAATAGTTCTATGCTGTTGAAACCTTGCCGAAACGTCTCTTCCAACATATTTCGCTAGAAATAGAACAGTTCTATGTTATTGAAACTTTGCAGAGACGTCTTCTTCAAACATGTTTCGCTGCAATTCCTTCCTCACTAGAAGTGTTGTAGATAGTATTGTGACTCACCTGGTGGTCTATACCAGAGCGTGACAACCTCGTGCGAGTACGTGTGGCTCGGCACGGACTTGGCGCGCGCCAGACCGAAGTCCGCCAGCTTCAGCTCGCCGTGCGAGCTAATTAACAGGTTCTGGGGCTTCACGTCCCTGTACAACAACAATATATATGCACATTAGAAAAAAACAACAATAAAATACATGATGTCAAAAGACCCATCACCGAGCCTAAGTCTACTCGTTTAGCACATCATGTTGCCGAAGTAAAAAAAAACCGTTATAAATAATTGGTACAATATGGGATTTAAATTTCCGGCAAGTATTGTGTGTATACGGTAATTGGACCGAGTTGTGCCAAAATGTTCCACCCCACAATGAAACACATTTTGAGTTATTTCAGTTTAAACATTCAGGCGAAGTTTTTCCATTTAAATATTCCGATTTTGTTACATATGAAGGTATCAATATTTGGAATATTGAGTATGGTTTCTAATTGTATGTTTTACAATATACAGGCGCTGCTATTTTTTAAGATATTGAGAGAAATATCGTCTGGATCATTTCAGCAAAAAATAAATTTGTATGACACTGTGTCAAAATTAATTTTGGAATAATGATCCAAATCACTTCCGTAAACAGTTTAAGATCCATGCAAGTTTTTCAGACATAGATACTTAGTAAATATCTGCCCTTTGACAAAGCTGAATTTAGTTCATGCAATTGATTTTTAATTACGTGGTTTTATTTATAATTTTATTGTAATAGTTATTACGTTTCAAAAAAATCTGTTATTCGGGGAGATGGGCCTCATTAGTTTGGGAGCATACTCGAAAACAAACCCCAATCCAAGGTGTCAAATTGTTTAAAGGAAAAAAGAGGAAAAGAAAGATGAGTTGGATAGCTGATTATCTGAAGATTTCCGGAGAAACAAAGTTTTTATGGAAATCCGTTTGTGGAGTTCGAGGAAGAACTCAATCCTCAGAATACACGTCAATCATCAGGTATAAGAATGTAAAGATACTGAATAGTGAATCGTGCGTTCTGAAGAGATGAAAGGAGTATTTTGAAGGTTTATTTGAAAGAACGGCGATAGAGACATCGATCGCCGAAATGAATGGTAATAACAGCAATGATGAAAGCGATATTGGGGTGGATGAGATTGTAAAGGCGCTGGGAAGTATGAAATTAGGTAGGGCTGCAGGATATGATAGAATTACAGTTGAAATGCTGAAGGCTGGACAGGGCATCATAGTTGGTCAGCTGCAGCGCTTATTTAACTTGTGCTGGCACAGCACCGGCCGAGTACCTGACGACTGGGCCACAGCAGACGAGAAGAGGCGCAACTCTCTTTATAAAGGAAAAGGCTCGCAACAAGACTGCAAGAACTAGACAGGCATTAGCCTTCTCGGCATTGTTGGCAAATTGAATGCGAAGGTACTGATTGAAAGAGTTATGGAAGTAACCGACAAGAAAATATGGGATGTACAAGCGGGATTCCAAAAGGGTATGGGGTGCACGGACCAAGAATTTTCCTTGCGGTGCATAGCCGAGAAATTCTTGGCCAAAGCCCATTCGTGGATTTGGAAAAGGCTTACGATAAAGTGCACAGTACAGCAGCAGCTCTGAAATTCCTTTACGAAGATTCTAGAGCTGGTGTGAGGACAAATGGGTCGTACACTGATTGGTTTACCATCGAGACAGGTGTTACACAGGGATGTGTATTGTCGCCGTGGCTAATCAACCTCTTCATGGACAGTTGTTTGCAAGATTTGAAACATAGTGACTGTGGATTAAGGATGATTGAGTTACTTGCTAATGCCTTCTTTATGCTGATGATCAGGTAATACTTGCGTCTGCAGCGGAGGAGTTGTAGGAGATGGTATCAATCATGCAAGGTGCTTTAGGGAAGAAAGGAATGAACGTGAATGTGAGCAAGAAGAAAGTTATGTTTTTTGAAAAGGAGGCATGTGTTACGGCTTGTAATGTTATAATCGATCGACAACGAGTAGAGTTTGTTTACTTAGGTACGTTGTTTACGAGATATGGTAAGAATGAAGAAGATATTGAAAGATGAGTTACTGCAGGTAATAGAGTGAGTGGAGCTCTGAAGGCATTTATCAACAGCCAAAAGGCACGTTTGGCTGTGCATAGAGGGTTGTTAGTGCCTACCCCTATGTATGGTAGTGAATGTTGGGTATGGCAGAAGAGACTTGAAAGTAGAATAAATGCTGTAGAAATGAGAGCACTGAGAAGTATGTGTGGAGTGTCCTTGAACTATAGAGTAAAGAATTGTGTGATAAGATTGATTGAGAAAGGTATGCTAAGATGGTTTGGACACAGGGATAGGATGGATGTCGAAAGACTGATCAAGAAGTTATATAAGGCCGGTGTGAATGGGACTGGAGGAAGGGGAAGACCTTAACGGACGTTCTCTGACCAGATTGGAGACATCCTAAAAAAAGGACAGGTTAGAAGTATCCTTAACCGAAGCGAAGAGCATGCATGAGAAATTTGATGGGAGTGAATGAAGCAAGAGAGATATGTCAGGATCGTTACAAATGGCGTTCTGTGGTTTCTGCCTACCCCTCCGGGAAACAGACGTGAGTTTGTGTATGTATGTATGGTTCAAACTTCAAGCCTCATAGAAAATAATTTTGATATATTATTGAAAGCCTACACATTTCAAATTACATAGAACATTTCTGAAGTTATTGCTATTAGCACAAACGTTTCAAGTAGCGTAAACCGCAATTAATTTCAATTTCTAATTTGCAGCAATGATTCAAGTCATTTGGAACAAATTTTTCCTGGTAAATTAATAAAAAACAGTATTGCAACAACGATTCAAGTGTACCTGGATCATTGTGGCAAAACCGATTTGTATTAATTTACCAGAAACATTTTGTTCCAAATGACATGAATCATTTCCGCAATTTATTTTTCTAGAGTCCCATAGATGTGGAGTGGTATACTTTCAGTATATCTTTTCCTAGGGAGCAGATAATAAATTGAGTCTTTGCTAGATGAAAATAAGGCTCATTTTAGATTGGTTAGTATAGATAACTCAATTTCGATAAATATGTGGGTTGGATCATTTTGGCACAACTCGGTCCAATTGTGAATGGGACAGGAGGAAGGAGAAGACCTAAGCTGACGTTCTCTGACCAGGGGGCCAATTCTCCTATTTTTATATGACATTGATATTATATTTTGGATTGACTCAGAAACGGTATTCTGATAACCTAATGTCATTATCGCATGATTTGAAATAAACAGTTCGTCGTTGACACATATTTTGACACTTGTTTTAATTTACGATCTCGTTACAACTTCGTTCAATTATCAGATAATTTAGAAGAATACTCTTTTTGTGACGTAAGTGTGACATTGACATGATATCGAAACTATATTTATTTAGGAGAATTGGGCCGCAGATTGGACACATCCTAAAAGCTTCGTGGCAACCGGTACTAAGAGCTTAGCTTGCTATCAGTGGCACGGGGGCAAGGACAATAAACAATTTAACCCTAGTAAGTTTAAACTCAATACCTTCTACATAACGGTCTAATGATATCTCCAGTAGGCTACCTCAAATCCCCTTTCATTATTTCTCCTAACCTCATTTTATCCATTTCGCCTTAAAAATAAAGATCAGGTGGAAAGAGCCCTAATCCCCTCTTTCCACCTTTTCTCTCTGTTTTACTTAATTTTACCCAACATACATTTACATACTCTACAAACAAGAATACTAAGCGCTTCTAAAGAGATTGTTGCACTCTATAACATGTGCAATATACCGTCTATTAGAAGAGCCCAGTTTTATTATAATAAACAGTGAACGGGTATTATGTTTACCCGCACGGGCGGGCGATATTAAAATAGACTATAGACTGTAAGTTATGCGCCGGCGAATATCCGATGAACGAAGACTAAGGCTTCGTTCACACGGCATTGTGCTGCACGTTTTTTGGCAGTATACGTCTTAACGAATAAATAGTGGCACATACATTCTCTATAGAACCATTCACATGACGCTTGTACTGCAAAAAATCGTACACCGTTTATACGTTTAAACGAATACTCAACGGCCTTGTCAAGCAAATCGAATGAACTTTAACGTATTCGGCTTGCAGTGGCACATAGTATAGTTCTGACTCGTTCACACGGCACGATGTTCATACGTTTTTTTATCGATTTAGTATGTTTTCAAACCTTCAATAGACATCCTAAAGTAATTAAGAAACTTCTTTTCATCGTTTCTATGTCTATCGTATAACTTCTCAAATAATTTAGTACTTAATTTATAGGATGTACCCAAAACCTTCTGCTCTGTCGGCGGCGAAACCGTTTGCGCCTTCGATTGTACCAATATAAAAGAACAACCAAGCGTGGTTCCATCACTGACGTCTATTCACAATCACAAGTCTGTGAAGACTGCGGCTATTCGTTTTTTACACGAAGGAAAATCTACCGTGTGAACACCCGGGTGATTGTACGTTAAAAAAACGAATACAAAGAAAACGTGCAGGATAATGTCGTGTGAACGAAGCGTAAGAGTAAAATGCATCAACTATTTTACACATAGTATGATGTATGAGACGTTATTATGTATGACGTACATAAGTACGTGAATTATAATCGAGGACGTAGTATCTATGATAAGGAAGATAAAAAGGTAATTTATTTTTGCAGTAGTATTATTTTGCGCGTACAATATTAAAATTAACTTCTTCTACTAGCTTATATCCATGCCAGCGATAACCTAGTGAGAGAGTAATAGACTGTTACAGAATGTAATGGGTTCAGAAAAAAGGATTGCTGTCACTTGCAAATTTTATCTGGCTAAAACGTGACAGAAATGTCGTGAAAAAACCTGCATGTCTGAAGAACTCTCGGACATGCAGGTTTTCTCACGACATTTTCATGTCGAGCTTATGTTCTCTACAGACATGTGCAGTCTGCACACCTGTGTTTAGCCAGCATGCTAGACACCCAACACTTTTTATATTGCCAAGAGGCCGTTGCTATGGCTATTCTATTCATGTGCTTAAGGGTCTCTGCGTGTTAAGACCTATAGCTCCGAGGACGCTTATCACAGAGCTGGACATTGTTCTAATGGAATATTATATAAGAATAAAATCCGCAAAAAATAAACACACAACAATAAAATAGTATAAATAAGAATAAAGCAAACTTACCTATGTAGTACTCTTCTCCTATGGCAGTACGAGAGGCCTCGCAGCAATTGGAACATGTACAGTCTAACGTTGTGATGGTTCAGTCCACCCGGGTGCCTTTCCATGTATTGTGATAGATCCGTGTCCTGTACACAAACAAACATACATACATTTAATACATTTCTTTTAATGATTGTCAAATGTATTTATAAATGAAGCAATATTAGGGTAGCAAACATTTAGAAAAGATAACTGAATTGAGAACTTATTCCTTTTTTAAGTCGCTTAAAAATAGACAGGCTCCATGGGGCAAGTGCTTATATTTTTATTACCTAGCTAATAATTAGCTTTTTATCAATTGCGTGTTTTATCAACTAACTCTTAAATTTCCCCTTTTCTATAGCACCTTTCTCAGTGATACGTACGTTGTGTGCTCATTATATTACCCCTGGCAAGTTATTGAACAAAAATATTCGTAGATATCGTCTGCCACTAAGATTAAATAATCCATATATAAAATATTGTCTCGTTAATTTAACTATTGTTCCACTTTAAGAACAATATCACGGAAAGTTAGTGTCTAAACACACTACGCCGAAGTTACGCGACCAAAGTTCGGCATGATTACGCCTGCAATACTATTAATTGAATTACTGACACATTATACCGAAATTACTTCGGTCGGACGTAAGGTCAGCGGCAAATTTTCTAGTAGTAGAGCATAAGCGTAATTCGTAGCACGAGCGTAAGTTCGGCACTTATGGTGTGTCATAGCAGCCGAATAGATCGGAACGTAAAATCGGCCGCGGAACTTCGGTCGCGTAACTTCGGCATAGTGTGTTTAGACACTTAGTTATGAAACTACACTTCAAGAACTGATTGCTGATGTTACCAGATCACCAGATTTGGCCAAATATCATCTGATGCAACAAAATCCTCCCACCGTACATCTGAGTGTCATTACGCGTGGAATTGCTTTAACGATGCCACGGCCCACCAATGGCATGATTACTATGCATGTGTGCGTAATAACGTACACGGATTTTGCATTAGTGTGAATTTATTGTGTTTGTAACTACCCTCGGATCGCACACCGTGCAATCAATCAAATGACTTTTGTCCTAGGATAAATATGGACGAATATTCACTATAGATAATATGGAGCGTCTAATGAGAAAAATAATAAAATGTCTGTCTCATTCGACCCATGTCGTATTATTGTTATAATTATCTTGTTGCAACCGCTTGTTAAATTCAGGTCCACAGTCGGGCTCAGTCAGCGGTCAGTCTCCATCAGCCGTAGGCATCAGTTGGCTCAAGATGTCAGTCAGTCATAGTCTTCAGTCAGTAAGCCCTATATCTCGCTTCAAATAACGAATGTGCTTTACTACTGGTAATGTTTCACAGCAGAATCACACCAATAGATATGCTTATAACCTCCAACAATGGATGAAAATATGGGTGATAAGTAACTTATCAATATTCAGGCTTGTATTCTTTTATTATTCAGCAGTTGACAATTATGAATTTTACTTCCAGTCCTCACACAAAAGCGGTATTTATAATACATAAGACATAATAAAAATGCTGAAGCCATAATAAAAGACTATCAACGTCAAAACACGTCACTCTTTAAGGTGAAATGGGCCATTATGGATATAATGAGCATTCTTTGTCAATGTTAAAACTAGTATTTTGAATAAACTGCAGTAATTAATGAAAAATATGATTCTGTTGAATCTCTTCCTACTGGACTTAATATAAATAAACTTTTGTGGCTCTGGCCCTTCCTACCTACCTACCTGCCTACCCTTCGGGTATAGAGCCATGAGTCTATAAATAAATAGAAATAATCTGATTGGAGTGAATGAAGCAAGAGAGATATGTCAGGATCGTTGCAAATGGCGTTCCGTAGTCTCTGCATCCCCCTCCGGGAAACAGGCGTGAGTCTATGTATGTATGTAAATAGAAATACTTTTGTGTGAAGCGGATGGACGCGGTCGGTTCAAGATCGGTCTATGTGGAGAGCCTTGGGTGAAAATAAAACATGTTTTCCCCTTGGCTCGTCAATAAAAATATCTTTATCTACAGAAACTTGCTTATTTATATACGAGATACCGTCTTTATTGAACCCTTTATTAATTATTTCTCTTCACTAAGTTCGTATTAACACGCAAACACTCGTGCCAACATAAAAATAAACTTCAGGGAAACTTATTTGCCAAGTAATATAGAGAATGGCACGTGTAACGGTGAAACACGAGTACTCCTAAGAAGTTACCACGGAGTACAACTACTACGGATTTTACTCAATACATTCCCGACGGCACGCAAACGTAGGGTTAAACCTTACATTCTATAAATGTGTGCCGTGTAGAACGCAGCTGGTCGCAGCTACGCTTTGCAGCACGCTATGATATAGCGCCTCTTTTTTGAAGTGTGTGCTCATAGCATAACTTGTCGATATTCTTGAATCGGGCAAGTTAAGCAATGATTGCAGAGCCCTCCACCTGGATGGGTGACTTGCTAATCCACGTGGTTTAAGAATACAAAGCGTCACTACCCAATTGCATTGCGTTATTTTCGTAAGAGTAAACTTAGGAAAATACATGAAGGAATATATGGGTTGTGACTCTTGACTCATACAGGTAATGCCATGTCGGAGCCCTTTGGCCGATCGAAAACTCCGACACTACAGTTGACGTATGTCGTCAACTGTAGTGTCGGAGTTTTCGATCGGCACACGGCTACACTTCCAGTTAGACACTTCGACCTTCATACCGTGCTTATGCCGTAGGAAACAAGTATCAAAATCGTAGTACAAATTAACCTGTAATTACTCTAAAAATAAGTGTATTTACGTACCACAAACTCAAACACGAAAGTGAGCGTCTCCCTGGTGTGCACGATGTCGTGAAGCGTCACAATGTTGGCGTGCTTCAGCTCCTTGAGCAGCGACGCCTCTCTAATCGCCGTGAACGGCGCGCCTTCTTCCTCTTGCAGTCTGATCTCTTTCAGTGCCACTACTTGCTGCGTTAAACTGGTGGACAAATAAAGACACATTATTAAAAAGTTGAAGTAGGTATAGTTTACTACTTAATGTGTAGATAGGTTTGCAGATCAAATATATTAGAGAACTACCGAGCTTTTTAACCATATATATGGCAGAAAATTAGCAAGATTGACATTCGACAAACTCTGTTAACTGCTCTGGCGTACCAGGTGGATAGATCTTGACTCTGTGTTATTGAAGTATTACAGAGAAACACATCCAGATTACAAGGAACAAAGGATGAATTGAAAAAAGTCGCGTTTTGGGCTTTCGACGCTTTCACCAAATAAAACGCGTCATCACTAGTATGCTAGTATGCTCAAGGCAGCTTAGCTCTACTAGTCAGGCAAAGTATAGTTAACATATGGTTGTCACAGTCTAAGGTGGTGTAGGAAGTATGGTAGTGTCAGTCTGTTCATGACCGATGCTGCGTTATTTAATAGTTTATTTAGTCCTTAACTCCTCATATTACGAGGATTTACATCGTTAATTTTACGAAAGGTTCATTTTATAAGAAAATTATATTCTCTGCCTACTTCACCGAAAAATAATGGTGAGCTAATACATGAACGCATTCTTTTACGTACGCATTTTGTCCATTGTTTTTCTACTAAGAACAATATCAGACGCAATACTGGCACCGAATATTACTTGACAGAGAACCAATAACATTTAATCTTGTACGGCAGTGTATTGTGTTAAGACCGGCAGGTATTGGAAACAAAGATCGGCAGATGGGAATGGCGTCATATAATGTTTGGCAAATACGAACTCGAGCTGTTTAAGATTAATTCATAATATTGAATAAATGATTCAAGAAACGGAGTGGCAATAGTCTTGGATAACAACTTTAAAACCCGCATTGTTAACATTACACGGAAGAGTGACCGTCTAATATCTGTTAAACTTGCTCTGGATGATCAGCATATTACAAATGTCATATCAGCCTACGCACCTCAAATGGGCTGCAGAGAAACAGAAAAGACACAATTCTGGGATGATTCTGACGAACTTATCCAGAGTATCCCAGCAAATGAATACAAAATAATAGGGGGGGGGGGCCTAAATGGCCACGTGGGTAAGGGGGACATCACAAGACGGATTGGTGATGGCGTACATGGTGGGTATGGGATAGGCGAATTAAACAAACAAGGAGAAGAGATGCTAGAATTTGCTAAAAGGCACTCACTGACTCTCATAAATACAAACTTCCAAAAAAAATCGGTACACCTCATCACATACAAGTGTGCAGGTCGAACATCACAGATAGACTTCATCATCTCCGACAGGACTCTCAAATGCAAGTTTAAAGACTGCAAGGTTATACCTGGCGAGGACCTTACATCCCAGCATCGCATACTTGTAGCCGTATACGATCTACCAAGGCCCATAAAAACTATAATTGACAGAACACCAAGAATAAAGTGGCAAGAACTAGACGGCCCTAAGGGTGAGACACTAAAAAGTGAGATAAAAAATTACCTCAAAAGTGATTTGGAGGTTGTATACGAAAACGCAAATGATATCTGGTCTAAGTTTGAGACCTACAACAAAACAAAAGCCGCAGAGATTTTAGGAGTCTCTAAAGGATATCGCTACCGCAATAAAGATCCTCACTGGTGGAATGATAAGATCAAAGAGACGTTGGCGAAAAAGAAAGATCTGTTCAAGAAATGGCAAAGGACAAAACTGGTTGCAGACAAGGACCGATATAAAGAGGCGAAGCGATGTGCAAAGAGATGCGTGGCACAAGAAACCGCCAAAGGCATGCAGGCCTTGTATGACAGATTAGATAACGCCAAAACAGCTGACGAAATACTAAAATTAGCAAAAGGCAGATATAATGCCACCATTGACATTAAAGCAAATAAATACATCAAAACTAAAGACCAAAAATTGCTGACAAACAACACAGAAATAAATAAAAGATGGTACGAGTACTATTGTGAGCTTTTAAATGAAGAGTTCCCAAGTGAAAATCCACCACCCTGTGCACGGATACAAGGACCAATACCAAATATAAATGAGAACGATGTGAGGCGTGCCTTGGCTCGAATGAAAAGACATAAAACCATGGGGCCAGATGAAGTCTCTGCCGATTTATGGAAAGGGCTTGGCACAACAGCCGAAACTTGGTTAGCAAAACTGTGTAACACCATCTTGATCACAAAACGTATCCCTGACTCATGGCGCCAAAGCTATCTACTGCCATTCTATAAAAACAAAGGAGATGTAGCGCAGTGCGAAAATTATAGAGGCATAAAATTGATGGCCCATACACTCAAATTATGGGAACGATTTATCACCGATCGCCTCAATATTGTGCTGAAAGTGTCTCCAAACCAGTTTGGCTTCACAGCATCCAGGTCTACCTCGGATGCCAAACAGACGGTTAGAATCCTGATGGAAAAATATAGGCTCAACAACAAAGACCTACATTTTGCATTCATTGACCTCGAAAAGGCCTTTGATTGAGTACCCCGCAAATTAGTCTGGGAAGCTCTTCGTGCCCAAAACGTACCTGAATATTATGTGAGTCTTATGAAAGACATGTACGAGAATGTGAGCACAAGAGTCCGTATCCTAGCGGGACTAAGCGCAGCTTTCGAGATTAAAGTAGGTGTTCACCAGGGATCTGCCCTAAGCCCACTGTTATTCAACCTTGTGATGGATTATGTAACGAAGGATATACCATGCCCTCTACCGTGGACGATGCTTTACGCGGACGATATAATATTAGCTGTCGGGCACAGCCCGAGCACACACGACGCCCGCAGCGACAAACATCGATGTGACGGACGTCGACGACGAGCACGACTCGTCTGACGGGGAGTCCGTGGACATCAATGCCCTCGGATCTTCGTCAGACTAGAGTCGTACAGACGAACCTCCAGCACAAGCAAATTGCAACGGCTACCCTACGCAGGCTGCTGGAGGTTAACCACCACACAATAGCTCTAATCCAGGAGCCGTGGATTAGAGGCGACACCATATGTGGACTCAACAACATCGGAGGTAAGATATTGCACTGGAGTTCGGCTCCTAAGCCGAGAACATGCATATACATTCCCCGAACGGTACCAGCATTGCTGCTGACTAACTTTTGTTCTAGAGATCTCACAGCCGTGGGAATACGAACAGGGCCCAATGATCAGATGCTAGTACTAGCTTCGGTCTACATGCCCGGTGATGAGGAGATCCCATCGAAGGAGCTGGCCGAGCTAGTGAAGCACTGTGAGGACCACGGCTGGCCAATAATACTCTCGGCAGATGCTAACGCCCACCATCCATTGTGGGGAAGCCCCGAGGCAAATAGACGAGGTGAGATCCTAACTGAATACATCTACACAACAACACTAACGGTAATCAACAAAGGCTCAGAGCCCACATTTGTTAGCTCCAGATATCAAACCATAGTAGACATTACACTGGCATCGGATGGGGCCGCGGAACTTGTCACGAACTGGCATGTGTCCGCCGAACCATCCTTTGCCGACCACAGACGTATCTGCTATGACATACGAGTGCAAGAGAGGTTCACACAACCAAAACGCAACCCACGCAATACCAACATTGCGAGCTACAAGACCCTGCTCGAACAGGAAATAGCCATGTCAAATTTCAACGACATGACCGCAAGCACTACAAACATAGAACACAACACTAACTTACTAACAAAATGCATACAACGAAGCTACCAACAAGCCTGCCCCACCACACTACCGAAAACGAGTAGTAAAACCCAATGGTGGGGATCGGAACTGGAGAAGCTCAGGCGCAATCTGAGAAAACTCTTCAACCGGGCCAAAAACACAAGGAAAGACACAGATTGGGACAAATACAAAGAAGCCCAGTCGCACTACAAGAAACGCATACGATTCCGCAGGGGAGAGTCCTGGCGAAATTTCTGCACCAACATTAACTCCACATGCGAGGCAGCCAGGGTAAAAAAGATCCTATCCCAGGACAGCAACAAGACCCTAGGCTCCATCAGAAAGCCTGATGGCACCTACGCAATCACAGACATGGATATAAGCCAAGTGCTAATCGAAACACACTTCCCAGGTTGCACTGTGACCTACGACTGTGACTGGGAAGAATCAGAACACAGACCACCGACCCAAACAGACTGGACGATAGCCAATAACATGGTTACCGTGGACCAGCTGAAATGGGCAATTGATAGCTTCCAGCCGTACAAATCTGCAGGCCTGGACGAAATAACACCAGCACTTCTACAATGGGGCTGCACAACGATTGTGCCACAGCTACTCAGCATATATAGAGCATCTATAGCGCACAATTACATACCACGAAGGTGGAGGGAAGTAAAAGTCATATTTCTCCCAAAACCGGGCAAAACGGATTACACTCAAGCAAAATCGTTCAGACCTATCAGTTTAACCTCCTTCTTGCTGAAAACGCTGGAGAGGCTCGCTGACAGATACCTACGGGAAGGCGCACTGCTACGCAGACCACTACACCCGCAACAACACGCCTACAGAAGTGGTAGATCAACGGAATCAGCGCTTCACTGCGTAGTGGGGACCATAGAGACAGCGCTATCTGACAAACTAATGACCTTAGGCGCTTTCAGTGACATAGAAGGCGCCTTCGACAAAATTAAATTCACCAGCATTAGCCGAGCCCTTGACAAGTTCGGAGTTGAACAAACCGTCAGTGGCTGGATTGATCAACTCCTGAAACAAAGGGCTATTCAATTCACGGTTAACACCACCACAAGGGGGATAGTAGCAAAAGGCTGCCCACAGGGAGGTGTCCTATCACCCCTGCTTTGGAACATAGTGGTAGACGATCTGTTGAGAAGCCTGAATGACAAATGCTTCTACACGGTCGGCTACGCAGATGATATAACCATCCTAATCAAAGGAAACTCGGAAGACATGATCCATTATCGGATGCAAGCAGCCATCAGGATCATGGAACAATGGTGCAACCACCATGAACTGACGGTCAACCCAAATAAAACGGAGCTAGTACTTTTCACTAACAAAAGGAACACCCGTATGACCAGAAAACCAAAACTTTTTGGCACGGAGCTTAACCTATCGAGTGAAGTCAAGTACCTGGGCGTAACACTCGACCACAAGCTCAACTGGAATAAACACATCACCACTAAAACCACAAAAGCATGTACAATCTTCTGGCAGTGCAGGAGAATAATAGGCAAGAAATGGGGTCTCAAACCATTCATCACCCTATGGATCTACACTGCCATAATACGCCCCATGCTCACATATGGTGCAGTGTGGTGGCCACGCACTGAACTAAGCACAGTCAAGAGCAAGCTGCAGAGCATACAACGCCTCGCCTGTCTGGCCACAACAGGCTGCATGAAAACAACTCCAACGGCGGCATTGGAGGTGCTTCTCGACTTGCCACCATTGCACCTCATCATCCAGCAGGAAGCAGGTGCCGCCGCGATCCGGCTCGATAAGTTCGGGCTTTGGAGAAGAGACGACCGAATAACCCATGTACGCCTGAAAAGGACGTTAACTAACGAGATCCCGATGCTAGATGCAACGTGCGACCTCATACCTAAAACCTTTGTCTTTGACAAAAAATACCGCATACAACTGCATGAAGAGCACAAGGATAGCTCTGGTATACACGAAGTTAGAGTATACACAGACCGCTCAAAAACAAAGTATGGGACAGGTGCCGGAGTATTCTCCCATGACTTGAACATCAATCTCTCAACATCGCTTGGTAAACTCAACACCATCTTCCAAGCTGAATGTGTTGGGATTATAAGGGCGGCGACGGCGATCGCGGCCAGAAACGTGAGCAACCTGTCCGCTGCGTCATTGCCACGGGCAATGACGCAGCGGACCAACTGGCAAGGAAAGGATCGGACACAACAACTCTGGGACCCGAACCAACTGTTCCGATACCTTTCAACCAACTAAAAACGTGGTTACGCGAGAGAACCCTACAACAACATGAAAAAGAGTGGGCAGAGTTAAAAGAGTGTAGGCAATCTAAAGATGCCTTTCCCCAATTAGATAAACGACTCTCGCAAAAATTGTTGCACTCCAACAGGAAAACACTCAAGCATCTGACTGGCATAATAACCGGCCACTGTCCACTAAACAAGCATCTCTACAACATCGGCGTCACGGACAGCCCACTATGTAGGGGCTGCATGGAGACCGAAGAAACACCCGCTCATGTGATCCTACATTGTACCAGCGTGAGCGACCAACGGGCGAGGTTCCTGAACAACCCCAGAACCATGAGCGAAGCCATACGCAACACTGGTCAACTCATGGCCTTCTGGAAGGAGCTTGCATGGTATGAGTAGCAGGCGACAACCGTGTCCCTGCTAACGCACAATGGCCCAATTAAGTGGCTAAGTGCGGAAAACACCTGTCCAACTAACTAACTAACTAACTAACTAGCTGCCGACACAGCAATAGATCTGCAGGAACGATTAAACATATGGACACGAGCACTAGAAACGTATGGTCTAAGAGTTAGCAGGAGCAAAACAGAGTATCTAAAATGCCCTTTTAGTGGGTACATTTGTCCAGAAACTGTTTGTATTGGTACGACGCCTATACCTATGGTAAACAAATTTAAATATCTTGGCTCCATGTTAACGACGGACGCAAATATAGATGCGGACGTTAACCACAGGGTCAGTGCCGCATGGCTAAAATGGCGTTAACTTACCGGCGTGCTTTGTGATCCCCGTATCCCAATTAAAACCAAGGGCAAAGTGTATAAAACGGCAGTTCGCCCGTCCCTGCTCTATGGAACTGAGTGCTGGGCAAGTTAAGAAGACGCATGAGCAAAAAGTGCATACTAACGAAATGAAAATGCTTAGGTGGGCGGAAGGTGTGACTAGAGAAGATAAAATCCGTAACGAGTACATAAGAGGAAGTTTTAAAGTTGCACCAATCACCGACAAAATAACTAAAAACCGGCTTCGTTGGTATGGACATATAAAAAGACGCGGAGAAGATCACGTTGTTAATATTGCCCTAAAACTACCTGAACACAGACGTGGTAGGGGCCGTCCGCAGCTGACCTGGTGGTCCTTGATAAGTAGAGACCTCGAGAGAGCCCAGTTGCCTGAAACGACAACCCAAGACAGACTTGACTTGAAATCTTGGTGCAGGAAAGTGAGGAGACCCGACCCCAACTGAACTGGGATAAGGGACATAAGAAGAAGAAGAAGATTCAAAAACAACATATAATTACTTACGCTTCATTTAATAAAATTATTAAACGTCTGATGGAGTAACAGCTTCCGATTCATTGAATTTGGATTAGATTATTTAAAATGAATTAAACCTTTAAAGAAGAACTGCATTATGATTAACTTTAAACTAATTATTTTCTAGAAATGCACTTAAGTTCTAATCAAGTTATCATTCAAACCTTTTTGCTGTATATGAAAACATGCGGTTATTATGTGACTAAATTGTTCGCCAATATAACTTTACTTAAGAAAACCTTTAAGGTAAACCAAAACCCAAACGATACGTCACTTCGAGTCCCTTACTAGGTCTATCTATATTCTAATTAATTAAAAGACACAGCCGCGAGTCAAGCATGTAAACATCCATTAGAGCCTTAAAAAAATATTAAAGACAATAACCCCACTCATTATTCAAATAAAAACAAACACAGCTAACCCACATAGCCGTGTGGATACATCACGATTACCACAACAAGTAGACTTACGACATTATCAGTCGAGCCGGTCACATCACGACTCACAGGTTCACACGTGCAAGTGTTTCAATAAATAATTAATTTACAATACACCTGCTATGCTATAATCGCATCGCATGCTTGGCTATTCAAAGTAAAGCTTAGAAAATATGCTATAGGATAGGCTTGTGTTGTAGAATTCCTCAAGAAAGAATTGAAGGAAATTGTTAGTGAAAAATCACGAAACTGGATGCGTATTTTTTAAATTATGGTAATTTAAAAAATACGCATCCAGTTTCGTGATTTTTAGGGGATGGCGCTAACATTTATAAACACTTCATAACGACTTCTTTGGCATGTTTGTTACTTGGGTACCCTAAGGGGGAGCCCAAAATTCCCACGGAATCGAAACACAAGAAAAAAAGAATAAAAAAACCGCGGGCGCAGGCTGCAGGCATTCTCTAATAGTTTATAAACATACAACAAAAGGCACAGTGAAATTCGAGGAATTACTTTACTATCCATAAAGTAATCATTTATACCACTTTTTTGATTTTATTGTTATTTTATTTTAATTTGGTGTAGACTGTAGAGTATCTGATTGATAGTGCAATCTGAGTGCATGCCGAGTTTGCCTATAATTGGATTTGCATTATGTTCAAGATAGATATACACCTTTGTTAGTTTATAAGTTTAAAATGTAAAATCTGTTGGAAAACCTTACAATAAATAAATAAATAAGTTACGCACAACTTTGTGCTTTAGACTGAACCCACAACAAATAGCGATTCGCCCGAACCTATAACCAAATTCGCGGTACATATATCGCACACTGACCTTTCTTACCACAAGCCTAAAGAGTCTATGGAAAACTACACAACAAGATTTATTGCATCAACGTGGACCTCAGACAATGTATCAAATAGTGTCTGTAAACTAGGGTAGGAAGTTAGCGTACTACCGGATATAACAATTATGTCAACGAGTCTCACTTGCGCGATCAGGAAATCGAACTGATTAGTATGCCGACCGACCGCTCTTGTTATGCCGAGACCCCAAGTACGATTATGACACTATAATCTAATCAATTTCCTGCCTCGGACAAAAAATAATATGACTGGTGTCACTGGGTTACTGTAACTTATAATATAAACGGATATTTATGTCGATGTCAAAAAGTACACCAAGATAAGTGCATTAGAGGCTATTATGAAGATTTTTGTCAGGCGTTATGGAGACATGTTATCTCTTGTGGTTGCGGAGTACAGATGGTAATCATTGGAAAACCTTCTGACATATTTGGTTAGACTAGGAAGTGGGCTCCAGTCTCTGCGCTCCGTGTGCCGGGCTTTGGGCTCAAAGGTAAATGTTACAATACATCCGGGATAACGATAGAACGCTGATGAATAAAACTGCATATGATTTACATTACGTTGTCATTTTGGTAAAGGGAGGTAGGCACTTCGTTCAAGTTGACAAATTGATGACAAAACCAGCTAAGTTACAAAATACCTATTCATATAACCCTAAATTAATGTTGACATCCAAAACTATACAAGCCAACATCACCAACTTTCCTTTGAATATATCTTCAGAAAACTTCCCATTCACAAGCCGCGAGAGTATTACTTGATGAATTTTGAAGTATTCTCCAACTAATTTGGTGAGAGCTAACTCGGAAGACGTATGTATGCCAATCGTGTTCGCAGCCGTATGAAATTATTATACAGTGTGTGGTGTGTCGAAGAGAAACTTTGAAGCTATGAATACGAGAATTTGGCTACAGTACCCGTCGTGAGAAACTTGTGAACACATGTTCAGGGGATCGGAAACTTTTGATAAAATAAAAACAGTCTTAGTACAAAAGGCAGTATAAGTAATGATAGGAATTCGAATGTCAACTTCAAAGTAAACTTACTTCTAAATGGTGACCAAAATGTTTACTATCCAGGCTTCGAACACATCCCAATAGCACAATTACATCAGATGATATCCCCTTATATCACTAAAATATAACTCGGCCAAGTGAAATTGAATCAGAATCAGAATTTTTATTCGTATTTATTGCTCGTAGTTTCGTATTACATGTAAATTGCTTTAAGTTTTTTTGTACTTTTCATTCATCATCAGCACCCAAGAGCTATCGCAGCTTCCGCTTCTTAGTCTAATTAGATTTTAAATAATACGTGTTAGATTTTCCATAGAGCTACTGCCGTATGACCTCCATAGCATATAATATACGTATGTATAATATAACTATATCCCAGGGTACTGACGCCAATGGTAAGTTTGGTCGACTATGTCACTTAGCAGAAGTCTATCATTTACAAAATGTATATTATAAATATGGGTTCAAGTAACTCGCTTAGTGGTGCTCGAGTTAGTGAGGTGAGGCACTCCATTCAATATTCACGAGCAATGAACGCAGTAAGTTCCGTTTGACTTCGCCCCTTCGACCTGACCCCGCCGCGGAACCATTGAGGTTTAGCATATTAATATGTTAACTAAAATATACCTACTACAGTTTTAAACGGTCTACGTAGAACGTTTTTGAATTAACGAAGCAGAATTTCAGAATTTGATTTAAAATATTATATTAACTAGCGCTTGTCTTTCCCGAAGGATAAGCAGAGAGAAGCAGTTTAATGCGGACGACTCAAGATCCCTCTGTATAGAGAGCCTTGGAGGAGGTCCATGTCTAGCAGTGGACTTCTCTAGGCTGACGTGATGATTAGGGAATGCAAATCTCGCGAGATTTGGGCTCAAGCGAGATCTCGCGAGATTATGAAGCCAATCTCGCGAGACCTCGCCAATTTCGAGATCTCGCGAGATTAACAGTTTTGTATGTTTTTTTTATAAATAATCGCAATATTTGAATAAATTAGGACATAAATAATAACCATTTTAAGTATTATAAGATAAAAATTACTTTTCACGAACTTTTCAATAGACTTTTATGCTTCAAAAATTGTTTGACGTACCTGTCTGTCTATAATTTTTTAATAAACTTTTATGAAGTAAACTTTTACGGACGGATCTGTCAAATAAGAAATGAAAGAAACAACAAGTCTTCGCTTCTAATATCAAACAAAAATCTTTTAGTAATAAAATATTTCTTTTATAATAAACAAAACAACGAGAGGTCAAAAAAAACTTACTTATCATCTATGTTGCTAAGCTGAGGTATTATTATCAATTAGGTAAATAAAACTATATCTACTCTGTAGACTTTTTAAATACTACATATTAATTAACAAAATATACCAATAAGGCAGACTATCAGAAATTACAGAACCTAATTAACAAAATAATATACCAATCAAAGGGACGATTGGTTCAGTTCAAATCACAAGCCATTATTACGAATTATTTTCAAAGGAGCTCCTTCAGAAGCACAAAATGTCCAAAGAATCGTTTGCTAACAGCTTCCTTTTCTGTTGGTCAGATAACCAGCCACTGAGAAGGCCCTTTCGGATTCAACGCGAATTGAAACCGCAGTTCTCAGGCAGACATCCACGAACTGCATAATTTTGCCTTTTGAAACCTGCCAACTTTTGACCCCCAGGACTCGTATAAATTCATTTATTTTTTTATTAATGCCGATACCGACAGATTGCGATCCGTCCGTGTCAGTTCGCGCTTCAAGTAAGACGTTTTTACGCTCGAGTGCAATCTCGTAAATCTCGCGAGATCTCGCCCATTTTTCGACCGAGATTAATCTCGCTAAAAAAGGCCGAGATCTCGCGAGATCTCGAACTCGCGTGATCGCATTCCCTAGTGATGATAAAGCAAAGGAAAATGTACTATCTATATTTCGCTAAGTCTTGTGAAATGTGAAACTATTGAGAAACAGACACTCTACTACGACGAAATTACTGTAAAACCAAAACAAAACACAAAAATACCTTAAAGAGTAAGATTCATATCAACTATTACCACGACCTAATATTTTCCTGTAACATAGCCGCAAGTTTTGCCTCGGGATCAACGACGCACATGACAAAATTACACCGAAATATGCCTCAACCATATCTCGCGAAGCAAAATATCTTTTTCGTGTACGAAGTGGAGTAACAGCACTGCTTTACATATTGAGGGACAACAAAGGCCGATTCGAACGGGAAACGCACGACTCCGAACGACAAGTGCGTACTACAAAGGCTACATTGTTGCGGAAAAGCCCACATGGAACTTCACCGAGGAAACATACGAAATAGGAACATCTAACGCTGGCTTCCCACGGCGTGGTTTTGCGGACGTACGTGCGAAGCAACCTTTGAAGTTAGCCAAGTAGGTAACTATAAAGACGCGGTGTAACTATAAAGGTGCGTTGCGCATCCGACCGCAAAACCACGCACCGGGGCAAACCAGCTTTATTATTTTATTTATTTTCAGCCTGTAGCGTTGGCACCCACTACAGAGCAAAGGCCTCCCTCTCCTCTTTCCACACATCTTTACTTTGTGCCAGCACTGCCAGCACAGGCCAGTCCTTTCTTAAACCAGCTTAAAAGAAAGATGAAACAATATTCGAATCAAATATTCAGCTTCAGTAATGGAGGGATATGATTGAATAAAGACAAACGAAAGTTTTACAATAACGTTTCAAGATAAAGATTGGAAGAGAACTAATATTGTAACTCGCTAATGTATACTTTATCCGAGTTAATAAAATCTTTCAAAGGCCTGGGTTTCAAAGTTGGCGGACGAACTCTTTACTTAGCGAGCGATAGCGAAGATTTTCTGAATTTGTGACTCGGGGCGGTTGGAGTGTCGACCTACATACTTGCCTACTACTGTATTTGAGCGAGAGAAGGCAGTGACATATAAAAGGTGGCGTTGTAAGCTTTGAAAGTGAAATATGTGTACATTTATAATACTAATCTTAATATATATAATCCTTGCGTTACTGACTGACTGACAGACACGCTACAGCCGAAACTACGCGGCGCAAAAAGCTGAAATTTAGGATGTATGTTCCTTGGGGACCGTAGGGGTGCACTAAGACAGGATTTCCCGTAATTCCCACGGGATCGGGCAAAACGGGAAATTCGAAAATAAGCCGCTGGCGTCGACTAGTAGTTTATAAGAAGGGTTTGTTTCGGTTTTACAGGTAGACGAGCCTTGCTGATTTCAGCATGAATGGGCCGACTCGACCGGGGAAGTACTACCCTCTCACAGAAAATCGACGTAAAGTAACAGTACTTAAACTGTTGCGTTTCGTTCGGTGAATGAGAGTGCCGTAGGCCTTATTCCCTATTCCTTCTTCCTTATCCGACTCCTCATCCTATCCCTTTTCCCGACCCCAACGGGCGGCAACGCACTTGTGACTCCTGTGGTGTTGCTTGTGTCCATGGGCGGCGGTAATTGCTTACCATCAGACGATCCATCTGCTCGTTTGCCGCCTATTACTATAAAAAAAAATATCATCATCGTCCTAGCCTAATCCCAGTTACATCTAAGATGTTTCGCCTTGGAGCCAAGGACGCGCTTGCTAGACCAACCATATGTGACAGAATATTAGCTTTGTTTGTTTAGTATATAAACCACTAGTTGAAAGCATAACTTATTTTTTTGTCACGATCATCATCATCGACCCTTTATATAAACTGTCCCACTGCTGGGCACGGGCCTCTTGTCACTATGAAAGGGGTAAGGCCATAGTCCACCATACTGGCCAAGTGCGAGTTGGCAGACTTCACATGTCTTTCGAGAACATTATGGAGAACTCTCAGACATGCAGGTTTCCTCACGATGTTTTCCTTCACCGTTTAGCAAGCGACAATTAACAATTTAATACGCACATAACTCCGAAAAGTCATAGGTGCGCGCCGTGGATTCGAACCAGAGACCTCTGCGTAGCAGTCCGTCGGTCTCTCCACTGGGATATCGCTGCTTTGTCATGATACCCTACCTAATTTTTGGGCGCACTATACCTGCGAGCTGATTGAAAAGTTATGTTTATAAAATGTACTTATACATATTTATACCGTCGATTGCTATGTAGTACCTACAATAAGTGATGTCTGAGTGTCGATAAGTCGGTTAGCACATAACTAAAGTCTAGCCGATTTGCAATATTTAGGCTCGTCTCGACGGGTCTGTAAAGCACTTTAAATATCTACTATTTTAAACCAGTCTCGAAGTTCATATTGCTATTATTCAAGTTACTGTGGGCACGTGGAGAGGATGGCTGACGAAATATTGACCAAGAGCAGAAATACAAGATATACAAGGCAAGTGACTGACCAGATTGGAGACATCCTAAAAACAGGACAGGTTAGAATTACCCTGAACAGAAGAGCATGCATGAGGAATCTGATGGGAGTGAATGAAACAAGAGAGATATGTCAGGATCGTTGCAAATGGCGTTCTGTAGTCTCTGCCTAACCCTCTGGGAAACAGGCGCGGACAGGCGCGGACAGGCGCGGACAGATTTTTATAGACTTCGGTAAGTTGGATGTCGTTGAATAACTTTTGCCACCGAATCATTTCATCATTTTGAGACCTCAAATTACTTCTTGCGTCATAGTCCAGTGCTCTTCGACTTGACAATGTTTGGAGTCACTTATAGTAACACCCAGATACACAATCATTCCATTCCTGCAAGCTATAGACCCACAATCGTTTGTATCACAAAACAGACTATACATCATTCTCTTACGTTACACAAGATGTTTCTAGAACACGAACAAACAAAATATTGAAGCTACACGGCACAAACGCCGAAGAGCCGTCGTATATTGTTAAAACAGTGCTTCGTTACAATTAACTTGTTACCTCGACTCGGGTGCGCTCTCTAAGGAATCGCACAATTTCCTCTGAAGCCACTGCCCTAGTTATAAATACATAGACGGGGTTCATTCCTTCTGCTGTGTACGCTAATGATTTGTTTATTAGATCCTGTATTAACTGATACGGTGCTCACATACACTAGTTATTTAAGGTTTCGTTTTTACGTCTTATGTCACTAAAGCAACATCTACCGATGTCCATTCTCACCTTCTCTGGACAGGCATTATTTTTCAGATAAACTTATAATTAGGACGAAATGTTATTGACTAATTAATTTATCCGGTACTTATCGGATATATGTGAATGTGGCCACTAATCTCATACATACATTTATGTATGTATACATAGACTCACGCCTGTTTCCCGGAGGGGTAGGCAAAGACTACGGAACGCCATTTGCAACAATCCTGACATACCTCTCTTGCTTCATTCACTCCCATCAAGTTTCTCATGCATGCTCTTCTGTTTAGGGTACTTCTGACCTGTCCTTTTTTCATACTAATCTCATAATAATTCTGTACATTTTAAACCAAAACTCTTAGACGAGTATACGTATTAGTAGAACGCAAGCGACGCTTAGGACACCCAGACTTAGTTTTTGGATTACACATCGTTCTGTCATTCGGGGATCGAGCCTCCAACACTGATCTTAATTCATTTTTTTTTTTTCTTTTAAATGCCAAAGTATTCAACTTATCTATAGAGCCATTAAAATTAAGTGGGACAAGAAGACTATGTAAAGAAGTCAATAGACACGTTGTGTACAAAATCACACTATCAGATTCTCTAGAGACTTGTTGTGTACTATCCCTTGGAGTTGCTACTGTAAAAGACAATATAATATTTAGTATAGGGAATGGTACTTACTTGCTATAACCTTTATACACTGTGGCGTAGGAACCCTCACCGAGTTGCTCGAGTTTTATATAAGCTTCGGATTTTCCGAAGGGAGAGTCACCCTGTTGACAAAGAAATGGTTACATTAATCACAGTGAAATTACTTACGGTATACGCTAATGCAATTATGCGGTGGCATAAGCTTGTGTTTATTTAACGATCTCGAGATTTCAAGTTTTATATAGAAGAGCTGTCGCCCCCTAAAATCTCTATTCCCATACAACCCTCAGAGATAATAATAAAAAATCCTTCGGACCACCGTCAAAAAAGAAAACTAGTTTCCAATTAATGTCATCTTTGTATTTTCATTAGTTTAGGCTCTACGATGAAATATCGGCCAGACATGTCATTTTATGTATATGATGAGTATGATGACGATAATTATGATAAAATGGAACTCATGTCGAAGGGTCTAAACAGCCAGTGTAAGTACTAAAATATTTAGTATAATTCGGTCCCATTAGACATGTACAAGCATAAGTCTATATTAGTATAATTATATGTAATACAGTAATCCAGTTATTTACGAGTATTAAGAGACGACGACGTGATTTCGAGCCTATGAATAAATTACATAAATTATTGCTACTCGTTTCATAAACAGAGTATTATGTGAGGGATGATAAGCTACTTCGAACATATATTTGTACTTTCACATACAAGTTGGTTTGGATTATGAGGGATTAATTTTGCAAGGAGTTTGGTTCAGCAAATATTTTACAGATTTTTTCGTTGGCGTAGTATGCATTGCACATATTTGATTAAGAAAACTGTAAGGTAGCGTTAACCTTGTGGAAATACTAACAAACCGCTACGCAGAGTGTTTCGAGTTCAAAGCCACAGTTCGACCGATTAACTTTTCTTAGTGCATATTGAATTGTTAATTTTATCCTTTGCTATACGGTGAAGGAATACGCTGCGACGGAACCAGCATGTTTGAGACCATAATGTTCTTGAAATTAATCTGATGCCTACCAATCCGCTCTTAGCCAGCGTGGTGTACTATGGTCTAACCCTTTTTTATAACGAGAAGAGACCTGAGTCTAGCATTGACATAAATGATTATCAAAGCTGATGACAATGTTAAAAAAACTAAGAAATATTCTCACCAAGCTGCCACGAGCACTGATTGCAGTAATTCTTACATTCGGTAGCATACAACAATTGGAGGACACTGAGTGGTTTAATGACACTCCTTGCGAAGAACCATTGCTGTCAAATGCGCGATACATATTGTTATATTTTTTCACATTTATGATCCTTTATTCTGCGGTTACTGGCCGAAATTGACTCTCAAAGTGTTATATGCCCTTCATAATCCGAAACCAAGTCTTTTGTAGTTATAGATGACAAATTACCATTTTTATTTGGAAGCGTGAGTAACACCGTCGGAGTCTCAAGCGTTCGAAGGCTGCAATACTTGTTCTTGCAATACGGGCAATGAGGAAAAATATCCTTTCTATATTATTTTCGTTTATTTTAGGAGTGAGTTCCAAAGATTTCATGATTGTCCTCCTGTACCATTTATTGCAAATATTAAATGCAATAAGATAAACTAAGAATGTCACTTCCAAGCGCACTTCACTTCGATATAGTCGTACTTATATATATTCAGTCAATTTACATTTTAATAATAAAACACAACTTGAAGAGCACACGTTTTCACATGTTCACTGTTCACGATCAAATGATATTATATTCACTTGAAAAAGCGAGCGAATGATCACATTCCGACCGAGTTCATAAAGTTTCACAAGACCAAATTTAGCACTCCGAAAAATCGTATTCGCGCGCCGTGCATCCGTGTTCGATACACCTGTGTGACTAACGATTCGCCATCTAAGTGACTGGTATTAGTAATCATCACATTTAGATGCATTACAATAACAATATGACGGACATTGTTCTGTGACTGTTGTGTGATCATGTCTCACGATCGTCTCATCAATTACTACGTGAGACGTTGTCATAAGGAGATCTGCATAAATAATGCTCTAGTGTTTATAAATAATTGCTTGGTGACAAATAAATGTTGACCGTGGCAGGCAACGTGGGTAAAGCGACAAATCGCGGCAATTGTAGAAACCACAACACAAAACATATTTTAAAAATTATGAATTGTTTTAAACTTTCGGGACTTTAGATATACTGTCTAAACGACCGGTACTAATAATTAATATAGGATCAATAGGGATTCATGTTTGACATAAGCTCATACAAAATATATCAAATATGTATCTCCAGTAGCGAAATCAATAGATAGATCAAATATGGGGAGAGTTATAAAGGAAGTTAAGAAAGATTCAGAAATAAGATTTCCGATGACTAGGACCAATGTAAGTCGGCTGAAACGTCGGATGAAAAACAAGAAAATCAATACCAACACGATGAATCAACAACATCGATTATCCAACGCATATATTGAGCAGAATATGATTATTACCTATTACATATTTAATATGAAATATCAAGCCTACAAACCGCCTCATTTATACTTATCTTCCTGTACATATATCATCTAGTCCTTTGTCACGAAAAACTCACGTATCTGCAACCTCTAAAGGAGCCAACTAGCTCAGTTTTACTATCGTATAAAGCGCACTTTATACACCGCAAGCAGTTTATAACACTTAATAACTATTAGTCTACATTGTGAAGTATAGCCTCCGCAGATGTCTGGAACAGCGCTTCGCTTTCTTCTTTGAGAGTAGTTTTCTTACCCGCACGCTACCTGACTAAATATTCGCTTCGGATAATGTGATTATACTCGGGATGCATGCGGGTTTGCGTCTCGAAGAAATTCCTAACTATCAAACGAACAGACTGGCTACAAAAAGTTTTCCTCGGGCAGAAACTGTTCATACTAGCAGCATTTTGTTGCCGAGTATTTACTCTTTCTTTATTTTATTCGTGAGTGCCGTTTGCATATTTAAAATAACCCTTGCACTTACTCAAGGTTTACATACCATACATAGACTCACGCCTGTTTCCCCGAAGGGGTAGGCAGAGGCATATAAAACGCCCACTTTTCGCCAGTGTTTTGATCCCACGTAATAGGTGGCGAGCCTATTGCCGCTTATCGGGATATTTTGTTTGCCAGAGCCTCGTCCGTTGATCGGCAGGTGCACCACTTGCAGGTGAGGTTGGCGCGGGACCCTAAGTTTTTGGTGGGAACCCTATGCACCCCAGGTTTACATACCGATAAAAGTTTACAAGTGCTACGATACTGAGAGTTAGATAGTTACTGTGGCCGCTGTAGGGCTAGTACGGTAATCAAGCAAACGAGTTATAAAACGACCTGAGCTCGGATTTTGTTTTAAGGATAAAGTTATAAACTAGGTTATTTGTGAAATATTATCTACGAAGCCAAGGTAAGGTCATAGAAGTAAGGGATTTACAGTGCAGAAACTGCAATAAGGATTACGTAAAACGAGCGAAATGTGAATTAAAAGAAGAATAAGACATGAGTTATTAAATTATGTATGTCTTTCTCTTCATGACACTCTATTTTCTTTTTACATATTTAAGTAAACATAAGATACAAGAATATATTGAAAACAATTTCCAAACATCCTCGCAACAAAAAGTCGCTAGTCTGTTTCAACTTTTAGATCCAATAGTATCCAAAATGAATTGCAACGTAAACAAAATCCACGTCTATCGATTGAAACACTCAGCTACTCTAAGAAACATTAATTGTTGTAGGTATTTTAAGTGCCTTGCTTTGATCGAGCTAAGTATAATGGATTTAAATCGATCGCCCTTAATAGTATAATGGTGTTCGAAGCGAGACTAAAATGGTTCGACTACAACGTGTTCTGTTTATCTATTAAGTTGATTTTATGTTAATGTTGCAACTAAATGGCGTGGCTGTATTTGAAGGTTGTAAACCCAATAGGTAGATAGCCGTGAACCCGATATAGAAAACAAAAGTGTAACTACATGAATTTACAAAGCACTTCATTATTTGTAATCATCATCATCAGCCCTATATACTGTCCCACTGCTGGGCACGGCCTCTTCTCATTATGAGAAGGGTAATGCCATAGTCCACCACACTGGCCAAGTGTGGGTTGGCAGACTTCACATGTCTTTCGAGAACATTATGGAGAACAGACAACATTAATACCAGTTAATTTATCATAATAATGGGATACATTTAAAATTTTTGTCTAACGTCTCCAATTTCGCAAAATAATTCGTCAAAATATCAACTATTTCGGGACAAGTAGTGTTCTGTTTTTGTTCTATTTTTTCTCCAGTTACGTTTAGATCCTACGAATGAATGGGATTACTCCAGTACCACTTAATGAATACAGGAGCGAACTCCGTATTGCTACATAGATCTTCTGAGGCAATAATAGTACCTACAATTTTAGCCTTTACGAGAAAAAAACGGCAGACCTCGGCGGACATTCGTCGACCAAATTGGAGACATCCTAAGAAACGGCAAGGTCCGAAGTACCCGAAACCGGCGAGCATGTATGAAAAGAGTAATGAGTGTAGAGGAAGCGCGTGAGGTTTGTAAGGATAGGAGCAAGTGGCGTTCTGATGTCTCTGCCTACCCCGACGGGAAAAAGGCGTGAGTATATGTATGTATGTATGAGAAAAAAACCTTGATTTATAGTGAATTTGGGTTAGGTCTCTCAAAAGTCAGGCAAACTGTTTGCATTTACGAGTGTGCCTTTTACGACCCGTACAAAGTTTATATTTATGTATGTGATCAATCCTCAGGTCTCGAGGCGACCAAAGTGTTATTGAGGTTTTCCATTAGCAAATTTTCAGTAAGTAGTAACTGTCTAGAAATGTGGCCGGCGGTGGCTGATATTACAGCACACGTAAATATTGCTTCCAATGCCATCTGGAATGTATGTTTAATAAGCATCAGGAAAACACGTATCAATGCCTTAAAATAAATACGCGATCAAGATCGGTCAACAAATATAGCGACATAATATACACAAATTCGCAAATATTAGGATAATTCAAAACATTTTATTTAGTTAATTTTAGCTTTCAAGATTGTCTTTACACAGAAAAGTGCGGCTTCTAGGGAATTTTTCGGACAAGTTAACTAACCTATAAGTGCGACTACCTAAAATTAAGACATGAACCATAATCCAGTATAAGAAGAGCCCTAAATATTACATAAAGGTCTCCTAATAAGAGTTCAGCTTGATTGACATCTCAACGGATAGGATTTCAAAAAATCCATTTCACTTGAAATATTGCTTAAAATGTTTACCTTGGCTGAGAGCCAAGCTCTTGGCAAGTTTGGTTTTATATTTAGTGGTATTTCACTTTCAGATTGTTATAAACTACATGTTTATAACAATCTGAAAGTGAAAGAGCATATATTATACTATCGCTACTTTATACATTATCACTAATTTATTGAAAACTACGGCAGAAGAGCAAAAGGAGATAGAAAAAGAAACCATCTAAAGCAAACTTGTGGTGATCATTTTTATAAGACTACTTCTCGGCTTCGCAGTGACAAAATTATAGTACGATTCTTTGATCTGTTTTAGACTGTGTGTTCTAAAAAGATGCATATGTTTACAAAGACTTACGCAAGCAATGTAGCTTAAGAAAATAAATACATACAAAAATAAATGATACCCCATACGCTACACATCATTAAGACTATGGGTAGCTAAAAAATATATCGTTTATCAACGACAAATACATTTGCCAAGGCGTCCCAACACGAAATTGCAGGCAAAAGCCTTTTTACACACACAAAGTATCACAAATGAGTGTGGTATGGCGGTATTAAGCTGCGGTTCCACCGAAGATGAGCGAGGGAACTGAGCGGTGTGCGAGGCACACGTTCATCAACAGTTCATTGATAATACTTTATTGTACACCACATAAAAGTGTATTTTAGTAGAGGCTACGCTTGCATAAGGATAAAATTGTATTGCGGGGAAGCCAATGACACAATAAACACCCAGTCTCAGCAACAGCTTGTGGATCCCACAGTGTTATTCGGAGCAGTGTGAAGCGAGGGGGCTGCTTAAACAACTAGCAATAAATGTACATCATCCAGCTTTAACAGAAAACACTTTTCCACACGGAAATGCAGTGTCATTTAATATTGCGCTTAGCGAAACTTAGCAATCGAAGTGCTGCCATATTTAAAAGGCGACAAGGCTTTAACAATGAATCCTGTGTAGGCGGATAACATTTCAAAAACAGACGTAAAGAACGCTCTTGCTTAAAACAACCATTTGTAAATTGCACAAATCTTTTGCCGCCCTAAACTCATAACAAGGCAAATGCGGTAAAATGGCGAAGCAACATTTAAACCACTGCGCAATCCATTTATTCTCTAATATGTTAAAAAACTTGAAATATTAGCGTTGACACTTTTCTCATTATATTGTCAGCATAATCAACAAGCTTGCACGCGAGTTGCAGCCTCAAATCGTAGGCTTATCCGTGTCATAGGAGGATGTTTTCGTCATACACCGCTCATCTCATCTCTCACATCTTTTGCGAGCGCGTAGCCCTACAGGGCGATCTAATCGCACCATCTATCAACGTCACCATTGGTCCTTGCTCGGCCTATTTGTAAGCCGGCGCCACTACGAGCGAACACCCACTGACGGTTTGTCATTATTCTTTCTGATAGATACACTTTATTCTTGACGTCGACTTCATATAAAAATATATTTTGAGAAACTGCTGAAGTTGGCATCAGAGCAGAATATTTCGATGTTCAAAGAAATACTTTACGAATATCTCAAGTAATAACATAACGAAGCCTATGTAACGGATGTGCATAGGGTTCCCACCAAGAACTTAGGGTTCCAAGCCAGCCTCACCTGCAAGTGGTGCACCTGCCGATCAACGGACGAGGCTGGCAAACACAATATCCCGATAAGTGGCAATAGGCTCGCCACCTGTTACGTGGGATCAAAACACTGGCGAAAAGTGGGCGTTTAATATGCCTCTGCCTACCCCTTCGGGGAGACAGGCGTGAGTCTATGTATGTATGTACTATGTTACCTCAATAACTTGTAAGTTCAACTAATATCAGTAGCTAAGTCATGGCTCTAAGTTTTCCAATAGCTTCCTCGGCATTTTGCTTTTAAATCACTACTTCCTTAACAGTATGTGTGGCCCCTTATCTGGTTGCTAGCACACATAATGAATCCGCATGTTTGTTAGTTCTTGCGAGCCTTAATCTCTCACGAAAGCGCTGCGATATACCCTGATGACATGGCCCCATTAGCTATACTCTAAAAACGACTCTGTATCTGCAATACTATGCCTATCTTTCTTTATTTACGTATGTGTGTATGACTTACTCTGGAACTGGAATTTTCAGTAGGTACTCAAGAAGACTGCACTTCTTGATAAGCATGGATTCTTGATATGAGACAAGAACCGGGACCGGCCATTTTTCGTACCCTACGAAGCGGGGTATGGTTATGAGGTATGATGTAGCGATAATATGTCATATTATCGCTCATCACACGCACTGATCTATTATATCTGCAGTATCTGCACTGATTACCATCATCCTCATCATCCTCCTAGCTTTATCCCAGTTTCAACCTGGGGTCCACTTACTAGTCTTACCGCATTTGGCTGGATATTATCTTTTCCACAGAGCGACTGCCTGTCTGACCTCCGAAACCCGAAGGGAAAGCGATATTCCATGGTTTAGACTAGTGTCAGTTTATATAGAAGGTACTGACGCCCTATAACGACTATCAAAGATCTTCATGACAACCGGGACCGACGACTTAACGTGCTCTCCGAGGCACGGGACAAGCTATAATTAACAATGCAATATCTGCACTTGTTACCATGACAATAATAATCCTGACTGACATCAAAACAGAGCCCAAACTACGGCGCGATAAACTTGAAATTTTGTCAGTTGATTTTATATTGTGGGCATAAGAAGGGACTTTTGAAACATTTTCGGCTCAGAAGTGAAATAAGCCATTAAATCTCGTAAGTATGAATTTCATCAAATTAAAATCTTCGAAATTTCATACATCTGCTTACCTACTTCTGGTTAGAAAATAAATAAACACATGTAGGTATCGGCGTTTTCCAAAATCCCTTTCATTTTCAGAAGTTATAAGTTTCCACGCGAGCAAACCCGTGACGTGAGTAACTGCTAGTTCATTATAAGCGTCTGATCCGGGTGTGCCCTCTAAAAAGGTTAAGTTATTTCGAGGGGATATATATTTATACACAGACATTACGAAATGAACGCCCGAAATATAACATAATAAGTGGGCCGACAGTTTATTTGTGAAAGGACAAAGGTTGTTATGGAAATAGTAAACAATTTCGGTAATAGTTGTATCTAGTAATATGTAATCTGTAGGTATATAATTATAAAATTATTGTGTTACTGACTGACTGACAGCTTACTTGTGGAACGATGAATCCCTTCTCAATGTACCCCTAGTACATTGAGAAGGGATTCATCAACTGTTAAATAAAAAAATAAGCGGGCGTATATGCATGCGGGCATCCTCGAGTAATTAATTACTAAACACGTGGAGTGCTGATGAACTCATATCGTGTAAATAACATGAAATGTGTAAATATCAATGAATCCCTGAAAATCTTTGTATATGTCTGCAACATGGGATCCTGCCTTTTCGCCGAATATTGTTTGGCCGATTATCACTTGCCAACCAACTTTTCGCCTATTTTTCACTTTGACGACTAACGATTGTCAAATTTTTGTATGACAACGTTTCATTTGGTAGAATTATTGTTAAGCTGATTATTGTAATGACAAGAAACGTTTGGGGCATTTATCTATTGTCAAATTATTAGGCCAGACAACTTTTAGACGAATAACGTTTCGTCTGTTCAGGTGATGTTTCGGGAAGTTCAGGTGAAATCGAAAGGAATCGGTTAGGTTAGGTTAGGTTAGTATGCTGATAAACAATGCACGTCAACTGAAACAATGGCTGGTTAGGTTAGGATGGAACTGCGACCACAACGCACGAGCCGAGCGAGCGAAGCGAGCGTGCCGCGGCAGCGGCCAACGAAGTGCCGCGGCAGCGGCCAACGAAGTGCCAGAACCAAATCGCTTTTATTTCACTACACAGGCCATTTAAATATGCTACATCGGTTAGGTTAGAACTGCGACAATAAAAGGAAGACCAAACGTAAAGTTGGCAACTGTGAGGTTGGGAAATAATTATTCTGCGAAACGTTACTTGGCAAGTCATAATCGGCTGAACAATTTTCGGCAAAAAGGCAGAGATCCCTGCAACATATTTAGAACATGACACGAATTCAACTTACCCCAAAGGCACTAAACCGCTTGGTGCGTCGGTTGGAGTGGTCGTGCGGGCCCAAGAAGGCCTCTGACTTGGGCCTAGGCGGCCGTTTAGGCCTCATCACCACCCGGGCCTCCTCCCTCGCACCTTCGTCAAGGAGTTTCGAGTCAGAAGACACGGACAGCTGTCTTCGTACACGATACTCGCCGTTACCGCCGCCGCTCCATTCTGAACAAAAATAAAAATAAAACTTTAAAAAAAATCGAAGTAATTATGTAGTACGAAGAATCACATTGAACAATAGAACACGCCATGCGTGAAATACGCGTGGGAATCAATCGGGAAAATCCGACCCCATTCAGTTAGAAAAGCCCCATTCAATCCCGTTTACGTCCTCTAGTCAAAGCCAGAAAGTAATCATTCCTTTGACATATGTGTTTATTTCAACTGTTCCCCAATGTTTCTTTACCTATCACGGGTTCAGCCCGCGAAGTTACTATTTACTTGTCCCGCGGTAATATGACGATACAATCATCAGACGCACTCTTATATATACAAACATTTTCATCGAAAGCTTTATCAATCGCCGAATAAAAATCCCGGCGAAAATTTTTCCCCGCAAGCCCTTAGTAAGCAAATTAATTCACGATAAAATAAAAAATGGCGCGTTGAATTGACGTTGTTTGAAAGAAGCTATTTTTCTCGCGGGCGGCAATATTCCGGTATCGAGAATTGAAGCACTCTGAAAGCGCGTTAGCGTCACAGAGACTCGGCATCGATGCGATGCGACGTAAACGCGAAACGAATAAATCATTCGCAGTCACAGAATCGTTGGAGACGCGAAAAACAAATCGATTATCGAGGCAATCGATCACCATGATTTAAACGAAAACGAGATGAACGATAGTGTCGAATTTGGGCAGCATATGTAAAGTATTCCAGTAGATTTCACAGCGCTCATTTAAACAGGAAATTACAAGGATTTGCTTTAGGTCGGCTCGTAAAAACACGGTGAGTACATCGTCATAATGAAAATGATGAAGCATCTAAAAGCATTTGGAATATTTAATAGGTTATATTACTTGTGCGCCGGTGATGGGAATGTCAATTTTGCGTGCGCGGTGTAACGCGTATTCGGGGTAAAGTACAAGTGGGTCAGTAGGGTGGCGGGCGCGGGCGTAGTACTTTGTAGGGATACGGTATACGGGGATACGGACCGATCCAAGCACAACCCAACGATAATTTTATTGACAAAGTCCCTATAGCCCGCTTCCGTTAATTCGATTCAAATATTAGGATCAATTCGATTTGTATGGATGAAAAATTACGAAGATAAACAAGGGATCGCAATTAAAAGTACCGATCCAATTAAATTTAGGCTTATATATTATTTTGATTTAATATCTTCGAGTTTATTTTAGAAACATGACTGATTTCCAATTTAGTAGCAAAGATGGGTCCGTAATTATTTTACGCTGTCGGCTACGAAACAGCTGTATGGATTCGAGGGAATTAATTTTTGCGAACGAAAACTAATTAAATTCAAAGAGGTAAAGAGTATGGAACCCGTAACATAGCACCATTATTAATTTTCACAAAATATTTCTTTATTTTCATCACACAACATATTGCTCATAATAAAGTATTACCAACCACGGCCCATAGATCACACGTGCAGCATGAAAAGAAAATTGCTAATATTTTCTTCATAAATATTTCAATATACGCGTAGTCTTTTTACACACAATAATTTATTATGGCAAGACTGAGGCAGTACCGATGCTGCGGTATACAAAATTGTCGTTTATCTGTTCCAGGGTAATTTCGCTGGAAGGTTCCGCGTTATAAAATAGTAATATCACCATTACACGACCATTTAAGGGTCATATGTCGTATAATCTTGTTTTACGGTGGGGCTTTTGATGTCGGCTCAATGGATATTCGGTATTTACTCGACGTTTTAGTGTGTATACATCATTTTTAATATCGCAGAATAATATTTTTTATTGGCTCCTAAATGCGTAGGTCGTTTGAGGCACTCCCTGGTCGGTATTTCACTGGTATTCGCGTACCTAATTAAAATGGACAGCCGTTTTTTAGCTATGACACGAGTTATGCACGAAACAGGCGAGCAATTAGGTTAATCATTTGGGCATCGTGTGCCTTGTGTGAATACATTCGGCAATATTGTAATGAATGGTGTTACAGTAGGCTAAATGTGTCCATCACACGTCGACGAAGTGTTTGACGAGTGAATTGTATTGCATCAAATATGATTGTGAAACTTTTAAGTGGATTATACGTTTGCAAATGTATTTCGGTTGTTATTCGTTGATGTGTTTATTGATTGATTTGTCATATTAACTTATCAAACAAGGGTTATCCCCAGTGTCGGCAGGGACATCACGAAAACCAGCAATCATATTATTAACCTCTTGTATGCCGGAATTCCAGACACAATGAAAAAGCTATTGTGTCTCGCGTAGATCTGCGTTCCGGCATACAAGGGGTTAATATATGAATCATATAATTTATTCCTTGTGGGGAACGAAACGACAAACCACGTAATACAGTCTGTTAACCAATCATTGCCCAGCCATCTTCTTGAATATACTCATACCATATTTACGTAGGGGAATTACACACATACACCTACATTAAAGCCCACGAAAAAAATATACAACTTTCTAAAAGCTCCGTAGGTATATTAAAAGGAGAAAATAAGACGTCCCAACATTCCTATAAAAATAAGTATTCGCGCTTTTGATCAAGTTATGGTAGATACCCCGGAGACTACACACATCGAGGCTTTTCCTCCACGCCGTTAATTCAATATATGTAGCTAGGTGTTAACTCGAAGCGATGTGACCCAATTAGACAAGTTTGAGAGTTATGTGAGAACAAAATACCACAGGTTAACTTTATCTACGTAATAGTATAATAACTTTCATGAGGGTCTTTTTATTGTTATGTGGATTGCTAGTCAGATCATGTAATCCTCAGCCGCATGCGGGAGACATACGCGTGCGGGATAAAAGCACGATTATAAGGTAACTAGCAAAGGTCCCTAACTAAAAATAGATACCTTTTACTTTCCCTTCAAGTGTAATTAATAGTTACGGTAATTGTAATCATAAATAATTGAAATAAATGTAAAATTCATAAATGTAGCTTATGTACTGTAGTTTTATTGGCAACTTGGAGGTCGTGTGTTAGTTTCCCACTCCCCCGTAGCACACGCATGCGGGAGAGTGGAAGACTACCAGCAGCTGTGTAGAGCAAATCAAAACTATGTAACGATAGGCTGAGTAAGACCCAAGAAGATATGTACCAAATCCGGCTGGGTACTCAAACATGCGTGATTAGACAAACTTCCCAATAAGAACTAATGTTTTTGAACGTCATCTGGGTTGAAAGGAGCGCCGACGTTTTTAGATCACGTCACAACGTGAATTAATTAACGCGAGCTGTGGACGCAGGAAAAATTAAGAGTTACGACTAATTAATCACTTTGCTTTTGATCCTGGAAAAGATTTTTCACTGGTGAAAAAAATAAGAAGCTTCTTTGACGGTACATAAAAAATAAATGTGTCTAGAACCTGATTCTTTCGCATCACGGTTAATTGCTTATGAGTAAGGCAAAATTTTCAGTTTTGTCTCAGTTCTAAATTTCAACTAAATACGCTAGTTTTCAACATTACTGTCAGCAACCTGTGAGGTGGCGATGATCTGAATAAACTGAGATGAGATGGATTGTGTTGTCAAGAGTCATTTGGAAGAGGCGTATATTCTACTGTAAAAATCGGTTGACAGTTAGACTATCTGGCGGTCTATAAACCTAAGTTAGTCACATTTTGCGAATATATTATCTAGCTGCCGACTTTCTGCTTTAGTAAGTCCTGCTGCTAGATATCGGTATGGCTTAACTGCTAGTCGTTCCAAACTTCTATCATTGTAATGATCGTAAATATTTATGTAAAAATATAACACTATGAGGGTCTGGGTTCGAATCCACGGCGAGCACCGATGACTTTTTGGAGTTATGTGCGTATTAAATTGTTAATTATCCCATGCTAAGCGGTGAAGGAAAACATCGTGAGGAAACCTGCATGTCTGAAAGTTCTCCATAATGTTCTCGAAAGACATGTGAAGTAGTGATGTGCCGAGTCGGCTATTTTTGGTATTCGAATGTTTTGGTATTCGTTAAGAAAAGAATCGAATTAGAATTCGAGTCGGAGTACTCGAAGAGGTATTCGAATACCTGCTTCAGATACTCCAATACTCTTTGAACCCAACTTTGTAGTTTGTTTTTTACGACAAATCCTAGTATTTCCTCACAAATCATGTATGTTCGTAGGTTCCCTAAGAAAGTATATTAGGCATGTAAATAATAACAGATGTATATATATTTAATGAATAAATTGTTTAATCAAGTGGTAATACATACAACTTTGTCAAAAAAAATCCACTCATCTTGAAGTACATGGCGTATTAAAGCCGCTATGTTTTCTGATGTATGTGACTTGTTTGTCTCTTTTGTTGCAATTACTCGAGATTCTGCCGCGCCTTGATATATGTAATGTGCGGTTAGGGTTAAATAACACTTACTGCTATCCGATGAACCGAATCTAATGACTCCGTATCAGAAGCAGAACCAGCTCCTAAGCTTTCACCTTCATTTTCATTTTTTTCCATACACGATGTATAAATCAGAGGATGTATTTTTTTCAAATGTTTTAATAAATTTGTTGAGTTTCCAAAATGAACAAATGTCTTTTTACACTCTTTGCACTCCACTTTTTTATTGTCTAATATATTGTAAAACTTCCATACTTCTGACTTTTTCTTCGGAGCCATCCTATCCCAAAGTAATTGAATAGAAACACTAAAACACACTAAATGCCACAAACCGACAGTTCGACACATTAAAATAATAACTTTCAAGAGAAACAAGTCACTAAATCTATAATAACATCTTAACAACATTAAAAATTAAAATATCTAACTGACCGTCCGGGTAGGAAATGTAAACAAACACGTTCGAACTTGCAACGATACAACACTTCGTGTCGTGCATAACTTACTTGTGGCCATTCAAAATTCGACTGTACGCTTGAAGCTATAAGGTTGCTATTAGAATCCACGGCTTAGTATTCGAATACTTAAAGTACTCGAAATCTGTATTCGAGTGCTGGGGATCCGAATACTGTATTTGGTATACTCGAGTACACGAATACTTGCTAGGTATTCGAGTCAGTACTCAAGTCAGCCTGACTCGGCACATCTCTAATGTGAAGTCTGCCAACCCGCACTTGTCCAGCGTGGTGGACTATGGTCTTACCCTTCTCATAATGGGAAGAGGCCCGTGCCCAGCAGTGGGATAGTATAATGGGGTGATAATGATGATGATAACACTATGATATGTACAAATATTTATCACTTGTATACTTAGAATATAGGAAAATTCCCCCAAAAAGGTAAGCTGATTATTATGCTATGCAGAACGCATAGGTGTAAGCAATTTATATTTGTTCAAATGTAATTTATTAAACGCAATTCACTGATGATTCTAAAATTCATGTAACATATTTCTCTATAATTATATTCACTGAATCATAAATTATGACAGCGCATTCAGGCAATGTGCATGCAATAATTTTATACCCTCATATTTACTGTCCATAAAATATTAGTCCGTATTGATTGTATGTATGCAAAACACGTTGTTAATACGAAATACGTGTGAATAAGAGCCAATAACACGAATCGATATATTAGTTAGCTAAATATGCAGCTCAATTCTGACAGCTAGTAAGCATCATTCAGTAACGCAATACTGTTGAAATTCTAGGTATAGAATTAGACAATAAAAATATTAGTTGAATGGCCTATAATTCCACAATGTGAATGTTATTTTACCGGCATGATTTAATTATTGTGAACATTTTCAGAACTTTGTAGAAATTTCTAATATGAAAATCAACACTTTGCCGTCGTTTTTTGACCAAGATGTGAACTAGGTACCTAAGTATATGTTCTTAAACTGATATTAAGGATTAAAAGTAAATCAAAAGTATTTCGAAGAAAATTATTTTCGGGGAAATGCAAAAATTATAAATAAGGATATGATTTAAAAATTTAAAACCGCAATGTTAAATTAAAAAATACAAAGATTAATCTTTGTATTTTTTAATTTTCGACTTTTGATCTGAGTTGATTGCGCAAGGGTGCCAGACCCACAAAAAGAGAAGCCCCGGGTTATCTCCTTATCTCCCTACCCTCACTACCGGCACTGAACCTACATTTATTTGGTATACAGTACTGATGTAACTTTCAATGATCAAAGCAATAAAATTCAAATTCAAATTGTTTATTTGCGATAAATGGGTATTACAAATATTATCAGTTGTTACAATTGGGGTAGTAAGGTATCACCATATTTCAACCAGGTAGGCATGCAAAATGTCACTTAATTGTGCTATAAAAATACAGCTTCCACTTTCTATTCAAATAAATATCACTCAGTAAATACCTTATTTGTTACAAAAGGTAACGGAAAACCTCTTGATATACGATCATTATTGTTAGATATGACTGTGTTCAGTGTAGCGCATCGCAATGCTAAGAACAAAGTACTGTCGCGTCGGAATCTATTTGTCCCAACTGTCACTTTTTATCTCCCCCCCATCGTAAAGAAACAGTTAAAAATGGGAAAATAAGTAACGAGGATTGAAAGGAAACGGTAGGGGGGCCGATCCATTTGTTTTTATTTACGTTAAGAGAAAATTTTCCTAAGTATGCAAATTTATATCTTGTTGTGTGAACACGAGTTCCATCAAGACATCGTACGGCATTATAGGTGTTGTGCTGTCCTATATTCATTGTGATTGTAATGGCGGCATAGTTAAGTACTCGGTAAAAGACTGTGCATAAGTAGTGATTGTGTATCGTAATAATGCATTACGAATGTGTCCTTGGTGGAAGTGTGGGCAGACTTACGTTCGATTTGAAGGGTTTGGTCGGTATCTACCGTAGGTTTTAGGCAAGTTACAGGCATGACGCCATCAAATAGTGCTTCATACTATAAGTAGCTTCCATATGGGCAGGAATCGCGATTGCCTGCGCAGGAGGGATTGAAACTGAGAAAATTTTCTGTAGGTACATATGTTTAGCTACATTTTCGAATTGGTTCAATAACAATTCAGTGAAATAATGGAAATTTGACTTGTGCAAGAGGAAAATTTTACATTTGCAGGTACTTATTGGTATTTTTATATAATACTACGCTTGAATAATGCACCTAAATATTTCTTAGGAATCGCACTACATACAAAAGTACGCGTTTATTGCGCACACGTTAACAGACAGACCAGACGAAATGCTGACTTAATTTTACTACATCCTTCTAATATTATAAATTCGAAAGTGTGTATGTTTCGTTTTCACGCTATAATGGCTGAACCGATTTTGTTGAAATTGAATATAGACATATTGAACCATGGAGACGGACATAGGCTACCATTTGTTGCAAAAGTTAAACTGGGAGGCATTGTAGGTTCACTTATTGGGAGGGTAGAAGTTTTAGGCCACAAATCTAACTCTTGGAAGTAAGAACGCATGCGCTGTAATAATTGAGTGCTGCGCATGAGCTATCTGCCATGTGTTTATATCTGTCAGTACTGTCGCGTCATACATATTGGCAAAATAAAGTAAATATTAAAGTATCCGTACAATAAAGATTTGTGTAACCCCGAATATAACGGACGCGAAGCCACGGGCAAAAGCTAGTAGTCAAAACAATCTAACGGTGCTGCTGATGCCGCTGATGGCAATAGTATTTATTCACCATTCATTATTTTTACTATTAAATAATGATAGTTTAATTAATTAATTTCGACATTAATACGCTTTATATGTTTACAAGTTCAAAGAATTTCTAGAATTTCCACAATTTTATATCAAAACAAGTCACAAAAATCATGTCCAGAAAACGCAACTAATTTATGTGATTGTTCCAATTTATTACATTTTTATTGTCACTAATAACATCCATAAATAAATGATCGCATCAAATTAATTAGTTAGAAAGCCATAGAAATAATTTATCACTTGTAATTTATGCGTTGGACATTTTATTAGAGCCTAATAAATCTAAACTTGGTGACGATTTTTATGGTTTGTATTGAACAATATCAGCGATAGCCTAGAGGAAAGACCGACAGATTGCTACGCAAAGGGTCCGGGTTCGAATCCACGGCGCGCACCGATGACTTTTCGGAGTTATGTGCGTATTAAATTGTTAATTATCGCTTGCTAATCGGTGAAGGAAAACATCGTGAGGAAACCTGCATGTCTGAGAGTTCTCCATAATGTTCTCGAAAGGAATGTGAAGTCTGCCAACCCGCACTTGGCCAGCGTGGTGGACTATGGCTTACCCTTCTCATAATGGGAAGAGGTCCGTGTCCAGCAGTGGGACAGTATAACGGGCTGATGATGATGATCGAACAATACTTTTGTCCTGATTCCGACGCATAATGTCAATTCAATAGTCGGTTTTACCAGTATACATTATTTTAAATAGGTATGTATCACTTTACTGGGGCCCAATTCTCCTAAATAAATATAGTTTCGATATCATGTCAGTGTCATACTTACGTCACAAAAAGCGTATTCTTCTAAATTATCTGATAATTGAACGAAGTTGTAACGAGATCGTAAATTGAAACAAGTGTCAAAATATGTGTCAACGACGAACTTTTTATTTCAAATTATACGATAATGACATTAAGTTATCAGAATACTGCTTCTGAGTCAATTCAAAATATAATACCAATGTCATATAATAATAAGAGAATTGGCCCCCAGATGTATCTTTAAAAATTTGGTAGCTAACACTTATTAAAATCTATAATTTCTAGCCCTAATATATCTGGGGATTTGGCTTCTTGACGCGCGCAATATGTTTAGTCCGTTTAGTTTAGTCCACTTTTGGCACGCTCTAGTTAGTGGTTATGGGATGATCATAGCTAAAGCCAATTTTAATTCCATACTGCGAGTCGTAATATCTTAATATATAAAATCCTTGCGTTACTGACTGACTGACAGACACGCTACAGCCGAAACTATTGGGCGCAGGAAGCTGAAATTTGGCATGTATGTTCCTTGGGGACCGTAGGCGCGCACTAAGAAGGGATTTCCCGAAATACCCACGGAAAACAGATAAATTAAAAAAAATATGCAGGCGTAGCTGCTGGCGTCCTCTAGTGTAAATATGAAACCTAAGATTGTCTACGAAATCGTATAAAATTCGATTCGTTTCATCACAAAATTGATTTTGATTAAAACCTTATTCTATTACTAGAACATGCAAAGTATCCATTAAGCGACAGTATCCCAGAGGCTGTTCGATTGGCCTTTCAACGCAAAGGTCATCGGTTCGCTTCGCTGAGGTGACCACGCTCTTGCCACATTCACCTCAGCTGAACATTTATTTCAGATTTTAACACCGGTTCTTAGGTAAACAATTTTAATGAAAATATCTTTGTAGTGACTAAGACTTTAATATGATAAAGTGTTCGATACTTATTTGCTCAAAGGATTAGCAAGACAAGAGTGTTTAAAATTTTGTTGCTCCTGCAATTTCGATAATATTATAAATATTTTTAAAGGACATTCTGACGAATATTTAACTACTTTTAATGTTTAAAGTAGACTTTTTCAGTTCGAAGGATTCGAGTGATCGTCACAATATATATATATACTAGAGGACGCCAGCAGCTACGCCAGCAGCTACGCCTGCATTTTTTTTAAATTTACCCGTTTTGGTCGATCTCGTGGGAATTTCGAGAAATCCCTTCTTAGTGCACCCCTACGGTCCTCAAGTAACATACATGCCAAATTTCAGCTTCCTGCGCCCAATAGTTTCGGCTGTAGCGTGTCTGTCAGTCAGCCAGTAACGCAAGGATTTTATATATTAAGATTACGACTAATTTGGCTCGGCAATTCTCATAACATGACTTATCATCATTACCATTTTCATTACAAATAACTAACACACATCAATATCGTATTGCCATAGCACTCACAAACTGATTTTAATCAGTAGACGTAGGATAAGTGCTTAGCCTATCTTTTAAATGACTTTCATGGGTAGATTTATAGTTTTACACTAACAAAAATACAGTATGTGCATCCTCTTCAATATCATTTAATAGGCTTGTGTCCACTAAGAATAAATCGGTTTGATTGTAGTATTTATAGATTCATTATGATTTTAAGATGTCAATAAAGATTTTTATTTATTATAAAAAGGTAAGATTAATGTTATTTTTAGGATTCTAAAACTAAAAATAATGTATTTATTCTTGTGACAGTGAACACCATTCAGAGAGCATTAAGTCAAACAGTATGTCCGCCATTCATGTTGTTGACGTTTTAGTAGTAAATACAACTAAAACGTCAAACTTTCTACCTGTCAAATCGAATATAACAAAATAACTGGGTACATAAGACCAGACTTCATTCACGGTTTGTTTTTTTTTGTACTTTGTGATATCACTCAACCGCCGTGATAGTTTACAGCGTTTTCGTGTGAAATTCAAAAAGGTTTTTAAAAAGCCGTAATTAGGAATGTTGCTGATCGATTTTTGAAGAAAAAATCAGGTATTTAAGTTTAACATCTAATAAAGGAACGAATCAATCGCTAATTACATTTTAGGACACAAGCCTATTCTTCACCCACTGGTACATTTAGGCATAAATTATATTAATTGTCATTTACCACAAGCTCTTCAGTGGCCATCAATCAATTGTATAGTTAGAAGGGCGACGCTCCACACACATGGGAAATGTCAACGGGTATATTCAACTAATTGGTGTCGTGTGTGCTTGTCATATTGTACTCGGTTGTGGATAAATATTGTATGGGATAGGTACTGTTTGATGATTGAATAGTTTAACAGGTTGGCAACAGTTTAGTTGTTTTTATATTGGAATCCACCATTTTAATGAGTCTCCACTGACTCTCATCACACTATGACAGGGATATCAATAATGCACATAGAAAAAACATTTCCTAGATAAGTTTGTCGTCTTATCAAATTTATGTTATATGTAAAAACTGTGTAACAAATAACCAGCTTTAACATCAAATTTGCTTTCTTTTGTGCCACCAATTGAGTTCAATATTTAATTAAAGCAATCGACGATGAGTTTTTTCGTTCGTATAAAAAGATAACTTATCTATACATGTACGAATCACTTGATGATGTTTGATCATCAATCGAAGAACAGATAACCAGTAGCACCGGATAATTTACATGACTCTTGTCATACGTTAACAACAATTGATAAACTGCCCCAAGCACAATGAAACTTAACAACAGCAATTTACTCGAGCTATCGGTCAATCAACCGACCTTCTAATATGCAGTACGTACTCAACATTAATCGTAGATATCTACACGATAATTATTATCTCTCTAGAATAATCATAATGTAGGTATTTATGACTATCTTGTAAGAATCGAATCTACTATTACTTTACAGGGGTGACTTATTGATTACAATGTTTTACAAGTCCTACATATAAATAGTCTCATTGCTGGGCACGGGCTTATTCTCGCCATGAGAAGGGTAAGACCATAGGTACAGGTTCACAACGTCTTTTCAAGAACATTATGTAGAGCTCTCAGATAATTATGGAGGTTTCCACACAATGTTTCCCTTCACTGTTACGATGAACGTGATATTTTAAGTATCATAAGTCAAGATAATATTTAATAGACCATAAAAGACAAATATCGTGAACTCATAATGACAAAGTAAGCAAACAACCTTTTAAACGAACATTTGTCCCATTACCAAATCATAATAAAGCCATATTACTAGTAAAACAAACAAATCTGTATAAACAAATATAAAATATAAAAGTGGAACACAACAAGGTCTCGGACGTAGAACACTTGTTCTAACGCAACCCCGCACTTGTTTATTCATTCATGACGATTTATACCATCCCCCTGAAGAAATGGAACAATAAATTGTTTACATTACTAGTGGGAGGTACCTTGTGTAGCTGACATTTACATTCTGTTACCTTAAAGATTAAAAGGTTATTTAAAATTAAGTCGGTATCAAATTTATTGGTACTCTATACGGTTTAAATATTGCTGAGCCGAAAGTGTTAATAGTCCAATAAACAATACAACATGTGAATGTTACTGAAAACGAGTGATTACCACAATTTGCTGCCATGCTACAGGGAGAATGTTCAGCACATTAAATCTTACATCTATTCATCTATTAAGTAGGGATAAATCACATTGCGATAGCCCCAGTGGTGTACGTAACGGACTGCCGAGACCATGGTCTCGAGTTCGATCCCCAGGTACCCCGTGCACACATCTCTGACTTTTCGAAGTTATGTGTGTATTAAGAATGTTAATTATCGTTCGCTTAATAACGTGCCCGGTAGATGGCAATAGGCTACCGAAACATACTGGCGAACCCTACCCCTTCGGGGATAAAGGCGTGGAGTTATGTAATGTTGTTAAATCACATTGATCATAACGAAAAAAAAAATATAATAAAATACCAAGTGACATAAAACTTGATAATGCAGGAACATTTAGAAGTAGATTGAAAAATGTCTTGACAAATAAATGCTACTTACTACACCATTAATGAATTTTTAAATGATGATAATGTATTATAATTTTGATAGATCTAGTAATTTTATTTTTACTTTGAGACATTTTTTTATTTATTTTAATGATTTGATATTTGACATTGACGTACTGTTTTTTAGTTTTTTGGCTTTTTGTTACTGACATTTTATATTTGACATTTTTAATATTTCATGATCAATTCTATTTTTTTATTATTATTGTATATTTTTTTTTAATATATAATTATCTTTTAAATACTTGAATTACAATGCATGTAATATAATAATTATGTTCTCAAACAAAAATTCATACCCCTCTTAAGGCAGATTTTGGTGATACCAATTAATTATCTGTGTGAACCTGTAAACCAACCAAAATGTGATGGATTAATAAATGATTTGATTTGATTTGATTGATTCTCCTTCGAACAACGATAAACTTACATAATACGAGTCAACGTGCACTCGCACCTACCCGAAATATAAAGAATTTATAAAATGTATCTAAAAAGCCATCATTAAGCAGACTTAATAAAATTTTGCAGCAAACAAGAATCGTACATTTTTGCTGCAAGGTTACCGTGCTACAATTTAGCGTTATAGCCTCAACATAATCTGTGCCAGCGGGCAACAAGACAAACTCCTATTATCTCACTACACAACGTCCACACAAGTTTTACACCACAGCAAAGCATAACGATTAAAACTTTAATATCGTGAAATGAACACGTTTATATAAAACTTTTAGATTTAATACAGATATTGTTCACTTTATTTACATAAAAAGTTATATTCTCTTGCACCGGCAATGGTCGGATTGTTAGCGGGATAAACTTGGAAAATTGTGTAAACTCGTCGCTAGCGGCAAGGTTTGTCGTATACATTTACTTTCCAAAGTAACAGAAAATATTTATCCTACCTAGTTGTCAAAATCTTGGGTCGTATTTGATAAAAGCATTAAGCAATTAATTAAGATTTTATCTTGGGTTTCTGTTGAATTGTTATATTATCGTAGAGTACTTCATTTGTTGAAGATGAAATTGGAATACTTGAGGTAAGTGAGTACGGTACGGATTCGGGATTACCTATTTATACTATATTGTTACGATTCAATCCCGATCCTTAAAGCATTGGTCAAAGTCAAAGTACCAACTAGTGAATTTTCCTATTACCTGCGCAAAAAGAATCACAGGGTCTACTAATTGTCCAGTGAGTACACAGCAAGAGTACACCTCTTATTATATTATTTTACAGGATCTCATGCCAATGGGCTTTATATTTAACCAATCATCATCATCAGCCTTTAACAGTCCACCGCTGGACTAGGCCTCTCCTTTGAAAGGAGGAATTGGCCTACTATACCACGCTGGCCAAACGGGTTGGTATAGGGTTTGTATCAAGTTTTCCTTCTCTTACAGTGCTGTCCTCAGCATAATATGCTCCCTCTGGCAGCTCTTACGACACCCATGGGATGATATGGGGTGGTGACAATCCGTATTCTTAATCCGTCACCACACGGAATATTTAACTAATAGCTTGAGTTAAATAAAAATGTACGAGATACTAATTAAATAAGAAAAAATGGTACTATTTCCAAAAACCGCTGTGACTTGAATATAAGCGCGATTCTCATTGAAATACTATCAGATGGTCCAATAGCTCGAACCACGCTGGTAAGCATATCAAGTATATTTGTACCCATCTTCTCTTGCAACTTCACACAGTTTCCACACAAAGAAACCATTGAACATCGTCTTACAAAGCATTGCATTAAGAGAACGGGCAGAGACAGTCCAAAAAACAAGCAACGGCGACCAAACCGCAGCCTGGGGCTGTCTGCGAAGTTAAATTGAATCCTCGCAAAATGTCACGAGAAAATTTGGGACGACCAAATTGTTAAAACGTAATATACGTTTTAGCATAATAATATAATCCATTATTTACAGAGCAATGCTATTACAATATATTAGTACCTACTTTGTCTTTTATGCCTTTTTACAGTGAGTTTTATTGCCCGTTCTTTCTCATGGTTCGACGCCCTTGCTTTGCGAACGTGGTAGTAAATGTAGAGTCTTTAAGTAATTATTTTATAAACTTATTATTTTGACGTTGATTAGCCTCACATTGTCCCTCAAATGAATAAATGATTTTGACTTTGACTAGATAATGTTTCGATGTAGCGCAGGATTTAGCAATGCATCAGCCTGAAAGTAATAAACTCACTAGTTGTTTTTATAGATCTTAATCTCCTAGAACCTACTAGGTCCTAGACATGAAATGGGAGGTGCATCACGACTGGCAGTTTATTCGAGGACATAACAGAATGTTAAATAGATACGGTAAAGTCGTCTCACTTTTTAGTTCCGTCGCAGTCGATTTATAAAAGTGCGACCATTTGCCAACCTGTCGTCGGCAAGTCCGTACTTTTTCCATTCAACGTCATTTGTTTGAACTCAACACTGCAGTGTAGGGTCTTAGTTTTAAAATACTTTTGTATTGTATAAAGATTGAAAGGTATATAACGTACGTACCTATATCAACATAGACAATGCTTTGTTAATAATTACTACACAGTGCCTTCTAAAATAGACATATCTATCTAACAAAATATGAATCATAATTCATAAATGAGAAGAATATGTAAAATCTTCTTTGATGTTATGCTTGTAGTTTTAAGACTAATCCTTCCAACCTCATACCGATACTGTATTAACCCCTCCCTATAGCCTAGTCAGCAGCGGTTTATTTATCAGAACACCAGTGCCGTAGCAAGGTCTGTCCACTGTCCTAACAGCACAGGGGACAGATTCTAAAGGGCAAAAAGAAGTCCCAGCCAGGCCAGCCAGCCAGGCCGGACACATATTTAATTTTTTAAGGTCACAGACCACAGTTATTGTAGCTTACACCCGGTGCTTAAAATCTAGTTACAGCTCTGTGTAACACACAGAATTTTGAGACATTCGTGAAGCCTTGCTGTATCCGAATAAAGACATAATTATTAATCAGCGAATTCATCAATGTTACCTTCCAAATCGAATTTGTGTATGAACGGCCGTTCAGTCAGCGGTACGTGGGAATTGACCGAAGAGTTTATTTACAAGCTGCCGACGAAGACTTGGCCGCCCCAAGCGTGTGTGCTTCATTTCAACATGTTTGTGTGAGCATGCTTAGTCGACGATTGACAAACAAGAAATAGCTCTTGTCTGTAGTTCTCCTGGTAAGCTAGTATGTTTCGACCAGCTTCGAGTGAAGATAGTATGCTCACAAAGACCAGACTAAATAGTATGCTTGAAAAGCTTAACATCTCAATTGCGCGCTGCTTAGTCTGCAAGTTCCTTTAGAACATATATGGTCTTTCTGTCAGTACTCTACTTTGCCAAAATAATCTCCCTAGATATCGATTCGCACCAAGATTTACTAGTACCTACGATATGCAGGCCACACGATGTTGATAAGGAGTATATTACATACAGGTTTGACACATAAAAGATCGATTCTACAGATCTCACCTATTGCCAGATTTCCAAATATTTCCAATAATGATACATACATAATACATGCCATAAAAGCATCATGCAGTCGAAGCTAAATCCTTAAGGCGTTATTATAAATAACAATTTCATACAAGCTTTTTCGAAACGCATAAATATTTACACTACGGAATGCTCGATTTATTGATTAACCTAAAACGGGGTTAAACAAACTAATTAATCACTTTTTATTCCACGGCTGTCAACAAAATAAAATACGACCAAGAAAAATAAAGCGGCAGATTAATAAGAAACTCATAATAGCGATAAACAGCTTCTGATAATTATAATAACGATTATATCGATATCAATTTATTCTCTCTTTACGCGGTTTGTAAGAAAATTATTAACTTTTATAACGCTACGCCCCGTTCGAATTAAGAAGAAGTGTCGATTAATTTGGGCCTGATTAAAGGCTTATGAAACAATTTTCACACGCATTTCGTCTTATAATAAACTTCGGAAATGTCTAATATTGTTGAGAGAGGAAGAGAAAAGTTTCATCACCATTAAAGTAATATATTGTAATTCGCGGCGCAAGAATTTCCGATTAGTCGTCGTTTGTAAAGTTAAATGAATATTGGTTTGTAATTGAATTTGAATTGATGGTAATGGGTGGTTCGAGATCGCTCACTATTGTGTCTTAAAATAGATGTTGAAATAACATACAAATCTAATCCTAAGCCATTTGCTATAAATAGACGCAAATGTAGTCATAGCTAGACGTCTAGACTTGAGTAGGGATAACAATTATTATAGCTAGATTATATCAGTTATGTTGTCACGTTTCACGTCACGGGAACAATTCACCTAATGATCGTGTTTGTTCAACGTCAAGTTCGGATTGAATCACATGAGCCACTTTGTGTGATCCACGAATTGTTTCATACTCGGATTTCTTTGTATCCATTGATTGGATATTTGTAGTTTGTCGCGATATACATACAAACATACATAGACTCACGCCTGTTTCCGGGAGAGGTAGGCAGAGACTACGGAACGCCATTTGCAGCGATCGTGACATACCTCTCTTGCTTCATTCACTCCCATTAAGTTTCTCATGCATGCTCTTCTGTTTAGGGTACTTCTGATCTGTCCTTTTTTTAGGATGTCTCCAATCTGATCAGAGAACGTCCGCCTAGCTTCCCCTTTGTCCTGTCCCAGTCACACTTGCCTTATATATCTTCTTTGTCAATATATCGTCATCCATCCTCTCCATGTGCCCCAACCATCTTAACATGCCTTTGTCAATGCTTGTCACTGCATCTTCTTTCACCCCACATTTCTCTTAGCACACAATTCTTTACTCTAAGAATTATAAATCACTGCTGACAATGAAAATATTTGGCCAAGACCTATACAATCAAGCCCCCCGGCCTACAATAGTTTATTGCCTATAAGATTATTAACAATAGTTAATTGCCTATAAGATTAACCTCATAAACTATGCTTTACTCTACCTAGGAATCAAAGTGGTACCTCAAGATAGTACTGAACGTAAACACATGCCACCGACAATACCAGCTACCAAAAGCTATAACCGTAGGCAAGGCATAAAAAGGTCTCACAATTGATAATAAAAACCTGTTTTACGATATTTAACGTAAGGTACACACAATATTTCGTGGACGAACGGGCGCGAAATGAGTTTCCATCAAAAGATATCGTATTCTAAAGCAAATTCTCTATTGTTGTCCGTTCAAATAAAAGGACGAGGAAATGATAGAAATGGCTGCTTCTACAGATAACAATGAAACGGTGACACGCCTAATGTATTTTTTCTTCGCTACGCTTGTTTATGGGTGTGACAATATGAGAATTTTGACCTGGCCGACTAAGGGTGAGTAATACAATAACGGGACAAATTGCACTGTGAATCAAAAGCGTTGGTTTATCATGGTCATTTATTGTTATAGGTCAAAATATACCTCAGGCAAATATGTTTTAATATATTTAAAAAGTAACCTCTCCAGGCCTTTTCACTTTCCCTCGATTTAATTGAATTTTAGGCCTTTTGGGAGCAATCCTTATCAAAGGACTCAAACTCAACAATATGATTGACGAAGGAAAAAATACTCTGAGAAAAACTAGAGTAAAGATCTGAAGAATAAACTGACGTACTAAAATACGAATCAAAAGAAAGCTCATGCCGTCGGCATTTTCTCTTCCCAACTGAAACGAGACAGAAAAATATATTTATATTTTACGTGGATTTTTTACGAAGGAAACACGAATTCAGTCAAACCGATCCCAGTAAGGTTCCAAAACTAGCAAAAGTGAAGGACGTACGTCAGGATCTTTCTGCTATTATATCCTTACTCATTTACGCACACGTAAAGAGTACCCTAACGGTAAGAGTGTAAGCGACTGCTAGGTCGAAGGTCGCGGGTTCGATTCCCGCTCAAGTCAAACATTTGTGTGCATGAACATGGATGTTTGTCTTGTTCTGGGTGTTTCTATGTATAATGTGTATGTATTTACAAAAAAAAAGTATATAGTATGTTTATCCATTATCTAGTATCCATAGTACAAGCTCTACTTAGTTTGGGAGTAGATAATGTAGTGTGAATGTGGTAGAATATTATTATTCCACTTGTAACAATCCTAAATAATTCTTAACGTCTACAACTACAGCCTTTAGCAGCCCACTGCTGGACATAGGCATCTCCTAACTGGCGTCATAATGGCATTGTGGGTCAATAGGATGATTCTGTTTACTATACCACGGTGGCCAGTCGGGAATGAGGTTTAACGTCTAGTTTTCTGTCTATGCCCTAAGATACTATTAGCTTCATATACATAGTTTTTATTCTTTGAACGACAGAGTAAAGAATTGTGTGATAAGAGAGTGCTGTGGGGTAAAAGAAGATGTAGTGACAACCATTGAGAAAAGTATGCTAAGATGGTTTGGACACATGAAGAGGATGGATGACGAAAGACTGATCAAGAAGTTATATAAGTCAAATGTGGATCTAACAGCAGTAAGGGGAAGACCTAGACGGACATTCTCTGACCAGATTGGCGACTACCTAAATAAAGGACAGGTTAGAAGTACCCTTAACCGAAGAGCATGCTTGAGAAATTTGATGGGAGTGAATTAAGCAAGAGAAATATGTCAGGATCGATGCAAATGGCGTTCCGTAGTCTCTGCCTACCCCTCCGGGAAACAGGCGTGTGTCTAAGTATGTACCTAGTGTTTTAAGTTGCCTCTTACGACACCCACAGAATGAAATGGACAAGTGACTTCTTAATCCGTCATTACACGGACAATATTCGCAACACTCGTGCAAAAGTCGCTAAGACTTGAATTTCTAACATACGTCGTTTCCTTTCTCATTCACACACACACATTCATCTGCGCGGTAAGGTTACGTATAGATAAACGGCGCGCAATTCGCATGCAGATAGGCGGTTGTTTGCGCGTAATTGTGCGTAATAACTGGAATGCAAATCATCGCGACCACACATTCATGAATGTATCTGGCACAGCGATTAACGAGATTGCGCCCTTATGCGGCTCAACCGCAAAGTAGCGGCTAACAAGTGTACGAGACACGCGTCGAATACGTCATTAGTGTGTAGGTACTATACTTTCTGTACTTCAGTGTACGGCATTATACGGTTGTAGTTTTGGGGTTTAACCGTTTTGTTTACAAGGCAAGAGATTATTATATATATTATTATGATGTATAACTAACTGTTGTCAATCAAAGAGGCCCCACAAATTTAGATATTGTTAAAATATTTCCTTCCTCAGTATTTTACCTTATTTTTCTACGCGAAGTCTAACGTAAAATATCTATCCTCGACTATAACTAATTTAAGCCAGTCGAGTCGTCGTAAAATTACAACTTTTTCATATCTTAGTTTGATGCATGTTATAAAACTTGTACAATAAACACAAATCGCGAAAGTTTAAAATCGTTAATTGGTTATCGCGGTTTTGTTCCCATCTCTCGCACAATGGCAAAATTCTATATCCACTAATTGGGGTAACGTAGTTACACTGGCAACCCAATACAGGTTGATTCCATCGCTCTTTGACAGTAGCCGTTCCCATTTCCGTCTCATCAAAGTTGCAGTTACATATGTGTCTGACTTTACGCTGAATCACCGAAACATGTATTGTGTCTGCGAAATGTGGGCCATTTCGGTACAATCATCACTTTCCAATTGTTTGTTTATTTCGTTTTTCTTGTGAGCGTATGGCGACTCTAGAGTCGGAGTTTTCAGATCGCCCGAAGGCCTCCCACATGGCCTAACGATCCTTACCTTTAGACAAGAACCGGGACCTATGGCTTTACGTGCCCTCCGAAGCACGGTAGCGCTACTTTCCAATATAGACTGAGGAATCGGCAATAAATGGAATAAATCGTTTGAACGAATATTTGTCTACTGATTTGATTGTGTGGCTTCAATTTTATGACCAAGGAATACTGCCACGAGAGCAGTCTTTAAGTTATTAGAATTTTATTACACAAGCACTTATTGACGAAATGATTTTTTGTATCATATCATTATCGTTATTCGAATTTGATTCGCGCCTTTTGTGACAAGGTTAGATCATACTGAAATGATGTGTGAATAATGAACTCTATTAATCATACAATGTGTAGTAAAACTGATCAAATAAGGCTAAGAATGTGTTTTGTTCTTAACGGCTACTGACAGTACTTACACAGCTACAGCTGGAGTAGTTATGACATTGGAGATTCGCCAACCTTAAGTTCAGGCAGTCGCATTAATAGTATCCTAAAATTCATTTTTGCCTGACACATTCTTAATTGAACTACTCACTAGTTAATTTTTGTCCGTTTAATTTATATAGGTAACTAGAGGACGCCAGCAGCTACGCCTGCATTTTTTTAAATTTACCTGTTTTGGCCGATCCCGTGGGAATTTCGGGAAATTCCTTCTTAGTGCACCCCTATGGTCCCCAAGAAACATACATGCCAAATTTCAGCTTCCTGCTCCCAATAGTTTCGGCTGTAGCGTGTCTGTCAGTCAGTAAGTAAGGCAAGGATGTTATATATTAAGAAGATATTCGAGCAATTATTTTTTAACGTTCAATTTAAAAAAAAAAAATGATTTCAAATGAAATTACTTTTGTGACTTACATAATTATTCTACGTCGTCCATGTGTAAACCTCCTGTGTGCTTGTTAAACATTCTTGACTTTCATAATTAACTATACTACATCACCCATGTTTGAACGAACGCGCTAGGCGTTCCTGTACACCCATGTGTTCAGCTAGCACCAGGCAGGTTAAGCCTAGGTTCTAGCACAGTACTGATAACGCAATACAAGTCAATATTTACCATAGTGCGTGTCCTTATCGTGTGGTATGTTGCCGTTGGGCTCGAGCCGGTCGAGGCACTCTTCCGAATAGCCGTTGTACGGCAGCTTGCCGCGCCCGCCGCCGTTCTGCTGACGCCCGCGGCACTCGCTGCTGTCGCCGTCCGGCTCGTCTTTTGTTGCTGCAACAATAAAAAAATACATGTTACTATCTAATATTACCTATAAAATCCTCACGTCAGTGACTGACTGACAGACAAAGCACAAACAAAACTATTAGTATCTAAACTAAACACACTATGCCGGAATTACGTGACCGAAGTTCCGCGGCTGTTTGGCATATTATATTCCTTGACGACCGTGGGCGTAGGTACCTACACTAAGAAGGGATTTCCCGAAACACCCGCAAAGCTTCGGGCATCCTCTAGTATATTATAAAACAAAGTCCCACTCTGTACATGCCTGTCTGTTCGCGATCTACTGAAAAACTACTGAACGAATTTTCCTTTCGGTTGAGTGATTCATGACAATGTTTAGCTGTAGATATAACTTGTAAGGGTTTTGTGTAAATTATATGTATATTAAACCTACGTGCGAAGCTGGGACGGGTTCATATAAACGAGGACTTTTTACTAATAAATCATAAAAAATAAAATATCCTCTTTGTATCCTTTAAAATAACATCTTAAAAACGAAGCAAAAATTGAATTAAACTTTGCATTGTGTTACTCTCTCTATGCGAACTTTCATAAAGCTTAAATGGAAAAATTGTTAAAGTTACGGAGCAATTCATTTTATCCCATTGACTACCGAAATTCATTTAGTGTTTCATGCGGAACGCCTCGTACAACACCGAAAATTAATTATGTACGAACACTTCACAGCGTAGGCATACACATATATATATTGCACAATAGTGGAGTATTTGCAGACGGTGTTCAAAGTCGAGATCATTAAGGGTCGACAAACGACACTCGGCCCTCAATTGAGAGAAACTTTACAAGAGCCCATTTCGACCAGATGAATTTAATAGCACCGTGAATCTAACAATGTGGCTAACTACAAATATTTATATACAGCTACGGCTATTAATCGCAGCGGCAATAATGACTATAGAAGGTCTCACAAAGAACTGAATACGAGAGTGAAGTTTACAAACTAGAACCCTCAAATAGGCTCGACAAACAGTAACGAGAAAAACGGACAGTAATTTGTCTGCATCTAGCAGCTCATTAGTGGAAATGGAAACCAGAGATGATGAGCAAAGATAGAAAGGTCCATCTTGACCTAAAAATGAGGAATAAAATGTTCAGGCGATAAAAAAGTACTTTTTTCTGTAACGAGAGCGGATTAGACTGCCGTACCGTAAATATGAATTAATTTCAGGATCATGATATCGCAAGAAATTTTCGTCTGTAACAATTTCATCATTGAGGTTGTAATATAAATTATGTATAACGATGTGCCAAATTTCACCGCGAACGAACTCAATTGTCGTACTTTGGTCGAGATCCGTTTTGACAGGTTAATTTATTGAATGGCATCGATGGATATATTGGGCATGAGTCGAACAGGGCATGTTATTGCGTTAACGTGTTCATAATTGAGTGCATTTTTTATTTCAACAATGATTTCGGGCTACCTTCATATTTCATTTTGAATTGAAACGGAAACAATATGGGATATATTTCAAAACAGGTCCTCAACATGACTCTAAATTTAGTCCCACATTAATAGTATTTTAGATCATCTGTCAAAGAAGGTAAGTATTATTTTTCTCAACTCGATATTTATTCTAAAAAAATTCAGAGGCAGGTCCTGCATAATTTTTGCGTCAAACTACGTATAAAACTTTTAAAACACAGACGATACCAAGACCAAGCTTTAAAGCACATTTTATTCACATTTCATAAAATTATAAAGTCGTATACTATATTTCTACAGAATACGTCTGACCTAATTCATTAATGAATTGTTGAATAACTCGGGATGAGGAACTAATTTGAATATAACAAGGCTGAAAGTGTCGGTGGCGGCGCCATGTTCAAAAGACAGGATATGAAGTGACAACTGGCGCTAAAGGGCACCAAACTTTAATTAGCTGCACCCAACTTCGTCTGCAAGTTGGGATGAGAGTTTCATTATTTTATATTGTGGTGATATATGTTTTGTATGAAGGAACTTTGAGTTCGGAACGTTCAGTAGATAAATTTTATTATTCACGCTATTTTATTAGTTAACAATATCAGTAAAGTGAAACAAAATTAAGTTTACTATATTCATTGTAATAAAATAAATGCGAAAAATTAAGACGCCAATACGACAGGTAGTGCAGATATTCTATATTTTTTAGCATTGAATACTAATTATTATAAATTGAAGGTGAACACCGCACATTCGAATAAATCCATAAAAAACGTTTTGTTAATTTTAGTTATGACGCCAAGTGCAACTAATAAGTATTCAATTCAATACGCATAGTGGCGATATTGTTTGAAACAAACTACACAAGCTCACACCTCAATAGTTCATGACAAATTAAAAGCACTATCTGTCAGAGTTCCAATTGCAAATTAACAAATTAAACGTACGGAACTTCCACATTAATTATACATTCTCCACAGTTTCGTGCACATCCAAAACAAGAAGTGAACATCTGGCGTTCAAGACGATGGATGCGGACAGACTTTCTTGACCGAAAGTATACAGCCATTCATCATTTTGGCGCCGTTAAGAACTTCATCGTAAAAGCCGTCAATTTAATACTTTATCCTTGTTCAGTTTTAAGTTGGTACGGAGAAAATATCATGAACGTATGGTACGTGTATAACTGTATACGTTTTATGTAAAATTTGCGTCGAGATAGCGAACACAACCCTGGCACAACGAGGCTTAACTTTTGTCTCAAACGCTCACAATTCACATGCAGCTGCTTTGCCGGGGACAGACAATTTCTATAGCACTATTTTACGTAGACACAGAGTAAGGCGACAACCGTTGCCCCCGGGGCGGTCGAGTTTAATTGAGACGCGGTTGTGCATTCCTCTTGTACGACTCACTTGAAACAATATCAGTCACACAATTTATTCTCTCTACAGTAACCACGTACAATTCATAGGATCAACTTCGGAGACTTGTTGCCAGCGGAAAATTTCTCGCCGAATAACTAGCAAGAATCAGATTACGTTATTGAAATAGTAACTGGCGAGTGTTCACACGGATAATACGTGCAAACACCCCATGAGTGCAGCGTAAATATGTTAACAAAACAATGGTTATTGGTTTTTTCCGGGTTGGATTATCGTGGGATTAGAAGTGAGTCGAGCAACAGCACGTGCGGGAGCGATAAGCCGGCTCTTATACATGGCATTGTTGAGAACAATGAGCGCGCCCGCTCGTGGCTTCGTGCCGATGCTAACGCTCCGTCGTCTTGATGCAATTAGATAGCTGACTATTGTTTCCGTGTTTTCACCTACGCGAGTTCCGCCACTCACTGTTTATCAACGTCACCGATCGATCACCACTTCCTCGGGACGGCTAAAGGATCGTCTGTTATTCGTCAAGTAAGATTGCAATTTGGGAAGAGTAAATCTTTGCGAACTAAATTAATCGTAATGGGAGATGATTGCCAATTTCGCGACAGTTTGAATTAAAGTTAGGGTAAATTCGCAGCACCCTTTGCTCGGTGTGGAATTATGTTTCTCATCAAGACAGCTATCTCGCATCAAGTGGCAGTCACGGATGTAATAAAGCGTAGATTTGCTCGGGGCTCGAGCTCCGACCAACAAAACGACTATTCCGCCGCCGCATTACTGCTAGCTACGTTGAATAACAGGGATTCCTGCACACACGCACAATCACAGCTATTTCTTTTGTAAAACCGAGTCTTTGTCTCGAAAGTTAAAATTAAAGCAAACTTGTAGTGTCGTTACAAGCCCATAATGTCGACGTGACTCATAAAGTATAACACGGCGATCACGAGCGTAACTCGGAAACTTCGCCTTGAGGTCATAACACATAACCTACGTGTTTTATTGTAGTACGAAACAAAGGCTAGGTACCGCACACGAAACATGTTTGAAAACGCTACATAAACTACCACCTACAAGTTTGTATTAAATCTACATGCTACTTAAATATTTGCTTAACCGTAGCCGTACGTAAATTACTATTCCCCGGTTCGTATTATTACAATATTTAATGATTATATCCCGAGGTACTAAACTTGTTAATTTTACAGCAAATACAGGGTGTTGATTTGCATTTGCTAAATATTTTAAGGGGTGAATATACTACTATAACTGAATACAAATACATGAAAATATAAGTCACTAAAAGTTTAAAAACTTTTCGGCATCATACACTTTGAAAATTAACTCGGTGTATTAACCGCCGCCGCCGCTCAGCTGATCGCCATTGCAGGTGCCTAACACACACAAGCACATTTAACTATAGTGACTGCGCGATTCAGTATTATTTTGCACGATTTAACAGTTTATTCTGATTTACTATCCAAGTAACATTTAATGAAAATAGAGTTTTATATCATCGCACACTGTTTAAAATTAATTTGCAAATGCATAACACCTTGTATACTGTGACGGTTATAAGCGAGGATCGTTTCGTCTCAACTGGATGTCGGGCGACCACGAGACGAGACGCTAAACCGCATTTAATATCGAAGATGGTGTCCTATTACGGAAATGAATAAACTGACCGACAACGACCTTGCACACATTGCGGTTTAATACATTCTAAAAATACATGTATCATCGTAATAGCTCCACACAAGACAGGCGAGCTATACTAGAGTAGCTATTCAAGTGGAAAAAATATATTCAAACGGAGCTAGACGTACAAAAATATGAGATCGCTTCGCCGCCATAAAATACTAGGCTGTCTCAACAAAGGAGGCTTCTATTTTGTATGTGAGCTCGGAGCCAATTTGTTTTCTTGTTCATAAAATGTTAATCTTTAAAATATTGCTATTGCACAAAAGATATGACCGTGCAGTATAACAAATAAAGCAATATAGAAATGTATCGAGGAAATTGTGATGGAACTATCGCAACGTAAATCAAATATGTTGACACGAGTGGCGCAAAGAGTCAAATGGTCATCTGCCTAGTGTTTGAAATGTGTAGTTTTAAACTGGATGTCAAAAAAAAATGTACGCGCATGCTTTATATTTTTTATTTTTTGTTTCATTTTGGAAGACGTGATGTTTTCTTTCTAGTCGAAACAAATTTATAAAAAATGCTCTCATTATAACATTACAGGCACCTTTCTTCTTGAACATGCTATGAGCGCGTCTTAAAATACAACCTCTTTATATTTCCATAAAGCAAAGCAAAAATATTTTAAAAAATTAAATCTCGTCGCGCTAGCACTTTCATGATAACAATATTCCCTCAATGGACGCAACAAAGTGTTTGCAGCAAAAACACCCATCTACACGGCATCGCAGACACGGGCGTCGTACCATAAGTGATTACATTTTTACTTAGTTTAATATCAAGATGAGTACCTGCAATATTGCATATTATTTTTTGAAGATGAAACTAGCAAACAAGTTACGGTTAGGTACTGCATTTGCATAAGATTTTTGTCAACAATGAACCTTTTTGGAAGCATTTTACGATGGGGGTTATTTAAGGTTGTAATATAAAGAAGTATAATTTGTCGCGATTCTATTCAAACGAATACAAATATCCACATTTAATTAAATTCATTACAGCGTAGTGATTATTGTAACTAAGGCTTGAATTCTTATAGAGGTGGATGAGTGACTGCAAATTAAAATGGAAGAGGCACTAATATTCAATCTTTTACAATTCTGATAAAAAAGCTTTACTTAAAACCAAAGTCTTATATGTATATCGATGTTTTAAATGCGTCGCTGTAGCATTTATGGCATCGATATATAGATAAGAAATAAGTATCTAAGTCGGCCAGTTATGACAACTCATTTTATGAAGATCAACAAATTTCATTATATAAAATAAAAAAAAGGCTTGGCTCTCCTTAACCGAGGACGCAACTAACCCAACTTAGGACGCTCAACGAAGCAAGCCTCAGACTTAATTGAGGATCCCCATCCCTTCTACGTCATTTAAAATTACTCGCCTACAAAGAGCCGACTACCTACAAATTAACTAACAAACCAGGAACTTTAAACTATAAACGGGAAAACATTTTAAAAGAAAATAGGAAATGCTCGGTGGTAATTTTTTTACTCATTAGCAAGTTGCCGAGGAAACTAACGAACGGTTCACGTTACTTGATGGGAAGGCGCTACTTCGTAAGTCTTTCTTTTACTTTTAAGTAATTTAATAAAAGGCAGCGATAGCGTAGTGGAGATACTAACAGATTACGCAGAGTTTTGGTTTTAAACACACGGCGCGTACCACTTTTCGTTTTGAAGAATTTAAGAAGTGCTTATTAAATAGTTTATTATAACTTGCGAAACGGTGAAGGAAAACACTGCTAGGAAATCTGCATGTCTGAGAGTTCCCCATATTATTTTTTATAGAGTGACGCCTGTATCCCCGATGGGGTAGGCAGAGGTGTAATATTAGGTACACCCACATTTCGCCATGAATTTTAGGTCCCACGTAATAGGCGCGAGCCTATTGCCGTTACCGGGCACATTACCAGACTCCGTGCTGCTACTGAGAATTTGGGAACACCCAGCAACACTTTTCCCGACCCGGGAATCGAACCCAGGACCTTCGATCAGCAGTCGCATACGTTATCCACTGGACCACGAAGGCAGGCAGAGTTTCCCATAATGCTCACGAAACACATGTGAATTCTACCAACCTGCATTTGGTCAGCGTGGTGGACTATGGCTTAGAGAACGTGTATGTATAATGTGAAGAGCCTGTGCCTAGCAGTGCGACAGACCATCAACTAGGTTCATGATGAATATAATAGAAGAAAAAATATGTAAACAACGTAGCAACCGAAGCAAGATGTATCAATATTCATTATGTCGTCGGAGGCAGTGACTTGTTGAAGTTTGAGTAGGGTTAGACACACGTCACCGTGTCAAAAACGACTCGATTTGGATCTCATTAAAATATGGATTTGCGCACATCAGTTTTCGTTATTATCCACAGATTTTTTTCTGCTCTAGTGAATAATTTTATGAATTGCTTACGCTTTAAAACATATACTTATATCGGTGAAGATACAGACGAACGGGACGACTGATGCAAACAGATTACGCAGAGATCCGGCTAACTAAACAATTTCGTAAGAAGGTATGAGAATGAGACGAAAAGCTCAACACTATGAAGCTAGATTTAACCCGAGAGTCAACAAACCATGTCCTTGCTTCAACAACTAAATAATTCGTCGTCTTACCCCAAGTGCCGAATTCTTTTAGTATTAGCACCAGAGGCGATACTTTGAAGAAATAGACCATCAATGGCTTAGTTGATGATAAAACACGTTTTGTCGAAGTCGCGTTTTCAAATCCTGTACTATGGTGTAGACTTTAGCATTAAAAGAGCTCAAAATATGTAATGACGTACTGGGACGGTGCCAAATATCAAAAACCCATGTTACATTCGCAAGATGAAACCCAACTATACTCGCTAGTTATACAATTATACATACTACATAATTATTCTATCTCGTATTACATCTGTCCGGAGTATCCTTAATTATGGATAGGACGAATGTAAATGTTATTCCATTTCCCCGGCAGTAAATTACTCGACCAAATGAAATTAAACCATATAGAGCTACGTTCACACATGACACATATATGTACAGTACTCGCCAAACTTTATGGCCGCTCCGAACCTAGCCGCATTGCGCTGCGCAGAACACAAAATCAGGTATCAGCGGGACGTACGCGGGGCGTGGAGGCAAGGCACGCCCGCGCGCGCTGTCTTCCACCCGCTAGCGTCCTCGCCTCCCGCGCGTTAGTGTGAGTGTGCTACGTTCGTACACGACTCACATAATCGCTGAGCTCTGACAGTATCGTCGCGTTTAAAATAGTTTCGTAGTGTTACTTCTTTATTGTTTCTCGTTGCTATAGTTGTTTCTTGTTGTTATTTGTACTGATATAGTTACCATTGTCATTGATCATGCCTTGCGGTCGTTTTAATGTTTTACGTCGCCAAACACGGAAAATTGTGTATGACGTAGTAACGTTTATGAAGAAGGAAAGAAGTCTAGGCTTAAAAGTCCCTTCACCTAACTGAATTTACATTACTCGAATTTGATTGAATATGTAATTAAACAATATAAGTATATAAGTTTTTGGGCGGTAGGTGTCAAAAAGTTAACAGCTGATAAAAATTATCAAGTTTTTATTTAATTAATTTATAGTATAATAGTGAGTTTAAATTGTTGTATTATCTCAGAAAATACAGTACTTACATGAACAGTATTGTTTATGTAACAAACATCCAGTAAACTACACCACCTGCCAGCACTTACATACTCACTTCCATTCTTCACAACACTCATAGAAAACCACTGCAAAACAAAGATGTCACAACTTGCTGATATTAAAAAGGCTCAGGACAGTCTTGAGGAGTCCTTCTCAAAGAGGATGGCAGAGCTTGAGGCACAGCTGCAAGTTGCGGGCCCGGCAAAGGAAACTGTTGCAAAAGTAGCCGACGAGTTCAGAACCTTTAGAGAACTGATGTTTTCAATGCTTAGCCTTCTGCGCAAACAGGTGAATGAATGTTGCTATAGTATCGATGCAATAGAGACTAGGCACAGGCGCAAGGCTCTTGTGTTTCTTGGGGTGCCAGAGGATGAGAAAGAGGACTGCAGGGCTTGAGTTCTTAACATTGTTCACCGTCTGGAGCTTTCCACCGTGGCGGCACCTGACATCAATGTTTGTCACAGAATTGGATCGCCTAAGAAGGATCACCAGCGACCAATATTGGCTTGGTTTACTAATGGAGATGCCAGAACAGCAGTTTGGAAGGCCAAGACCAAACTTAAGGGTACAGCTATATCGGTCAAGGAGTTCCTGACGAAACCACGGCAGGCTATATTCACAAAGGCTCGACAACACTTCGGGATGCGGGCATGTTGGACCCAGGACGGCGTCATCGTGGCTAAGGCATCCGATGGAAGCCGCCTTAAGATAACCACCATGGAGCAGCTAAACTCCGTGATGCTGAAGCACTCCGGGGCTGCAAGCGGCTTATCTTCGGCAAACAGGAGCGACACTGCGAGTGGTACGTCCAACACAAGCGCTAAACTGCGTAAATAATCAATCGTTCTAGATTCGCTCTTATTTCATATGTACTTCAACGTTAGTTACAATCATTTACGCATGTATTCAAGATAATCTTAATATTGATTTGTTTACATTAGCTCTTAGCCACCGTTACCTACAATATTATGTATAATTAGTAAACCATGTTACCCACATTTATTTAGTCACATTTATCGCGTTTGCTAATTTGTTTATTTTGTTGTATTGACAAGTCTGACATCAGCTGTCAAATTGACATTGACATGAAACTTCTGGCTTATGCGTTCGGAAACATTATGGCTTTGGTTTTTTTTTTTTTTTTTTCTTTTCGTTTTGCTTGTGTGAGCTGGCGGGTGGTGCAGAGATGTCTAATATTCATTAATATATTTTATTCTTGCAATTTTTTTAAAACAATTAGGTATATATTATTTAGTATATTAGTATTTATTATAATTTTATATATTTTGTATTATTTATTTTATGGATAATTATTCGGATGACGATGCATGTCTGTCTGCTTATGATACAGCTGACTCTGACTTAAGTGATAACAATAGTTTTTGTTCCGCTGATGGCAATTTGGGTGACTGCTTGCGACAATCCTTCGTTGCTCAGCAATCCCAGCCATGGCTAAATGTTTGCCACATAAATTCGCAAAGCATACCCAGCCATCACAACGACTTACTGGAGACATTTTCCGATATTAATGTACACGCCGTCCTGATTTCGGAGAGTTGGCTAAAACCTGAACTTCTTTCTACATCTTACTCTCTACCCGGCTTCATTTTGATACGGAATGACCGTGTCGGTAAGAGAGGGGGTGGTGTCGCTATTTATCTCTGCAGTGCCATTCCATTCAAAATTATTGAGTCGTCACCGGCTTCTTCACCTGCAGAATATCTTTTTCTCGAAATTGACGTCAAAGGGGCTAAAGCCGTTCTTGGCGTTGTCTATTGTCCACCGACTCTCGATTATTTCTCCAGTATCGAGCCGATACTGGAATCTTTAGGGTCAGAGTATGAACATCACATTATCATGGGCGACTTCAATACCAATCTCCTTTCTCCCCAATCCAGCCGGTCCCGTAAACTCCTTGAAATAATTGAGTCAGCCAACCTCCACATTCTGCCACTACAACCCACTCACCACAACACTGATGGGGAGGATACCTGGCTCGACTTAATTATTACATCTTCTCCTGCCCTAGTTTCCTTGCACGGACAATTTCCTGCTCCCGGCTTTTCCCGTCACGACCTTATTTTCCTTTCATACCGCCTAAAACCCCCCAAATCCTCGCCTAAAGTTCTGCACAGGCGTTGTTTTGGTCGTATGAATTTTGTCAAACTCTGTGAAGATGCGGCTAATATTAACTGGGAAGCTATGGAATGTTCATCGACAATTGACGAAAAGGTTCGTATTTTTAATAGTAATGTTTGCCAACTCTATGATGTCCATGCCCCTATAAGGAAGGTGAAATTAAAGCGCCCACCGTCACCCTGGATTACGAGGGGTGTGCGAATGGCCATGAGGCGCAGGGACCGAGCTTTCCGGAACTATAAGAAGGACCGCTGCGACAATACCTGGAACCTTTTCAAGTCTGCAAGGAATCGGTGCAATCAGATGGTACGCAACGCTAAACGCCAATACATTCTGCATAACATTTCTTACTCATCCCCCTGCCGATATCTGGAAGTTTCTTGGAACTTTAGGTATCGGCAAACAGCGACGTGTTAGCTGTCTTGGGACACTCAGTCTGGATGACATCAATACTCATTTCACAACCACCACCACATTGGATCACCAGACTGAGTGTCTCACAGTAAACTACTTAGCTTGTTTAACACGACCCAAAATAGATTCTTTTCATTTTTCTCCACTAGCCCCGGATGAGATCAAGAAGATACTCCTCTCTATAAAGTCTAATGCAGTGGGATGCGACAACATTAGTCGTCGCATGATCACTACTATCCTAGACCAACTCCTTCTAGCCATCTCGCATATCATTAACTCTTCTCTTACTTCTGGCACCTTTCCAGCCCTGCGGCGTAAAGCTTATGTTATTCCTTTGCCCAAAATCCATAACCCTTCTCACCCGAATCACTTTCGTCCCATCTCTATTCTTCCTTTCTTGTCCAAAGTCCTAGAGTCCTGTGTCCAGAGGCAATTGTCTAGATTTGTCTACACAAATAACTTATTAAGCCCCTACCAATCTGGTTTCAGGCCTGGACACAGTACTACAACCGCCCTCCTCAAAGTGACTGGCGATATTAGGGAAGGCATGGAGAACACCAAAGTCACTGTGTTGGCTTTGGTTGATTTTTCGAATGCCTTTAATACCGTCAGTCACGATGTCCTGCTATCCCTCCTTACCCACCTTATGATCTCATCCGAAGCTCTGGATTGGTTCTCTAGTTATCTTCGAGGACGCCAGCAGTCTGCCCGCCTCGACGACTTATCATCGAAGTGGCGTGACAATGGCTCTGGTGTTCCTCAAGGCGGTATTCTTTCTCCTTTATTATTTTCTATGTTTATTAATCTCCTAACTCACAATCTTCAATGCGCTTATCATCTGTACGCCGATGACTTGCAGATATACTCTCAGGCATCTGTTGAGGATGTCTCAACAGCAATTCACGAGGTTAACAGGGATCTAAGCGCCATAAAGAACTGGTCACACAAGTTTGGTTTGTCCGTAAACCCCAGCAAATGCCAAGCAATCATAATTGGTAGTCAATGGGCTATTAAAAGGCTAGACCTCTCAACTTTACCATCATTAGTCTATGACAGCAACATAATAGAAATGTGCCCAGTTGTCAAAAACCTTGGCTTACATTTAGACTGCACGTTAAGCTGGCGAAACCAAGTCACTGAAACCAGCAAAAAGGTTACTGGTACTCTACGCGCTATCAATCGATTAAGAAACTTCCTTCCACCCAAAACTAAGACAATGCTTGTGCAAACTTTGGTATTTCCCCTGATCGACTATGGTGATGTATGTTACTACGACCTGAATGCAGATCTTCTTAACAAACTTGACCGTCTTCTCAATAACTGCATTCGATTTATTTTCAATCTTCGCAAGTATGACCACGTGTCTACTTATCGTTCCCAGTTGAAGTGGCTTCCTATTCGTCAAAGACGCAGTCTGCGTGCTCTTACTACTCTCTATTCTGTCCTCATGTCTCCCAATACTCCTGAATATTTAAGTTCTTACTTCCAGTACTTAAGCAGCAACCACAATCGTGACCTTCGCTCATCTAATAACCTCCTCCTTCTTTGTCCTTCTCATAGATCTTCTTTCATCCACTCTTCTTTTCCTACCCAAGCTATTCTTCTTTGGAATGACCTTCCTCTCGAAATCAGGACGGCCACTAATAAGTATTGTTTTAAGAGAAGGGTAAAGCAGCTATTATTGGCTAAGTTAGCAGAACTATCGTAATATTTATAATTATATATTTTATGTATTGGTATATATTTATTACTTGGGTATATATTTATTTATATATGTACATATAATATGTATGTGTATGTAGGTATATATATGTATATATGCATCATTACTGTGATTTAATTGTATGTAATATGTGTCCATAATGTCTATTAAATAAATAAATATATATATAGTCAAACAACCTTTTAGAATACACCTACTATTAATCTCTGCACCACTCTAAGGTAGACTGGCAGAAAATGCCTAAGGCATTAAGTCCACCTATATACGTTAAGTGTATAAAGCTAATAAATAAAATAAATAAAAATAAATATAATATAACTAATCTAACAACGTAACTGAAGATTTTAATTTTCAATAATTACAAATATATTTTCTTGGTTATGACATGTCCACCCGACTGTACCATGCGCAAGTTCGTACCGATGGCTACATTCAGAGCGGCCATAAAGATTGGCGAGTACTGTACAGGAATGTTAACGGCATTTTTTTGGGATCTGTCGTCATGAAAAGATGTTAATTCTTGATAAATGCCATTATATCATGCAGATCTTAAAAATTATATACACTTATGTAATGTTCTTTACTTCTAGATATGGAAATATCTTACATTGATTAGATAAAAGATAATGTACATCAAGTACGAATTGACATGTTCAGTTCATACACTCAATCACTTCTTGAGCTTATTACATGTATCTTAATATAATATGTTAGATAGTACAGAAACTGACTTCTGTTGAGACTCGCGTTAGGTTATGATAGGTTAGGACCTAAGCAGAGTCGCTAGTGCTACTTCACATTGTGAGAACAATAATGTCTGCTCAACTATACTTACAAGGTAAAACCCTGAGGAACCATCTCGCCAAGTCAAACCGACAAGCATCAAGCCACAAAAGACGAACCACGCATAGTAACCCCGTCAACCTACCACACAATAAATCCAAAAGCCACCCCAAGCTAAATATAGAATTGAAAAATATTCCAAGTTCGTTGGGTGGTAAACATGGCTTCTATTTCTATCGGGTGGATTACAAAGTCGCGCGGTTGGGTGTCAAAGTTGACGAGGGTAGCGACCCACGGTCAGTGGGCGGCGGGAAGTGCCGGCTTAACGCGAATTTGTGATTGCATCGATCCGGCCCAGTCGATGATTTACCTGACAAGTTGCGATTTTGATTACACCGCAAATTACGCTTGGGTGCGCGATTATGGTTGTTTCGATTAAACGGATAGTTGTGATTTCCTGTTTTAGGGTTCAGGAATGCTTTTGTTCAAATATTTGGTCAAGAACTTTTGTCCCTTCCTACATTTAAGAGCACGACGTTGTCTCCAGAAGTACGTCGTAATTTTGAGTTGAAGCCTACAGTTGAATTATATCTGTTAGAGAAAAAACATGAATACCCCTCAAAATAAGCATCTTATTTCGACTTTCAACAGCTTATGATACTGTGTGAGTGCACCTTTCATATTTATAATCAGCTCAACAAACAACACCTCCAAGATTTCCACACGAGGGCACAAAAAGAAAATTACAAAAATTTATTTATTTATTTATTAAGGGACAAAAACAGTTACATGTTAAAATGCTACAAATAATTACTTAATCTAAGTTATTCAACATGTAACCCACACTATTGTCCATGAATTGATAGTTAAAAAAAAATTAAAGAAGAACGAAACGGACTGTTTAAGTTAGTTTATCCACAGACACATAGACAAAATAAACTTAGTTTATCCACAGATTACTAATTAGTTACTTCGTAAGTTTATCTTTAGCTCGTAGCCATAGCAACATTCGACAAAGACGTCCACTGAGGCTAACGTAATAAATATTCCAATAATGTTAAAACAAAGGCGTCTAGTCTTTCCACGGGTCAAATGGTAACAAAATTAGCTCAGACGTTCAACGGTTTGCGGCATCACAATTGGGTGGCGGGAAAAGGCGGGAGGCGACATTAAGCGCGCTTTCCCCGCCGCCCGCGATGTAGGTCACGGCGACATCTAGACTAGACCCGTTTGCCTCACTCTATCTGGAGTGTGACGGCTCACTTGCCCGTTTTGCTGATAATACTACCATTTAACCAAATATATTTGACGTAGCGTATTTTATTTGTAAGATATCACATATTATATTTATGCTGTCTAGATATGGAGATAAATGTTTTCATCTCTACTTACAAACACATTTTCTAGCTTCGTGGTTTCAGCTACGGTTATTATAATATCGTGTCATAATTAGGCTCTAAATCTTGAGACTTTAATTAAAACCGAAAAGAGATAGTTGGTATTCATAATTACGATGTCTCTTGAAGTAGAAATAGTACACAGGCTAATCCTCGGTAATAATACTCGCCCAATTTGAACATTAACTGTTATAAAATAAAAGTTAACTCCACAAAATACTAGATTTTTACTTCAGCAATGAAGAGTATCGATTCTCTCTGAACTGCAACGTCAGCACAGCAATACAAATGGAAAGTTTAATAGCTCTTTATAGATTTTCCTTTACGCATTAAACAGTCAGATAGTTTCAACTGACCTCGCCGATTGGCCACGGGAAAGTATTTGTATGAAAGTTGTCTCGTTAAATGTTAACCATTAAATTTTACGTTGCGGTTATATAAATGGAGGATACTTTATCTTTACTCAATAATATCTTGGCATATACGTTAGCGATGTTTATTGACAATAACGCTGTCTGCGGTAATACAAAATTTATGACTTTAAACGAAATGTAAGTGCTTTGACAGAAATGTCAGCTATACCAAACGTATACTTGAATATAACAAGACGCGATAAGCATCCACAAAAGGACCTGCCTCGCTAGAAATAAGGTCCACGATATAACTCTGAAACATTTCGTCTAAAAATTTTCCCCTTCAGAAGTAGGCCCGGCGCAATTGGGAAGAAGCCCTAGAGAACCCTTCCACGGTGCACAGTCGATAAGATCGCGGCTATTCGCCGAATAAATGTCAACAAACAACAATAATACGACAAAGTAAACGATGAGCGATAAAAGTCAATTGGGAGTTCGTCGCGTTGGGCAACACCGATAAGATGATTGTACACAACCTTTGTTTGTGGTCATTACTGTCTATGAAAATATAAGAAAGTATACGCAACCAATATTATATTTTTATAAGGTAATTTGTTGTTTATATACGATAATAACTACTGAGGTAACAGGTTATGTAACATTATTATTGGATGATAAAAAGATGCAGTTTTGTAAACACTTGGAAATAATGGCGATAGGGAAAACACTTGAGCGGCGAATATTATAAGGGTCATGAAATATTCAGCAGCAACAAGACTTGTAAGGAGCTTGTTAAACATAGTTCTTGCAGGATTGTAAATATCTAACAAACATAACTAGCGGATGATTTGTTGAATCATTTGCGGACACAGGCTTAAAAAATTGGGCAAGTGCGAGTCGGACTCGCGCACGAAGGGTTCCGTACCATCATCTATAAAAGAAAATCACGTTTGTTGTATGTATACTTAAATATTTTTTAAGTTTCTACCTGTTTATTAAGACGGAGTAACAAATTGCTTAAAAATTACGTTTGTTGTATGGGAGCCCCCCTTTATTATTTACTTTTTTTATTTAATTATTTATTTTGAAAGGTAATATACAACTTCATATTCTGTGAAAATTTTAAGCATCTACCTGTTACCGTGAGTAATTTTGAGCAAAAAATACGAAAAAAATCCACGTTTATTGTATGGGACTCCCCTTAATGTTTTAATTTTTTTATTTTTAGTATTCTTTTTTATATTATGTTATAGCGGCAAGCGAAATACATAATTTGTGAAATTGTCAGCTTTGTAGCTATCACGGTTTATGAGATACAGCCTGGTGACAGACAGCGGAGGCTGTTCTAGTAATAGGGTCCCGTTTTTTACCTGTTAGGTACGGAACCCTAAAAAGCGATCGCACAGGGATAAAAATAGCAAGCAATACAGTACATTCACGGACAGTAGGTGCCATAAATGTTATGTAATTCATTCAAGTTTATACTCTGAAGCTTACACAATAAGCTGTAAACCCTGAAGTCTTACTAGTTTATCTAAACTCGGTAGCTGGCTATCCAAGAATGGTGTACGAAATCGTAGCCGAGTTGCGTAAGTAATCTATTAGAAACAGGTAAACGTTTCAGTTGAAGGGGTTCTCTGAAGCTCTAGTAACGTATAAAATTTAATGTTTTATATTTTGAGAGTTACGTCAGAACGGAATCGTTGCACAGTATTTTTGCGGTTCGACTCCCAAACATTTATGTACAAAACAGTATAGGCAAGCCACGAAAAAATCTGATGTCCTTTTAAAGTATGCAGTTTTGTGTATCTTCAGTAAAGAACATACAAGTAGTTGTAATCAACTATTGTAAGAAGCGTCTAAGGAGCAATGTAGTTTTTGCGACATAGAAGAATATCATTTAATGGTATAGTAAAGTTGGAATTAGACTTGCCGGGTAATAAGTTTCGACATGCTTCGACATTGACGTAATTATATCATATTTAACACAATGTTTACATTTACTTTCAAAATAAGCTTTAAGCTCAACAGGAATTCACTCCTATCAACTTGTAACCAGGACTGACGCAAGAAGACGTCGTAAGTTTTCTCGATGCATAAATACAAAATTTGAATTTGAACATTATTAATTCAGCAAACAAACTAACCCCAACTATTCCAAAAGTTACTGCACCAATTCAAGTAGTCCCGTCTTACCCCTACACCCATCCAGTGGCTTGTAGCAATACGAACATACATTACGTAATGTGCCCGACCTATTTTCCCAAGTGAAGGACGTTGGGGCGATGTTGAGACGAAAAGGTTACCACGCAAACGTCACCCGCCTATAAATGAACATGCTTACCTAACAATATAGCATATAGCGGGGTGACTTTGGCCCTGAGCACAAATTTACATGGGAGCCATATGATTATCATAATTAAATTTCAAGTTGTTGAACTATGATTATGTAAAACGAGGACTTCGTAACAGAATATATGCTAATATGTGGTGTAGAGAGAGGAGAAAAGTTTACTGTAGAATGCGAATGACTGAAAACTTTAGTTATTTTTACGATACTTGGAAATGACCGCATTTTTATTAAGTTCTAGATTCAGAATCTTAAAAGACAATAGACGTAGAAAATTAAAAATACAAGGAACCGAATATCCACGTTACATGCTTTTAAGTAAATTTAGGCACTGGGATAAAATATTAAACAAAGAGCATTTATGATGATGAAAATAATTAAGTTTTACTGGGTAGTAGATCAACAGCTCAACATAGGCATACCGTGTAAAACAAATACTACAAACTACCTAATACGGAACACGGAAATAATATAGAATCATAAGCGGCAACGCACCTTGTTATTATAGATTCCAGCGTTAATTAATTTCTAATTTCCTCAATGCAGCGCGAATTAATTGCGAACAACGAGCTCACACATCTGCGGTTTCTCGAATCAGGTTGCTAATGCGACTTAATTCGATACCAAGCATACACGAACTCTCTGTATTGAGGTAGGTATAGAGGTAAGGCTAGTTTTCAATCAAACAGAATTCTCTAACCGGCCTAGTTAATCGTGTCTAATATTGCAGCCCGATTGTTAGTATCGAGAACTTGTATGTGTATTTAGCAGTACGTAATCTTGTTTGAAATAGCTATGTTACATATTTCTGAATTTTTCGTCACCCGTCTTCGTGGCTCCGTCGGTGTCCGTTAGATGCGGTCAGTGAAAGACCATTGAAAAAATAGTGGGAATGTGAAATTAGTTGCGTGTGTGATGTACTATTATTCTTAGTGCGACAGTTATTTTTAACAGAAGTAATGCAATAAAATAAATGCATACAAATATCAACGTTGCCACTCACGTTTCATTAATGTTTTTTGCATTTTAGAATCACGGCTCACACAAAATCTAGAATTTGTTATACTAACGGTATCATGACCAAACAATGATATAATGGACAAATATTGAAACATTAGCGTGTGCGCCGCCAAATGGCCTGTCTGAAAGTAGAGGCAAATTATTAAGTCTAACCTTCGGAACACTTGTGTTAAGCTTATAGACGCCTACACAGGTGCTATCGATTCTACAAAAGGTCAGGTAAAGGCGTATGGACAAAGTTCTTCTGCATTATTAATAACTGTTTGACCTAGTGCAAATTTGTTGATGAATTTCGGATCGATAATGTCTGAGGGTTTTACAATAACACGCCGATTAAATGAGAAATCTTGTCTAAATACCTGATAAAAAGTTTTAAGTATCACGAAACATAGTGCGATCTTGACCATAAGAGTAATTTTGTAAAAAGCCGTCAAGATACAGGAATTGCATGATTTAACTTCTGTGGAAAAAGTAAGTATATTCAATTTTTTATACATCAACTAATTGTAGCAAAAACAATACTATTTATACTGTTAGCTACAATCAGCAGTTTTATATTATGTCTCTGCTACTTTTCTAGTACCTAATACATATAGGTATTCATCATTGACTACGGATCTTCGACTGCTCCGACCATGCTACCGCCAGACTTTCATTCATTTTCGTCACGATCTTGTTTAGATACCCTTAACCTGGCCTTTCCTCTGATTTGATTCAGAGAACGTTCATCAACGACCTCGGCAAAGCATTCCGCTAAGCTGAAGGTATTTCAAGAATACTGTCTATATGTAACTTTATTAGTCAATAATCCTTTTCTACAAACTATGTGTATCATGCATGCCATTTTCATATCTCAAAAAGTATACTGTTAAAATAGATACACTGTTTAGGATAAAGCGTTTTCCACTGCGTCATACATCACGTAAAATCTATCAATCAGTCCCAACTCCCAAGGCACTTGTGGACACGGGTCGTGTGACCGCCGGCTACGAATCCATGGGCCGGTGGCATATTGATATTACCTCCGATACTACATTATTGTTACATTATATAGACACGCTCCATTGATTCGGAAACTCGTCTCCTTGATATTGATATCTAGCGATGGATTGAATTTGCTTATTGGCATAACTTTGTTCTATATATATCTAGAGCTACAATTGAAATTACGAGACCATTTTCGCTGTACTGTTATATTTTAAAGAAGCTCAAGTGTACGAAATTGCCTTTTTGTGCCAGAAATGTCTGAATATGTTCGTTAAAATTGTATTACAAAAATAGCAAACCACATAGATAACCAATTAACCCACTAATTTGTTGAGAGAGGAGAATTTAATGACATGCGTAACAATTGGTGTCAAGAAACTAATAAAGTTTGTCGAGAAAGAGGCGCTCAAGGAGTCAGGGCCAGTCATTAACCCGGGGGTAAACAATTCAGAGCAAACAATCGGCGTGATGATGGGAGGGGACACTTGCAAACAGAGGATATTACCGGACCAGACGCGCGTGACTCACTAAATTAAAACGCAACGCAGACAGGCGACAGTTTCCATCTCACAAACTTTTATTCATGAAGTTAAATCACACCAAATACTCGAGCATAATTGTCACAAGCATTCGAACAACATAATGCAACCAAAATATTTTGATTGGTTGCTAATTTTGTGTAGTATACATATATGATTGATTGCTAATTTTGTACTATCTTTAATCATTCTCCAAGCAAATAGGCAAAACAATAAGACAAGTACGATGAACTCAATAAATATGATTGGTCGTCAATACAGTTATTATTGCGAAGGGTCCGGTTGTTCTACGAACTATTGTGGAAAATTATAGTAATAATAAATCAAATACGATAATTCAAGAGTAAAGGGTAAGTTATGGAGGCAATAAATTCCGCCGCCGGCGGCGATCACTTAGCAATTGTGCTTTGTTATCGAGCAAACGATACACACACTAGGTCTCTTGTGACCTGTTGCCACTGTTCTGTTACCAGCTTTAAACAGTCCTCACATTCCAATATACACGTACTAAAGATCGAATGATTAGATAACTTCTTTTCCAAGAGTCTTAAAAAGTGAATGTGAACTACAGATAACATAATATCATGATGATTGCTACAAGAACGCTCGTGTTGGTTAATGGTGCGGTCATCAAATATGATGTCAGTGCATCGAACCCTACGCACAAGACATTACAAGGTGCTTACGTAATAACCGACAGTTGAGCAACAGACAATTGACTCAATAAAGATGAAAACACTCTCAAGTGGGCAAGTATCACTATTAATGGAACATTAGGGACACAACGAGTCCGCACCAATTGTAGGGAATTGAACAGCTCGTAACACACAAGGAAATTAACAAGCGAAGCTGAACAGTCATGAAATTCTAAAAAGTAAAAAATACAGTCGACGCCTTTACAAAAGTGTTTGAATAGAGTGAAGACAATAGGGCGGGTCGACAAAAGGCCGTTCGTCCAGGCGGTTATGATGCAGGGAACACAATAAAATGTTCCTGTGCGGTCGAGTGACGCGACATACCCGCATATTGTCATATAATAACCGGAGAATATTATTACGACATAGTGAAACGCTTCCCTTTTAAATTTATTGCCTCAGAATAAAGTAACTGTCGGTGCAGTACGAGCATTAAAATTATCTAAACAATTAAAACGTCCCAGTGGCGGACAGCGTTTTAAGGAAACGTCTCCAATTACTAGAAGTCTGGAAATAGAAACAGTCAGATACACAGGGTGTCAGAGAACGGGTAATGTGTCGCGGGGCGTTATATTCGTCGCGGACGGTCAGTTAGGGCAAATAGGGCAAAATAACTATTATCAATCGACCGTGCGGAAGTCTGCTATCAATCAACGAGCAGATAATAGAGATGTTGAACCCCTGACGGGCGCCGGAAGCCGACTATCCGACGCCCCATCGTTACTTTTTGCCGAATTCATTACATTTAGCGGCGATACCATTTACGACGCATAAAATGAAAGTGATGCTGTAAAAAGTAACATTAAAGTGAATTATTGCGCATAACGAAAGTTGCTAAGAATGGAATGCAATTTGTTAGTTAGTGCGTGTGTGAATCAGAACATCTGTATCAAGTGCCAAGCATTCATTGAGTGTCTCTGCAATGCAGTATAAAAATACGACGAGTATTTAATTAAAATAAAACTCATTAGCATGTTTAATGAATGCCGTACAGTTAGGAGCCGTCGTTGGAGGAGTTCACAGTGGCCATTTATGGTGCAGTCGTCTAGTGGCGAGCGATTCGCCCGAAGGTCACTCCGCACTGCTCGCTTCCGTTATTACTCAGCCGGTTCTTTTGTTTTTTAAACACGTTCCGTACGCCATTGACGGTTTGACAAGTTGACGATGTACTTTAATGGAGGAAATCATAGTGTGAAGTAGGAAACAATAATATCAATCGATCGATTTATTCACAAGTGGCGTGCGTGCAGTCTGAATATTTGGTCTGTTGTTGTTTTTATATCGGAATGTAAACATGCTCGTTTATACATGAAGATAAATCATTCAATACATATTACATACGTACGATGTAAAACAAGAGCTGCAGTAAATTCTTAACGTCAAAGATTACAATCGCATGAGAATTTCAGAAATATTTTCGACCATGTTCTTGTTTGTTGGGTATGTTTTATTGCTGAGCGTTATATATTTATGGCGGTTTTCAGTCGTCAACATTGTGATTGCTGGTTGGTATACACTAAATATTTCTTTATGTTGTATGAGCGTATTAATTTTAATATTTTCTAAAATAGAAGTAGATAGAAACAAAGGATACTAACCAACTATAATTTAGATCGATTAAAGAAAACATCATTAAAAGGAGGAACTAATATACCTACTTTATTGAATTCGTTATTTCGAATGGCCCATGTGAGTCACGCTCACATGGGCCATTCGAGTGCTATCAGATACATATCTCACACTTAGGCAGTATAGAAAGAAGGTAAGGCTCGCTACAGGAAATGCCGCGAACAAACACTTCTTAATCCGAAGAGCCGCAGGCTAACTTTAATGGATTGAAAATTTAAAAGTCTATTTGCACAGAGTGCAGTGTCCTTTCCATACTTTGCCTAATCACGCAGAGTTGGAACACAGTCATGTGTAAACAAGTAAGTATAAATTGTACGCTGTGATATTCCTTGGAGTCACTTATAGAGTATGCCTGTAGGTAGAGATTGACACCTGATGGAGGGATATTCTATCTTGCTGAATGCAGACGGACATAGAAACACTATGGCACACACCGAAACCTTCTACAGCGTTACATAAATCGTAGGGCCGCCTACACGCAAAATCAAACGTTTTCCATGGCGAAAACCGTGCGTAGAGCCTTAAGTGGGTTCTCGTGAGTCAATCGAGCCTTATATTACGTAACAGTCGTGATTCATGTGGTGTTCGTGTCGCTTGTTTTATTGTACGTTATGGCTATTTACGACCACATACATAAAACGTACGCACGATGACAGTTTACCAACATTACCGCGACGAATCTTAGATAAGAGTATTATAAATGGAATCGTCAATTATTTATTGACGAATTAGTACTGAAGTTGAAAAACGTATTTGTGAACAAAAGTTCCATACAAAATGTATTGTACTGTTCTTACACAGCTTCTATCAGAGTAGAAGTAAAAATCTTTATCCGACCACCGTCATTGTATTATGTGCAAATGGAATATTATTAAAAAAATATAGAAGCTTTTCTTCATCCAAGCCTAGTAGAGAACGTCACAAAGGCGGCTAATTATTACTTAAATTAAACATACTTAAGCAATATCAATCATTTATCAAATATAATTTCGCGAAATACTAATACATTAGTTACTACAAATTATCATAAATAATGCTTTACTGATGATGATAAATTCTGGATAACTTGATAAATTTTCAGAAAATTATGCAAGAAGCATTAATTTTAAAAGAAATATGTCGTATCATCTTTAATCTTTAAAATTATTAGACTTAATTTTTTTTTTACATGTTATTTGTTACAAAATTAAGCGCCCTAACGACATAGTTTTTTGCACATGTAAGGAAAATAGTGTGACTGAGCTATGAAAATGTTTTAAAGAAAATAGTAATAACAATTTAAGAGTCTCTACGGTTTCAATAGTCTCTATCGTGGTATCTATAAGCTGAAATGTAGATACTCAATTTACAAAAGGCTTGCTTATTTAGATACATTGTTTTTTAAATACATATTCACCTTCAGCAAGTGATAGCGCATTTCGCCGACCTATATCATTGAAGACCCATTTTATAATATTTGTAAAGAAATTGACACCTTTTAATACTTAGTTACATACATACATACATACATATCGTCACGCCTTTTATCCCCGAAGGGGTAGGCAGAGGTGTATTTCTACACCCACTTTTCGCCAGATATACTTTAGTCCCACGTAATAAGGGGCGAGCCTATTGCCGTACCGGGCACATTTCCAGACTCCGTTCTGCTACTGAGAATTCCGCGACAGAAAAACTCAGTAATACTGCCCGACCCAGGAATTGAACCCGGGACCTCCCGATCCCACGCGCACATTTATGCCGCGAGACCAACGAGGCAGTCGTATAGGGTTTGATGTCGAGTTTTCCGTCTCTACGCAAAGATGGTATTTGCATCGTGTTATCCCTTAGTCGCCTCTTACGACACCCACGGGAAGATGACTTACAAATACTTTTACCAAGTAACTAGTAAAGCAAACAATGAATTAACTGTAAAAGTATTAGTTAACATTATTGCTTATTCAAATACGTAAAAACTAATCATACATTGCAGTGTGTAAACAGTGGCGTGGCACGGGTTGGCTTTTAATAAATGTAAAGTACAAATAACATGCGAACACTTCAAATGTTTACCGAATGTTACCAGGTGACATGTAAGCGCAAATATGTCGGCATACGAATTAGCTTAATTGTAATTTAGTTGATTATATTCTTCGTTAGAATATTATGCTTAGATTTGCTTTAAACAGCGCCTAAATATTCGGATACTCGACACAATGTTCGTGGACAATTTAACACTAATGTTAATGAATATGAAAAGTATGAAAACTTGTTGATGGTTTCCCAGTAACTTTTTCTTTTGAAAATTCTTTGATATTAGTGTAGGTACTTTTGGATTACAGACGTATTAAATCGATAGAGATGATAAAATCTCAGTTTAAGTCTACTTGCTTGATGATAATTCAAAACAACATTTGGTTACATATCTATTAAGGGCACAATAAGTAATAATATGAGTCGTATAGGTATTATACCCTACTGCTTGCAATATCAAAGGGATCATATGGACTACCATCTGGCACATCAATTAACTACCTGTAGAGAGATGACGATAATAGTAGGTAACTATATAGGTATCCAACTAAATAGATCAATATTGAATTCACATTTGACAAATAGGGGATTAACGTCCCTTTACCCGTAGATTAGAATATAGGCTACGTCGTATCATTCAGATATTATTATTCATTTATCGATATTATAATACAAAGATATTATTTATCTATTATGCGATCATAAACAATGCGTATCGGCCAAGTTTTCCTTAGCATCGCGTATAGAATCCTATTTCAAATAGCATTATTAGAATATTTTTAACATTACGAATGTAATTTATCGTAATTGTATCAATAACTACATATGTCTTCTTGTTTTATGAGTAACTTAAAATAAAAGAAGAACAGATTCGGTTTCTGTTTATGCAAAGAATTGTTACATTTGAAAACTTGTTTACTTATATATACTTATATTTTCTTTCTGAATAAGCGGGGCAAGTTTTCGTAAATATGTAAAGTTCACCAAAAAGCCAGTGTGGTTTTATACCTCTACTAACTGAATGTGATACAAAATAAATTAGCGGGTCTTAATCGCGTACAATTAATTTATTTAAGGTATATTTACTATAGGTATGATGTATACAAATCGCGAAAGTTTAATAACTGAATGTGGTCAAATAAGAGTTGCATGCTGCTTTCCATGTTTGGTAAAAAACTAAGACAATTCTTTTCATTTTGGTGAAATATAACAATAACCAATGTACTTAACACATGTATATTGGTTAATAGGAAAATGAGTTTACATTTATATACACAGGAACAGACACACAAGTACATTATAAATGAAACGCAAAACGTTTGTAAACACGCAGTACTTCCGATAATATAACAGATCATGTGATTGAGCGTTACCAAAACAGTGGGGCTGAACGGTTCATTGGGAGGATGTCATGTGTGACACATTGTGGATCAAAGTACAAGTACATTATACTAGCTATATAGCTACATACGTATTACTGTTATTGGTTAGCCGAGTAAAATATCGGAGAGGGCCTGGTGATAGCAACGAGCGTAGTGGTAATACAATTGGTGAACCAATCTTATACTAATATATAAAGCTATAGAATTTGTTTGGTCGAACGCGCTAATCTCAGGAACTACCGGTCCGATTTGAAAAATATATAAAATTATTTCAGTGTTCGATATGTCATTTATCGAGGAAGGCTATAGGCTATATAACATCACGCTATAAGCGACGGGAGCTGAGCAGTAGTCTTAAATAACGCGGGTGTAACCGCGGGCATCCTCTAGTATATGTATAAAGCAGAAGAGTTTGTTTGTTTGGTTGAACGCGCTAATCTCAGGAAGGTCCGATTTGAAAAATTCTTTCACTGTTAGATAGCCCATTTATCGAGGAAGGCTATAGGCTATATAACATCACGCTATAAGCGACGGAAGCTGAGCAGTAGCCTTAAATAACGCGGGTGTAACCGCGGGCATGATCTAGTTACTTATGTTTTCAAAGAAACAAAACATTGTAGAGGGCCTTATAAAGGCAGCTAAAACAGTGCTAATAAAATTGTCGACCGATTATATTAGCAATCATGCATTTGAAATGTGGTGTTGTCAGAGACTGCACTTTGTTTAAAGTCACCGTGAGAACAGACATGTAAAAAACAGATACAATTTATTATTGTAATAAATCTTCGTTCTTATATTGGAACGTCAGTTTGTACCTACGTATAAAAGTGATGCAGTTTATTAATCGAGTTTTATTTATAACAGGAAAGAACAATATAACTTTTCTTTTTTAAAATCTAACTAACTTTAATGTTATACGTAGATTTTAACATCAAAGTTTTAGAAAGATTACTTTGCATAATTTTGCGGTCGCGTCAAGCTAATCACAATAGTTTTGAAATATTTTAATCTTCCAAGTATGAAGTTTAACTTAAATAATCAAGTCGTATATTTCAGTACTCAGTGCTTATATCTTATCTTATACTAATATATAAAGCTGAATAGTTTGTTTGTTTGTTTGTTGAACGCGCTAATCTCAGGAACTGGTCCGATTTGAAAAATTATTTCAGTGTTAGATAGCCCATTTATCGAGGAACGCTATAGGCTATATAACATCACACTATGCGCCACGGGAGAGGAGCAGTAGGCTTAAATAACGCGGGTGTAACCGCGGGTTCATCTAGTTAGCTATATTTGCTGGTCTATTCCGCAGCAGAAACATAACAGGTACGAAGAGTTTCAACTGAATCCTCTCTCATACCCACCTTGATCAGTATCCATATAATTTTCAAATCAAATCAAATCAAAATCATTTATTCATCTGGGTCACAATGTGACGCTTATGAACGTCAATTTTAAAATTAAATTACTTAATGCTTCTACATTTACATTTACTGCCTCGTTCGCAAAGCAATAGGTAGAGCCACGAGAAAGAACGGGCAATAAAACTCGAGGCCACTCTTTTAAATCGCCAATATTATGGTACATATTTTCATTTTTGTAAGGAGCTGCAACTGTTACACATTGTACTAAATTACTTGGAGATAGTAATCAGATACAGACATAATACTTAAGCAATTAATGTAGTTACTAAATGATGTGTTTTAGTTAGCCTTCCAATGCGAATATTGTGTAACAGGAGCATCCACTTACGACTTATAATGTATACAACTCGTGACCATGTTCAGAACTATGGTGGAAATGTATGTTACAGAAGTGACGGTATATGAATACACAAAATTACAAAAACTTTAGTTCACAGACCATGATAACGAGTTATCTTCATCTTACAGTACAGTAAATTTAAAAAAAAAATTGTGGAACAACAATGCAAATGTAGATGTAGTAAGTAGAATGACCTAATTATGATAAACGAATAATAATTTAAAAGAACTAGAAATGTTATATAATGATAAACTGAAAAATGCTAAGTATCTATATAAATTCTAAATAAGTAGTAGATCATGAGTTGTCTAGTGTAAGTGACCATCTATCCTTGTCACTGAAATAATCATTAATAGTATAATAACCTTTCTTAATAAGGCAGTCTTTTATTTTAGCTTTAAATGTACTAAATGGTAATTCTAAAAGACTAATTGGTATTTTATTGTATATACGAATACCTAGCCCTACAAAAGAATTATTAACTTTATGTAAACGATGATAAGGGGCATATAACCTATGCTTATTTCGAGTATTTATATTATGTATATCACTTTTTGAGGTAAATAAACTTATATTTTGCCTAATGTACAAAATATTAGCAAATAAAAATTGCGAGGCTACTGTAAGAATTCCTATAGACTTAAAGCGTTCCCTAAGAGTATCTTTTGCACCTAACATGTATATTGCTCGTACCGCTCGTTTCTGTAGAACGAAGATATTCTGAATATCCGCTGCTTTGCCCCATAACAAAATACCGTAGGACATAACACTGTGAAAATAGCTAAAATATACTAAACGAGCCGTGTCGATGTCAGTAAGTTGCCTAACTTTTCTGACGGCATACGCAGCAGAGCTGAGCTTTCCTGCTAGACATGCTATATGTGCACCCCATTGTAACTTATTATCTAATGTAATACCTAAGAACACTGTAGAGTCTACTGTGTCAAGTTCCTCCCTATCTAGCATAATATTAGGTCCCAGTTGTCTAACGTTAGGTAAAGCAAATTTAACGCATTTAGTTTTCCTAGAATTAAGTACTAGGTTGTTTGCTGTAAACCATCGTGTAACTTGTAATAGTGCATTATTTACATCATCAAATTGATTTCTATTCCTATCTACTTTAAAAATAAGTGACGTATCATCTGCAAAAAGTACGACATCACAGATGTTTTTTAAATAAAAAGGTAAGTCATTAATATATACTAGAAATAGAAAAGGACCTAAAATTGAGCCTTGTGGAACGCCTAGCTGTATAGGTAATTTAGAGGATGTAGTCCCATTTACATCGACACACTGAAATCTTTGCCGCAGGTACGAATCGACAACACTAAGTGCGGTTTTCTCTACGCCGTAGTGGCGGAGCTTACGCAGTAGTGTGTCGTGCTGAACGCAGTCAAATGCTTTAGATAGGTCACAGAACACTCCAATAGCATTCTTTGATGACTCCCAAGCACTATAAACGTGTTTTATGAGAGCAACACCCGCATCAGTAGTGGATCTACCTTTAGTAAACCCGTATTGATCTTTGTGAAGCAGACTATTTAAATTGAAGTGGCTTAATAGCTGCTTTAAAAGTATCTTTTCAAATATTTTACTAAATGCCGGCAAGATAGATATGGGCCTAAAATTATTAATTTCATTTTTACTGCCAGATTTGAATAAGGGTATAATTTTACTTAATTTCATCAAATCCGGAAATACGCCTAGGTCAAAGCATTGATTAAAAATTATAGATAGGTAAGGCGCAACAGTCTCAACTATAGTACCTAAAATTTTAATTGAAATGCCCCAAAAGTCGCCGGTATTTTTAATATTAATTGAATTATATGCGATCAATATATCTCGCGGGGTAACGTGCTCGAATCTAAACACGCTCTTGCATTCAGGTACACTGCTAAGCAAAAAATTTCCAGCGTCTAAAGATGATGATTGTAAAGAGCTAGTAGTTGTTAAAGGTATGCTCGCAAAGAAACTATTGAACATATGCGCTACTTGAGTTTTGTTAGTGACTAATAAATTGTTTTCTTTTAGTTCAAATTGGTTTTCCCGTGGTCGAGCTCTTCCTGTTTCATTATTTATAATGCTCCACGTTTCTTTAATTATATTTGTTGAATGCTTAATTTTACTACTAATAAATTTAGATTTTGCCATAATACAAACTTGTTTAAAAATTTTTGAGTACTTTTTTACATAATCTCGAAAAGGTGAGTCAAATCTATGTTGTTTCATACCATATAATTCAAATAACTTGGCTCTACTTTTGTATATACCTATAGTGGCCCACTGGTTGAAAGATCCCATAGTACCCTTTAGTGTGACAGTTTTACTCTTAAAAGTATTTTGAAATTCATTATTTACTAGTCCAAAAAGTGAGTTATAAATTGTATTTGGATTTTGTGAGTTTAATATTGAGGTATTGAGTTTAGCAATAATATTATTTTTGAAACGTATTAGACGATTGGTAGTCTGAGGCCTACATTCTACTATACGTGATTTATCATATGTTGAACAGGGAAAACTAGCTATCTGTCCACGGTGATCAGAAGGGAGAGAACTAATTACTACTGGGTTTGTGGCAGCACAAGAACTAAATATGTTATCCAAACAAGTAGAAGATGTTGCAGATACTCTAGTAGGTTCACAGAATAGGTTACTTAAATTAAATGACTTGAAAAGATTCAGAAATCTAATACTCTGTGAAGAATTCTCTAAAATATTAATATTAAAATCTCCACATACTATAATATTCTTATTACTACATTTAATTTTATTGATAGCATCTTCCATAACAGTCTCAAATAGATTATAGTCACCAGAAGGAGGTCGATATACACAAATTACTATATATAGGTCTAGTTCCACACAGGATAACTCAATAGTGCGCTCAATAGATAAATTAACAATATCTTTACGTTCCTTACATTTTAATAAATTTGAAGTTATTATGAGAGAACCGCCTCTAATAGCCTGCATTCTTATATACGAACTCTGCACCATATAATATTCATTTATAACAATAAGCTCATGATTCTTTAACCAATGTTCAGTTAAGCACAAAACCTTAACATCATATTTTTCTAGAAATAAACTTAACTCTAATTCTTTGCCAGATAGGCCCTGCATGTTTTGGTGTACTATATTCAAATACTGCAGCCTAACTGTTGTCCTATCTTGGAGTTTAAATCACAAGACGTGTCAATAAAAACGTTGTTAGTACAAGTACTAACCCTATCAAATAAATTGTAAACACAAGGGTCTTTTCCTTGCTGTAAATTGTATGCTAATAGTTTAGCAATCTGTCGCTTAATATAAAATGGCAGATACATTGTATCTTTTGTTAAAGTAAATTTACTAATAAATTTATTAGCGTCAAAAAACAATATTGCGTCACTATGACGACAAGTTATATTATATAATAACATATTTAATTTGTGTATGTGCATGTTTTGTGTATATGTTAAGTCATTTGAGTATGGCAAAGCACATAAAATAAATTTACAACTAAATCTGGAATTAAGGTCTAATAACATTTCAACACATTCTATGATATGCTGTCTTTTTACAGTTAAACTGTTACCAAACAACAATATGGCCGTACTACTCTCATCTAAGGGGTGCAACTTAATCTGATTAACTAAACTACTGTAACTATCCCCTGGCCTACAATAATTTATAACACACTGGTTTGTATACTCACAGAGAAGACTACCAAAATTATGACCTAGCCTATCAGAAAAAATGTATGTTTTGTTAGTTGATGTTGAAAACCTAGATTTAATCATATTTGATTGTGAAGAGGATTGGTTTTGTGGATTATCAGAAAAATTCTCAGGTAGTATGGTACTCAATGGCTCTGCTGGGGTTGGAGTGTGAGTGTGAGCACAAGGACATAAGAGCTTATTGGTCAGAGACTCATACATTTCTGCATTACATCTCACCAAGTCTACTAGCTCACCTGCCTCTACTATACGCTTGCTCAGCTCTTGTTGAGAAGCTTGATATTTGTTAAATATTTCATTTAAGGTGCTCTCCCTAAGTACTAGTTCTTCCCTCAAGCGATGAGTGTCAGTATCATACACTACCCTACTATGTTCTAAACTTCTAGAGTACTTAGATAGTTGATCAAGTAAATAAATGCGCTCCTTTCTGAGATTTAAATTAACCCTATGCACATTATATTTCTTCATAGATTTATGACATCTTTTAATTAGTTTATTAACTTTAATATAGCGTTTAAGTTTTTTGTGACTTGAAAAGCTGGGTCTCATGATAATGGTATCATCCCTGGTCAGGTCTATTGTCACAACAGGCTCCCTAATACACACATGATCAGGCTCACTACTAACCAACTCATGATATAGACTGCAGGTATTCGCTATCTGTTCACTGTGTTTAAGAGTTTCTAAGTTAGAGATGGTGTTATGAGCTTCACTCAATTCTCGTTCTAGTTCAGCAACACGTCTCAGAGCTTCTTCATGAGTGTCCATACACTGTTGGAAGTTGGACACCGTCAATCGAAGTTGTTCATGTTGCTCAAGTATTTCGAGATGGTGTGTGTGCATTTCAGCCAACTGTGCCTTGAGTTCAGTGTTCTTGTCGACTATTATCTTTACTTCTTCTTCGCTGTCCTCTCTTTCCTGTAGCAGCTGGTTACACAGGATTTTAGAGGATTCCAGTTCCTTAAGTGTGGTCTGTAGTTTGTCCTCCAGAGCTGCCATTCTGCGGGTCATCATTTGAACAGACCTACCCCGTAGGCACCTGAAATGTAAGGAAGTGTGAGTAAAGTCAGCAGAGAGAAACTATGAAATGGGTGGATAGAAAGTTGAGAGGGAAATAATGTAGGTAGATCATAAAACTAGAAGAATTGAATTGAATAAATATAGGAATAGTTTATTTTAAATAGGTACTAACTATTGGGGAAGTTCTACTCATAGAAAAAATAATGAATACTTATTATAAACTTTCTTGTAAGTATTTAATTATAAAAACAAAATAAAAAGAAAACAGTTAATAAGACGATATCAGTTAATAGTAATGGGTTATTGTTATTAAATTACTTTAAAATCATTTAAAAATACTTTGGATGATTGTAATATCACGAATGTAGGTACTTATATAAATGGACCTGTGTAACACTGTAGTACTATTTATACTAAGAATTTATCTAATAAATAATTATGTTTTGTGTATAGTGTCATGTAGTATATGGTGTCTGAGGCAAATGTTTTGCGTCATCGATTTTGCTTCCACAAATTGTCAAGCAAAAGGAGACATAACGGTGCCGCTGTGTATTGTAAATTGACGTCACTCATATGTAATGAGCAGTGTATGTATGTGATGTATAGTGTATTTTAGTTATTATTACTTATATAAAAATAAAACGGTACAGGGATAAGTAAAGAATTATGAAAACAATACTCCCCGGGTTTCCAGTTGATTTTGAATCTTGTATTGGTTATCCGTTACTTTGACAGTTAGTCCGCCACAAGTTTTCCAGCAAGGTTTTGTACTAGTCCTTTAATATACTGTTACACCAACAATTATTGCTAAGGTTTATGGGTATACACTTTACTTTGCACAAATAATTGATTATTAAAACTAAATAAAACTATTTTTATCAATTAAATTAATATAGACGTAGGGAAATGACCATTTCAACTCTGACACTGTCAACTTGGAACAGATCCAGCCAATCAGTGTGAGGAGGAGGTGGCTTAAGTTGTACTAAGCCCATAGATTGAGGTGCCAATGTCAATCAATAATCAATAATTTTATAGGTAGTAGAGCCTTGCTGATTTCAGCATGAGTGGGCCGGCTCGACCGGGGAAGTACTACCCTCTCACAGAAAATCGACGTAAAGTAACAGTACCTAAACTGTTGCGTTTCGTTCGGTGAGTGAGAGTGCCGGAGGCCCTATCCCCTATTCCTTCTCCCTCATCCCACTCCTCATCCTATCCCCTTTCCCAACCCCAAGGGGCGGCAACGCACTTGTGCCTCCTGTGGTGTTGCTTGTGTCCATGGGCGGCGATAATTGCTTACCATCAGGCGATCCGTGTGCTCGTTTGCCGCCTATTACTATAAAAAACCGCATTTGTTTACAACAAAGTAACATAAATACGCAATTCTCTCAAAAATTTCATCGACTGCCTACGTTTAAAACCTGTTATGCTACTTGCAATATAAAATGCATTCTAACGCAATACAAGACAGTTTATATTGGGTTACCTATTCGTGTACTTTCTGTTTGTGGTGTAAACAAGTGACATAGTAGCCGGGTTGTTATTGTTGTAAAAGTAATGTAATCTATAATAATAACACATTGATAACGCGAAATTGATTATATCGTTTATATTATGAGCTCGATGCGTAAGCATGTGTTTAATAGCTGGCACTAGAAGTGAGTGCAGCTCAAAGCTATCAGTTTACTTGTTATAATTTTTATTTATAGACTTACGCTTGTATCCCCGAAGGGGTAGGTAGAGGTGTAATATTACACCCACATTTCGCCACTAATTTTTAGGTCGCACGTAAGTTTACTTATTACTAGAGAATAAACTCTAGAAATCATGAATTTTAAATTGCCTTTCGGTATACCTTTGCTTATGAGCATGAGCAGTACTGATATATCGGCATATTCGAGTATTTTTTGTACATTGTCGAGGACTATGACCTCAATCAATAGTAGCTTAGCTCCAATCTCCCTAAGGAGATAGAGGACCAACGACTCTGGTTATAAATCTCTTGCAGCCATCCTAAAATTGAACTTTAGGCAATATCTGACGATTATATAATACACTAGCTGACCCAGCGAACTCCGTATCGCCTTTTAAGAGTTTTTATTTAATTCCCTTTTTTTCCAAGCCCCATTTCCAAAGTTACCATTGACTTAGCGCTTAATCTCTTATCATTCCAGGGTCTATAAATGATGCAAAAATAAACATAGATTTTATATAATATTGAATTCCCCATTCCTTAAAATATCGGAGACGATACCCACATTGACTTAAAAAAAAAATCCCGTCCGCCATCTTTGATTTCCTATCCACCATCTTTGATCACGAAATAGATGTTGTATTTGGATTCACCATCCCTTAAATCATCAGAGACGATACCCTAATTGATTTTTAAAATTTTTCCCATCCGCCATCTTAAATCACGAAATAGATGTTGTATTTGGATTCCCCATCCCTTCAAACATCGGAGACGATACCCATATTGATTTAAAAAATAATCCCATCCGCCATCTTTGATCACGAAATAGATGGTGTTTTTGAATTCCCCATTCCTTAAAATATCGGAAACGATACCCGTATCGACTTTAAAAAAAATCCTGTCCGCCACCTTTGATTTCCTATCCGCCATCTTTGATCACGAAATAGATGTTGTATTTGGATTCACCATCCCTTAAATCATCAGAGACGATACCCATATTGATTTTTTTAATATTTCCCATCCGCCATTTTTGATTTCCCATTCACCATCTTGAATCACGAAATAGTTGTTGTATTTAGATTCGCCATCCCTTAAAACATCGGAGACGACAACCATATTGATTTTTTTAAACTTTCTCATCCACCATCTTCGATTTCTCATCCGCCATCTTTGATCACGAAATAGATGTCGGATTTGGATTCCCCATCCCTTTAAATATCGGCGACGATACCCATATCGACTTTAAAAAAAATCCCGTCCGCCATCTTTGATTTCCTATCCGCCATCTTTGATCACGAAATAGATGTTGTATTTGGATTCACCATCTCTTAAATCATCAGAGACGATACCCATATTGATTTTTAAAATTTTTCCCATCCGCCATTTTTGATTTCCCATCCCGCCCCAAGATGGCGGATCTTGAATCACGAAATAGATGTTGTATTTGGATTCCCCATCCCTTTAAACACCGGAGACGTTACCAATATTGATTTTTTTTAATTTTCCCATCCGCCATCTTTGATTGCCCATCCGCCATCTTTGATTACGAAATAGATGTTGTTTTTCGATCCTCCACCCCTTAAAATATCGAAGGCGATACCCATATTGATATTTAAAATTTTCTCATCCGCCATCTTTGATTTCCCGTCAGCCATCTTGGATCACTAAATAAATTTCATAATAATAATCAGCGTCCCGAAAATCTCGAAAACGATACCCATATAGATTGTATCCTATTTGTTTAGCCTTTTTTGCCTTTGACCCAACCCTCCCCCTTCTCGTTTGACCATTTTATTATTTTTGTCTGGCCCCTAAAAGTTGTGGCGTAATTTTATATAGCCTTTCGGAATAATAGGGCTATCATAGGCAATAACAATTTTTAAATTCCGACGGCTAGTTCCTGAGATTAGCCGACATTATGTTTTAGCCTTTTTAGCCTTTTGCCCAGCCCCAAAGGCTCGAAGCGTTATGTTATATAGCCTATAGCCTTCCGGAATAACTGGGCTATCGTATACAAAAATAATTTTTCAGATCCGACCGGTAGTTCCTGAGATTAGCGCGTTCAAGCAAACAAACAAACAAACTCTTCCGCTTTATTATATTAGTATAGATTTCATCATTGCCACTTCTAAATCACATACGCTTTTCGTTCAGACTCCGGGACTGCGGTGTTCCCATCGCAGTGCCAGTCCAATAGTCAAACAGTTCGACTTCCTGCAACGTCACGATGTGCGCTCAATCGCATCGGTGCCACGTTGAGTTGTGACCGATAAGGGACGGCCGAGGTTGCGCGCACCGTCGCCTAATTCGTGAATCATTCATACATATCGGTTGCAACTGTTCCGTTATGATATGTGTTGGAAACACTGATTATTTATTTACTGTGTAGAGGAATGTATTTGCTTCGTTTATTGCTGACTGTATACTACAGTACGCTACTGGTTTAATAGAAAAACATGTAGGTATCCGCCTTTCAACTGTCTTTAAGCAGCATTTAGCTCCCAGTAAAATGGCTACGTTTTTATGAAGAATCTTCATAATTAAAGATATGTCGGTCCGGAACATACAATGATCTAAATTATAACAAAGAAACTGATATCTGTAGATGACAAAGAACAATTTTCCAATCTACCTTAGCAGAAAACGTATTCAAAACACAAGCTTCAGCTAAGCAGCACAAGCTTTTAAAATAATGAAAACATACTTTTCGAAGCTACTTCGTCGAAATTGAAGCATTGTTCAATATAACCTGTCCCATATTCCTCATTTATAACATCTTTGTTGAAGATACTTTATTTACTTCAACTTTTGTACCAAAAGTAATGACGTCAATTACGCAAAATTCAGTTAGCTACATAAGTCGATATCCATTTACGTGATTTTAAATCGTTTTGTCGTCCCAACAAATTAATTATTCTATGTTTTATGGAATTTCTAGCCAGAGAAAACTTGAATCATAATTGATGATTTAATTGTAATATTCGGAGAGCTTTAAATTCCAAAAGAACTCGGCAGATTACGAGGCGTGTTTTTACTTTTATAGTTGACTGTACATTAAACACACAAATTAGACACGTTTTAGCCATATAGGCAAGTACCATTTTCTTCAAAAAATAAATCAATCCGTCACTACATCCGAGGTTCATACGAAAATAAATAAACAAGCATTACTGCTAGAACCAAAACAAACGTATTGACTTACTTGGCAGCGCACCTGTTCAGTTTAGTAAACACAAGTGTAGCGTTACTTTGATGATTCAATGTCATTATCTTTGCCAATGATACATTCGAGAAGTGACTTTCGTTTTCAGCACTCATAACAAACACATATTTTTCAAGAGATGTAGGTACGTACGAAATAAGGGTTCCGTTTTTTGCCAATATTGGCCACGTAACATTAAAAAGACAATATTTTTGTATCTTCATCTACATAGACGGTTTTTTTTTAATTTGATGTTGTAAATAAGCATAGTTTTCATCACTCAAAACAAACATATTTTTTTGCTTTCATCACCCAAAACAAAAACTACTTATACTTTAGATACGAAAAAAAAAATACAGAGTAGTTTTTTATCTACATAGACTCGTCTTTTTTCTTTGATGACGCAGATATAGGAGAGACATAGCACAAATGACGACACAACATTGTATTCTATCACTTGTTAAATATCAATGATAGTTGAGCAGCTGCCAAACAAAGTAAAGGCGAGTGATCCACTAGGGGCCAAATTAACAAACAGATAAGTGATAGGCGACCCAGTTCCATCAGTTTTCGGAAACTATCGATTCCCCAAGTGCTACGTAAAGAGCAAAACAAATGGAATGGACTGCAAGCGACCGCGCAAATCCATCGACGATTCCATGAATCCATATACCTATTTCCATTTACGGAGTTTCGCGGAACGAACGCTATAATAAAATGGCAAAGTTGAAGCAACTAAAAGCAATAATAACTAGAGTTATATAAATAAGTACGCGTAGAACAGCATAGATAAATATTTATTGAACACGATATACGCGGTTAAGATACAAAGACAAGAACAGATACAATAAAATGTATTTATAATGGGTAGCCCTATCGGTAAAAGCAATTTCTTCCTGGCAACCTTAGCGTAGCCTTACACGTAGGTTAGGATTTTCAATACATTCTTAGGTACTATGGGATATGACGGGACAGTAGGTAAACAAGTATTAGGTATGTATTACATTTTTTTATTCTGCCTGAAATGTGGTGCCGGAGACTATATTCGTGGACATCAACGGCTAGGTACTATCGCGTTGCCGACACTAAATCACGAAGCGTTGGGGCAAATACTATGTGTAGGTCAACAAAAAGTCGCGAAAGTTTTAAGAATGCACTATATATGATGAGCAACTTAACCAACTGGTAGATACCTTATACACAACGAACGAATTGTACATCTGTTTTGAGACAAACCACCTTTGCATATTTTACCAGCTGTTGCCAATAACAAAAAAAAACCTGATACATACATTATACTGTAATATTTGTTCGAATGACACACATTTAACGCAAAACGAATATTAAGTGGCAGACGGTTTAGTTTCTGTTTTGGTTACTCATCGCTCGCATCTTTGTTATTGTACGAAATATTTTGTTTATAGTGATAACGAGTAGTAAATATAGAGTCGAATCATTTTTCACGATAAACAATCAAATTAATTTGTAATTGTTGCATGTTGAGGAAAATGATAATATTTAGTCAAATCGGATTAGACTAGAAAGCGGACTCCAGGCTCCACGAAAAGTCTGAGAAGTCTTGGATGCAACCGTAAAATGACATGACGATGAAGATGATGATTTTTGATATGATCTCTTCCCTCAGGCCAAGTCTTTTGACATTTCGTGACTTCTAAGAGGCTCTATTTCAATTTCGCTATAGCGACCGAGGCAGTTGTCAATATGCAACGCGGAACCAATGAAAATTGGCAAACTTGTACGCCGAAATTCAGGATTCTGTCTCGTCATCTGCAGCAATCATAATCTAAGAGATTGCATAATAAGGAGCATTGTATACAGTGATTCACGAATAAGCTTATTACTTATGAATTAGTATCAAAGATGACGTGGCATCAGTATGAATTGTGCTTTTAATTGGAGTTGGCACATTCATCGTAAGCATAAGGAGTAATGTGTTTAGCACTATAAAGTTTGAGTGTTTAGCAAATATGAATCATAATTACCTCTAATTACTGACTCACTAGAGTTTGTAAATAGTTTGTTCATCAACAAATAGAACAGACGAGGTAATTCGTATTAAGACAATCATAATTTAGTTCATACATACAACCAAAATAATATTATTTTCACAAGCTGTAGCGATTTGTACACATACTTATTTATGTCTCAAGTATTAATCGCTTAACTATTTGAAGAGAACGGTGCAATTTACTCCGACCCTGCGGCATAGATTGTACTAGCCACGATCACGGGATTACTGACTAAAAGAAATCATGACCTGCAAAAGCGAAAATATAATTTATTAAATAATAAATAAAAAAACAATTAATGAACAGCCGCCTGAGTACAAACTTACCTAAATATATCTTCAACACGGTAATCAAAATCAAAGAAAGGCACTCACCAACATTGCATGAATGACATTTAAAAAAAGAAAGATTTTAAAAAAGAAATGCAATTCGTTCAGGCATGCAGTAATATCAGAAATTCCTTGAATGCCTCCTTAGATAAAGACTTCATTCTGACGTTTAAATCCCTCGAGGGTAACGGCCCTTTGAGGAAAACGACTTCATATCCAGAGAAAAGGGCAGCGTGCCGATGTTAGACAAAGAGAAAAACAAAACAGATTGTGCTAAGAAAAAGATTACCGACCATTTATCTTGGTTTAGGTGAAATCTAAAGGGAATACACGATGCGAAAATTTGCCTTCGTACCGTTCAATCGTTTGTTCTTTTACAGGAAAACTATGGAGTTTTAAGAATATTGGATAGTTTGATGGTTCTTCGTCTCTGGTTTACATGTGATAAATATAATCATGTAATAAGTTGATCAAAATATCGCAGAATACCTACCAATGCATTTAAAGTTGATCTACTTTAGACGAAACGGCAAAAAAAGTAGTGACGTGAATTTTTGGTGTTAAATTGGTAAGACAGATTCATAGAGTACCAATTCCACACAACAACAACTTTTATGATTAAGACGTAGACGTTTCGTTCTCATATTTCTAGACCACCTAAACTAGTGTTGCCCAAATGCAAGAACAAGACGAGACTTAGCCAGTCTTGGTCTTGGTCTTGCGCCAATACACCTGGTCTTGGTCTTGGTCTTGCGCTCCCAGTCTTGGTCTTGGTCTTGGTCTTGCAGCAAGAGTCTTGCAAGTCTTGCAATTACCTATCAGTCTATTACTATTTATTAAAGTTTTTAAATCTTAGAAAAACGTATTAGAATTGGAACATTGTGAGCTTGAATTAACACAGCCATAGTAAAGATCAAGCAGATTAATAAATAACTGAAGATTTGATAAGAAATTCGAAAAATCAACTGACCTATATGTCGTTTTCCATGGAAGTAACTGTTTCTTAATAAACATTTATGATTTATAAGCTTACATTTGCTAAAACATGTAAAAAAAACAAATTAATTACAATAACTTGACTGTATTTTAAAGAACAATATCTGTCTAGAAAGAGATTGAACCCTCAACTTATATGAAATTTAATAAAAGAGTTTTACGATTTATCATTTATTTCAATAAAAAATAAAATACAACACAAATCAAACATAACAGTACACAACAGCTTTATCATTAGGTTATGTTACTTTATATCAATTCTTTTGACCAAGAATTAATACAAAGTAATGCGCATAGGTCCAGTTTTTCATATTCTTTGATACAGTTTTTTGCGTCTCATAGAATTACTAAGCGTACCTATACACCGAACTGTTACACCTAACTACTCCGTGAAATAGCGCTAAGTCCTAGCTGCAAGACGCAAGAGTCTTGCAGGCTTAGTCTTGTTCTTGCTCAAGTCTTGCACGATCAGTCTTGGTCTTGGTCTTGCTAAAAATACGCGGTCTTGGTCTTGCAAAAACGCAAGAACAAGACCAAGACTGCAAGACCAAGACTGAATTTGGGCACCACTAACCTAAACACACCAACAAAACGAACCATAACATACCTAATAAAAACGACAGTATAATACTGGATAAGTGTGATATATTCACACGTTATCCAGCACAATACAGCTCAGTTTACCGTCCCAAAAGACATGTTACACCGCGAGAAGATACCGTAAAAAGCAACGATAGACCATTACAATAACATCTATACATATCAAGGTACATTAAACTATACGAAACAAGTGGAAATCTAAAAATAACAAGAGATTATTCCATAACAGCTTCGGTACTCCGATATTGTATAATGATCACACTGATATATGTATAATATACATAACTAGTGGCATACGATTCCAGCAAGGAAAACGTCGCGTCGGCTTGTTTTCATTTCAATATGGCTGAAATGAGGAAATATTACTTGTTGCGCTGTAATTGCGCTTGTGCTCATTAATTTCGTGTAATACTAATTGTTAATAAGCAGAGCGTTGTAAATAAAGCGAGGACTAGCAGACTAATTATGAAATAGAATATAGTGCTGCCTCGCTCGTGCAATCTAAAATCTAGTCGGAGGGAAAATAACCTCTGCATAAATTGAAATATAATACTTTTAGTAACAGTTTATTCCGTAGCACGTACATACAGCATACTAGACTACGCTCGCGGCTCCGCTTGTATAGGACTTTTTCCCCCGTTGGGAAAGGAAGGGCTAAAAATCATCTCTTAGTGCTCCCTACACTCCGCAAGGAACATACCAAATTGCTAACAGCTTCTTGCACCCAGTAGTTTCGGCATAAGTACCGAAAAAATAACATAACATAACTTCACGCCTTTTATCCCCGAAGGGGTAGACCGAGGTGTATTACACACCCACACTTCGCCAGTTATTTTTCAGTCCCAATGTAATGGCGAGCCTATTGCCATCTACCGGGCACATTGTTAAGCGAGCGATAATTAACATTTTAATACACACATAACTTCGAAAAGTCAGAGGTGTGTGCCCGGGATAACTGCGGATCGAACCCGAGACCATCGTCTCGGCAGTCCGTTACGTACACCACTGGGCTATCGCCGCTTATCAATCAACAATCTGAAGAATATTTCTGGGCGAAATAGACAACTGCTATGGTGTCAAGATCTCACAACTTACACATCTAAACTATCTCATTACTGACGACCTTGTTCAAGAACCTCAAGTAATTTTATATCTACATCATAACATCTCGTGTTCAATGTGAAAAAATACAATTTTACAAATGTCATCACGACACAGTACAGTAAGTTTTCGAAATGACGTCAGTATTACGAAATCACTCCCAATTTCTCAGAACGGAGTGCTGATATTCTCAAATTGAAACAATCCACTTGAAAAGGTAGTAGGAAATTATCATCTCAAGGGAAAACCTGAGCTAAACAGGACTTCAAACGTATAAAACAACATCACCAGTGTTCCTTATTATTTATTTATACACGTTTCACATAACTATTTACATATACAGGTCTTATGTAAGCAATCGCATACGGAGAAACGATCGAATGAAATTACCGCACGAATGCAACTTAAAGTGCTGTGTGGGTGCATCAAGACGTTTATTTGTTATATTTGTATCAGTACTACGTAGACTACTACATCTAATAGACGAGAACTAATGCGGTATAAGCTAATTCTTGACGGGAGAAAATTGTAACATACTAGATTCTACCTGCGGCTTCTCCCGCGTGGACGTCGGCTGTCGCAGTATCTATCTTATCTTATCTATACTAATATAATAAAGCGGAAGAGTTTGTTTATTTCTTTGTTTGTTTGAACGCGCTAATCTCAGGAACTACCAGTCGCATCTGAAAAATTCTTTTTGCATACGATAGCCCAGTTATTCCGGAAGGCTAAAGGCTATAAAACATAACGCTTCGACCCTTTGGGGCCGGGCAAAAGGCTAGAAAGGCTAAAAGATAATGTCGGCTAATCTCAGGAACTAGCAGTCGGATTAAAAAAATTGTTAATGCTTATGATAGCCCAATTATTCCGGAAGGCTATAGGCTATATAAAATTACGCCACAACTTTTAGGGGCCCGACAAAAAAAAATATTTAAAGCTGGAGAGTTTGTTTCTTTAGTTGTACGTCCACATCTTAGGAACTAGTGGTTCGATTTGTAGGTATAGTTATCTTTGTGCTGGACAACCCATTTATCGAGGAAGGTTATATGCAATATAACATCACGCTTTCAGCTACGGAGACGGTGCAGTGGCCTAAACAGAGGCCCAAAAAAAATTCAGGTAAAACTGCGGGCTCAGATAGTGTGATATAATTACGTTAGTGATTTTATAAATTTGAATTTATAAAGCGGAAAACGAAACGGAACAAATACAACGCCCATAGTGACAACAGTCGGTTAGACAGTGCATATCTTCTAAATCATGTCTATTAGCCTTGAAACTCTGTGGAAGAAGACGATTGCTCGTCTAGAAACCGCCTACGCCAGTTAAGAACCTGTGCACCGTATTCAGTAATATTCTTATGTAGATAATGTACCAAACGATCCGTATTGTATTCTGTTTTGATATGGAAATATACTACAGAAATGGTCAATGTACAGCTTAAAATGCAATATATCGAAAAACGATAAACCGTTTAGGCAGCGAGAATTGGTGATTTTAAGGAAGTTTTACTGTGATTTGTATATTTGATGCGTTAAATGTTTATCGGAACTAGTAGAAGTGTATTGTGCTGGTCAATTTAAATGACATTCAAAAGACATGGTTTTGCTGCTTAACTTAATTATTATTTTGGGGTAATGGCTTAGTGTAAAGTCCACACCACAGACACATTTGCAAGACAACTCAACAGTCTATGGCTAATTCATTCGAGAAAAACTTTCATATTAATAACTTTGTATTACTAAACCAAGAAAACAATGATAGCAAGGCATAGGTACTCTTGGACTGCCTCGTTGGTCTCGCAGCGTAAATGTGCGCGTGGGACTGGGAGGTCTCGGGTTTGATTCCCGGGTGGGGCGTGTTACTGGGTTTTTCTGTTAGGAAATTCTCAGTAGCAGCACGGAGTCTGGTAATGTGCCCGGTACGGCAATAGGCTCGCCCCCTATTACGTGGGACCTAAAAATTCATGGCGACATATGGGTGTAATATTACACCTCTGCCTACCCCTTCGGGGATACAGGCGTGAGTCTATAAAAAATATATATATAAAAAGGTACTCTTGCTTCGAGAATCTGTCCTCATGTGTCCATATAAATGAGCCTTTATACCCCTTGGTATTATTAAATTCAAACCAACACTCAAGTTATATAGAAACAATAAATATTTGACGTGATTTACGGTCATCATGTTCATATAACGTCAGTTACGGTTGCGACTGCCATTATTGTTCTCAGAACATTTGAGACGTATAATGACGTTATCTATTCCTGTGCTTTGTCTCGCTGCTGGACACATACATTATAGTCGCATGTGATAATATTAACTACATATACAGAGAAGAGAGATCAACCTAATGTGTCTCCCTGTTGACCAGTCTCGATCGCATCAAATCGAGTTATGCCAATTCAATCATTTTATAATGTCATTGGTCAATAATAATAAAACCACTAATTCGGTTTTGTTTATTACTTCAAACTTAAATACTCATATTTATGTAAGACATTAAAGTGTCTCAACCTCGTGGAAAAGTGAAATACCCTCTATTTTCCATGGCGTTTCAGCGTGACAAATAGATTTGCAGAAAGCATTTTCCGTAAATATTTACATGACAGTCATTCATGACGTGTACTGACTTAGATTTGTATCGGTATCTTATATGCCAAGTCATGTCCAAGTACCAAGTTTGTCGTACTGGTCAAGCAAAGGGTGATTGGACCTTCAGCAATTTTCTCGCAGTCGTGAGCGTGGGGTGTTACCCCATGACTCAGAACGCGCATAAACTGTCTCCCCGATTGTCATAAACAACTTTACTATGACAGCAAGTATGGACATTCTCAGCACATAAATTATTTCAACGCCCAGTCTTTAGGTCTTCAGGCCACTTTAGACTTCATACACAACTTCAGAAACTACTCGAAAAGATATTTCAATTTTTGGAACATGTAATGTTATAATCTATTTACGTACACTAATTCGTCCAACTACTATTGACATGTATGTACGTAAATAAACGTCACCTGTGATATAAATAAAAATCATTACATACATACATACATATCGTCACGCCTTTTATCCCCGAAGGGGTAGGCAGAGGTGTATTTCTACACCCACTTTTCGCACGATATACCTTAGTCCCACGTAATAAGGGGCGAGCCTATTGCCGTACCGGGCACATTTCCAGACTCCGTGCTGCTACTGAGAATTTCGTGACAGAAAAACCCAATAACACTGCCCGACCCAGGAATCGAACCCGGGACCTCCCGATCCCACGCGCACATTTATGCCGCGAGACCAACGAGGCAGTCGTATAGGGTTTGATATCGAGTTTTCCGTCTCTACGCAAATATGGTATTTGCATCGTGATATCCCTTAGTCGCCTCTTACGACACCCACGGGAAGATAGGGGGTGGTGACACTTGTATTCTATGCCGTCAACCACACGGCAACAATTATCATTGTGTGCGTTATAATTAACGCAATGACCACGAGATTTATTTAAATGTGTAGTATACCTACATGTTGCAGGCAATTTGTATTATTCGGCATTTTACAAATGGTGACTAGGCCTCTCCTTTGAAAGGAGGAATTGGCCTCCTATACCAAACTGGCCAAACGGGTTGGTATAGGGTTTGTATCAAGTTTTCCTTCTCTTACAGTGTGTTCTCCGCATAATATGCTCCCTCTGTCGGCTCTTACGACACCCATGGGATAATATGGGGTGGTGATATTCCGTATTCTTAATCCGTCACCACACGGACAATCAATCTGCAATATGCCAGAAGAAAATTAGGGAATCCATCCATAAATCGTTATGATGTATTTGCAACAACGCATTGATTATCCTAAATGATTCTCATTTTAATAAGCTAAGTCGTCTGCCCTGCTGTGCAAGGGTCCTAACATTTGGGTGCAGCATTATAAGAAAACATAATCTATTAGTTATTTACTTTATACGATTGATTGATACAATCTAAGTGGCAAGTTAATTACTCGGTGGGAACAATGCTGTTACGGTGCCTGTATTATATGCAATAACAGCTGATATTTTGTAAACAAACGACGCCTTTTTTATAATGCCTTATTAAACCATTTGCCTGCAACATATATAATTGGAGGACACCATGTTTTTGGTCCAAAATAACTCGCTAATTAAACAGTCACTCGTTTAAATTTAAACGGTGTTACAGGTAGAATATTTAGCGTGTTTTTGAATAACGTCACATTTAAATGTTAAAACCATTTTGTCCTCGTTTTGAAGTACGGGACGCTTTGTGAGCGGCAGAGGATCCAATTAGACCGTCCCCGTAATTATTATTTTACTAATGATGTTTTATTAATTTTATTATATAGAGCTCATTACTTTGGTATGTAGCGAAGTTTACTGTGGGAGGCTTTTAAGCTGCTTGATATAGTAAGTCCTTTTCATCAAGTTATTCAAAAATACTAATTTATATAAAAAGTGAGTTGCATAATATATAGTAACAAATAACGCATCAAAATTGTGTAATTACATGCTCTGTATCAACTGTAGGACATCAAAAACTGTGTCATCCAGAACAGAAAGCTCTGAATCACCTGTGCACCAAAGGAATCTTGTCGATCTATAAAGTACTCAACTAAACACACACTGGCAACGTCAAGTCCCAACTTCACAAATAAAAATAAATATAATTCAATACTTCGCAGCAGCAAAAAACTCATGTAAAAAGGAAACGTTTACCACCCTTTCAAACAAGAAACGGCGGCAAGTTTCCAAGCCACGAATGGGGTTTAAATCGCACTCTCAAAGGCATATAAACAAAATACGAAAAGGGAGCCACCCTCCCATCTTATCCAAGTTCTATAAATACATATCTGCGCTAATCTGTGATGTGTGCATGTGTATCCACCAAGGCAACGCTAATACGATTTCACGGGGAATACCTAGTAAGAAACGCGAACAGATTTTCACTGAATATTATATGCGGAAGGAATGTTAGGAAAATTGTTTCTTGGAGTGCGATTCAAGAACATTCGTAGAGTGAATATGTTAATTATTGATTCATCTAGGTCAGGAAGACACGTGAGAATTCTAAAGTCATAATTACGGCGACCGACAAATTGGTGGCATTGAACGTAAGTAAGAAACTCTTTGCCATTTTATTACCGCGGGAAAGTTACATTTTAGTCATTTTCTGGCATACCAAACAAGAGACAGTAAATAACGTACTGTCAGAATAGCTAGCTAAACTGGAATACTCGTAAGAATTAATATTGCTCAAGCAAGAGATAAATTTGTCAAACAACTTTATCAAATTGTAGTTCTCGTTTTAGTTTCTACCGATGTGAAGTTGGTACTTACTTCTGTACAAGATAATCCGTCACTTGTCACAATCACTTCAACTATACAACTGAGTAAAGCAACAAAATTACACTCATATTTATAACATACCGACTTGACTCATAATAACGCCACGCTAACTCAAGCTAATTAAATAAATTGACTCGCTAAGTGATAAGTGATAACATAATTGGTACAGTATCACGATGTATTGACAGAGGATGGAAAACGTTACATATATCTGTAACAAAGTCTTCTAAGCAACGAAAACGAAGCGAAGCGGGGCGGGGCGATAGAACGCAACGCGAAGCGATAGAACTGATTTATGCGACAGCGTAAGTCTAATGTAATCGCTACTTATAATAGCTCATTCTGTTACTCATAACTAAATTTAGACTATTGTTCTATTATGCACTTTTTTAAATTTGAAAGTGATGAAACAAATTAGATCTATGTTTAATTCCACTATATTTATTGCTAAGGAGATTTCGATACGTGTCAACTAATTGCCTTTCCTCTCCCGAATAAGTAATTTGTATGAAGCTTATGTGAATATAGCATTCATCGATAGATAAGATATTGATACATGCCGTAAGACACGCTTCACTCACAGCTGAATATGTACCAAGGTAAGTTCGACATCTCTTGAAACTTCACCTAGATTTGTATCGCATTATGACGAAATAGACCTAATTAATTTTATTGAGCCCTAAAATCTAATTTAGGACCACAGATATGAGAAGTATCAGATGGAACGCGCGGCACAGTTGCGTGCGGCCACTAAAGCAAATACAAAATTGAAAAGCGAATACAAACTCGTCTCAGTGCGCTACGAAGCATCGTACAGTTCACGCGTCACGATCACTTCAACTTTTAAATTCTCAAAATGCCGTCTTGTGTTCTTAAACACTGTAAAAGTTGTTCCTAAAAACAAAAACAGGAAAATGGAATATCTTTTCACAGGTAACTATTGATAATTTGACTGTTTCCTAATTTAATTTCGATAAAATTCGTATTTGTGCAAGAAATATGTAAGTGTTGCCAGTTTTTGTCGACGCCGTTCTGCCTGAATTAGGGAAAATGCACTTGTCAATTGATTATGTGATAATGATTGTCATGTTAATGAAAAATACATTACCGTATTATAAAAGTATATTGTAGATATATCTTCTTTCTCATAAATATAGTAATAGAATTTCAATTTCCATTAGTATATACCTTACATAATATTGTTTTGAGTTCGATCCCCAAACGATCCTAATATTCGTGTACACCCTGCTACTCGTCAAGCTTATACACTTTGTCCTTTGCACCGTTCTTATAGCGTAAAGAATAAGTATCAAAATCGTACAGCAACTGTTTAGCTTGACTTGGCGCCGTGTGTACATACATACTTATGGCGTAGGGAATAAGTATCAAAATCGTACAGCAACTGTTTAGCTTGACTTGGCGCCGTGTGTACATACATACTTATGGCGTAGGGAATAAGTATCAAAATCGTACAGCAACTGTTTAGCTTGACTTGGCGCCGTGTGTACATACTTACTTATGGCGTAGGGAATAAGTATCAAAATCGTACAGCAACTGTTTAGCTTGACTTGGTGCCGTGTGTACATACATACTATTTATTTCTCAACTAATCGACGACGCCAGCGGCTTCGCACGCACATATTTTCGTATTTCTCGTTTTGCCCGACCCCGTGGGAATTTCGAGAAATCCCGTCTTGGTGCACCCCTACGGTTCCCAAGAAACATACATGCTAAATTTCAGCTTCATGCGCCGAGTAGTTTCGGCTGTAGCTTGTCTGTCAGTCAGTCAGTAACGCAAGGATTTTATATATACAGATTTACGAAGTAGTTAAAACTTAACTCGGTACCTACATTTAAGAAATGTATTTATAAAAGCATTAATTAAATCCATGGTAAATTTTTCAAAACCGCAAATGAATATAAGAATACTAGAGGACGCCAGCAGCTACGCCTGCACATTTTTTAAATTTACCCGTTTTGGCGCAAACCGTGGGAATTTCGCGAAATCCCTTCTTAGTGCACCCCTACGGTCCTCAAGGAACATGCATGCCAAATTTCAGCTTCCTGTGCCCAATAGTTTTGGCTGTAGCGTGTCTGTCAGTCAGTCAGTAACGCAAGGATTTTATATATTAAGATTACATAACTATATGCAAAATACTGGGAGATTATTCATAATCTGGCAACTTTTCACACACATAGACGCGCGTGTCCGTACAGTGCCAGTCGCCAAAGGTCACGCACACATAGCTGTCAACGTGCCACGCTTAGTTGGACGAATGCGCTCTATCTGATACTACTTCTCATATCTGTGTTTAGGACACCTTCGTAATAATATAATATGTATGTAGAATCAGATAGAGTCGCGCCAATTTCCCGCATTCATCGAAAGGACATTTAGGTACCAACGCCATTTACACATACCGCCACCCGCGATCAATATCTCTATCTATAGACAGGCATTTTAATTAACACGCCGATCCGCAGTATTAATTAGTATAATTACATAGTTGGCTATACATGCTTTGTAGTTTAATTGAATTGTGGGACTCTGTTGTAGAAAGTTTAGGTTGGGATATCACTAGGCGGAGAATTTGCTGCTGATTATTTGCATGATCGATAGCTAGACTGCGATTTGCCATAAGACATAAAGACCGCTATAAGCGTTTCTAGAGATATTTCAAAAGATTGCTTCCTCGATTGGAACAAGTCCTGTATTGCGGCAGACTATCATCATCAGCCCTTTATACTGTCCCACTAACTGCAGGGCACGGGCCTCTTCCCATTATGAGAAGGGTAAGGCCACACAGTCCACCACGCTGGCCAAGTGCGGGTTGGCAGACTTCACATGTCTTTCGAGAAAATTATGGAGAACTCTCAGACATGCAGGTTTCCACAGGATGTTTTCCTTCACCGTGCAGCAAGCGATAATTAACAATTTAATACGCACATAACTCCGAAAAGTCATCGGTGCGCGCCGTGGATTCGAACCCGGACCATCTACGTAGCAGTCTGTCGGTCTCTCCACTAGGCTATCGCGGCAGACTATACAAACATTAAATCAACGCACACAAAGTATACACAGACGCGAACCAACAATTTGTGGAACACACAAATTTCCCCTTCACGAGGGGAACGAACGAACAACACTCGGCGCAGTTCTAAAAGGCGAGGCGATAATAATCATTGAATGGCAATTTACAATAACAATTTACAATCATTATTTAGCGTCACATAACATAACTTCACGCCTTTTATCCCCGAAGGGGTAGGCAGAGGTGTATTGCACACACACTTTTCGCCAGTTATGTCTCGGTCCCAATGTGATAGGGGGCGAGTCTATTGCAATCTACCGGGCACATTATTAAGCAAGCGATAATTAAGACTTTTAATTTTAAAACACACATAACTTGGAAAAGTCAGAGGTGTGTGCCCGGGGTACCTGGGGATCAAACCCGAGACTATCGTCTCGGCAGTCCGTTACGCACACCACTGGGCTATCGCCGCTTATTTAGTGTCTATGTCGCTATATTATTCCTCTCTTAGGCCTTACTGCCTGTATCATTCATTATTTTTGTGTTAGCTAGCCCATTTCTCGAGGAAGGCTATAGGCTTTATAACATCACGCTATGAGCCACATGTGTGGATTAGAAGATAGTCCGTTTATTATATTAGTGTTGTATAGCCCATTTCTTGAGAACGGCTATAGGCTATGTATATAACATCACGCTATGAGTCCCGAGTGCAGAGCAGGGGGTAACCTAAAAAGTACGTAGGGGTAACCGCAGGTTCAGGAAGTTTATACCAATAAAAGGTACGAGTTGATAGTAGTCCACAAACTATTTGCATACTACACTTGAAGCCTTTGTCATTGAAACTATTTCTATTGGCTAGTTCTCACGCACAAATCAACGTCTTTATTCACGTGACGCACACGAGCGTTTCTTACGACACAACCGTTTAACATGGCCTTTGTAATTTTAAAACAAGAATTTAACGGCTTCATATTTGGAATTAATAAAGTCGTTATATGACGTCACCGTCTGTCATGTTTATGGGTATTGTTTTTTTTTTATACAGGGTGTGGTCGTGGTTCCCTTCTTACAATTTGATACTTGCGTTATGTATGATGATTGTTGGTCCTATATTTGCATTTAACACTCTTCACTGTAAAAACCTGCACTGCCTCCGTGGTCTAGTGGATAGCGTATGCCACTGCTGATCGGAGATCCCGGGTTCGATTCCTGGGTAGGGCAAGTGTTACTGGGTTTTTCCGAATTCTCAGTAGCAGCACGGAGTCTGGTGATGTGCCCGGTAAACCAATAGGCTCGCTACCTATTAGGTGGGACCTAAAATTTCATGGCGAAATGTGGGTGTAATATTTTATCAGAAGAAATGCGCATTAAGTTGGTGGAATCCTTGATACTAAGCAAGTTAAATTATGCGGATTCTGTATATGGGCCTCGATTGCTGGCCCGATCAGATCGATTAGTACAGAGAGTGCAAAACGCCTGCACCCGCTTCTGTTTCTCAGTGCCATTGAGAGGTCACGTAACCCCCTTTTTAAATGATAAACGTATATTAAAAATGAAATCAAGAAGAAAGTTGCATTTGGCTTGCTTATTATTTGGTGTCATTAAGTCACAGGAGCCAAAGTATTTATTTCAAAAACTAACCTGGGTCTTCAGTGGTAGCGAGCGATCGAGCAGACAATGCTCAAAGCAATTATCAATTAAACCACATAAGTCTGAGGCATTTAGAGGAAGCTTTCGATATGCGGCTTCCAAGTGCTGGAACAATATACCTCCACCCATACGCAACGTCACCTCCATCAACACATTTAGAACACGCTTGAGGCAGTATCTTGTGGAGTCGCAACGAAAGCTTGGCAATGTGAACTTGAACGCTTCTTTTATTTGACCCTAGCATGCCTCCGCTGTTTATTATTTATAACATTTATAACTATTTTTCTAAAATACTAATTAACAATATTTATCTCTACTGACATTATACATTATTCTTATTACTATTTAATTATGATTCTTATCCCTAATCCACTAATTAGCTATATTTGTCCCTATTGTTTCCTTATACAATTAATAACTATTTTCTAATCCATTAATTAACCATATTTATCCCTATTGACATAAAAAAATAAATTTCATATTACTATTTAATTACAAATCCAATCCCTAATCCCTTAATAACATATACAATAAACACATAACATAAACAATATTTATCTGTATTGACATTAAATATTATTTATATCTCTATTTAATTACGAATTAATTTATAATAATAGAAATGCCTACAGTACAATAAATAATATGTTTGTGTTACTTTTGTAGGTACTATTGATAATATTGTTCATGTTGAATGTTCCTATGTTGTTTAATTAGTGCTGCGTCACTGTGCGTGCATCGATGTAAACCGCGGCGTCCGACCATCACGCGGCGCACACGCGTATTGATATACTCACGCGAGGCTGGAGGCATCTCCGCCCGCTATCCGCTTAATCCGCTGGGCACGGGCCGGGAACCCGTAAGCATAACTATGCCGTAAGCCTACATAACGCACGTCATGCACGCACACTGTTTTCACATGGGTATTACTTTTAGTATATAGTGTTGTGTGCATTATACTAACGTCCGTGCTATCACTAATAGGAGCTAGTTGAAAACCAGCGCCAAGCTTTGTAAGTCTGGCATATGCTGAACTAGACTCCCATTTGGCATAATGTGACATGATAATATAATAAATCCAAATTGGTTGATTCTAAATGTATCAAATTTACAAAATTGCTTATTTTTTATTTGTCATTAATTATTATTTTATTTCATTGAATTTTATTTTGATCTTTTTTTTATTTGAAATGATATTTTTTATTGTAATTGTTATTAATAATTTCCACTTCATTTCTTTTCCTTAACGAAAAGTATCTAACTGTCAAGTATTCCTCTATTCTATGTAATTTTAATTGTGTCACCTTAGCCAAATAAACTTGTTTTCTTTCTTTCTTTCTTTCTTTCTAATATTACACCTCTGCCTACCACTTCGGGGATACAGGCGTGAGTCTATAAATAAAATCAAATTTGCTAAAACTGTTAATGGTCATCCTGCCAACCACTTAGAAGACAAAACGTTAAAAGCATCGATATGTTACGTATATACTCACATACGAAAGTCACACTACTATGAATAATAGGCTAGTGAAGTAGTGACGAGTCGGGATGCGTATTCGACTCTTAACCGTGATATTTAAACAGTTATTATTTATGGAAAAAGTAATTTTCTCAAAAGGAAAACTTAAATAATAATTTAACTGTATTAGGATTAGACCAAAGAAACTGCCTCAAGAGAAGGGTATGAGACGCAAAGACTTTAATTCAAGATTTACAATCCCAAGGAGCTTTATCAGGGATGCCGAGCGAACTTCGTAAGAATATGTTATCAAAGGGTACTAAAGTAAATGTTTCAGCTGACTGGCTAATTGGATTCTGGAGTTCTTGTAAGGCGGGGTTTCTTAACCTTTTTATTATAATCTACCACTTGTATACATCATACGGATTTCTTTAAAATTGTGACGCATGAATTGTGTAAGGCGTTAATTTCTTTCTGGTTTTTATTATTAATACATATAAAATTCTCAAAAAGGCTCGCCCCTTATTACGTGGGACATAAAAAAATTCATGGCGTAATGTGGGTGTAATATTTACACCTCTGCCTACCGGGGATATAGGCGTGAGACTAAAATAAAATTCTTGCGTTACTGACTGACTGACAGACAGCGCACAGCCGAAAGTACTGGGTAATTGGATAATTAATTCCTACCCTAACCGGGTAAAAGTCAAACGCGGGCGCAGCCGTGGACGACGTTTAGTTAGGAATAAAATGATAAATGAGTCTACTCAAGTTGAAAAAAACAAGCTTAGTCGGCAAGTATTTTTGACATTATGGACCTCTGCACCTTACCCTTGGACTCCTTTAGAAGTATATGGACCCCAGGTTTAGAACCCCTGTTATAAAGTGACATTCACATCACTGAGAGCAAGCAGACAGATCGATTCTGTCCACATGTTACACGCCCATGTGTGATTAACGAACCTTAGCGCTTAGCAAGGTACGCTTTTATTTATTAAACGTATAATAATTATAATTGGCTTTTAACTTTGAACAGGTAGTACTCAAAATACTCTAGAGAGCGGCGTTTTGCAATAAGTTTTATTTTATCTCGAATTTTTCATCAGCCCGATTTAAATTAAATTCCATCCAATAAAGACTATACGAATGAATAAGTGGACGTCAAATGGCTAGAATTAACTCAGATAATTATGTATTACTTGAAACCTCAAAAATAAATTTTAGCTCGTATGATTCTTTGAACATAGCTGGAGGATTACCACATCTGGTTTCATTTCGCAAAGTGGGCGATGTGTCCGTAAGCCACACGTCATACGCTCTTGAGCAAAGATAATATAAGCCTATCACGAATTGATCGATCAGCCACTTACATAATAAAACCTCGGTCTATATAAATAAAACGAATTATTATGCTCTCTTCCTCTTCTAATTTTGCTTTGCCCGACGATTTGTCCATGATGATCTCATAATTCATAAGTTACATCTAAGTTCTCATTGTGGAATGCACAAGATTTTGAAATTAAACTACAGTTTACGGATTTTATCGCGTTATATTACTTTCACTAGTTATTTGTTATTACATTTAAACAGAAAGATCTAGAAACTACATTTTATTACTAGCCGACGTTTCGAATTCTGTACAGGATTCATGTTCACGGCAGACTGAGGTGATATTTGTCTTTGTCTTGAATTTAAAAGTTATCTCAAAGTACCCGAACATTTTTCAACTATTGGTGTTACTATCTACGCAGAATGTGCTCACTGTGTCTTGATGTCTTCTGGTGACTTTGTCCTTCTTGGGTTTCATTAGCCTGATAACAGGGTCCCATTTCATCATCATCATCATGGGAGGTACATTCGCAAAATATTATGCAAAAGATTATTGATTACTGATTATTCATAAATATATTAGTACTTACACAGTCTACCGAAGCTAAGGGATAGGCGCTTTCTAAGCTTTTGCATTTTGCTCATAGCGCCGCCCCTTTTTTCTCTCATTGTCACGCCTGTGAACAAACAGAAACAAACATTAGTCATCTCATATAGTAATTATAAAAGCAAGTTTGTGGTTACAATATGGGTATGTGTAGCAAGGCCAAGGAGACGAGACATTTTGTTTCGCAAAAAAAAACTATAACGGCCTTGCCACACGGCACAATTTTACGTCCAACTTGACTAAATCACTTGATGAAATCGTGACGTGTAGACGCCAGTCGTCCAACTCAAGTTCATCGGGTGGGCGGTACCACCAGATTTTAACCAATCGGGTGGACGGAATGAAAATCAGTGATTTGATTGTGTCGTGTAGACGGGCAAAGCCAATTCGATTGAAAATTTGATCGGTGGTAAAATTGTGCCGTGTGGCAAGGCCTTAATAAAGATAGATAGGCAGTAGTAAACTTTCTTTTGCAAGTATTTTTGACGTATGACACATTGGATTCTCTTTGCTCTATACAAAACGACTTTATGCGTGTGTCGTTAAGGTCTATATTTGTCTGATGGAAGTCTAGGTACCTATCGATCGTAGTGTGTGGTTAAAGCTACTGTTTGCGGTTATCTATATCGAGACTGCTCGGCTCGGAATAACCGGCGCTTAGTGAGCCGATGCAAGGTCATCGTGAGTCAGTGGGGTACTGGGATAATAATACAAAAAGTCAGTAAACATTTACAGACGATTAAATCTTAAAATAAAGGCGCTGGCGGAGGATAAATAATAATAAAAACCCGTCAACTCGGACTAGCCGACATGCAGTCCGAGAGTTCCTTAGAAAGTTTTATGTCAACTTCTCTGCCATATACCTACCGTCAATTAATTCTCTAACTACAAATATAAACAATGACATACATATGTAGAAGAATGCTTATAAGTGAATCAAAACAAGGTTTTTTATTTAGGCAGTAGTTAGTTATGTACAAATCAACAATTTTCAATTACTTGTCCTTTCCTGAGAAAAGGGATGTTTAGAAGGTTTATCTTTAATCCCAAATAATAGCTATAGGTACAATCAAACAAGTCGGCGGTGGACCAGTTTGAAAAAAGTCCCTTGGCTCGCCCATAGCCTCATAGAGTCGAGGCATACTAGAAACTGGTTTTGTATACGAGTGTCAATGTGCGTGTAAAGTAGCACTGGAAGCGACGATGTCATGCTGAGCAATTCTCGCCCTTGGTGGCTTAGCGGAAAGTTGTTCGACTGTACATTGGCCACGGCTGCCAAATAGTGGAGGAAGTAAAGTGATATGAATGGTTTCGTAAAACTGGATCATTTACCCCAACTCTTAGAATTGAAGATAAGGATGATAGTTAATTTCTAGGTTAGATCCTACTTAACGGTACCAGCCCGGAGTCTGGTGACGTGCCCGGTAACGGCAATAGGCTCGCCCCCTATTACGTGGGACCTAAAAATTCATGGCGAAATGTGGGTGTAATATTTACACCTCTGCCTTCCCCTTCGGGGATACAGGCGTGAGACTACCGCGACAATTAAACATTATTCAGTGCATGTTGGAAGTCGCTATTATTAAAGATATATAAATCGATTCATAAATTGTAACAATCAATTATAACCTACAAATTGATGTTACTTTGTATAATAACCTAGGTTTAGAAATATATTACTAGAAGAGATATATAATAAGTATCTATCTTAGAACACTGTTCGTACCTATGCACAACAATATGAACGTTCTGTGCCATGTTATGTACTGCCTACGTCAATAGTGAAAAGATTACGTAAATCAGTGTCGATAGTCTAAATCCGATTACGTGCTAAGACTATTCGCAAAGGTCAAAAGATCGGCTCAACAACCCATACGTCATACTATTACAATTAATTATCGTACTAATTACACACAAGTCGAATAAATTTCATACAGAAAAGTGATGATAATAACGACTATAAAATGTATGTTGATATCTATGTTAAGGAAATTCTTGTAAATATAATACGGGATTATGGATGGATTATAATTAATTTTAGATAGTAATCAACGAAACGGGACTTTTGTTTATCAGCAACAAATAGATAATGGCATTATTAGACTGAAATTCACCTGTATTCCCAAATAATTCAAGTTACATAAAAATTGTAAAATCAAATCAACTGTTTTCCTCAGTGTTATTTCTGATTAATAGGGTGTAAAGAGTTAAAGATTGCGGGGTTTTTTTAATATCTACGTACCCAAAAGCATTATTTTTAAGTTACCTATAATTCTTATAAATAACATCTGAACTAAGATTTTTAAAGCTCTATATTTACTGATGAATTTATCAATTTCTAGGAGAAAGAGTAGGTCAAAACAGGTTTCTAAAAATCTGTTCATTTCTAAAAAGCATAATTCAATTTAAAAGATTGACGTTCATAAGCATCACCTTGTGACCTAGATGAATAAACGATTTTGACTTTGACTTTGTTAAAAATGCCTACTGATATAATAATAGCAATGTTTTCCGTTTATAAGTTTAGCGTGGGAGTGTCAATCCATGCAGCGTATCTTATCAAACAGATATGTACATGTATATGTTTGCATACATAACCACGCTTATCATTTCATTAGAGGCTGTATGTGCTGTTGCCTGGACGCTCTGTCAGCCGTCGTAACGTGTATTACCGGTATTCCTATTATAGCACAAGGAAGCAAGATGGCAGCCGCTCAGACCAACTACTGATGGCAATCGGACGCATCAGGTTAATATAATTACTGTCGATGTAAGATTATACCAGTTATTTCCTACGTGTAATGGAGGTATTATACAGTTAGATATCTTGCAGATAAATCTAAATATAATAAGTAAGTACTTACATTCATACATACATAGACTCACGCCTGTTTCCTGGAGGGGTAGGCAGAGACTACGGAACGCCATTTACAACGATCCTGACATATCTCTCTTGCTTCATTCACTTCCATCAAATTTCTCATGTATGCTCTTCGGTTAAGGGTACTTCTAACCTGTCCTTTTTTAGGATGTCTCCAATCTGGTCAGAGAAATTTCGTCTAGGTCTTCCCCTTCCTCCTCTCCCATTCACACTTGACTTGATAATAGGTACTTATTTAATAGTATGAAAGAATGCGATGAAAATAACTCTGTCTGCTTATGTGATATGCTCCGATAATTAAACTACGGACCATCAAGTCAATTTCTCAAGTTCATTATCTACCAAAGCAAATTTTATCAAAATCACTTGATAAAATTTGCTAGAGAATCAACTTGAGTAACAAAGTTTGAGAGCAAAATATAATGTATCTTACAAATGCTTTAGAGAAACCGCCGTCAGTTAGTATAATATTAAAGTACCTTAGATGATGCAGAGCAACTAAAAGGCGGCAAAAGAACCTTGAATAAAAAAGAAAATTATATAACCACTAACACTAACTCCGTGTGGTGACGGATTAAGAATACGGATTGTCACCACCCCATATCATCCCATGGGTGTCGTAAGAGCCGACAGAGGGAGCGCATTATGCAGAGAACAGCACTGTAAGAGAAGGAAAACTTGATACAAACCCTATACCAACCCGTTTGGCCAGCGTGGTATAGTAGGCCAATTCCTCCTTTCAAAGGAGAGGCCTGGTCCAGCAGTGGACTTAAAGGCTGATAATGATGAACACTAACTCTTCATGAATTATGCAATGTGTTACAACTCATTGGATGTTACACATAAATGGACTTTTAAAAAACATACACATCATACGATACATCAATAATTTTGCAAGAACCTCGAATTTGTATGTCCCCGATAGATTAGACGGTCTTATTTTGCTTTCTTTATTTATCGACACAGTGAGTTATGTTAAGCACATAAGCTGTCGAAGGAATAAAAAGATTCGTTCATCGTTCTCCCGGTTGCATCCAAACTTTTTTGGAGCCCAGGCCTCACATACTGGCCTAGAAGAACACAAAATCTAGAACTAGAATATTAGGTTTACCATAGAGCGACTGGAGTCTGACGTACCCAACCCAAAGGGGTAGCAGTATTCCATGGTTAAGACTAGATTACAATTACGAAATAATGTTCCTCATAATCAGTATCTAGATATTGGCTTACATTTTATCTAAAGAAAACCAGATGTACTAAATACATAGTTTATCTCCGAGTGCATTAGCATTAACTACGCAAGCAACGTTTATAATAATATCGTAACGAGTATAAACCGTAGTAAATTAGATACGCAGAGGTTTAAGATTATCACGAAGGCTTATGACGTCTCTACATTATCATCACTGTTTCGCATTGACGATTGTTTTCAAAACTCAAGACCAAAGTACATTACACACAAATTACAACCTATTTTTAAGGCGAAGTACCTTAAAAATCGACAGGCAGTAAGCATGGTCTTGATATGGGATACAAACAGAATTATAATCAAATAGTTGTACAAAGTGGTAGAAATAACAACAAATCTCTAACAGAAATTACTACGGCAGTTGCCTATGTTCATACCTGGGATTCAAGTATATATGAAAGATCTCGATGACAGCGGGAACTGATGGCAAGGGAATAGAAGTGAGCAAGGGACAATTTACAATTTAATAGCTGCATAATTTCGAAAAGCCTCTCTAACTGCCTCCGTGGTCCAGTGGATAGCGTATGCGACTGCTGATCGGAGGTCCCGGGTTCGATTCCCGGGTCGGGCAAAAGTGTTACTGGGTTTTTCCGAATACTCAGTAGCAGCCCGAAGTCTGGTCATGTGCCCGGTAACGGCAATAGGCTCGCCCACGGTTACGTAGGACCTAAAATTCATGGCCGAAATATGGGTGTAATATTTACACCTCTGCCTACCCCTTCGTGGTGAGGCGTGGGACTATAAGTAAATAAATCTCGATTACAGTCGGGACTGTTGGCTCAAAGTACTCTCCAAGGCACAAGGCAAGAGACAATCAACTATTTAATCACTGCATCATTTCAAAGTCATTTGTGCGTGTCGTGGGCTCGAACCTAAGACCCTGTTTGACAGTATACTGATTTCCTCACAGATCTACCTCACGCACACATACATATACACAAAAGTACGTACAGATTCGGATCAACTCACCCGAAGACAGTAATTGGCATTAGTCTGATTTGATTCGGATCCGCTATTAGCCGTAATTCGCGGCCATTGTAATACAAGTGTCTCTAGTTAATAGCTAACGGGCCGCGAGCTTGTTTTTCGGCTAGTTGTGGAGATAAATCAAGGAGATTTATGTAAGTATGTGTTCATTTCATGGATTGGCGGATAATATCCCTGCTTATAGCGGAGCGTGGAGTGGCTAATAAGCGTGGCGACTAGCGGTTAATCATACGAGTGCTTTAAGACAGTCACGCCATCTTCTATGATAGGGCTGCCAGTTTTAAAAACACAATGGTATTTCCATTTTTCCTTAAACACGGGAGCTGATATAACAGCTTGGTAAATTCACAACAGACGATCAGGGATTCATAGACATAAGGCAACGTATTCTTAAAAAAATACTACTTTAATAACCACAACCTACGCCAAATTAACAGTGAAAATGTGTACTTAACCAATTGAATAACTGTCAGAAAATGTTCACTAATAATTTTCTGTTCTTATATGAATTTCGAATAACCATGGGATCACCAGGGATAGTGAAGACCTCGTTCATTAATGAGGTTGTCAGCCCCTATCAATATTGCTCACGTGCTAACTGGCCTATTTCCAAAAATAGGAACAGACTCAACTCTTCAACTGTAACATTATAATTACAGACATCTCTGCCTACCCTTTTGACACAAAACAACAGAGATATAACATGACAACACAACACTAACAGCCCTAATAAAAGCATACAGATGAGCGGCATGTCCAACGGCACTCATCTTAACTTATAAGTTACGAACGCGTGTAGCTGCACGTTCTAATTAACTTTGTTACTTAGTACTGAAGCTGAGGTGCGCATACACAAGCACAACAACGTTTATGTACAAACTGTATTTCCCTGGCACATATTAAATGACCCTAGTCATACATATAGTAACTGCAATAGCAACAGACTGAACTTCATCCAAGTGTAAGCTTAAATTTAACTGAATATGAACGACAGACATCTCTGCCTACCTTTTCGCGACAGCACAGCTGAAATGAAAGATGACAAGATAACACTAACAACCCTAATGAAAGCAGAAAGATGTGCGGCGTGGCGCGTCCAACGGCATTCGTCTTAACTTATAAGTTACGATCGCGTGTAGCTGCACGTTCTAATTAAATTTGTTACTTTGTACTGAAGCCGAGGTGCGCACACACAAGTATCAACATTTATGTACCAACTGTATTTCATGATATGAAATATATATTTTATGAAAGAGAGATATGTCAGGATCGTTGCAAATGGCGTTCCGTAGTCTCTGCCTACCCCTCCGGGAAATAGGCGTGAGTCTATGTATGTATGTATTTTATTGGCATATAATATTACCTTAGTCATATTATAATAAACGCATAAATAAAATAGGTACATACATATAATATGAATTTTCAAGTCAAAACGCCTGAATCGAATCTGATGAATTTTATCACACAAACATATCGAACTTTATCATAGAAATACATTGAAGATGAACATTAGCTTTTTGTTGCGAATATCTTCTTAATATATAAAATCCTTGCGTTACTTACTGACTGACAGACACGCTACAGCCGAAACTATTGGGCGCAAGAAGCTTTGCATGTATGTTCTTTGGAGACTGTAGGAGTGCACTAAGAAGCGATTTCCCGAAATTCCCACGGGATCGGCCAAAGCGGGTTTTAAAAAAATTGCAGGCGTAGCTTCTGGCGTCCTCTAGTTAACTTATATGTGTTGATATAATATTATGTATGTGGCAAATGTTTCTACTGTGATGCCTAGCATATATATGAAATTTTTATATTTGCTTTTTTGATAGTACACACTTCGTTGGTGTTGTAATGCAGGTTCACGCTTTTGTAGGTATCGTTAAATCACTGACTCGATTCCAAAATCAGATTTTATCATAAAATTTAAACATAATTATAGGTCAATTTAAGAGACTGTCGTTTAAACTGCTTCACTGCACATCCCGATGCAATCGTAACTACATAACAGCAAATAATACATCGGAGTTTCTACGAACGGCGCCATTTGTAATTAAAAATAAACACTAAATTAACAGTTACAACATTTAGAAACAAATTAAAACTGCATTAACTACAAATGAGTAAGTACACTAAATTATGTTGCTAGTAGGTAATTAAAATAATACTTTAATCGTGTTGAAATTAGAAAATCTTTAGGTAGGTACGATATGGACCGATACGGACCGTGTGGTTGACGGCATAGAATACAAGTGTCACCACCCCCTATCTTCCCGTGGGTGTCGTAAGAGGCGACTAAGGGATAACACGATGCAAATACAATCTTTGCGTAGAGACGGAAAACTCGACATCAAACTCTATACGACTGCCTCGTTTGTCTCGCGGCATAAATGTGCGCGTGGGATCGGTCCCGGGTTCGATTCCTCGGTCGGGCAGTGTTATTGGGTTTTTCTGTCACGAAATTCTCAGTAGCAGCACGGAGTCTGGAAATGTGCCCGGTACGGCAATAGGCTCGCCCCTTATTACGTGGGACTAAAGTATATCTGGCGAAATGTGGGTGTAGAAATACATCTCTCGGGGTTAAAGGCGTGAGACTATTTATGTAGGTATGTATGTAGGTACGATACCATTTTGATAATTACTAAAAGCATTGGATACAATAAAACGCGGCTGTAATTAGAATTGCAGTTAAATTAACTCTGATCTTCATCCACCATATCGTCAACTAGGCTATTGCTGCATTTTACATATTTAAATCTCAAACATATTTCAATGTTCTAACTTATGCTTAAGCAAGCAGAAACTCACAAACAGGAGACATTTTAGTTCTCGCACGTAGCAACGAAGATGTAAATCGTATTCATCTCAATGCTGAGCTAAAAACAATGAATATTTTATCACTAGGAGCGTAGCTTCACGTCATCATATTCCGACTGACGCAACTGCACACCTTGAATACACTTTGATCAAAGCATACGTAGGTAATATGCTAAGATGCTATCTTATAAGTTTGCTAGCTGTTGCATGCTGTTTCAGTCGGGTTATTTTCTGTATATTAACTTCATAGGTAGGTACTAATGGGTCCAATTATGAATCTTAACCAACCAGATGTCCACCCAGATGCACACAAAAATAATTGTACCTACTAGGGTTATATTGTAATAGGGCACTATTTGGGCGGGTTTTTAGTTTTTGCTGATCTTTCTTCAAAAACATAAATAGGTTTAGCTTTTCCTAATAACTTTAGCTATCTGCCAGATCAAAATATATGACATATGTGCATATTTTGATATACCTAATACCAGGCATTTCACAATCGGACGAAGGATTTATTTGTCAAGACAACACCAAATAAACCTTTTGAATTACACTGTCTGTAAGGCTCTAGGACTGCACATGAAGCAATAAGCTAAAGACTATCTAACTTAAGTAGGTATCATTTCTTGTGAACTATACTGAGACATTTTTCATTAACTACCACGTTATAAAACAAAAAAGGTCGCTTAATAGTTATCGAAACTGCAGACTTAATTCCATTAGTCAAATTTATTGCGAAACAGCTCTTATAAATCCATCGAAGAACGAATAATTATCCTCTTATCTATTATTTTTATGAGTCATCAATCTCGGTAATGGTGACAAACGGTTTTGTTTACTGAGCCGTATAATCAGACTTATATAAGAGCAGAACTCAGCAGAAGTGTAGTGATATAAGAGGAGGAGAAATGCAGTGCAGGCTTTCGAAACTGCACGTCGAGTCAACGAGACGTGGGTAAACAAAACTGCTGGCTCGTTCAATACTCCGACTTTATCGCGACAACTACTACGATTACACTATTGGTGTCGTAAAACGCCAACTTCTCCAACTTTGACGTAGTAAGACATTTCGTTTGCAAGGGCGGTTTCAGATTAGCGTATTTTTCTGCGCGTATACGGTCGTTTCAGCATACGCGAGACAAAACACCGGACTCGCGTAAACGCGCATATTTCGGCGTATTCGCTCGAAACGGTAGTGATATCGTGTCAGTATCAAAACGGATTCTGACGGCTCGCGCTTATACGATCTTCGAAGCGCGTCAACGCTCGTACGATGAGCGCATGTGCTAATACGCGCCGACATGCGCTTCAAAAAACGGTTTATTCCCATCTTCCCCCGCATGTCAAAATCAGTCATACCTACTACTATAACAATTCCTCTTATTTAAAATTATCAATGCAAAAATCAAATATTGACAACAATATTGTTCTATATAAAATCAGTCTTATTAGGAAACACTTTGAAAAACCGTACTCTTTTTGTATTTAAATATTTATTCTTACTGTAAAATATTGTCAATACCTACTGACAATATTTTACATTTCAATCTGTCTTACCGTTTTGACAATTAATATTAAAAATTAACAGATAGGTATAACAATCACTACACATTCAAATCTAAATGTCAATATTCATTATAAAATCAGTCTTAGAACTAGTCAAAAATGTTTTAGTTTTTTAATTATTTACATCTGGTGAAAAGCCTCTCAATTCTTTTTTCATAAATATCAAAATTACAATGACTAGGTGTTTACACTTTTTTCAAATAAACAACGTTATAATATTATCACAGCATGCAAAATCAAAGATAAGTCACGTAAACTAAAAAGTTTGCTGTCTACAATAGTAGCAACAATAGTAAATATACATTTCAATCGCACCAACCACTCTTCAATTTCAAGTCTTGACAATAAATTTCTCTTCAAGGATCGGACACAATGATAATGGGACCCGAGCCGATTGTACCGATACCAGCAACCCAAATCAAAACGTGGCTACGTGAGAGAAACGCACATGAACACGAAAAACAGTGGGCAAACATAAAAGAATGCAGACAAACAAAAGATGCCATCCCCTGCTTGAACAAGCGACTCTCACACAAGCTGCTGCATTCTAATAGGAAAACACTAAAGCATCTGACGGGCATAATAACCGGCCACTGTCCACTCAACAAGCACCTATTCAACATAGGCGTTACGGACAGCCCACTGTGCAGGGGCTGTATGGAAACCGAAGAAACACCCGCTCACGTCATTCTGCACTGTGCAAGTGTGAGCGATCAACGGGCAAAGCTGCTGAACAACCCCAGAACCATGAGTGAAGCTTTAAACGACACCAGCCAACTAATGGCTTTCTGGAAGGAACTAAGGTGGTATGAGTAGTCGGCGTCAATGAAGTCGCCACATACGCACATTGGCCCAAATAAGTGGCTAAGTGCGGAAAACCCACGACCAACTATAACTACTACTATAACTATGCAGGGGAAGTTGGGAATAGAACTTCCCATCTTCCCCCGATCTTGTCATCGGGGGAAGATGAAACACGCATTCCCATTTTCCCTCGTTCGGTGTCAGGCATGCGGGGGAAGATGGGAATGCAACTTCCCATCTTCCCCCGATTACAAATTCGGGGGAAGATGACACAAAAAATCCCATTTTCCCCCGTTCGGGGGGAGACATGCGGGGGAAGATGGGAATAAACCCAAAAAACGAGCTTATACGCGGGTATAAAACGCTAGTCTGAAACTGCTCTAATGATGGGCCGCATGCTCATTGACAGTGTGCCAACTCTGAGCGCCGAACACGACGCCGCGACGCCGCCGCCGCCGCCACGTTACGACTTCAACAACAACATTGTCAACACGACGCTTTTTATTTAGATATTTTTCTGTCAAACACAGCTGTTTTTACGGTTCAAGTGCTTCATTCTTTTTTTTTATTTTTTATTGATGCTTATCAAAATGACTCCATGCCGGCTGATCTTAAGCGTACATGGAGTCCATAGCAAAAGTCATCCTGCCAATAAAATATTAATAATAATGGCATGATGGCCTCTACTTTGATGGCCTAGAGAAAAGCTTTAATACGAGAATCTAATAACCAAAGGAAGCATCAAAGCTTACGTGTTGAAACGTCAAATCGATCAACGCTTGGGGAAACGCTTTGATATAAAAAATAATGTTAGCACGCTCGAATTAATCTGTCAAATTAAGCAAGTTTATATTATTATTCAAGAATTTCATCTGGTTTCCTTCAGTGATTTGGCTCGAGTCCCAGTGCAAGTTCAGGCCGCAGACCGCAGTCATTGGGCATTATGCTTTATCAGTGAGACGAAGCGCTGGGTTCCACTGCACTGACCTAGAAAGCGAATTACTCTACGAACCTCTCAAGTTCCACACAATATAGACGAATTTTATTAACCTCGCAAATGGAAAATTTTATAGATCCGCTTGGATTTCCAATTTATTGGATATGTCGCTATCTTTGCGGTGTAAACTGATTTAATAGTACTTGTAAATCACCGTGATATTACACCTCTCGAGACAAAGTTGTGCCCGCGACCAGATTACATGGCGTGAGTGCGGAACAAATTTATTATCGAAATCTTTACTCATGTGGGACATAATAAGTTTTACCTGTCCGAAAACACGACTATGTTGATTTGCTTTTGCTACGAGTATATTAAGGTTTGTTGATTTATGATCGTGTTGTCACACGATAAGGTTCAATATTGTATAACGGATTGGGGTTAAATTCGGCGTCAGTCAACACCGCAGGGCTACAGGCTGCTCAAACAGAACCACCATGGACAAACAAACGCGATGTCAACGCTATCTAATCTGGCGAGCGTCAGGAACAATATGTATAGCGTGGGCTAGACAGGCGATATATGTATTGTGTTACATCACGCAGACACGCTCCGCAGGCGCGTGCAACAGTTCAAACTAGTTAAAACTGTCGATAATTAGCATCCTTATCAAATCGATCGGTATTTACTTACATGTAACCATTGATGCAACTCAAACGCAACGCACATAACACCAAGTTGAAACATTCATCTTTATTGAAACTCTAAAAGCTCGCTTTCAACTCGTCGATATAAATTCTAGTTTATGTTTACGTGCGTTAATGGATTAAAATATATAATCCGAAGTAATATCGTATTTCACAGTACGAAAACATTTTAGCTGCCAATTGAAGACTATTATCCATTATTAATGATGTTAAAAGCTCTCATAACGTTTCGTTAAAAGTGGTTTATGAACGAATTTACGATTCATAAATCAACCGCAGTGTAAGTACAATCCCGTTTGCCGCAACATCCTGGGAGGAGAATTAGGACGGATCCGATACTGCGCTCTATGACAGCTGCATACTCGCATGAAACACGACTCAGTCGAATAGGCGCACATACACTGACGGCTTTATTAGAATGGCCTAAGGAACACTTAGTACACTTACATCAATGTACCCATTACAGGCACATTTCTGAGAAGGGTTTATTCAAACTAGTAGGAAGTATATGATGCCACACTGTGTTTACATAGGACAGTCGTAAAGTTTGTTTCGGTCCATAAAATGTATTCCTAAGAAAGGAGGGACTAGTCTAACATGTGACAATATGTCTGGATGTGTGACAGAGGTCTGGAAAAAGATTTTTGCGTATTGCTCTAAGATTGATGGTTGGTATTTTATTCGCATTGTGGCCTAAAATAGCGAGGTTTGTTTGGAATGATTAGACATAATATCGTGTGTTAACGACAGTTCCGCGTGCCGGGACTGTCCAATGAACTCATTCCTGGCACCCACGCCCTCGCGTCCGCGCCCGCATTACGACGCGACAAATATCAGAATAGCCCTGCAGATTACATTTATTTCACACATTTCATGCACAAACAATGAAAAGCTGTGGCTTTATCATCGAATATTACTTTATCATTATACCAGACGTCGACAGCGGCTTCGCCCGCGTCTATTATACATATAAACCTTCCTCTTGAATCATTTATCTATTAAAAAACCCGCATTAAAATCCGTTGCGTAGTGTTTAAAATTTAAGCATACATAAGGACAGACAGACAGAAGATAGACTTTGTTTTATATTATGTAGTGATATTTAAGAGTGCAGGTAATAGTCACGTAGTCACTGGCTAACGTGACAAAACACAAAACCGATGACTTCATAAGGCAATTCAAACGTATGTATATTTCCTCTAAAGGTTGAACTTTCAGTCCCCATACGTGCGAGACATAATGACCGAAATATCATATTAAACACCTAACACATTCACCACCATATTGAAATGGGCGAGGACATGTGTAGTAATACTTATAAGAAAATATTGTTGAACATTGAAGACAGACGTGGGCGTATACACCTACATATTGGTCCGTGGAGTTTTATTCATGCTGTGTTGCAACACTAAATAAACGATGATAGTGTATCGACGCATCGTCAAATAATACATAGTCGGATGTCCGATAAGGAACACATTGATTCATATTCAATATAACTGATAACGGACGTGTTCGGACGCACTTATAACATCTACAACATGGAATATTCGTATCATTCATATCAGCATTTACCTGATGTAACATTCACTATAAATATTTACTGGGAATTCCATGTAATGGCCATGAATTTATTGACTTTATTTGATTAGAATGGAAAGGTTTTAAGAATGCAATGCTGAAAATGTGAAGTGTTCGCCGTAAACGAAGCCAAATCAGAATACAATACCGTAGACATGAAATTGATAGAAACTTCAGTTCTGATTCAGAAAGCAAGAATTTTCAAACACATCTCTTAGGAATCTTATTTGTATAATTTCAAATCGTACTTACTAGTGAAAGTATTTGCGGATGTATAGATGGATGGATGTTTGTGTCACGCAAAAAGTGCGGCACGGATTTCGATGAAACTTTTCAATAAAATCTGTTCTTATAATAGCACATAGGTACGCTACAGTTACTCGCGACACTCACGGAGGCGGAGCAGCGGTTAAAAACAATCATTATATAATCATACACAACATATTACATCTATTATGATACAAGCCAACTATGTAACTGTCACATTGATTGTTTGAACAGCATTACAGTGTAAACTAACACAGGCATATTTACAAACAATCTTGACGCGACCACAAGACACAAAGGGAGGGCTGCTAGAGCTCTTCATTTTTATTGACCAACTAAACAAGCGACTGACTGTTTTAAGACTGCCGATGATAACCAAAACATATGTCATAAAGGGCTTTACAAACAATAGATTTAGACTGAGAGGAGCATAATAATTATGTAGATTTCGTAAGGGTATGGAAATTTATGTTCTAAAGCTGATGACCTAGAATTAATAGACTCACGCCTGTATCCCCCGAAGGGGTAGGTAGCGCAAATAAAACAAAGTCAAAAACAAAATACCTGTCTAATCCCGCCGTCACCATAATTGCACAATTCACAATCACCAGATGATAACAGTAACAACTAGTCTAAATACAGCGTGTACACAGAATGGCCCGCGTTACCCCGTGCTAGTACGGCTCGAACATGCGAAAGTCGTTCGTCGACCTTGCCGTGAGCGTCGCGGGTCGTATTGCCCGCCAGGCCGCGTGCCATTCCGCCTACTGCACACGATCGTACGCCGCCGTGCACACACCAAGCTGTCTTGACGACCATAAAGAAAACGTAGTAAATAACTGACCAGATTCGAGACATGCTGAAAAAGGACAGGTTAGAAGTACCTACCCTAAACAGAAGAGCATGCATGAGAAATTTGATAGGAGTGCAAAATCGTTTATTGATAGGAGTGACTGAAGCAAGAGAGATATGTGAGGGTCGTTGCTAATGACGTTCTGTAGTCTCTGCCTACCCCTTCGGGAAACAGGCGTGAGTCTATGTATGAAGTAGAGTAGTAAATAATTGGAGAAGGCCCGAAGTTACGACCGCTCATTTTTTAGTTTAACCATTTCTGCATGATGCCTTGGGATTTCCGGGCAATCCCATCTTAGAGCACCCCTACGGTCCCCAAGGAACATACACGCCAAATTTCTGTCAGTCAGTCAGTGACCCAAGTATTATATATGTACAGACATAACAAAATTACCTAGTGACTCACGTGAGATAGTTATGTGTAAAGTCCTTTCACATTCCAACAACATTCAATGAAGTTATTAATAAATCCTTACTAACGTGTTATTCCGTTTGTTGCCTTGTTTCACGCAAGTTACCGAAGGAAAGTTAATGCAACTTTGCATGTCTCACAAAAACATTATACTCTGTAATTCTGAGAAGTATCCATAATTTATGGAAAAGGTATGAAGAAATGCAGGTTTCCTCAAGATGTTTTCCTTAATCGATTAGCAAGTGGCGCCGTGGATTTTAACCCGAGAAACCCTTTGCGTGTTAGTTGTTGGTCTGCCCACAGTTTCCACACATTGTCTAAATTATTAAGTGTAGAAAATATTTACTTTTCTCATCAATATACGTCTAGATGTTTAAAAGTTTTAACACTTCGCAGTAATATTGGTGATCGATCAAGAAAGTGATGTCCTAGATTTTAAAACTAGGTCGTTTCGAACATTTTACGTCATAACCCGGTAGTGCGCTCTTTGTCTAATTAACAATAATGAAATATGAGAGTAATGTTTATATTACAAAGTCGTTTAAGTTGACAGATGGTTTTAAACGTGTATCATCGCACGAAGAAAATTTGTCCTGCGCGTAAATCGAACCCAAAATCTCTGAAGTGGCAGTCAACATCACAAACTACTAGAGCAAAAAGCTAGACTAACTAATATAATGACTATTCCTATTAATTGCAATTATCACAATCAAAACGTAATTTAACGAGGAAATCACACTTGAAAAAATAAATTGAGGACCTTGAAATAAATGTGGTGAGAAATTACAGAGACATGTATAAATAGAGTCTGCCCTTCGTTCGTTTACAGGGATTTCTTGAATACGACTGCGTAAAAATAAATACCGATGGCCGTGACGCCTCGAACAAAATGTAAACAAAATATACGCTGCGATGGGATACTTCGTGTGTATTTATTTCTAATATGAAATTCATATATGTGTGTTGTGAGACTGATTGATAGAATGCCGAATGTAACTATACGAGAGATCAGTGGTCTGAAAGATGTCGTGACTAGGATTGAGAAAGGAATGCTGAAGTGGTTTGGACACGTGGAGCGAATGAGTGAAGAAATAATGATGAATCGCATCTATAAGGCAAATGTGTGTGGGCAAGTCGGTCGCGGCAGACCTCGTCGGACAGTCCTCGACCAAATTGGGGACGTCCTAAAAAACAGCAAGGTCCGAAGTACCCGAAACCGGCGAGCATGTATGAAAAGAGTTAATGAGTGTAGAGGAAGCGCGTGAGGTCTGTAAGGATAGAAGCAAGTGGCGTTCCGTTGTCTCTGCCTACCCCGACGTAAGTATGAAATTCATATATATTAGATTGAACAATTTATGAAATTACAAAGTTGTCTAATATGCATACTAGTTTATGATGCATTAATTTAATTATAGCAGATGATATGAAAAATCGGGCTCAGTGGCGTGCCATTGGAGAGGCCTATATCCAACAGTGGACTACGGCAAGCTGATGGTGATGATGGTGATGAACGTCACAAACAATTCAGTTTTTCTGATATATCGTAATTTATCAAAACTTTAATATGTTAGTTATTCTATTGAACATTTCCAAAATTAGACATGATGAATAGGGCCATGGCTATACTTAGGTGTACAGAACCCTTAATAACAAAACTCTACACATAGTATAATAAAGCGGGAAGTTTCATTTTCCTAATTTGATTTTACGCGCCAATCTCAAGAATCACAAGTTGTTTTTTCTTTCCATTTATAGAACCTGAGAAAAGAGAGCTAGAAGGAACGGTATACTTCAGCTAAATCTCGTGATAAAACGTTTCAACATGATTCACTCTTACCCAAACAAACAGAAAAGACAAACGAGACTATTGAGAGAAAAATATCTCGAAACGGCTCTTTACATTTTAATTATTATTCTCAAAGGAATAGTGATATATCGTGACAGATCTAGCGCCACTGCAGCTGTGGCGAAAGAAACGTTGAACCGGAGCCAAGAGTACAGAGACCCAGTGTGCAGTGCGACTGCGCACGTACCAACACTAAATATTAGACTAGTATATAGACATAGGTATTGTGCCTAGTAGTGTATATGGGACATATCTCTACAAGTAAACATTGATGTCATATACCTGTAAAACAAAATAAATAGGTAGGTATTGTAACTAAGCTGCAGAACGTCGGTAATCTCGTGAGCACGGTTGGTGTAACCCATGGCGAAACGTCGAGAGAAATATAAGGTATTTTAGCTATATTTTCAAATAATTACGCAACATTGACCCGACACATAAATATTACTATGTATTGTAACTATAATATAAGGGCCACATCCCTACGAGTAAGCATTTATGTAATGAGGATAGTTATATACATGATATATAAGCTAATATTCAGTCGATAATCAAGTGATGAATATGAATGTAGAAAGGAGCAAAAGGAGGCGGCATCCGAAGAAAATATGGATGGATTGTGTGAGGATGTGAATGCAAGAGACAGGTGTAAATGATCGGATGACGGTCGACAGCGGTACGAAAGCGAAGGACCTACTTTGCCGAATCACACATAGAAAAATCACAATAACATTATGAGTCAATAGAAGGAATTGGCATAGGTATTATACTACGCTAAACAGACGGTATAGTGTATGATGTCGAGTTTTCCATTTCTTCACAAAGATATTGAATGCTTTGTGTATATTCCATAGTCGCCTCATAAGACGCCCACGAAATGACATGGAGAAGTGTCACTTTGTACTTATTCCGTCAAGACGCGGACAAATCTTAATAAAATAAAATATGCAAAATAGCGCTGATAAAACCACGAGGTACAGCTAGTATATTAGTCAATGACACTCTCATTCTACTTTGATAAGAAATGGTTGAAAATCCCAATGTTTAGAAACTAGGAAAATAACAAGGAAATAACTTTTCATGGCAAGAAAACCCACACCCTGCGTCACTTTAAATATCAATACAAACATTAATTCACACCAAATATTATGCGACGAAAACAACGAACAAATAACTTCATCACAAAATGGATAATTGAATACATAATATTGATTGCTATTTATAACATTAATATTAAAATTATTTACTTTATAGAAGTATATATAATTGTCTGATTTTCCTGTTTTTATTCCTTTTCACTTTCACAATAGATATATTGAATCCGGGACTTACGAATCCCAACGTGCAGACTTGAACCACGAAAAAGCCATTCAACTATAAAACGAAACATCTAAAAATAAAGTCAGTCGCGTGAGGTCAAATCTAGGAGTTCCAGCTACTCAGACCGATGAATCATTGGTTCGGCACTCGCCACATTGACCAAGTGACTCACTACAGAAACTGGCCGATGATTCCTTTCCATCACTGTGTAATATTGTTTATTCTTCAAACATTACATTACTCATTGAGAGATGCTTTCACGTAAACACGGAAACAGATCGAATGTAAACATTTCCCAAGTAAATCTTTTAATAAAACAAATCTTAGTATAGTTCTGATGATGGAATGAATGATTTGTTACTGCTAAGTGAAAGATTTTGTTTGTTGAATAGACTGGACTGCCGGTCTAGTGCTTAGTAAACCTGATTGCTGAGGTAGAGGTCATGGGTTCAATTCCCACCCAGAAAATCTTTATGTCATGGTCCGACGAAATATTTAGTTATCAATTATCTTGTTACCTGTATAGTCCAAGCTCTGCTTAGTCTGAGATCAGATGACCTTGAGCAAGTAGTTCGAGGATATTATAAAAAAAAAAACATTTTAATAAAACACACCATCCGACGACGATGCCGTGTGGTTGACGGCATAGAATACAAGTGTCACCACCCCCTATCTTCCCGTGGGTGTCGTTGTTTGTCGTACCGCTAAATGAATATTTCGTTGATTGAATGAAGTGTGTAAATAAAATTATCACAACCAGTTGGCACCGGATTCCTCTCGTTACTGACACACTAAACCAGACAGAAACAAACATGTGAAAACCTTGCTCATGTGTTAATTTATATCTTCTAATATTATGTGAGAATTGTTCATTATTTACACACAACATTGTTAATTATTAAAGATTCAAAATAAGATTATATTGTGTCTTAATTTTAAATCCCAACGTGAATTTGAATTTTCAGAAGTGGGATAACAATAACAAATATGTTATGTTGACAAGTATATTATCAAGTTAACAGTAATAAAGTACTTTATTACACACAAAATTGTGTGTTTACCTGTAATTGAAATATACCTACGTCAAAGGCTCCAAGGACTACAATAGAACATTATACGATTAGGATTAGAAATCCGATAACGGATATAACCATTTGGCTTACGGATTTACGCACAGTATCTTACAATTAAATTATGTATGAGTAAATATTATTTAACTCACATTATGTAATATGGAATTACGTGGGTTGAAGAAAATCTTTTGCCCACTTATGAAGTAAAAATAGAAATACCATCTACTTCTAGCGGGATCACGCATGATATGACATATTACATTTTAGTAGATCCGCGTTCCTGCCACTTAGTGGGCAGGCACACCTCCGTGGTTTTTAATGTTAGCCGCATTTACTTCGAGAGCCGTACATGCTCTTCCCAGCAGTCTTCAACTCAACTTTGAGATAAACTCGACTTTTTTAAAGGCAACTGCTGCACTATGAATAAATCCTGTGTCCAACCGGGCCGGTAACCTACAAGTGCGATATTTCGCCGCGAAATCAACAAACTTCTACTCTAACTATAGCTATCTTCATTAAAAATGGCTAGAGATAACCCGGTACCTCTTCAAAAGGTGTCAACCCAGCAACATAGAAACAATTGTCATACATAAATCTATATAACGCCCCATTAGGGACGAGGTGACAACCATACAATGGAGGCACAATAAAACCAAACGATCCATTTTTGCTCGCCGAGACCATAGCTATAATAGAAGATGAAAAAAAAAGCAATGGCACCATAGAGAAACGAAATCAGTACGACAAACGTCACACTAAGTACGAAGCAAGAATATTAATTTGGTAGATTTTAATTTCTGATTGTATTGTAGAGTTACCAAATGTATAGACAGGATTAGTCCCGATTTGCTAGCTTGTATTGTTGTGGAATGATTATGTTGATAGCCTAGTGTCAAAACTAGGTTAGGTCGATTGAATGAAGAAGTATTGTTAAGCAAGTGACCAGATTCTAACTGTAAGTTTATATTATGTGTTTGATTACAATTTGCAATAGTGGCTATAGTGGGATGTTAGAGGTATAAATTCAACGAATTGAGCTACCACCTAGTGCTGTAAATATGTAAATTAACTGCAAGTACTATTGCTACTCTATTTGATGATGGGTCTGGAAGAAGAAAGCGAGATAACACGATGTTCACCATACAGGTCTGTTGGTAACTAGAAAAAGACATAGTACCAGTAATCCCCTTATTTTTACGCTAGTTCCTGTAAATGCTATTGGATCATTGGTAGAAGTATTAGCACCAACTAGAAGTTTCATAAAGTTGTAGTTAATAAAGTAAACGTAGATTTTACACACATTAATAGACTCAGGACGTACCGACGTTGCTTTGTATGTATGTAGGTACTTATTTATCATACATATTTAATAGTTTTATGGCATTATCTATTTGTCTGTATCTTTAATACATCTGACACATGGTAACCCTAGTCGCGGATGTATACGAGCCTCAACCTTTGATAAAATTTAAATGAGCCGTCTCAATGGGTACCTGATAAGAATTGCTTAAATAAAATAATGCTAATACGTATTGAATCGTTCAGTACTTGGTCAACGACCGCCGAATTATTTCCACATGTGACGTCATAACATGCGCTGATCAAATTAGACTTTGTATGGGTGTAATGTTTACAGGGTGTGTTGTGACATAATGAATACAAAACACTGTAAACAGGGGCTTGTAGCCTCTGATAGACACGCTTGCGTCGTAAGAGGGCTCTTAGGTAGCCATTTCATGTCACCGGCATCATCTAGAATAGGGTTTTGACATGTATAAGTGTTGTAAACAACCAAAATGCAGAAATAAGTCTTTATGTCTTTCACCTTGTTTAAAAAAAAGTACTAATATCATCACATTATTTTCCACAAAAAATAAACTAACAAAAATCTTATACTAATATATAAAGCTGAAGAGTTTGTTTGTTTGTTTCGTTGAATGCGCTAATCTCAGGAACTACTAGACCGATTTCGAAAATTCTTTCAGTGTTAGATATCCCATTTATCGAGGAAGGCTATAGGCTGTATAACATCACGCTATGAGCCACGGGAGCGGAGCAATAGCCTTAAATAACGCAGGTGTAACCGCGGGCTCATCTAGTGTTAGAATAAAACACTTTAATTAAAAACTAATCGTACGTAATGTTGTCTCTCTTCACTATTGATAGCTGTACAATGAAGTAAACAAATAAAAGATTCGGTAATTCAGAAGAAAAGTAAATTGTATTGTGACACAACGATCGTCTTTCGCCGGTTCTTTTATAATTGACTAATAGAGCATTTAAAAGAATGCGCAATATAGTTATTTACTCACGCTACTGTTTTTTAACTCGACATTAAACCTACAATTCCCTACTACCCGAACTGTTAGTTTTCATTTAGTCATATCAGAAAAAAGACCCGTAAAATATCTACCCTTAAAAGCACTTCGAAGTACGATCATTCAGTTCTAAAACACTTCAATATGCAAACGTGATCATAGTATAAACAAACATCAAAGCTGGTAAACTTTATCGCAAAACCCACGTATCTACATCACAAAAAAAAGCACTACAGAAATATTCACACAACTGAGATCTAGATATTGCAAGTTGATTAACAAAGGCGTCCATTGAGTTGAGACGCGAGTGCACACGGCTCGACCTCGAACCCGCGACCCTGCGACAATGCGAACAATTGTCATGTAAATGCGGATTGAAGCCGTTGTGCCACTCGTGCTGTGGTACCGATTGTTGTTGAACATACCGTAACTTGTCACACACACGTATCTACGACGTAGGATAGTGATAAACTGAATCTTTGCGAATTTGCCTAGGATGATGACAAATAAAATCATGATGATAAATTGAGTCTACGAATTTGGCTAGGATGATTGCAATCATCATAGAGCTTTTCGCAGTCCACTGCAGGACACAGGCCTTTCTTTATTTGCGTCACAATATAATAGTGAGTGAATAGGAGGTGATAAGAAAAAAAGATGTAGTGACAAGCAACAGAAAGGCATGTTAAGATGATATGGGCACATAGAGAGGATGGATGACGAAAGACAGACAAAGAAACTCCTCTGGTGTTGCGGGTGTCCATGGGCGGCGGTAATCGCTTAACATCAGGCGATCCGTCTGCTCGTTAGCCCCCTATCCCATAGAAAAGAAAAAGATATATAAGGCAAGTGTGAATGGGACAGGACGAAGGGGAACACCTAGGCTGACGATCTCTGACCAGATTGGAGACATCCTAAAAAGGACAAGTCAGAAGTACCCTAAACAGAAGAGCATGCATGAGAAACTTGATGGGACTGAATGAAGCAAGAGAGGTATGTCAGGATCGTTGCAAATGGCGTTCCGTAGTTCCGTAGTCTCTGCCTACCCCTCCGGGAAACAGGCGTGGGTCTATGTATGTATGAATAGGAGGTTTATACTATACCACGGCGGTGCCCAAATGGGTTTGATGTCGAGATTTCCATCTTTGCCGCAACATACTACTTGCTTCGTATATTTTCCTTAGTCGTTTCTTACGACACCCACGAAATGAAAGGGCAAAATCCTCCTGTTGCCTCATAATGTTGAAACGCAAATTAAGAGAGGCCGGAGTCCAGCATTGGACTATAAAAGGCTGTAGATGATGACTACTTACACCTAGGATGATTGCAAAGTTGTGGATAATCGAGACGTAATAGTTCTGCAATATAAATTGTATTATTTAACAAATCTTAATCTCTATTAAAAACGCTTAAATTTTGTATGACGTATTTTAATTGCGGAAGTAGTATAAAATCAATTCTGCAATTCTGCTGAAAGCAATTCTTAACCACTTTTGTAAAACCGTATTTTAGTTAAGTACCTACCTAGTACAGGGCCTTTGATTAATTTGTGTGGGCTGATTGCATTGTGATGTAACAGGTGGTTTTATTGATGTTGATATCCAATCGACTCCTATATTAAGTAGCTCATCAGCAATCTGGTCTTAATATCAACACTAGATGTATGAATTCAAATTCTCGTGGTGACTTGCATTCGTTTTAAAATATCTTCCGGCATGTGTATCGTACCTTTGCTTCGAGTTTTCCAGAGCAACCACCACGATCACGGATGTACCTACTGAAGTATTGCAGGTGGACGAACGTTACGAAGAATGAATCGGGCTGCTCGCTTCCTTAGTCGTTTATGTTAACAAACGCTTCAACAACGCCGAAATATCGAATATTCAAACCAAAGATACATGTTACATATCTCGAAAGACAATTTAAAACGAAAATTAATGTAAGATTCCAATTACCCGTTCTTCGCATTCGTCCTACAACATACAGATGTATATGTGTGTGTGATATGTCGATGAATAGGTCGTTACAATTGTATGTAAGATACTATATACTTGGATGTAAATAAGCTATCACGTGTCTATCTTCAAGACTGGCACTTTGCGGAGTTTTATTTAACAGTATCGTTACGAGATTCGTCCGCAATAAGTAATTTAATACTTCGCTGCACATCCATTTACAATGAAAACACAATGAGCTCTCGTACGTCCAGTAGAGAGATATTATGACGCTGAAAAAGGGTAACTTTTTTATGGTCAGAAATAAATTATGTCTGAAATCTTAATATATAAAATCCTTGCGTTACTGACTGACTGACAGACACGCTACAGCCGAAACTATTGGGCGCAGGAAGCTGAAATTAGGCATGTATGTTCCTTGGGGACCGTAGGGGTGCACTAAGAAGGGATTTCCCGAAATTCCCACGGGATCGGTCAAAACGGGTAAATTAACAAAATGTGCGGGCGTAGCTGCGGGCGTCCCCTAGTCTTAATATATAAAATCCTTGCGTTACTGACTGACTGACAGACACGCTACAGCCGAAACTATTGGACGCAGGAAGCTGAAATTTGGCATGTATGTTCCTTGGGGACCGTAGGGGTGCACTAAGAAGGGATTTCCCGAAATTCCCACGGGATCGGCCAAAACGGGAAATTAAAAAAAAATGCAGGCGTAGCTGCTGGCGTCCTCTAGTCTTTCATAAAAAATCTGGTCATTATAATATGTTTTTATTACTTCAGGAAAATATCTGTCCCTCTCAGTTCAAGAAGAACTATTTGTTTTGCAAATACTTAGGTATTTATGGACCACAGTGCCACTTATCAGGAAAAATTCCGCGTAATCCTAAAATAATTATGTTCTTAGCTGACATCTATAGATAAACCACCAACACACCTAACTTAGCATCAGAGAATAAGTACTTTTCAATATCTCGTGTTTTGTCAGGGAGTAAATAAGTGTACTTTCATACAATTATAAGGAAAATTATACTTGAAGTGACCAAATTACCGAGCTTAAACTGGGTAAAGATGTCGTCATTCGTTTAATTTAATCTAAGAATGTAGCCAGCCTTAAAGTGAGAGTGCTTCTAAATGCGACACAACATAACGCGCGCCTATTCCGTCACCAAGGAGACTCAAGGCCTAAAGCTTGTTTCCATTGAGGCAATCTCTCACCGAAGCTTTGAAATTGTGCACAAATTCAACGGTATAGCATTAGAATTTATTATGTAACTATCTTATACTAATACATAAAGCTGAAGAGTTTGTTTGGTTGAACGCGCTAATCTCAGGAACTACTGGCCCGATTTGAAAAATTCTTTCAGTGTTAGATAGCCCATTTATCAAGGAAGATAAGGCTATATAACATCGCGCTAAGAGCGAAGGGAGCGGAGCAGTAGCCTTAAATAACGCGGGTGTAACCGCGGGCATCCTCTAATAAAAGATATGACGCTCAATCTGAAGCTAATAATCCTGACCTGAAAGCTGACGGCAGGCTCCAAAGTCAGAAGACGAAAATCTTCGGAAAGGAAATTAGTTCACAGATCGATAAAAACCAACAGTGAAATGTATTATTAAGTCAATTCTAGAATAATGAAAGTCAAATATTTCATATTTGTATGTCAAATACTTGTAATGAAATTATGGTTAGGTACAGTTTGCGTTTCGAAATATGTTTAGGGACCTTAGGTCTTTAGGGATATCGCAATTGGTATAGCAATATCTTAATAATATACCTATGTACTTAATAAAATTACTGAAAATTCTTTCAAATCTTCAATAATTTCATAGATAATAATCTAGTAAAGTGGAGCTGCCCAATAACAAGTCTTACCTAAATGTTTATAAACTAGCAAACTAGATAAGAATACCCGGAATCTCCGCGAACACGGATTTTCTCGTAAATTATATTTTTAGCCGGTTATAAAAACTCTCAAGAATGTCAAATAAATTACCGTCATAATTATAAAGGCGATATATTTTTATACTTCATAAAGCATTTCTTAAATATAGCCGGCGGAAAATTGGATGATGTATCGCTAAAAATGAAGAATAACGAGCGAAAGAGACAAAACACTCGAATGAAGGCAAGAAAGCGAAACAGCGAACACAGTATGCGTCGTTAAGAGAGATTATAATTAATTATCACGCGAGCAATATAATTATAATAAGCGAGTTTCTTTATTCACTGTTACTAAGACAGATTTTCTACCTACTTAGAACAGAATTTATGGAACGTGGAACCACGGTAATGGTATTTGTGAAATACAATGCATTAATTCTGAGCCAGAGCAGATTCAGGAAGGCTTCAGGTCATTTTACTAAACTGAAACAGAGTACTATAATTATCATGGTTCAACAGTGGATCAGTTGCGTATGTCTCATACTGTATAATATTTAGCGAAGGCGTCCTCTAAAGACACAAGCTTACATACGCTTACTATCAGGTAAATCATGTACTTGTTTGCATACTATAAAAATATTACGTAGCTACTAATATTATGATAAGATTTCAACGCTCGTTCATTATACTTTCCTTATCTCGTTGACGATATTCTTAGAACGTTCAGTCATTTACTTAGCCCAAATACGTCAGAAAGTGAGTAGACATACATTTTCACCTGACAACTCGAAATCCTTTAGCGTGAAAGATAACACACGCATACCATACGTAGAATGGCGCTTGGATAACGATTCAAAATAGATACAAGTCAATGCGAGCTATGCTACATAATCTGTATGGTATAAGGCCGTTGGCGCATTATGAACAAATCACTATGTAGAAACATTGCGTTGGTTTACAGCACAATCTAGGGCCTGTCCCCGCTCGCTATCTCAAACGCAACGCGCATAGGAACAAGCCGATTTCGTGACTAGAGGAGATATAAACTATATTAATGCAAGTGGTACAATAGTTTCCATATCATTGTCGGTTGCCGGCCGGCGAGGCGTGGCCGACTCTGCGTGCCCAACCGACCGTACCCTACTCTCCCCTACACACTTAGCATTATAGGATTACAACGTTTAGAAATCTCAGGAGGATTACTCGTTTATACACTTTATACTGCGCACAGCGGACGCTAGCGTGATTTCGATATATTCTGTCATTTCCGACGACCTTCTCGATATGATGATTCACGTTATTAAATCGTAGAATTCTCTTGTAATTTGTCTGACTTTACATATAACGTATTTTAATATACAATACGTCACGCAATATCAAAATTCCAACTGTAAGGCCGTAGACATTTCCCGTTTGATTTCTTGATTTTTTTTTAAGACGGAAAACGAAATAAAACAAAGGTAAGCGACACTTCGAAGACGCGACCCTACTTTACATAAACCACGTAAAACCGAAGTTTATAAGACACTGAAATAGTTTGGGCTCAAACGCAATGGAATATTATAGGGACATTTCAATAGTGGTTTCCATATTATGTCGTTACGTGCTCCACACAATTGTATTATGTAGGGACGTTGTTAACATTCCGCATACAAGGTTATGGATAAACATTTGTATGAAGATTAAAACATACGATCACGAGTTTATAATGATTGTAGTACACGTAAAGCTAACTGTATATAAGATGAAGCAGTAACGGAGGGAAGTTTTTGCCGTTCATCATGAAAATTGCCTATAATTGCCTCCTAACAACTTCCTAGAGCAGCGTAAACACGCGTCCATGGACAAGCTCGCCGTACGTCAGGGTGACCACGCACCGTGCGCTGCGACCTCGGAAGGTCTCATGGGACCGACTACTTCTAACCTGCCGCTCACCTCGCACGATTAAGTCACAGTTACCAATTCACGCATAATCGAGCCGCTTGTGCACAAACAACACAAAGGATTTTAATTGGAAACAAAGATTTGTTAGTATTCCAAGAGGCCGTTACAATTGAATGCTGTTTTTGCATGTTGTCGACGTACGTTTCGTGGCATATTATTCAGTAAAAGGCGTCATTTAAATTTATGTACGGTTTGTTTTAAATTTGCATTCGTGATTTCTGGGTAGCGCTGTGCTGTGACAGATGCAAAACGTTATTAGTAGAACACAGCCAATTTAGTTAAGCAACGGCAACATTATAAATTCATCATGACACACCGAGCGGCGATGTGAAACAAAATAGAATTTTATTAAACCCTCCGGCGTAAAGAAACGGCTTTGCACCGCATCCTTTTTGGGACGATAAAAAGCAAAACTTATCCAAGAATCCGAAAAGTTTTACAGTATTTTTCGAGAATGTTCAGCAAAGTCGGTGCAAGAATTTTAAGAAAAATGGGAAGAGTTAAGTCCGAACTGTACAATATATAGACAGACATGACAGTAACGAGATACGCGTCGAAACTTTAGAAAAAACCGTCGAAGCTTACAACAGAGGTATAGTCGACACATGTGTGTCGAATGCAACTGTGCAACTTCTTATTAACGGTCTGTAATAATGAGACAAAAACTAGTCGTGCCGGGAACTCGGCAAGGTAGCGGCCATTGGGAACGGTATGCGAGAATCTTTAGAAACACTAGCTATTATAGACGTTCACTCATACACGCGTAACCTTCAAGCAATAGAAGAGTAACCGTTTTCTGGCATTCGTCGGAAGCGCAATGCAGTATAAAAGTTCAGCGAGTTGCAAGGTCGGATGAAATAGTTTATTGCAACCGATAAAATTAAAATAAATAATGTTGGCGTTCGTTTTTCGATATGCGATGTTAGAGTATAAAATCGTGATAAGTGAGAGCACTTGATTGAATTACGAGCTACGCGGCAGGAGTTAATCGTTGTTTGATCCTGTCGGTCGTCGACCCGGGTCGGCACGGCGGCGGCCTGCACCTGCGTCTGCGACTCACTGCCGGATAAGGCGGATGCCTCCAAGGTCGCGAGCTTTTAGCCTCTGACTCAGACAACTTTTGTACTCCTCGCACGACGAGTTTTGCTCACTTCCGGACTCTACGTCGTCAATAATGCCTTCTATGATAGCGAGTGGTCGTGCCAGTTTTAGGTTCCTCTTTTGACGGATAGCACGGTAATGAACGCAACGATGTTTGCAAAAAAGAAAGTATACTTTCACGAACATTTCTGCCGGCAATACCATCGACCGGTAACAAAATACAGCGAAATAATTAATTCAGTTTCAAGTGTTGACTCGATAGAGAAATACGATGATTTACAATCTGCTTTTGGTTATACAAGTGAATGTCTGCAAGATCGTAGCGTCGGTAAATTCGATTAAAAAGAAACATCAGCTGTCAAGTTTGGCCTTCACAGTAGATTCTGGCTTTTATTATTGCTGTTGACTTACGAAATTGTGCATAAAAAGTGTTTCAACCGTGATAACAGAACTATAGCAAACAATACACTGTTTCAAAACAACACATAACTGGGGGCCAATTCTGCTATTTTTATATGACATTGATATTATATTTTGAATGGATTTAAAAGCAGTATTCTGATAACCTAATGTCATTATAGTATAATTTAAAATAAACAGTTCGTCATTGACACATACGATCTCGTTACAATTTCATTCAAATATCAGATAGGTAATTTAGAAGAATACGCTTTTTGTGACGTAAGTATGACACTGTCATGATATCGAGACTATATTTATTTAGCAGAATTGGGCGGCAGAATCAAATCACAATTGCTATTGGCTGGAACGTTGATAATGATTTACCAATATAGCGTTTATTTATGTAACATGTAGAACTGTATTACATAAACAAAACAATGAAGATGTGTACGTTTATTTTAAACACGGAGGTAAGTGCAGTTTGACACGTAATACTTGTAATAAGATAAACAAGCATCGGCTATTTGAATCACCATAAGTGCTCTACACTCGACATAAAACGGGTAAACGTGCTTGCACCGACTAGGTAGGGGAACACGGGGGAATCGGAGCCACGGGGTAATGAGAACTACTTTAGTTTACGTATATCTGAACGAGTTAGATCCTATTTTATTATGGCATAACATAGAAGGGCGCAGGAGGGGTACGAGTGACTCGCCATATCGTCACTTATTCGACTTTTAGTATGTAAGCGGACCGCACATCGTATTTTTAGCCAATTGATGTAATATTTTACGATTTTCAAGGACAAATTGTGGGTATTCAAATTATTTTATTATAAGTATCGCTTGTTTTACTTGTAGCTTAATCATTATTAAATTAGATAAAAATATGAATTAACGTAAATAATAAACTACATTTTGTGAATTAGAATGAAAACTTAAAAATAAGCATTTGGGGTAATTGTAGTCGAATAGCTCCCATTACCCCGTTTCATTATTGTTGTTGTCTTATCTCAGATGCCACGAAAAGGTGGTAGAATTACGGAGAAATGCCAATGGAATCTGGATGAATTAGATCGTGCTATCAAGAGAGTCAATGCTGATGGTATTTCTCTACATAAGGCATTCCAAGAGTATAAAATGCCGTATAGTACTTTGCAATAAAGATATCGGAAATCAGAACAAGCAAATCCTCGTCTTGGAAAAAAACCAGTATTTTCCCCTGCTGAAGAAAGAATTCTAGCTGATCACCTAAAAAACCTAGTAACAAAGCCAATGAAAAAGGCAAGAAAATCCTATTTTAAGACGATATCAGCTCATCAGATGAATCAGCCAATTACCAGAATATCTGTGATGATAATAGTAGTGACTATGTCGATGAAGATTCCAATATGTGTATGATTTATTGTGAATCTGAAAAATCTAACGAAATGTGGTACAGGTGCAGGTCTTGTGGTGACTGGTCACATTGAGCATGTGACCAATCACCACATATTCAGGAAGTGAATGTGCCCGGTAGATGGCAATAGGCTCGCCCCCTATTACATTGGGACCGAAACATATCTGGCGAAGTGTGGGTGTGTAATACACCTCTGCCTACCCCTTCGGGGATAAAAGGCGTGAAGATATGTTATGATGATTCTGGCAAGGATTATGTTTCTGATTTTTGTATTAGGCAATAAGTTATCGTTTTTAAAGTTATAAGACGGTGATTTTGCATGTTCCTAAAGACCTTTCAAATGAGAACAAGTTAAAGTTATAAGCTAGTACTTAAAATATTATAAATGTATATTTTTTGTTACATTTTCTTATACTGGTTACCATTGCCCCGGTGAATCTCATTACCCCTTTCTCTGGTTCTAATTACCCCGTACTCTTGGGTAATGGGAGCCAATGTTATTTTTGTTTTAAATTAGTTTAAATGTCTTTGTATCGTTAATTTTTTTATTTTTGTATTGGTAATATAAACCTGATTAGTGGTCCTATAAAAATAACCAAAAACGTTATTAAAAAGTGATGTTTGTTAAAAGTTAAAGCAGTTTTTCCTTATGTGGCGCCAATTCCCCCGTCTTCCCCTACATCTACGTACCTGAGAGATTGTTGTAAACTTATAACATTTGCACAGCGCCAGACCAGTTTCAAAACAAAAGAAACACATCGAATGTTATGAATTATGAGCGAGTTTATAACAATCGCACTGCTTCATCACACATGACAATATGTAACGTTCTGTTACATACATTGTTTTATTGTCTGATAATAACATGTTCTATAAATTACATTTTATCATTGGTGAATTATAAACACTTGATATTGTAATTACAAATTACCTTCGGAAATCGTAGGTAGCACGTTGACAAAGTTGACAATCCCGACGCCTGTTAGTTGACTCATTCACCAAAACTAAGTAAAACGGACACTCAAACGTCAGCCTAGTAAAGGCAAGTTGAAAACAAACAAAAACCGAAACGGTAACACACTTGACACCTTATCACGTAGCCCACATAGATAAAGTGGTGAATTAAGTTTTTGGCACTTCAGATTTTTGCAATCATTGCGACGATGTTCCACAAAAATATAAAGTGTGGTGAAAATTAGAAATTACAACAGCTGGTGACCACTGAGCGCACTTTTTCCATAATAAGCGAGAGAAATGGTAAACTATCACATGAGAGCGGCCTAGATTTTTTTGTTATCGAGTCGCGACGTATGCGCATACGCCGTGTGTACGGTGCGAAGCGCCGGGGCGTACTGGCGCTCAGACAGACAAGCCAACGCCCGCTCACCAGTTCACCTACTCTTATCTCGCGATGACTGTATGTGCTGGTTCTCGCTGAGCTAACTTAACTGGTTACTTATACTGCACTTATGTATTGCATGTTGCTTGCAGCCGATATGTTCCGAGAAAGGTACGAATATGTCGTTACAAAAATAAATACTTCACCTTGTTTTCTTTTATGGTGTTTATTAACCGCTAACGACAAAAGTAAAATAATTTGTAATGTTAAGATAAATCGCTTGATTAAGGTATATTGTCTCTACATTTATGCAACAGTTTTGTAAGAAGTGACCCAGAAATGTGTGGATTAAATACAAGTATTTAATTTTATACAACCATGTTTTATTTGTTATCGAACACGGATACAAAGTCATCGCTTTGTAGTATTTTATCAATTTCTAGTGTAGCAGACGTGACTAAAGTGGTATTAGTAATACAACACCTGTGTCTTGACTGTTACTTACGTTCGTGATTAAAACGTGTAATTATAAATGTAACCTATCAAAAAGACAAACGGTCTACTTATTTTAATTACCTGTATGATAGACATTCATTTAGCCTTGCTTCCTCGTTCCTAATATCAGACACTAAAAGTAAAAAATATTACTGTTAATTTTTTTTTTATTCTACTATTTTTAATCGAAATTTACTTTTATATTACAACAGAAATCACATTTTTGTTTTGGATTCATTCAATTTCAGACTTAATAAATTATATCCAGATTAAGATAGTAGGTACTGAAAATATAAGTTATTAAAATTATTAGGTTTGTAGAGCATTTATAATCGTCATTATCAACAAAGGATTAACTTAGGTCTCACAACAAGCACGCGGCCGATAAATGCACTGAGTTCAAACAGTCGTATTATTAAATAGAATTTATCTAGCAAATCGCTTAAACGGGGTCGCAGTGAACTGACGATAGATTAACGCGAATTTTTAACAATAAGGATAAGGAAAATACAAAGCGCCAGTTTTGTACATAGTACCGACAATCTAGGCAGCGATAGCCTGTGGTGGAGATACCAAAAGACTGCCATAAAGAGAGTCATCATCCTCCTAGAGTTATCCCAGTCTCAACCTAGGGTCCGCTTTCTAATCTAACCGGATTTGGCAGACTATTAGCTTTTCCACGGAGAGACTGCCTGTCTGTACTGCGCAACCCGAAGGGATAGCGATATTCCATGGTTTAGACTAGTGTCAGTTTATTTTAGAGGTACTGACGCCCTATAACGCATGTCAAAGATCTTCATGACAGCCGGTACCGACGCCTTAACGTGCTCTCCGAGGCACGAGACAAGCGATAATTAACAATTCAATGAAAACAAAAGAAAGAAAAGAAAAGCTCATTTATTCCGTATACGAATATGCATGCAAGAGAAAGAGAGATAAAATCTTAAAAACTAACTTAACATAATAAACAGAATCGGATCCCAACTCAGCTAATCCCAATCTTGTGACACAAGATGGCGCTGATATTCTGTTGGGACCGTTTTTGTAAATAAATTAAATGACAGTCCGTTGGTATCTCCACTAGGCTATCGCTGCCTAGAGTGTAGGTATCCAATCCAAAGGTATCCAAAGAGAGTAACGAGTCTATAACCATGGCGCGCACCACGACTTATCGAAGTCATATGCCCACTAAATTCTCGTCGATCCTGTCAGTCGTGAGGATTTTTCACAATCTTTATGATAAGTCTCTTGAATATACTGGTCAAGCCATGAAATATCTTCTATGCCTTTGGATTGCGGAGGTAAGACGCGAGTCGTTCTGTAGAAAACCAAATATAGTGTCAAATCTGAATGTCTAAAATAATAATAATATATACCTAATAATATTCTACCACATTCACACAACACCATCTAGTCCCAAACTAAGCAGAGCTTGTACTATGGATACTAGATAAAGGATAAACATACATAATATATACTTTCTTTTTGTAAATACATACATATTATACATAGAAAAACCCAGACCAAGACAAACATCCATATTCATGACTTGAAAATCTGCGGTTATTGAACGTAGCGATTGCCCTCCGTGACCTAAAAAGAAAGCAATATTCTATGCTTTTCAACATTTCTAACTGTTGTGTAAATTACGAAAATAAATGCATTTTTTTCCTTCTTTCTTTTTAGGGTGCCGTACCTAAAAGGTAAAAATCGGAACCCTATTACTAAGCCTCCGCTGTCTGTCCGTCTGTCTGTCTGTCACCAGGCTGTATCTCATAAACCGTGATAGCTAGAAAGCTGAAATTTTCACAAATTATGTATTTTGGTTGCCGCTATAACAACAAATACTAAAAATAAAAAATATTAAGGGGGTCCCATACAAAAAACGTGTTTTTTTTTCGTATGTTTTGCTCAAAATTACTAACTCTAACAGGTAGACGCTTTTAATTTTCACAGAATATGTAGTTGTATATTACCTTTCAAAATAAATAATTAAATTAAAAAAAGTAAATAATAAAGGGGGGCTCATACAACAAACGTAATTTTTAAGCAATTTGTTACTCGATCTTAATAAACAGGTAGAAACTTAAAAAGTATTTAAGTATACATACAACAAACGTGATTTTCTTTTATAGATGATGGGACGGAACCCCTTCGTGCGCGAGTCCGACTCGCACTTGCCCAATTTATTACTTTTATTTCTCAACATCGCGGTGATGGAAGTGAAATCAATATTTAGCATATAAACAGATGATATTCACTACATTTATTTATATAGAGATTTATCTTACGCATAGTACACAACACGTAATGTACACAATCCTTTCTAAAAATAACATGATGCAAGCACATCGAGTTTTCAAGTACGTATCTAAATAACGGCGTACAAAGTCAAGTTTATTTATAAAGCTGACTTTTACAATTTGTTAAGCTTATTTCTTTTATAATCTGGCGTCCTAAATAAACCTCCAAGCAACGGATTGTACGTACGTAACTACGTATTAAAGAAATAAGCGTTTAAAAAGCTTAAAGCATTATTGCTTTGTAAGTTTGTATTGCTGGGCATTTTTATAGTTTACATGAAAATGTATAATAAATACAAGCAGCTAACTACGGCTTCGCCCGCTTATTGGTCGGACGGACGGCTTTACTTGCTCTGCGGAGCACACACCCATCCAAATAGTAGCCCCTGCAACCATTGCCTTACTTTGCCAATCGTTTGCGAGCGGCAAATCATGAGCGCTATCGGAGTAACAAACATGTTAACATGCATCATCAGCAGCCAACAGTTCACTGCTGGACTAGGTCTCTCCTTTGAAAGGAGGAATTGGCTTATTATACCACGCTGGCCAAACGGGTTGGTATAGGGTTTGTATTAAGTTTTTCTTCTCTTACAGTGCCGTTCTATACATAATATGTCGGCTCTTACGACACCCATGGGATGATATATGGGGTGGTGAAAATCCGTATTCTTAACCCGATACCACACGGACGACCAAATGTGAATATGCATACATCCATTCATCTTCACAAACTTTTACGTTTATAACAGTACATAGTATGATTAATAATGTGCCTGTGTGTCTCGTATATGTAGGTATATGTTAAGAATTAGTCTTAACTCTTAAGTGTGTTATATCTATGTTTCACACAAATATATATTGATTCCACATTATACGAAAGGAGATAGTGCTGCCAATCGGGCACCGTTCCAGTTCATGTTTGTGAAGCGAAGCCTTTTACATAAATAAAGACGGATATTATATACATAAAATTGGAGTGTCTGTGTGTAATATTAAAATAACCGCTTTTTACTAAATGCATATGGATGTATACAGGGTACATATAACGAAATGTCATTTTTTACAATTTTTGTCTGTCTATCTGTCTGTTTGCTTGTTTTCGCTAATCTCTGGAACGGCTGGACCGATTTTGACGGGACGTTCACTGGCGGACAGCTAATGTACCAAGGAGTAACTCCCTCAGGACGCGGGTTAAATCGCGGGAAATAGCTAGTTTTTAATAATATCATAATCCATTTTACAATTATATAAAAAATATTGAAATAAAACTACCTTTAGCGATTCTAGATCATCTGGTTTAAATGTATTTAAAACCAATATATCGAAATAGAATCCGTAAACCGTAATTAGATTTCAATGTGTAACGTTCTAGTAAACCTAAGAAAATACTATGATATAAAATATTTTATGGAAAGTTCTAATCAAGAGAAACCCTTAAGAATACATATCAGATATTAAGTTATGAGGACAATTCCTCAATTCCTCGAAGCGTGTTTCAATTTTCTATAGCCCACTACACCTCTACATGAGAATATTTTACACAGTTTAAAATAAAACTGTATATTTTGAAGACACTCAAGAGTGAGGAAAATTTAATCTCTCTTGCGCGACACGATATAAAAGGAAATCTCTTGTTATTTTTTCTTTTCTTTTAACTTTAGGGGTGTTTCCGCCACGCTACCTGAAATTTCACAACAAAGAAGGAAACATCGGGCAAAACAAAAGGAACACCCAAAAGGTTGCGAACAAATAAATTTAACGTTTCACAACATTTATGTTATAATTTAATTAGACATAAATCTTAGCGTAGACAAATTCAAGTAAAGAAACATTTGAATACCCTTAAACTTTCGCGACTTGTACACATAATACATACATAGACTCACGCTTGTTTCCCGGAGGGGAAGGCAGAGACTACGGAACGCCATTTGCAATGATCCTGACATATCTCTCTTCTTCATTCACTCCCATCAAATTTCTCAGGCATGCTCTTTGATTAAGGGTACTTCTAACCTGTCCTTTTTTTAGGATGTCTCCTATCTGAGAACGTCCGTCTAGGTCTTCCCCTTCTTCCTATCCCATTCACAGTTGCCTTATATAACTTCTTGGTCAGTTTCTCGTTATCCATCCTCTCCATGTGTCCAAACCATCTTAGCAAACCTTTCTCAATGGTTGTCACTACATCTTCTTTTACCCCACAATACTCTCTTATCGTTATCACACAATTCTTTACACATAATAATATTTATGTAACAGGTCTATGTCGCGGTCGCGTAATTATTTGAAAATATAGGTAAAATGTCGTGACCAGTACAACCTATGCCGAAACGTCGAAGAAACACATTATACTACTTGAAGAAGATCAGAAGCCCGATTCTCGTATTTGACAGACACCGACACTGTATTTTGAATGAAATACGATTTGATTTTGAATTGATGCACAGTTGGTATTCTGGTAGACTTTGTGTCATTTTAGCCTAATTTGTCACACAACGTTGACTTGTAGCTTGACAATTTGTTCAATTTATGATCTAGTCGCAATATAATTCAAATATCAGTTAATTTACGGGAATACCACCGAAACTAGATCGAAACTGCATTTTGAAGAAATATAATTACGAAGACCTATTAGCCTTCCGAGTGAAAGAAGACCTGTGTTATGACGTCATTACTATTGCCTAGAAGTCATGAAACTGGCGCCATGCGCCGGTCATGGCGACCAAAGTATGCACTTTAATCGGCACCAAAACAGGAAACCATAAAAACATGGTCTGGCATGAGGAAATGTCAAAACAATCATAAAATTCTAATTCGATCAGCTCAGATCAGATCGTAATACTAAATCGGTCCATCTATTATAGTTATACAACGTTTAGACTGATGCACCCACTCTTTGTTTGGGACAGAGTTTGCCCACCACAGAAGCCATAAAGTAAATGATATTGTATAATACCCTCCATTCCTAGTTGCTGAACTACTTTGGTACATTTCACATTACGGTCTAGTGTCGAGTGAATGGCATTTATTGGGCGCATTTCCAGCTTCTCTATTTTTTATTTGACTTTTCACAACTATAAAAATCCAGTAAATATTATCCTACTAGGGCTGTCAAACATTTGGGTTTCAGAGTACAACCCCTATTTAAGTTAACAGCCTACGATTTCGGGACGAATAGCTACAATAACTCCTTTCTATTGCCTTTTGTAAGTTCGTCAAGAAATAACTTTTTCCTAAAGCCGAATTAACGTACCGATGAGCATAATGGTTAAGATAAATTTACAAAAGCCTTCTTCTTTATTCGTGTAACTGAACCTTGAATTATGCATGGCCTTTTGCACATTCGAACGTTTTAATAACACCGAATATTTTTTTATAAAAGATGGCAACCCTAAACAAAGAGAAACGACTAAATCTTGCAGATTTCAGCATATCAATAAACCAATACTAAGATCTCCGCTAGTTGCCAAAAAACGAAACGACCGTAGTATGCATAAAAGATACCAAAGTTTCAGTATTGGCATCTTCCAGTATACTATAAAACTAGAATTGCACATTTGAATTATTATTTTTATCATGAGCACTACGAAATAACGTTCTGGTCAATAAAATCCAACGGTTTCAGACGAGGTTTTGGCAAAACCTCTGAGTTGGTTCCGCCAATTGGTCACGGAACGAAAGACACTGAAATTCCCAAGAGGATTGGTCCGTACACTGTTATTAATAATTAAATGTTAATGCTATAACAGTAATAACCTAATTATGTTATATAGATTCATAGATTGTAGAAGAAGCGTATCGTTACAAGTTTCAAAAAAAATAACGTCTACTTTAATCGATGGACAATATATCTAGTTGAAGAACATGATTGCACAACCCTTATAAGGTATCATTTGGATTATTATACATAATATGATTAGTATAGACTTCTCGCACTTTATAATAATTTAAAAGAGATCAATTATTTGAAAACTTTGCAACTTGAGTGCCTAATTGAAAAAAATAAGCAACTCACAATCTGCTATTTCAAGTCCAAATTACTTCAAAATTGCTCGTCCAATATTGGTAATGTTATTTGGAACTAAATAAACACAATATTAAAAACTGAAACTAAACAGATAATACGAGTACATAATCTGTTATGCGAACACAGAATTCTAATAGAAATGATAATTTAATTACCCATTTAGTTAAAACGGTTCCCTGAACTCATTCAAACAAAAGGTTTAACGATTAGTAGTTCTTGCTAAATAGATAAAACCATGGCTAATAGATTTTCATTACCGTCTTATTTACATTTGGTAGGTTTTAAAGTACACGTCGGCTCTCTAAACGGTCATTATAAAAATGTAGAAGCGTCTACATAATTTAAAGTAATCAGTATTCTCGCTACGTTGCCATAGTCGTAATTTAATTATACATCAAAGAGCAACGTACCTGTAGGATAAACAGCTTGGACATAAAATTAGTTTATGAGACAATAAAAGCTAGTGATACTCACTTCTCTTAGAAGTGCCGAACCCATCCTCGTGTCCATTGCACGTACTATCTTCATCATATTCGTACACCTTGAAACTATCGAACGAATACAGCTTGACGGCTTTTATAAACTGCTTATTCACAAAAATGTCCTTGACTCAATAGTCTTCGTATCAAACGGATTGGATCAACTAATTACCATACGCTGTCCCGTTGACGCACTATTCATGAGACACACCACTCAATCCCTTGAAACGCACCAGTTCCGAAATCGTCTCACTATTCGCCGATAACGTCACAACGAACTTTCGTCACCTGCACACCACGGGGTTGGAAATGTTTACAATCACTTAGATAACTTTATTCAGACGTCAAGCTTACGCACATCGCTATTGTCACAACAGAACAATGGAAAACGACGGTAGTTTTAAATCACAACAGGATCGTTCGAAATTCAAAGTTATAAGTTCGCGATCGACGGTCGTGCGTGTTCGAGAGCTCAGTAGGGCGGGAGCGCTCGTGAGGGCGACCGCGTGTCGTCTGGCTGGGCTGCAGTGCCCGTGCCCCTGCCGCCGCGCCGGCGCCCGGAACTGTGTCAGCAGACGCGGCGCCCACAGCACCCCTGTACCCCGGCCTTTCGTGAATACACCTCTCTTTATGTTTGACGCATCAATACATTCGTTGCCGTAGGCATGCCAAACTACAATTACGACGTCCCGTCACTACATTATCTGCACACGATTGAAATGATCGAAAGTTCATTCGGATTAACACGTAATAAATGTGTTCAATGAGTTTGTTGTTGAGTTTATAATGTTTGAAAACAAAACGGAATACTTAGCACGGAATCGATGACGCCGATAATAGCAGCCGTTAATTCGAATAATTGGGTAATAGCCCGTGCTTGTATAACGCTTCGGCGACGTTGCTGTAAATTCCGAGTTTGCCGCCTAAAATATCATATTGTTTATGAGTCCAGCGTTAGCCGAATATCCAGCGTAGGTAGTTAGAAGCTATTGTCGATAAATGTGGAGTATTTCTTGCCATTCTTCACCTACCCTCCCGTTTATTACTTGACTATTTTTAGATTAACAACGTCTCCAACTTCTGGGAAACAGATATATTTTCTATTTAGCTTCAGTTTACAAAGATAAGAAAGTTAACGTTATATCATTACAGTGCTTTATTTTTAGTCTCCATTTTCTTAAATTTTTAAAAGTGGGTAACTCCTTTTAAAACCAAACTTTCAAGATTTACATCAGCGAAAGTTTCCGCAAACGTGGCAGCTCAAATTAAATCCCTGATTGTATTATGAGCTATCCGAAGGCGTGGCCTGAAAAACGTCGTCTATATTGGTATTAACATAAAAGGTATACTAAAACACAGTCCAACGTACCAGGGACACAAGATATTTATTTTAATGAGCATCAAACTATCTAACACCTATGATATGTTAAGCAGTACTGTCAGAAATGATTCTCTACACATCCAAAATATATAAATAATATCTACATTTCACAGCTCATTCAAGTGAAAATAAATGCGAAGAAGCTCTTTCTCCATCCAGAGCATACGCCACACGTCAGGATTATGAACATCTCCCACAAGGAGCATTAAACGAACGACTGCCTTCCGACAGAGAGCACTATTTCAATTTTAATACTTACCAGTTTATAGGTAAACCATAAAAATGACAATATGGAATTCTAGAAACTTCCACAGTCGTAACCGTAACAAGATCATTGGAAACCCATAAAATAAGCCAAGTCTACTGTTATTTTATATACCAACGCTGCCGATTCGAATAACGACGGTTAATAATTGTACTAATAGACCAATTAATATATTCAAATAGCGGTATTACAATTCACGAATGCTTTTAATAAAGTACTAACTTGTTAAAGTCAAAAATAAATAAGTAGCTCGATGGCAATTAAATACACTTTTCCCACTTTATTCCACATTCTTAATGATGATACAAGGATGGATATGTTTTTCAAACTCTACCTTTATGAGTAATGTATTTGACAACACTATCTATAAATGTCCTTTGTTATATAAACATTCTGAATGTTCCGCTGAAACAGATACCTACTCCCTAAATAATAAAGAAAATTGAAAATTGAAGATCAGTATATTTATAAAAAAATACAGGGTAATAAATACTACGGGGTTAAATATAATGACCACCATAAAATGCTTTGATAAAGTTTTTTAACCAAAAATATATACTTAACACCAGAAAAATAAAGTCTAAAATTACAATAGTACTACCTATTTTAGTCACGACTGCACTTCAAATTGTATTCGAACACCAAATGTAATAAATGATCACCAAATAAATTTGTGTTGGTATTTCATACAACTAACAAACAACTTTGGTTATAATTTTAGATTAAAATGCTGGTTTAATTTTGGTGATCATTTACTACTTTTGGGTTAACAATGATTTATTTGGAGTCATTTTGCCTCAATAGGATAGCGAAATGTTAAAACTATGGTTATAATTTTACATTAAAATGCAGGTTTCATTTTGGTGATCATTTACTATTTTTGTCTGTTATATGTACTACTTCAAAGAGGGTTGACACTGACACTGCGTTCGATCCGATCCCGTGAAAATACAGTCGGGTGTAGTAGTAGATTTACTTCTATGGTACGTTATGCACTACATCCGACATCCACATCCGTCATCCGATTTCTATAGAATTCGGTGCGTATCTGTAGGGATTCGGACCGACCGTCTTGCAAAGTCATTGTTGGATTGCTTCGCATGTTTCTAAACCTGTTTTCTAGTTTTCGCTTCGTATGCTAGCGGACTAAATCTTAACAATAGCTTAGTAATATCGTGGGTATAATGGAAGAACTAAATAACTCAAAATTTCAAGTTTCGAGATAATCGCGATTTACTGTTTTTTTGACACTTTTTTTTACATCACTAAGAAATGGAGAACAATTTTATTTTATCACTGATTATTGATCTCACATGAAATAAAAACCTGGATTGGAAGTAGTAACATTGTATATATTAAAAATAAACGTAAAATTAAAATACAAAAAAATTAACAGAATTAGGTATGACAACAAATTATTATAATAATGTAATAAAATCAACTAAATGACTTATTATAAATCTTCAAAAATCAACTTAAACAAAAATAACTTGCCTTTGCATTAAAACATACTAGGGTGGTCTGAAAAGTTTCCGACCTCAACCTGAAGGAAGTAGCACTCGTCAAAAAAAGTGTTGTGGATGTAATTTTACTTCTTGTTGCAGTTACCCACTAACATTTCAGCTATTTTGTAGCAGTAGTTGCTATTTGACAGCCATACGATTAAGGCCCCCCTCACATTGGGCGTCAGCGTATACGCAGCGGCACCCCGGCGTATACGCGGCGTCTACGCGGCGTCGACGCCGCGACAGCCTTTGGGCGATCGGCTGCTTACCACTAGAGATGTTCGCTTTATCATAGATAACTTGATAAGTAACATATTATTTTATAATAACCATATAATCTGTTATTTATAAAGCCCAATAAGATGCTATGCTATTTTGTTTGAATATAAGTAGGTAACTAGGTATAACATAGGATTGTTACTTAGCAGAGCTTTTAGGCCACCCGCACTTTGAGTAAGTATGCGAGTTCCTTGAGCGGCCGCTCGGCGTGCGCTAGGCGGGCATTCTTCGTGCGCTACCACTTCGCGGTTGTATGCACCTATTGTGTCATTAAACAAAATTAACAGATCTGTCACTGGCCTAAAATTGTTTTTATTTAATGAAAGTCGCCACGTAAGTCGCTAAATTGGCAATACTACGAGTATCTCACAGCAACAATATGATAGAAGTTGTTATATTTACAGATAAATTAACAGTCAATTCCTTTGACACAGGACTTCATTGCCACTATGACTATAGATAGCATAAATATAGACTACTAACAGTCAAAAAATAACGTTTAATCGACACCCTCGTGCGATAGATGGCAATCTAAACAAATTTGTTTGCAGCAGTCTTTAAGATGGTGCTAGAGTGCTGGCTGGGGCTAGCATTCATAATATCATAAGTACCTATTAACTTCATAGTAAATAAACAAGTAAATGATTAAGAAATTTTGTATTTTAAATGTGGTAAATTCTATTAATCCATTTTATTATTTATAGCTGTTTTCTGCGGTTTCACCCGCGTCCTGAAGGAACTACTTTGCGTACCCGGTTAATTTATAGCCTAAGCTACTCCTTGGTACATCAGCTATCCGCCAGTGAACGTTTCGTCAAAATCAGTGCAGCCGTTCTAGAGATCAGCGAGAACAAACAGACAGACAGACAGACAAAAATGGTAAAAAATAATATAGGTATATGTACCTTGTATACATCCATATGCGTTTAGTAAAAAGCGGTTATTTTAATATTACCAACAGACACTCCAATTTGATTTATGTGAATAGATGTGTGTTATGGTTAAGATGGGCACTTGCAAGTTCCACATCTGATGTTCCAGATCTTCGATTTTTGTAAGTTTGCAGCAAATGCTCATTTGAATGAACAACTTTTGCAAAGCCAACAAGTCAGTATGTAGTCTAGTGTAGATAGGGTCTACCTTATCAAATGTTTCAGATCTTCGATTTTTGTAAGTTTGCAGCAAATGCTCATTTGAATGAACAACTTTTGCTAAGCCAACAAGTCAGTATGTAGTCTAGTGTAGATAGGGTCTACCTTATCAAATGTTTCAGATCTTCGATTTTTGTAAGTTTGCAGCAAATGCTCATTTGAATGAACAACTTTTGCTAAGCCAACAAGTCAGTATGTAGTCTAGTGTAGATAGGGTCTACCTTATCAAATGTTTCAGATCTTCGATTTTTGTAAGTTTGCAGCAAATGCTCATTTGAATGAACAACTTTTGCTAAGCCAACAAGTCAGTATGTAGTCTAGTGTAGATAGGGTCTACCTTATCAAATGTTTCAGATCTTCGATTTTTGTAAGTTTGCAGCAAATGCTCATTTGAATGAACAACTTTTGCTAAGCCAACAAGTCAGTATGTAGTCTAGTGTAGATAGGGTCTACCTTATCAAATGTTTCAGATCTTCGATTTTTGTAAGTTTGCAGCAAATGCTCATTTGAATGAACAACTTTTGCTAAGCCAACAAGTCAGTATGTAGTCTAGTGTAGATAGGGTCTACCTTATCAAATGTTTCAGATCTTCGATTTTTATAAGTCAACAGAAAAATAAAATATTCTATTGATAATAAAACCCACGTACACCTACTAACACTAAAGCTTATTATAACAATATGACTTATATAGATTAAACAAGACATTTATATCAGAAAATGAACAATACTTTAGTAATACCGGCTTTCAATTTTCATACCGACTCTACTTTTTAATGAAAATTATAGTACTGGTAATATCGCAATTTTTGCAAGATCCAGACCCAACGTAACGGGAATAATGTTATGTAGCCGTACTTTCTTACGTAAATAACCGCACCTAATATTCTTGAATATAATAGTACATATTTTTATCTAAATATTATCCGTATTAACACTACTGATTTCTATTTTATTGAAAGTATATGGATATGCATAAACAGTTACCTATTATATTAGCGCTGCCAACATAACCTGCTATTGAAACATATTATTAGGTTATGCTATAATATTTAGATGTAGCAGTTTAGCACACCTCTCACAAACCCGTCATACGCTACAGTGTTACCAGCTTAGAAGATTTTCCGCTAAAACTGGTGATTTTAAGTGGCAGAAATAAATAAGCAGACGCACACAATGAAAATAAGTCTTTAAACTGCTACGTTAAGAACAATTAATTCGTCTGATAATTACAAACAAATTCAAAATAGCCTTTGTTTTGAAATAACTTGTACCTTGATTTATTTTAAAATGATTTATTGTTACTTAAAAGGGAACTTATAACTTGTGTGCGACTGATCGTAATGTAAGAAAATCTTAGTGGACATTAAGAACAATATTTCTTAATGGTTTATGGTAGTTTTAGTATTCGGATCAGATGGAAATCTGATTTAGTTGTTGGCAACACTAGTGAGGTCATCCACTATACCACAATGTAAAAAACCAACAGAAGTTAAACTTATACGTAGACGGTCGCGCGAGTGTAATCATATCTGGTATATACGGAATAACTATTAAGGAAATAGTACTCGTATCTAGTTTTTTAATTGATTATTGAGAATAAAACTCCTAAAAATACCGATGCAAAGAATAGTTATTTGTGCAACAAGAGAGCAAAGTTGTTTTTTGTTTCGAGTGCTGAGTTTGAGTCCTGAGCGTGGTGAGGGATTCAACAGCACGAGATACAAAAAACTTTGCTCTCGTGTAGCACACATAACTTTTCACCACAGCAGTGAGAACACACATTACTTAGGAGACATAGAAATGAACAGGAATAGATTGAATTCTGCATAATCACTTGTTGATTTAACTCCTCTGGTGTTAAAGTACAGTCATCATCGATAGTTTTACTCATCTTTTTAGATTATTTTATCTTAATATATAAAATCCTTGCGTTACTGACTGACTGACAGACACGCTACAGCCAAAACTATTGGGCGCAGGAAGCTGAAATTTAGCATGTACGTTCCTTGGGGACCGTAGGGGTGCACTAAGAAGGGATTTCCCGAAATTCCCACGGGATCGGCCAAAACGGGGAAAAATTAAAAAAAAATGCAGGTGTAGCTGCTGGCGTCCTCTAGTATATTAATATAATTTAACACGTTACGCTATACCTACTGTATCAGCATCAGCGAAATTTTTATTCCCGCTACTTTTTTAGATCGCGTTTTAATACCGCGTCCCTGATGTTTATTTTTCAAATGTATCATTGTTGTAATTCTAAATAAAAATATATTGGTTAAATACTAATTTTATACTATTCATTAGACTTATTTTTATTAAAATCCAATAATAAATTAAACATGTAAACAATAACATATAAAAAAAGTAATTTCTTTATTACAAATATCTTTTATTTTGCGTTGCCGTAGGTGTTTTCTTTGAGGTCGAATTCCAAAATCGAATTTCGAATTGTTGTTTTTGTTTACGGGTTTGTTTTTCCACTCCCGTTTTATATGCTTGGAAAGAGACAGAGCACGGTAAAATTCGAATGTTTCAAATTTATGACTGAACAATGTCAATTCGTGGCACTGAAGATTGAAAAATTAAAAAGCTACTTTGCCTCACGCTGGAATCAAAATCGCGTTATGTTCACTGTTGTCTCGCAGCAAAAGCGGCATGTTTGAGCTGCTGTGGTGAAAAAGTATTTTCAATGCCAGCCCATTAGTCTATTGAAATGTTACATACATTTTTATGGGCTTAGCGTACATTTGTCAGAGGACACAATTTTATTATTTTCATAGATGCCAAGGAGAAAGCCCTCGTCCTGCGGCCGCCGTCTTGTACAAACTTGTGAAAAATTTCAAAGCATGATGAGTTGCAAATTAAATTTGCTACAATTTTGGTCCCGTAGTATTTAGTCGTAAAATAATAAATAAAAAAGTTACAAACGAAAATCAAATGCAATTTGTAACAAATTTTCTTTTCAATGTGTTTTAGTTTTTTCGTCCTCAGGAACAAAAAAAATGTACTATCCCCAAAACAAGAACCTCTTACTTGAGACCCCGCAGCCTCCAAGACTACCATTAGGTCCAATTTTGACTCATCGCAACGATCATGAAAACAGGACAAAACTCTAAAACAACGGCACTCTGTGGGCTATTGAAGTTGATGTTCCGCCCAAGTAAAGGAAACTGCAATGTTCTGCAGCACTTCAATGTTCTGGGGAAAGACGCTGCAAAATAATTGAAAAAAATTAGTGCCAATTATGATTTACCGACAATATGCCTTTTTTTGCTATAGTTCTTCTAAAGCTCTATTAGATCATAAAAATACTAAAGACACAGTAATCATGAAGAAACGTTTTAATAACCTAAAGAAAACAATATCATAGAAAAACTTTTTTATTCATGGTTTTACAACAAATAGTGTCAGAACCAAAGTTGTAGAGAATTTAATTTGCAGCAAAAATGCTTGAACCATATCTTAGCGTAATCAATAGTTTACCAGATGAATAAGAAAAACCATCCATGCCCGCACTCTTTCCAAGATGGTGGCCGAAGGAAAAGAGGTACGACCTCACAAATTCAGATCAAGCTTTAAAGTAGCTGGCCCTACACATCTGTAAAAAAATAGGTGGTAATTATCTTCAAAAGCGATAATTAACTTCATAATAATTTGTTGTTCTTCGTGGCTCTTTGTTTGCACAAAAATCATTACAAGACCCGTGTCTGAAGTGGATGGCACCTATATTTCGCGCTATACCTGACCTTTCTGAGACATCCTATCGCTAAGCGACATATATGTGTGCGTTGCTCGTGTGCACTTTGTATGTAGTTTAACTTCTGTTAGTTTTTTGTGGCTGTGGGATGCCGTCAAAGAAAACGCGGCGTCTACGCGGCGTCGACGCCGCGTAGACGCTGAGGTGTCGCTGCATTGACGCTGACGCCTAATATGAGGGAGGCCTAAGTCGATGTGAGTGTGTTTTGTGAAAATGGGAAATGTTGTATCGAGCTGGCATTGAATTCTTGTTTTTAAAAGGCACTACGCCGACGCCATTCAAGTTTGATTAAAACTCTGTGGGACTCTCTGCTCCATCATGATCGCGCTAGCCTTATCCCGGTTGCATCCAAGACTTACACGTCTTAGAGCCCGAGGTCCGCTTATTGATCTAATCAGGTATGACAGAATATCAAATTTTCCACAGAGCGACAACCGTTTGATCGCCGCAACCCAAAGGGATAGCGATATACCATGGTTTAGACCAGTATCAGTTTATCCTCCTCAGACCTGAGGATGATTTTGAAAAGTTACAAAATTGAAATTTTGTGTATAGATTTAGTAGGCAACTTTAGGGTAATTTAAGTATTATTTTTATTTTTATTGTATATATACTTTTATATATAACATGTCCCCTCAAGGGGACTCGGGGTCTAGTGATAGCAAAAAAATTAATGTATGGAAATAAAATAGCATTAAGTTTTGGCGATATTTATTTATTGTTATAGAAAAATCAACATTAATTTGCGATTTTAGTTCAAGTATGATATTTTAAGAAACAGTTACGGCCTGAGACTAGACACTAATAATGCATATTACAAGTGGAACATTTCACCCTAGCTTTTCTGCTGTTGCCACCGGGTAAACGGCACCTATGGTAATTTCTCTCATCGATGATTGGCATATGCGCTGCTATTGCTGTTTGCAATTGAAGAGGAGGTTGCGGCGTATAGGTTCTCTTGCGGCTGGTAGTAGTTCCATTTGAATCGTCACGCTCTAAAGAGGTTCTTTTACGACTGGTAGATGGGGATGCGTCTATCGATTGATTGTGCTCCAAATGCATTCGTTCGGTACTAGGAGTGAAGTACAGCAATGAGTTGGCTATAGATATATTAAAATCCAAGTACTCCATTACATCCTTCTTTGGAAGTTCTAGCTCTGGAAGAATAGTATCTCCTTTTCCTTCACACATAACGAAATCTCTGGTACTCCATCAAGCGTGGTGCACACAAAGTTTTTAAGGCCACAAGGATTTGGTTTGCCTCTTACAAATTGCCTCATGGAAACCTGACCTCAAAACGGAATCATTTGTTCGTCTATGCTCACATGTTGGGTTCTGGGAGTGTCCAATCAAGCTTTTCTAAGAGATACAATTAGAGGGTCGATTTTCCAATATTTGTTTTGTTTGGCTATTTACTTCAAGATCATTGACAAGTTTTAAGTTAGTTCTTAATTTAAAAAAAACGTTCTCTTGTCATTCTGTCAGCTACCATTTGAATTCGTGTTTTTTTGGCCCAGTACATACGAATCCTAGGCAAGCCAAGATAACTCATAGACGAATACCAAAAAACAATTTTATCTCATCTTTAGTTGTCTTGAGATTGTGACAGGTCCTTAACAAATAAGTTTGGTTTTTGTTAACACTGAATAAATCGTAGATCGTATCTGGAATATACCTTGTAAAATATTCAATGGGTGTTTGTACCATACGTACATGAGTAGCAGCTAAAGGTTGACAAAATATGCCTGGTGGATCTGGTGTAAAAGTATTCTGGTGTTTCCAAAAAAATCGACGTGGAGATAAAGAGGCTGCTGCTGAAGGTTGCAGTTCTTCTTCAGGCTCTTCCGTTTCCGAATCATCGCTTGTCCCATTAGATTCTTGAAGATCAGGCACAAAATCTGGACTGTCATCCAAATCGTCGAACAGTCCATCTACTTCCGAGATATTATCACCAAATTCTAAAAGTTGCGCAATACTTACGTCGTCCATTACGTCCATACAATCTTTAGCAAAAACATTTGGTAAAAAGTTTAAATATCGATAGAAAATCCGATCTATGAGTTATTAGGTACTTGTCGAAATTATACACACTGACACCGGGAGTCCCCTATAAGAGACATTTACTTATCGGGGATGATAACAATACAAAACGAGTATGAAATTAAAAAATAACATATTCACCATATAATATGTGCCCCAAATATTGCAAATAATAACAAATTTTATTACAAAACGCGGCAATCTAATAAAAAAATAATAAACACTTACCACGGTCAGCCGTTTCTTGTAAAAGTTCAGTTGCAATCGTTGTCAAGTGTCGGATCAAAAAAATAGAGGGTAGTGTAATAAAAAATGAGTTGTTGTGAGAAAATTTAGTCATTCAACTGTAACGTTATTAGAATTTGCTTAGAGTTATTGATGTGGGTCACTAGATAGCATTGAAATTAAAATTGTCCCATTTAGGAGACCTGTGGTCTGAGGAGGTTATTTGACGGTACGGAATCCCCGTAACGACTGTCAAAGATCTTCCAGACACCCAGGACCGATAGTTTAACGTGCTCCGAGGCACGGGGCAAGCGATAAAATTAACAATTTAATACGCGCTTAACTTTGAAAAGTCATTGGTGCGTGCCGTGGATTCGAACCCGATACCCCCTGCATGGACAACTATCAGTACCTCCACTAGGCTATCGCTGCCTCACTGCTCCATCATTTACTACAATGAAATTTTGGGCAGCTGAATTGAAACCTGGTCGTAAGAACTAGGGAGCTAAGGTCCGGGACGTCCAAACACTGCAACCACTGAAGATAATCTTGCAAAATTTCACCAAATGGTGCTAGACGACCGCTGAATTGAGTAAAAGATATAGCAGAGGGTATGAAAATACCAACAAATGAATAAGTTACATATTAAATGAAGATTTAAGCATGGGCAAGCTCCCAGCGCGATGGGTGCTGCGTTTGCTCACGTTAAGACCAAAACCGCGTTGGCCCGTCGAATGAAAATTTTTTTAAAGCTCTGTTTGCGTAGTTAAGGCCTAATAAATCCAAGTTTTGGTCCAAATAAAGACTGTAGATGAAACGTGGATACACAATTATACGCCCAAATAAATAATACATTCCAAACAGTAAATTGCTAAGGAGGAACCGACTCCAAAGGACAAAGGCCGTTTATTCTGCTGGGAAAGTGATGCTGACTGCTTTTTGAGATGTTCATGGAGAGAGATCGGAAGGGATAACTATTACTGCAGCATACTATGCTTAATTACTAGACAAATTGAAGGAAGAAGTTGAGCAAAAAGGTCCACATTTGTAGAAAAGACTATATTACTGACATAAATCTTCGTATATTTTATATTTATTTTGTCGCTGATTGCCTCCATGGCACAGTAAATAACCTATACGTCTGTTGATCGAGAGGTCTTGGGTTCGATTCCCGAGTTAGGCAAGAGTGTATGTAACAGATTTTTCTGAATTCTCAGTAGTAGAACGAAATCTGGCAATGTGCCCAGCAACGTCAATAGACCCCCTTTTTACGTAGGACCTAAATATGCTTGATATGGCCCAATGTGGGTGTAATAATTACAACTTCTGTATACCTTTTCGAAGTATCGGTTTGCCACGTCACGCCTTGCACGCTATCTCGCGACGTATTTTCTCACCTTTAGGCTTTCATAATAGGAAGGGGGCGTATAATGGTCAAACAAGTATATTAACTACTTCTTTTGATTTAGCTCATTTCATCAGCACTCCTAGAGCTGGGCCTCCCCAGGGTATGCCACAAGACCCATTCTGGCGGCCAACACTACGCTTGCTGAGGCGTGGCCTTAATTTAAGAACCTGATTTTTAAAAGACTGGCCATAAGTTCCCCCATTCAATTTGCTATAACTCTGATCTATGTCAGTTTCTTTGGTCTTCTGCCGGATAATCTCGTTCTGGAAATTATCCATCAGCGAAATCCTATTATCCTTTATCCATTGTCCTTTTCATAGCTCCCTGAGAGACATGTAGTGTAGGCAGTACATTGCAGGACAGCCCAGTTCCAATGGGGTTGGAGGCATTTTCATAGTCCACAAAAGCCAGCCACAGCGGCCGGGTTTACTCTTCGGATTTCTAAATAACCTATGAAAATTATTCTCTGTATAGATTTGGCCCACGGTACTAAAGCCCTTAAGAAACCTAGCCTGCACCGGTGGCTGGAAGATATCAAATCTTGATGTCAGAAAAAAGTAGGGAGGGGTGTCCACACCGCCCAGTCTTAAAGAGCTGCTCTCTGAGGCACGAGGCAAGCCATAATTAACAATTGAGGCCATCAGCGCAAAAGTGACCTAACCTTGAGATAGGTATATTAGAGAAATTTAACATTCTTAGGTAGACATGATTTGTGATATTGATTTATGATCAACAATTGGATACTAATGTAAACTGTGATGATTTTCTTGTTGTTTTACTTAATTGCCTTCGTTATAACATTTAAATTTGTTAAAAAAATTAACTTTTAGTAGTATTTTTGAGGGTTAGGCCACTTTTGTATTTTGGTTCAGGATTTATATTGTAAATTAAATACAAGGTTAGGCTAAAATTAAAACAAGGTATATCACTGAAACATAAATTTTATTAAAATAGCATATATTAATAATCAAATGCCTTAGCAAATTAGGAAATAACAATTTAAAGTAAATTTTTATTGATGATCCTTTTGATGAATAAAGTTTATACCTATTTTATGAGGGGGTCATCATTGAAAATAACATCATTTAAAGGTGCCGAGGTCTTTAAACTATTATTAAAGATATGATGAATGAGCGGAATAAAGTTTAACAATTCCAATAAATCTTTTTTTTTTCATTTCACTAATGTCATGGTCATATTAGGATATGAAGGTTCAAGATTTTCAATTATAACTGAGTTTCTCTTTTTTAAATCAACTTCCTGGAAAAGAACTTCTGCATTATTAGAATATTTAAAATAAAGTTTGCAGGGATGCATTTCATGATACATAATCCATTGCATTTTTAACCACTCTACTGTACCTTTATCTGTAGCAATTTTTCTGATAGTAATGTTTTTTCTAAAGTTTTACAAGAAAAAAATAAATCTTTGTTCATTGATACTATTTTTTAAATGGTTTATTATTTTTAGCGGCTAAAATTACCTGTTCCCAATCTTTAGGTACAAAAATGTTTTTGAAAAACCTCTTTTTCTTTTCAATAAGGCCAAAAGTCAAATGGCCCATCCAGCTTAGGCCACTTTTGCATTATGGCTGGATGAAAAAAAAATATTGCAGAAACGAATTTTGTGACGCCAGCTATTATGAAAATAACAAATCAAAGTTAGGCCATTTTTGTGTTAAAGTTTTAACAATTTGTAATCGTATGCGAGAGTTAGATTAGAAACAAAAAAAATGTGGGATAGGCCGCTTTTGCGCTGACTGCCTCAATTGAAACACATTACTTCGAAAATTTACTGCCTAGAATTCTAACCCGAGCCCTGTGAATGGCAGTCTGTTGATTTCTCCACAAGGCTATCGCTTCCAACCTTAGGAACATAACATGTCTAATAATAGTATATATGTTTATAATATAATTATCCGATTGTAATAAAGCGCCGGTAAGAACATAGCATATTGCACGTACTACTACTTTAAGTTGCAATGAGTTTAGAATCTAAATCGATCATTTTGCTGTATTCTGCTACCTAGTGATTTAGTTATATTTAAGTAATTTTATTTTAATTGGAGCAAAATTTTCATGAAGCCTCTAGAGATGCTTCGTGGAGCGCTGGCGCTCCGCGGAGCACACTTTGGGAATGGTTGGTGTACAGGTTTACATTATTTCGCGCTAATTTGTACTACTGAATTGCACGATAACTTTGCTTACGTGCGTATACTATAAATAGAAATATTAAATAACTTCACCTATTGATATTCATTTGATTGGAATCTCTTATAAATTTACATTTTCTCGAAGAAGAAATAAATAAAAATACTTATTTAAAAACCGAATGAATGCTCATCAATGCCCGAATTAAATAACTCAAGTTGTTTAGTTTTTCTTCAACTTGACTAGTTTCATTAAAATATTTTCGTGCATGGAAGAACTAAATAACTCTATTTAGCTAATTTATTTCATACTCAAGTGATCAGAAGTCACAGTTGTTCATTTATTTATAGAGTTAGTCATTTTTTCTACTAACATTTAATGTTCATTTATACTTATCTATTTCTATAATTGAAACACAAAAATGGCTTTATTTTTGGACTGGGTTAAGATATAAGAATGTTTGTTAGACCAAAAGATGCGGCACATTTTGGGGTTCACGAAAATGGTAAAAGGTCAATTTGGCCAAAATCTGAGTTATTTAGTTCCTCCATCATACCCACGATATAATGTATATTTAATTTTTAATGTACCTATACCTTTCTACTCGTATAGTGAGTCAGCTAACAAAACGCCCAAAGCGATACCCACAAAACGATTCAACGTCTACATAAAAACTTTCTCAAAGAAGATTAAATAATAAAGCAGACAGGATTATTCAAACATGATGTATCGTTTCTATATTTGAATTATATAGTACATAGTCTGAGTTTCCATAACAGTCGAGTCCGGTTTTTAGACCGTTTCGGCGGACCGGAGAAAAAGCATTTTGAATAAACCTCCATTGTAAACTCGGCTAGACTAGACTTTTTCTGGATCTATGGCTGAATTCACTTGGCCTGATTGTCATATCATCTCAGAACCTACAATCTTGAAGCTATAATCATGAATAATAATTAAAACAGTGACGTAGCTACTCACAATGTTTTTTTTATTTCACCTAAACGGAAACAAAATAGGGCTCGAAAGTTTATTTGAGAAGCCGGTGATTTTGACCATGTACAGCTAGCCTTAACAGTCATATTAACAGCCGTCGGATATGCCGGGGTTTTCAGCGATCCATCATAAGACAGATCCGGCATAATGGGCGCAGAGACTTACTTACTTACTACTTACTACAGAACTTAGAATATTGAATATTAAAAATATTTTTTTTTCTTTTTGTTTATATGAATAGTCTATAATTCTACACGAGCTCCATTGTTGCCGGCTGAGCACTGACGCTGACTTGTACAGGCTAAATTCATTATTCACGCAACGATAAAGCTAAATGGTATTGCTGTATAATAAATATGATAATTATCTTTAGTATTTCGGGTTTACTTAAGCTGTGAAAGTTAATAATAATCGGAGGTGTATAATTAAGTGATGACATCGTAAATAAGTTTTTAAATAGAATCAAGTAGAAGAGTTTATTTATTTGAAGTAAAAAAATACTTCAACAGAAAGCTTGTTTGTCAGCATAAAACAGCGGGACGGATTTAGGACAAATTGTTTTGGGCACGAAAACCCTAGAAGCCTAGAAAATAATACAATACTTACAAGCTAAGTACGAGCGAAGTAGAAGTCATTCTACAACGCTCTTTAAAATATACAGCATATTCTAAAATTTACAGTAATAGGAGCTTGTTAAGCGTTCATAATTGTACCCAAGAAAGGCACATTGCGTGTTCATGAAACAGTCCAACAAACTATTACAACTCGAATCTATTTCCAAAGTGAAATCTCGTTAATCCTGCCTGCGTTTAATACAAGAAACATCGAAACATCGAAGCGACGAATAGGATATACGGCGAGCAAATTGGAAAGCTGCAAACTGTAAAATGATGGCAATAAATTTTAGTATTACCTTTTGTAAAAGGAAGCACAAGCAGTGATAGCATTATGAAGAGACTAAGGGTGAAACCAAACGAGCGTAATTTTGTGAGTCGTGAGTCGCAGAATTTCGGTTGCAGAAAGAAAGTCTATTTTTGTTAGTAACTCATTTTGCGTCGCGTTCAAATAGGACTTTTATAAGAAACCGAATGCAGCAGAATTCCTGCAACCGAAATTCTGCGACTCACGACTGACAAAATTACGCTCGTTTGGTTTCACCCTAACAGGTTGCTAAGCAGAAGGTCTTGGGTTCCAACCCATGGCGCGCAATAACATTTTTCATTGTTAATTATCACATGCTAAACGGACAAGGAAAATATATAATCTCATCATCATTCCTGCGTGCTAGAAAGTACTCCATAATGTTCTCGAAAGACAAGTATGCCAACCCGCACTTGGCCCGCATGATGTACCTAGCTCCATCTTTCTCATAGTGAGAAGTGACCTGTGCCCAGCAGTGGGACAAGTTACATCTAGGTCTGATATTACGTATATTTTGTAGAGTATCAGAGCAACGAATTCATTTTGCGGCCATTTATCTGAGCAGTCAAGCTCTTTCCATCTGTTATCGCGCACAAATCGACCTCTGACATTTAAGAGCGAGTATTACAGGCCACCAACCTGGAAAACGTTATTTCGAACTGGGACAAACGCAGTGTTTACGCTACCAACTAAATGTCGTATTATTTCACTCGTAAAATTTGTATTCGACATTCCAGCATCGAGCGACGAGATATAAGTTCGATATTTAACGACGCCTTACAAAGCTCTTTGTTCAAAATACCTGGTGTTCACTCGTGCCAAGATAACGCAGAAATTGCAAATATTCTGGTGAATTCTGGTGTTATGACGCTTGTGTATACTCGGATTAAAGGTATAGTACAAATACACATATTACTGAGCTGTTACTCGAAACTGAGATGATGAGGTGAGAATTTGACTAGGAGAACCATTTTTATTTATTTTTTTTACTTTTTATAGGCTAACGTTTGACCGCGATCTCGCCTGATGTTAAGCGATGATACGGTCGAAGATGGAGCACCCTTGCCTAGAAGGTACCTATTCACCCGCGACTTGAAAACACCCAGATTGTACTCATCATGAAACACAGACTCAAGCAAGGACTTCCATACCTTTGCAGCACGCATAATAAATGAGGAAGCAAAGCGTTTCGTGCGTATGGATGGCATGTCAACCATATAACGGTGATTAATTTATCTGGTCGTCCGATGGTAAAAAGGGTATGGAGGAATCAGGTTATGTAGTTCCTCTGCACACTCTCCGAAAAGTAACCTAGAAAAACCGACAGACTGGCAACACTGCGACGATGCTCCAGGCTTTGGAGTTTTGTGTTAACCAATAGGTCATCGCCAATAGATTCCAAAGTCCCTAGCTGGTATTGCGCTGAACCATCACAAAGGTGAGATCAGTACTTTTCTGCACGTAAACCTTCACAAAGCATCATATCATTTAATATTCTATATCTCAGTGATGATTTCACTAAACGGCTCGATTGATTATGATGTTTTTTGTATTTATGTTTGTGTGAGACTCTGAAATTATTAGGCACAAGTAGAGAGACATAACGCTTCGAAAATCCAAGGAGGGACAGATAGATTTCTTATAGATTTAACATAGGTGCAGCATCAAAACAAAATGTATCAGTTTGGCCAAAATACGTCTATTTCTAGCCCAGAGACAGACTGGGCATAGATTATAACATTAAAACGAAAAAAAGGCGTACTCGTCGTACAGACTAATAAAAACAAAAACTACTCCAATATCTGACATCACTTTATTTTATAGTTGTAATAACATACATTACGACCAACAGCATAAAACGCCGCACAAGTTATAAATATTTATGTGCAGTACAATATAAGCTAATTTCTCAGCACCAAACTTGTACCCCTATACCGTGCAAGGTCGACAAGTGTAGCAACTGGCACAACGACAGGTGTAGGGAAACCACAGACAAATCAGATGAGGGGACCGAACTCTCTAGATGGCTGGCTTACGAAACAAAGAAAACAGGTTATATCGGTAAAAGCATAAAGAGGTTTGGAACAACTGTTTAGCGCTGTGAATGTGGTGCTAGATGATGAACTACTTCGCCTCGTTGTAAGTGCTCCAAAGTTTCGACTAGACGGCCGTGAACACGATAACATCGTTTGTTTGTCTTAGGACCGATTTTCCAATCATCAGATAAAAATTATCCGTCCAATAAATTGTATTCTGACAAAACATGAAAGAAAATATTTTTTTTTCTTGAAAAAAAAGACAACTACCGCATTAGGAATAAATCCTGTGTCGCGGGGGACTTTACAAACATACATCTAACGAGAACAATAAATATTTGAATATTTAAAATGTTCCTACAACTGTCATTTTAAAATTGTTCGTTTTATACTTTATTCGACGAATCATTTTTATCAGACGATTGAAAAATTAGCCATAAGTCGCGTAAATGCTTTTTTTAAGGGCTAGTAGATTACAGGCCCATGTCCCAAATGGATGGGTCATATGAACCACCAGGTGACGTATATAGGACGATATAAGAGCAATAAGATTCAGCACTATGCCGTCACTTGTAAGCTGTCCAACTGAGTGCTGGTGAGAATTCAAAAGTACAGGTAGGGTGAGTACATTTCGGTCATTTATTTTTGTATGCCATTTTTACCAGGGTTGCAGTTCTTCTCTTTCCATATAACACGTGTGTGTACCCTCGATTTTTTCCCCTTGTCGCATGATTTTTGTACGGCGCGGCGTTGCGGAATAATGAATTAGAAGCTGTATTGAAACAGTATGAAACTGATGCCGTACAGAATGAAATGACCAAATTTACCCTGGAAATTGTCAGAATATCAAAAAAAAATACCGACTTTGTGGCGCACCATTTTTTTACGGCACTGCGCGCTTTCTTATTATTTTTCATGGATCTATCGATGGTAAAAAAGCCGTACAAAAATATATGACCGAAATGTACTCACTCTAGCTGCACTTTTTGATTCTCACCAGCACTCAGTTGGACAGCTTACAAGTGACGGCATAGTGCTGAATCTTATTGCTCTTATATCGTCCTATATATGTCACCTGGTGGTTCATATGACCCATCCATTTTGGACATGGGCCTGTAGTCTATAGGTGTAGCCCCTTTTGTCCCGAAGCTTCAGCCGGGGTACATTGGCTGCGGGATTTGGTAGTAGGCAGTACAAAGGAGATACTTAAACCCATGAGTTAAGTATTTTGTACAAAATTACAACAAATATAAATACAGCGAATACATCTGTAAGATCTAAATTAATAAATGGTTAACAGTCAGATACCAAAAAGAAACAATTACTTGATTAGTTATTAACATCCAAGGTGATGTAAACTGGTTTAATTACCAAAAGTAATTAATTTCAGTCGGATTTTAGTCTAGATAGCTACTGAAAGACAAGTGATTAACATCGGACTTCTTCATTCAAAATTATTTGTAAAGAATCAAAAGTAAAATAACAAAAGTACCTGTGATTCCTTAGGTGAGCCTTCTGACGCATCAACGTCATAATATGTTATCATCATCATCAGTCTTTAACAGTCCACTGCTGGAGCAGGCCTCTCCTTTGAAAGGAGGAATTGGCCTACTATACCATGCTGGCCAAACGGGTTGGTATAGGGTTTGTATCAAGTTTTCCTTCTCTTACAGTGCTGTTCTCTGCATAATATGCTCCCTCTGTCGGCTCTTACGACACCCATGGGATAATATAGGGCGGTGACATTCTGTAATCTTAATCCGTCACCACACGGACTATAATATGTTTAACCACATAAAGCTAGCGAGTTCATCATATGATTTGTTTATTCAAGTTAATCGGCATTTTAGGCATTCTCTAGTCTCTCCTACGTTTTGATCGGATTACATCGGTCGAGGCGGGCTAATGTGTTGATCGTAATTAAGGCTGGCTCGATACAACACGAGAATTCCAACGCACTGCAACTACTGCAACCGATTTCGGCGCTTTCTGAACAAGTAGATCGAGTGCTATCATTGAAATACACCGATACCCAAATTGCACACTTCTATGGGTGAGTGTAGGTCTGTGGTGTAGCTGTTTTGTGCGTCGAACTAAGAGTGTTATACTAACTTATGAGTCTACCTACCTATATTTACTAACTATCTAGGATTATTTTTAATTATTAGAGGATGCACGCAGCAATGCTAATTACATAGTTTTTTGTTTGGCTAAGTCTTCTTTAAATACCAACAATTTTTAAGTTTCTTTCATATACTTAATGTTCCTTGTATTCGCGTTCGAAGCCATGGGCACCGACTAGTAAGTAATTTATGCAAATTATTATGGCAGCTCTGCCTCCGTGGTCCAGTGGACAGCGTATGGAACTCCTGATCGGAGGTCCCGGGTTCGATTCCCGGGTCGGGCAAAAGTGTTACTGGGTTTTTCCGAATTCTCAGTAGCAGCACGGAGTCTGGTGATGTGCCCGGTAACGGCAATAGGCTCGCCCCCTATTACGTGGAACCATTGCAATTGGACGTTCTCTGACCAGAGCGGCGATTCAGAATCGTTCGATATCTCATTTGACATTCGATTCCGTTAATTGTCAAACGGGCTACCTCATTTTTTGTCAAAACTATCGCATATCCTATCAATTTTATGCATTCAGTATGAAGTAAATTAATAAATAAACCGAATTCAATGAATATTTGTTCAAAATATCTTTGATAGGACGCTAAAAGACGAAGACAATAATTTGACATATCGTACGATTACTTGTCGTGACATTCTGAATCGGCCTGCAGATTGGAGACATCCTAAAAACAGGACAGGTGAGAAGTACCCTGAACAGAAGAGCATGCATAAGGAATCTGATGGGAGTGAATGAAGCAAGAGAGGTATGTCAGGATCGTTGCAAATGGCGTTCCGTAGTCTCTGCCTACCCCTCCGGGAAACAGGCGTGAGTCTATGTAAGTATGTTAAAATTGCATTCACAGTGCTAATAATACTTTACTTCTCAGTCCAGCGCATGTCTATGCATTAAATGTTGTAAGCGTACAAAATATCAACAGAGTGAATTTAATTATCGCGTTGCCTGCACACACGTAATGAAAGTTTGCAATCTTAGACGGTGACCTTTGATCTCTCGCTTTGTTACGTAGTTTCTTTGTGCAGCGCATTGAATCGTGGACTTATATTAATTTATATTGTACTTCCTTATAACTGTTCTAGTGACATAATTCCTTCATAGATCGTTTTTATTTTTGCTTTATTCGTGCTTTGAATTTTCCACTCAGACACGCTAGTCCAACATAAGCCCTTTATAACTAAATTTCAGAGTTCTGTTTGTAGCGTTTAGTCATATCGGCAAACTAACGTCAAGGTTAACTTCGTCTTTCCATGCTGTTCATAGAAAGAAATTGACAGTCATGGAAATCTAAGAAAAAATTACAGTCTGGTGTTTCTTTCTCTATAGGAGATTAGTTCGACTAGTCACAATATCTTTAAATAATATTTGTTCCTTCTAATAACATGAGGTTAATGTTTGATGCCCTATAACCTTTCGTCGTAGGTACCACAATGGACACATTTAGAGCTCCGACTAAGGAATACAATACCAGGATACCGGGATCCCGCATGCCTTGTGCGGGATTAATCCCGCTCGCGAAATGAAGGGGATCCCGCGCGGGATTGAAGAGTAGCGAAATTCATGTGTTAGCATAGCGCACGGCTTCGTGCCAACTGACCCAACTGATAGATTGATCAGGTGGGTATCCTTGGGTTAGCACGAGAACGAAATAACGATTCAACCAACACCTTCGTACGTCCTGTAAAATCACTAAGATTTGCGCACCTCTTTCTTTGTACATCAATGACCTCCTTACATCTTTGCACCTATAAAGTGCCTTACTAAACTACCGGCCCACAGAAAGTCTGAAGTGTGTCGGAAATCTTATTTAGTTGTTTTAATATTTCGTTCGTTGGTACCAAACTTATTCTTGGATTTGAATTTTGTGAGAGCGCGATCTCGCGTGATTCTTTGAATTTCACATCTAGAGATTAAAATGTACTGCTACGCAAGAACTTGTGCCTGCTTTGAGACCTAGCGTAAAATTTTAACCGAACTTCATAACCGAACTCCTTATTCCACCTTAACACTTATACACCGGCGGCATGTGATCTAACCGTTGTTAGATTCATTCCGAGATGATACTGCACAAAAAATCTCTACCTATCGCCCCATCGTAACTTGAATTTGCGGATCCACTACCTGCATACTTGCGTTTGATTTACCTGACACGTTTACCGTTACTTTATTACGAATATGATAACTGTGATTTTAAATCCTTCACACGTTCCAAAGAGGTTTTATAACCCATAGAGCATTGTGAGATCTCAGGCATAAAACTCCCGGAAGCTACCGAATTTCCGAACAACTCCTCTGTTTCGTATGCTAATTTCGACGCTAAACGTCGATCTTGATATAAATTCAAGATCGAATATGTGTAGTAGACACGCAAGACGCAAATCAAATGGCTGTCACCTTGACCTCCTTACTAGTAAATGGTTACCCCGGCTTTTACGAATTGGTTAGCACGAAAGAGCGGATGGCGACCCGCGGTTATATTTCGTTTTGTTAAGTTTTTTTATCATGCGATCGTCGACCTTTAACACCTGCCTGTTGACAAGTTGGTGAGATGACTTATTCGGGCACTATTAGAAGTTATGAGAATGTAGTTAAGTGGTTTAAATGTTGGGCATGTCTTTGTTCGACCGAGAAATAAGGAAGCTTGTCCACATAGGTACAATAATTACTCGCTTACGGCGCGGCGAAGCAGACGTATAAGAAAATTGCGACGCGGCAATTTTTCTGTGTGTTTTAAATATCAGTGAAGTATTGTAGGCTTTGTGTCTTCATTTCGATAGTTTCTTTTCGTAACGATGTAACCGCTCATTTTGCTTAAAATGGAGGCTAATAAAAAAACTATTCGATCAAGATTCATATAGCATGTAAAAGAGAAAGCTGCATATCACCATTGTGGTTTTTGACGGCGTTTTGCAGAGAATAAAAGATATTACCAATCAAAGTATTTTTTTACTATAGTGCTGTAATTGCGCCGTGCCAGTGTAAAACCGCAGTGAAACAGTATTGTGAACATAAGCCCTTATACATAATTAATGAGTATGTTTTATAAAATTGTTTTGCCCAATGAGAAGCATTAAGTAGTAATTTTATTTAATTTCCAGCATAAAATAAATAGGCACATTACAATTAGTATGATGACTAATCATATTAATTAAAAACACATTAAGTATATGTATAAATAAACAGTTAATTGTAACCACATACCTATTACCACAGCTCCAATGCCATGCATACCTATTTATAACCATTACATAACTATTTATAGAAGACTGATAGCCCAAACAGGAAAAATATAAACAAAACATTAAATATTTGACCAGAGTAAAATAAAATTATTAACAATTAATAAAAAGTGCTTTTTTTTATATTAATGTCTAGATAAACATTACCTACATCTCAGTGAATAAGTGATTATTTACACGGCAATGGTTATAATACATATTGTGGCTTTTCACCTTTTAACAATATTATTTACTTACTCATTAGTGGAATAAAATATACTAACAAGTACACAATGCAGCAATATCACATGATTTTAAAGCATTTAACACCTGCAATGTATGCTGGATTAGAATCACATGCTTAGCATTTATAGATCGCTCACATGACTATGGTATTAATTTGTATCTTAAATGTCATATTTCAATATTTATTGACATTTTATTTTAGAGGTGGTAATTACTTACATGTTTGTACAAAAAGGACCATTTTCTATAAATAAATAAATATGAAAGTTCTGGTCGGCATTGAGAAAATTTAAAGATTTTAGTTATTTTTATTAAAAATTGTACAGATAATGTGCTACTTTCAGAATAGTCAATTTAGATTTCATATTTATTTGCATTTAGTTTTCATAATAGGTATCCAGTTAACTTTTTGCCTGTAACAGTAGCTAGTCTAGTCTAAATATTTTTTTGTTCCAATGTGCAAAAACTAACTGTTGTAGTTGGAGAGGATGGAACAATAATTTGGAAACATCTAGTTATGAAAAAAGAACTACATGTTCCGCTATGACCTAAATATTCAAAATCTGAATCGGACGTTATTCGCGTGCGTTATATTTTGAAAGTCTAGCTTGCAAGACATAAGTATATTGAGCAAAACCTAACATGAGATCTTTCATTTCATTATTGTTTAGACCACTAAGAACCGAACCTCGACAACAGCTGAGCTATTCATTGCATAAACTTACACAGTGGGATAATATAATTGTTTTGTTTATCATTATAATAGTATTGTACCTACATTACAAACTTATAAAAGTAATATCAAACTTTTGGCATAATGTATTGAACAACAGGTCAAAGGGTAAAAACAACTTGAAATTGGATTACAGCGGTTCCTTACGAGTAGCACTATAATTAGGTTGCGGTACCCAAGTAATACATAATAATTTATAATGTGTGACAACCAAACTTACCATCTTTGACGTTCTTCGAAGACTGTGACGATGACACACCGGGGATAGTTTTATCAGCAGCACAATACATTGTAGTTATTTCCACACGTTAGTGCTAAAAGATCACTCTCACCTAGTAAAAATGTACATATTACTATAAAGTTGATTTGATAACACAATACATTCGTACTAACGCGAAACGCGGCGGCCATTCCACATTCCGGTTGTAAATATTCGCGTCATAGACAATCCACAGATTTCTAAACAGAATAAACATTTTTTGAAAGTTTGGACGTCACCATACTCAATGAACTCGTTATTTGAAGCTGATCTATCTCCATTTCAATTTTAATTCCATATTTATGACACTTTGTAATCAATATTCAATGTTTTACTACTTCATTTGTATCATATCTTTATCGTGCAATTTATTTTTGATGTATCGTGTTTTGTCTCTTACTGTTTGGTATTTTTATATTCTCAAAATTTATTGCAAAACAGTTATAATGAAATAGCCGTAAACGAAATTATGTACGTAACGTATTATTTATTTTCGCATCGCTTTCAGAAAAACTGAAGGTTGGAAAAAGCTAGCACCTAATCTGGCAACATTTGATTTTATCCATCAAAGTTTTTATCACTAAACGTCAGATAAGTCAAACAAACGTCAAACGGTCAAAGAATAATTTCGGTTTCAAGTCAGGATTTTTGATTTATTGTTTAATTAATTGATAACGTTGTGCTCTGAAGCTTTATTTTGAAACATGATGCAACACCAGTACTGGGTAACAAAAAAGACTGTGTTAAAAAAATTAGGGACTAAAGAAGATGAGTGTATTGTTGCTTCCGACGCCGAGCTTGATGCCAAATTGGAATTATTTCGATCAATATCAGACAGCTGCTTACAATTACAGCGAGTGTTGGACCAATATCAGGAAAGAGTGTGTATATTGGCTCAAGAGGAAAACACTTTAGGGAAATTTTTGCGAGATGCTGGTAAAAATACGGACGCTTCCGGTAAACACATGGTATCTGCGGGAAAAGCGATTTCGTATTCCGGGCAACAGCGGTTATCGGTGAGGGGGCCGTTATTAAGGCTTTATCACGAGGTGGAGACGTTTCGGGGTCGCGCTGTGAGCGATATGCGGGCGACAGTGTCTGCTATGGAAAAGGCTCGAATTGAGTACCGCGCAGCACTAAGCTGGATGAAATCTACGAGCGCTCAACTAGACCCCGATACTGGCCGCGGCCTCGACAACTTCCGTAAGGCGCAGCGACAAGTACGCGAGAGCAAAAAGTTGTTTGATAAACTGACTCTTGATGTCCTGCAGAAGGTAGATAAACAATTACATAATTAAATATACTTAATAGTGATCAATTATTGATGATTAGCTATTAATGTTTTATAATACATATTTTTTCTATTTTAATATTAATAGTATATTGATAAGTAAGCAATGTGAAGAGAATCTAGTATTTAGTTTTGTGTAGGTTTAAGAGAGAAAGACTAAATATTGTCCCGTTGCCTGTAGTTCTACTATTTATACAGACAGTAGTGCATTGCTTTGACCAAAAACATGCATAACTCAGGGCTAGTATTGCAAGTTAGCTGCATGTGTGGGCCTGTCCTTAGAACTGTCTAAAAAGTGTAGTACCTATTGTTACCAGATAAGTGGGTCCAATAGACAAACTTAGCAGTGCAGTTTGATCTGGACTATTGAACTCATGGTATGGCAAGAGTTGTGGAAAGCCAAATCATAGTTTAATTAAAATGAAGTATGCCAATAGTAATCAGCAACCATAGATAAATAAAGTTGATAAGCTGAATATACATGAGCAGTTCTTATCTAGCCCCATATTTATTTTATTAGGAGGTCATTTGCAAATGCAATATGCCCATTTACACTTAAATAGCTTCTTGCAGCAAGTCAAAGCCTCCTAGAACAATCTTCAAATTCTTGTGTTGAGCACTATCTTTACCAGCTAAATATAAATAGATAGCACATTTAGTTCAGTTTAGTTAGTCATAATGTTATTAAACCATCAGGGCCGAACCTTCCCTATGTGCACTGTGTGCGGCGCACACAGGCGCCAGGGTGACAGGGGTGCTGCGCGCCGAGATATGCGTTAATTATAACACTTAGTTTCGAAAAAGGATGCCAAAAAAAAGGCGCTTCACAGATTTCGCACACAGGCGCAGTGGCGTAGGAGGGGCAAATAATTTAGGCCGGAACTGTTAGGTAGCAACTAAAAAAAAAAGGTCATCCGCCCCATGCCACTGCCCACACTGCACAGGCGCTTCATAGATTTCGCACACAGGCGCTGCATTGGGTCGGAACGGCCCTGTAAACCATCATGCATCATAGACATGTCCAATTGTCCATATTTGCATAATGTGATTGGAACCTAATAGAAGGAAATAGGAACCCACCCTTGGATTGACCACCCCAACTATTGCAATAGAAAAGGTTGACAATATGAGGCATCCTCCTAACAATGCCTACTGTAGAGGTGAAACACATGTCGAATAATAGTCAGCGCATGCAGCGGAATATTGCCCGTGAGGTATCTTCCTGGAACCCATACTATTCCTATATCCCTTATCCTTTTAGAGGAGTTCGGTATTGTCAACCTTTTCTTTATTGCAGTAGTTGGGGTGGTCAATCCAAGGGTGCGTGGTGGGTTCCTCTTTCCTTCCATTAGGTTACAATGGAGTTCCGCCAAGTAACGCCTGATTCAATCAACTATAATGTGATTGGTCTCACTGTTTTAGTGCGATGAATTAACACAAACTGTTTACTTTCAGATTGACTTACTAGCTGCCGCAAGATGCAACATGTTCTCCCACGTCTTGTCCAACTATCAGAGTTCCTTTGTGACGTTTGCTACAAAAGTAGCTCAGACATTGGTAGCAACAGCTGACACTATGACCGCTGCTCCCCAATACGAGTTCTGCATATTGAAGGAACTGTCTCAGAGCTTGGGTGAGGGTGATTCTAAGCAGGATGTCATGCCACAGGATAAGGATCAGATGCTGTTCTTTCAGGTAATGTCATTAGGAATTCTTTATCACATATTCAGGACCTACTTTGCCTAGGAGCTTCCTATGATGGTACACAATTCACGGTTATGTGCTGAAGAATCCTTGACTTTCATCAGATATTATGTCTTTCCTGTCCTTGCTAGCAGCCCAAGGAGGAGAGTTTCTAATCACTTTTTAGTGGTACGTTTTTGGCTTAAGTTTCAAAGACAAGCTTCATTCCTACTATGAATATTATAAATTCGAAAAAGTGGGTATGTATGTTCCTTTTTCACGGTAGAACGGCTGAACCGATTTTTTTTAAATTTAATATAGAGATATATTAGACCATGGAGATGGACATAAAAAATAAACTGGGAGGGATTGTACGGAGCAAGGAGGAGATTGTAAGTATTGGAAGTAAGAAAGCGTGCGCTGTAATAATTGAGTGCTGCGCATGTGCTATTGTCTATCTGTAAGGACTGTCACATTATACATATTGTCATATTGTGCACTGTGATTATATTGTTAGTTTATATAAACTAATAATTATATACTACGCTTAAACGGCTGAAACAATTATCTCTACTAATATTATAAATGTGAAAGTGTTTATAGATATAATATATTGGACATGTATTGGGACAAGGCTTTGACATTTGACTGTGTGCAAGGTGATGTTATAAAGTACCTTTTGGTAGATAATGTCATGGATACTGACTGGAGTTGGAGTTATTTGGAGATGGATGGATGGAGTTTCTTTGTACCCTATAGAGTTTCTGAACTCTTTAGAATAAGAAGGAGTGCCTTCGCAGTTTCGCACAACTTGAGACTGAAAGTAGATTTGTGTTACCCCGAATTCAACGCGCGCGATTCCGCGGGCAAAAGGTAGTGATACGAGACTGAAAGTAGATTTGTGTTACCCCGAATTCAACGCGCGCGATGCCGCGGGCAAAAGGTAGTGGTACAGTATTGCGATTTGGGAGAGACATGTCTTAATCAATTTAAGCTAATGGTGAACCTAGAGCCATTATTTGTCATTTAGACCTAAAATGACTCATTGAGACATTTCTAGAGTAGCTCCTGAGCAGGGCCGCATTTAGAGGACCCGGGGCAACGCATGTGTGGAGGCCCCTAATTTTTTTCTGAATAAACGCAACTATTCTTTCTGTTTCAAAGATATAAAGAATTTTTTAATTATTTTTCTCTGATAATGAACAGCATTTTTGGTAACTTTTTATGACGAAAAGTCGTCGATTATTTCGCGTCGTTTGTAAAATCCGGCTACTGGAGCAAACCACTTTCATTAAAGTTACTTTGGATAGCCAGTTTTTCTCATCGTCGTTCTGCGCCTACTCTTGATCATTTTCATTTTGGAAAACGTCCGCTGTGTGTAATTTCGATGTTCAAGAAGGCTATATAATAAAACAGCTCCATAGATTCGTCTTTTTTATCATCATCTTAGCGCTGTTGCAATCCAAGACCTTCACTTTGAAGCCCGAGATCCGTCTCCGAGGATACCTTATTCGATTGGCACATATATCATTCCAAACGCTGTCAAACTGGCATTTCTGAGACTGCCCGTTTACCGAGGTCCGGCGGAGGTTAAGTATCATCACAACATATTCATCTCCCTGACAGACATGCAGAATCTGCTTGTTTTGGGCACACGGGCCACGTCTCACTGCTAAGGAACCTGTCATCAGCTTAGCCGGTATTTTGGGGCCTCTAATGACACCGCTCACCTCACGCTATTGGGCCCAAGCTGCCGAAATGCGTACCTTCGTAATCGATATTACCAGACGCGTGGAGTACAGATCCCAGATAATTAACCTTTCGCTCAGCCATGTCTCCGCTTATGCGAATGGATTCGGGATCTGTAGTGTTGCAGACTAGGTACTCGACCTTCGCCAAATTTATTTTCAGGCCACCGACGGAAAACTGGTGGACCACGACGGTGACGGAGAAAGGCTTTTTGGGCCAAGAGCTGTCCGACTACGGAATCAGCATTTGATTACATATGTCTATATACGCTTTTGTTACTCCATTGGACCTAAGAGTCCACCAGATCACCAGTCGTGGTTCACAGTCGAAACTCTTCTGCCATATCCAGACACAGAAGAAGCAGAGGTGTGTTCTTTGATTTATACTAGGCTATCAAAGATACAAATTGAATCATCTCTTTTACGAATTCCTCTGCAGCAACATACAAATTGGCAGTGCCATCTTCCCTCACGTCCGGTCCTAATATATGATTTATCCATGAACTTGCAGATAAGAGATGCATATTTGACATAAGCTCCATACAAAATTTGCAAAATATGTCAAATATGAATACGGCGGTTACTGATTAAGGCTGATTTTAGTCTCACGCTGACCGTCAGCGCTCATAGCTCAGCGCGTAGTTTGTCAGCGCTGAGGCTCAGCGTGGCTCGTTTTAACATCGTACTGACCGCCTTACTGTACAGTCGACGATCAAAATGCGGAGTGTATTAATTATTGCTGCTTTGTACTATATATCCCAAAAAAATAAAAATTGGCGACGACGAAGACTCCATGTTCATCCATTGATTGAGCAGAGAGCCGTTGCAGGAGAATTTGTCTTGTTTTATGGCACTTTGAGGGCTGACAAAAGTAAATTCTTTAATTACTTTCGAATGTCAAATAGAACTTTTGACGAATTACTGGCAAAGATGCAGGATAAACTGGTCCATTACAGCCTACGAATCGTGCCTGTACCACCGATTGAACGACTCATCAATAACTCGACCTGTATCCACTTAGCGATTCGCCATGACTGTACGCGCGATGACATCCGCTCCGCTCGACACTAAAACGCTCACTGAAAGCAGAGGCGCTCGAGCGATCATCAGCGCTGACAGCTACGCGGGGCCGACGCGCGACGCGTACGTCTGCGTAGCTATCAGCGCTGACCACCGTGCGCACTGATAGCTACGCGTCATTCAAAAACGCTTCCTAGAAGTTCATATATCTCGGTCATCAGCGCTGACGGTGCGCGTGCCGTCAGCGTAAGACTAAAACCAGCCTAAGAAGTGCGAGTCACGATTGAACTGCTTCATATGCACCCAATCTTTAGGTGAGAGAAAAGCGAAGTTGATCGATAGCTGGGATAAAACTAAACACTTTAACGTGAAGGCTCCTTTTCTCTGCATGCTGGTTAAAATGATTTTGAACAAAATTGGATATTATATTCAGCTAGAAATTCCCAAATGCCCAGAAAATTGTCATTTCTCGGTAATCTAATGATTTCATAGGCTGCTCGGATGGGGAGTTAATTTAATCCGATAAAATAAATTTAAAAGTACTAACGACAATTATTTTGAGAGTTTTTCGCCAATACTCAATTTGTTGTCCCTCTTCCGCCACTGACTCTTGATCGACACGATCCGTGACTGTTCCCCGTTGCACTCACTCTCCAAACTCATCACTGAGTCTTTGACATCTCATGCTATGCGGAGCATAGCGCGGCGCACCGTTGCTTGCTTCCGGTTACTGAAGCCTTCTTGACTTAGCTTAATTTTTTTATATGAAAATTTATACGATTACGGAGAAAAACAAAGCCAGGATCGATTGATAGTCTCTTGATTGTGATTGCAACTTGCAACGTGTACACATTTTGATCTTAGAGGACTAAATTGTTGAGTTGAGTGCGATGATTCACAGTTTAATAGTTCTATTTTTGAAGAACATTATCGTTATGTTCGTGCAAGTATTTTCGGTAAATATGTTTAAAAAAATATCCCAAATGTGCCTTTACCTTCGACATTTGGATATACTTTTTATCTCTACTGTGGGGGCCCCTCTCTTTTGGAGGCGCCGGGGCCATTGCCCCGCCTGCCCCCCCTTAACTCCGGCTCTGCCCTAAGACCTTTACTTTTCTCTCTAGATCTACTACTTGCTAAAATACAAAATTAGTACAATCAACACTGCAATGCTTAAAAAGAAACTGCTTTATTTTCTAGGATGAATACAAAGACGAAAATCTCGACAGTAGCAAGGCGAGTGAGCAAAACAAAAGTGACAACGAAACTGAAAAGCAACCGTCCATTGAGAAGGAGAAGCCAAGCACTTCGTTAAACCTGATTGATACGAGTTACTTAGAAACTGAACAGGCCAGTGGGAACGCAGGCATACTCTCTGATTTGGCAGGGTTACGTCTCGACGGTGATATGCCAGCCAATTTTGGATCGTTTATGCCTTCACAACTGTTACAGGTATGAGAAAAATATTTCTTCATATTATTTGCTAGATCGTCATCATTATCCTAGCGCCGTCTCGGTTGCGATCCTTGGCCATCGACTTGGAGCCCGCCCTCCGCTATTACTAGATAGAATCCACTTATACCATACTATTCTAAATAAGTTTTGAAATATTACCTGGAGTGAAATATTTAGAAGCAGTACTATGATGCAACTGGATAGCCAAATACTAATATTCTATTCAAGCCATTTTATATAATTTCTAATGTAGATTTAATCTTAAAATATGTAGATTTATTTGCGGCACTTTTTTGTTAAAAGGTTGTAACTAAATAACAATCATAATATTGACAGAAAAAACATAAGTTGACCACTTCTCACAGTCTTCTGATGAACATGGTCCTCACAGAAAATTGTCAAAACCATAATGTTTTGCAGGTACTTTGACATACTAATCATTTTTATTAGTGTAGTCTGCCATAAGAAGTATGTCGACTATTGGTTCCTCTAATCATGAAAGCAGGGCTAAATATACAACTAAACACGCTTATCATACTTTACATCTCTCATGTTCGGTAAGTAGGTTCTTATTACCTCCAAATGGGGCTTGTAGGTGACTAATTAGCGCTCTAGGGTAATAATGTAGCTAGAAAAGCCCTAGGACGGTAAGTAATTAAAAAAATCACTTCTTTCTTTCAAAAAGCTCGCGTACATCTAACCATCATACTGGCAATAGACATCATGCATTCAGCCCTTGTTGATGTTGATAGTTCATGACTGACAATTACAGTGATGTAACCTAAGGAAATTTAATCGATTATTTATAAATATCGATTTAATTGGCAAACGACATGGAATCGTACGTAGTTACCGATTTTACATCTTCGAAATAAAATTCATTTTAAAAGTGTTTTGGCAAATATATTCACAAATAAAACGCAGTAATTTTAAAATATTTTTTTTTATTATTATTCACTGTCACTCGAACTAAAACCTCATATCTGAATCTTCTCCAACAGAGATAATTATTTGCTGATCTCAAATTCGGTCGAGGTGGACATATTTATCCCAGTCTGTAAATATTGTCGGATTGGGTTTCGAAACGAGTCGCCCGAACTTGAGGGTATTGGTGGTGTAGGGTGCTTAAGGGAGTTAGTCTTAAAGTAATTTTGGCTGCCGGAGTTGCGTCTAAATATTTTTAAACAATTGCCAAGAATTCTTCATTCAAATATGCAAAACGGAACGTAATTTTAGGTTTTATGTGAAAGTAACTAAATAGGTGGGTTCGGTTCTCTTTTGACCCTTAGCCACAGTCAGCCTCACTTTATTAAACTAGTGGAATCAATAAAAGCGATATTTAGGTTTTATGTGAAAAAATGTGATACGAAACGCAACCGCCATCTTGTGTGAATGATATTGACAGGTAACGTCAAATTTGTGCGTCATTGCCCTCATTGCTTTCGAGTACTTAGGGTTCTGTAATAAGTAACTAAATAGGTTATAGTAGGTTCTCTTTTGACCCTTAATCCGATTCGCAGGGCTCCGTCAACCTTAGTTTATTAAACTAGTGTGAATAATGTGGAAGTTGGCAGTGCCATACACACCGATGTTTGGAGATTTTTTTTTAGAGGAAACCATGTATCTCCGGCAAGTGAAAATGGTGAGGGGGGTTGCGAGACCTACCCCCTTCCCCTCCCAATCACTCACAACCCCTAAATACGGCGACGTATTTCGAAACCTTTACCATATTGTCGATTGTGTTATTTCTACGACTGATTAATTTTATCAATGTAGGGATTTCGTATTGCCACCACATCGGAACTATCTATGTCAGTTATTGAAGCTTTATGCTCACGTTTCTTCGGAGTGGACAGCTTCTTGTCTTCAAAACTAGTTTCTCCAAATTTTTCATTGGATATTCGACAAACTGAAGCCTTGCCGATGTCCAGAGCAGAGCTGCCGCAACTCTGTAATCAACACTGTCGATCGGTATTACCGGGCCCCCGTTTGCACGCTCTCGTTCAAAGAAGGTCCTCAAACGAAGCACTAACTCACGGCTTTGAGAGTTTAAAACTATCTTTTTTGTTATTTTTGGCATTGTACCTACCAAATAAAACAAAACAAAAAAATAACACCCCAAACAGGCAGAATCACAAACCGCATACAAGGCGCTCGTACTGACGTATTCGATCACAATATGGCCACTCCTATTCATCGATTTTATGCCGATTCAATGGTGTCAATCTCTACTGACAGAGGGTTCGTTTCATGCATCTGACATTTTGAGGATTATATTTTATTATATTTAAATAATTTATTTACAGTTAATAATAATTATAAAAATAGAGAGAGACATACTAGTATCAATTTACTTTGTAATTTATAGATTTTTTTTTTAATAATTGTTTTCTTTTGCCAATTTATTTAGTAAAGCCAAAATATAAGTTGAAAGTAGTATGCGTGATACGTAAAATGAGAACCTTCATGCATATCATCATTAAACATCGTTATCCAGCGGGTGAAGGTCGTGGCATTCGACACTAGGGTTGCCGCGCGTACCCATATAGCATGCACATTTTTTTTTAAATAATAGTTTAATGTTATTACTTGATAAGTATCTTTATGTAATTAAGAATCTATATTTCAATTTGTCCTTGTGTATCTTATGAAAATATCAATATTAAATTATATTTTAATAATCACTCGTAACTAAGTCAATACAAAATAATTAATGTAGGTTTTTCGTTAGAAATAATTTTGAAATGAAACACAAATATTTTTCAATTACTTTTTATTGAATATTTTTTGTTAAAATATTCCTTGAAGATATTTAGGTCTACTTGGAATAAAAAACCAACAACTTATTTATACTGCTTTCTGTTAGTTAAAGATGTCTGTTGGAAAAAAAAAACATTTTAAGTAAGAAAATGACCTTTCGACTTCGTTTGACATAACAAAGACGTATTTATTTTAAACTTGTGAAATAATTTGAAAGTTTATATTGTTAATTTTTCACTTAATGTTAGTGTTGCCAATTTTTAAAATATGTTAACACTTTTTAACATTACGACAAAAATATGAAAGTTAAGAATAGATTAAAACATATTTTTAACATAGATGCTTGTAAAATTTTTATCCAATATATGACGACTGCGAAATAATAATTTAATATTTTTGAAAATAATTTCGCCTTAACTTTCAAATTACATTGAAGTAGTAAAGAGTAATAAGTGAAAAAGTTATTACAATACGAAAAAAATACAATACTATATAGCTATACTTTTAAAAAAACATTTAAAACTATAATACATTTTAATTAAATAAAGGTATTGTACGATATAACATAATCGAAAAAGCTTATTAAATGTATGCACCTACGTGACGCATACGTATGACAACCCTATTGTCGTGCGCTACCGCACTGCCACCATTTTTAACCGCCCGATAACGATGTTTAATCATCATACAGCGAAAATACTATAATGAAAAAAGCGGGAATAGAATACTTTTACTTTAAATATTGTTTGTTTTTGTTTCTTTTTGTTTCTTTTTTATAATTACGTGCTAATTAGGAAAAAAACATGAGTTGTTCAAGTGAAGATGCACTCCCGATTCAATGAAAATGAAAGCTGAAGCAACAATTGACAATATTTTGCCTGAAACTTCTAAAGAGAGATATTTGAAAACTTACGACGATGTTTACGATGTTTTATTCTTGTAATACCGGTTTTTTTCTACTTACCTCACAATCGAGATATAAAGCAGAATAGTTAGCTCGGGTGTAAGCACCAATTGCACCCTCGAACTATAGGCGCCCTCGCTGCGCTCGGGTGCCTAAATATCTCGGGCTGCAATTGATGCCTTACATCCCTTGGCTACTAATCTACTATTATTGCACCACCCTAAGCCAGGATGATGATGATAACAACTTAGTCCTTGCCTTACAATTGCCAAAGAAAGGTATTTTCACATTTCTATGCTTGCTAAGCCTATGCCTGCTTCCGTTAAAAAAGTAAATATTCACACCTCCATTCTTACTAAATTTTATCATCCTCCTAGCGTTATCCAGTTTGCACCCAAGATTATCGCCTCAGTGGGCGGGGATCCACAATTTTAGTCTAAGATCCCGCGATAAATTAGTGCACTCATCGAGTTTTTGCTTAAAACCAAATTTTTAAGTATATTTATGATTAGGGAGAATACATATCTACTAGGTTGCCTATTAAAATTTGACCGCAAGTATTTTTTTATTTATTTATTTATTTAAGAAAGATTTTAATTAAATTATTGTTAATTCATTTTTGGAAGATAATTTCGTTCATACATACATACATACATTGACTCACGCCTGTTTCCCCGTAGAGGTAGGCAGAGGCATATTAAACGCCCACTTTTCGCCAGTGTTTTGATCCCACGTAATAGGTGGCGAGCTTATTGCCGCTTATGTGGATATTTTGTTCGCCAGAGCCTCGTCCGTTGATCGGCAGGTGCACCACTTGCAGGTGAGGTTGGCTTGGGACCCTAAGTTCTTGGTGGGAACCCTATGGTGTGTGTTATTTTTTTTTTTCACATTCACACAACACTATCTAGTCCCAAACTAAGAAGAGCTTGTACTATGGGTACTAGATAATGGATAAACATACATAAATATACTTTTTTTGTAAATTCATACATATTATACATAGAAACACCCAGACCAAGACAAACATCCATGTTCATGCACACAAATGTTTGACTTGAGCGGGAATCGAACCCGCGACCTTCGACGTAGCAGTCGCTTATAAATTCCCGCTACGCCAAACGGCATATTTTACGAATCCCGATAGCACACTATATTCAGTGACATATTAAAATAAATCATAATATATAACCTTATATAGAATAATTACATAAGAGTAACGTGACGCAATGCTTTGCCGCCATAAACAGCAAAATGCTGCTACCACTATGCCCAGACGCAGCACTGGAAAACCGCGTTGCGTGATCCTGTATTGATATGTTATCCCGCACCTCTTCCACATATTTTTAAATCTTTGCTTACGATTTAAAAATAATTATGTGGAAGATTACTTGTCGAGATAGTGTAGGTGTTCGGCGCTAGGTGCCATCCGGCGTTACGGGTCTTCCCCCTATAACTCTCTTTCACTCTACTTTAAATATTTACAATCTTCACAGCCGGCAACCCTTATTTGCGGCCGGATTTAATTAGGCAACCATATATAATTAGAATAAGAAAAAACCGGCCAAGTGCGTGTCGGGCCACGCGCAATGTAGGGTCAAATATCAGCTTTCTAGCAACAGGCGTCTTTGAGCTAGGCTGCGGACGGACAGACGGACGGACATGACGAAACTATAAGGGTTCCTTGTGGACTACAGAACCCTAAAAAATTAGCTTTCATTTGATTAAATCATAAATGAACGTTATGAACGTATAAATGTATCGAAATCATAGCTGGTTGCGACACGTGGCTGCGAGGAAGTGCGGCCAGGTGAACAATGGCAACCGTGATTTTTCAGAAACTTTATATGTATAGCCGTGATGTAGACGATATTTTACTTATAAAACGATATATTTTAATTAAAAATACTTGCGGCCAAATTTTAATAGGCAACCCAGTAGATATGTATTCTCCTAATCATAAATATACAAAAAAAATTGGATTTAAGCAAAAACTCGATGAGTGCACTAATTTGTCGCGGGATCTCGTACTATTTGGTCTAACCAGACTTGTAGTCACTTCTTAGAATAACACAATATAAAAACCTTATCAACATTTCCTGTGTACAACAATATTATGTATGTTGACTCTATTGTTAAATATAATATTATTTTTGTTAATATATTTGCTTTAGTAAAATGCACAAACTAAACAAATATCAAATAGTCACATAAGATAGAGGTCAGAAGTTATTAGTTAGAACTGCAACAAATACTTTGTTGACCGTTATTATTTGCACCCCAATGTGATATGCAACTTCTCACTAGGTAAGCAGTCGCTATTTGAATAGCAAATACATAGATTTTTTTTCTTTTTTAGTAGACTTATTTAAATAAAATCAAATAAGAGAAGCACTTGACTAAATAAGGGCTGCTTACGGCCGGTGCATATACAGGATGTAAAAAGACCCTTAACGAAAACTGAAACCCCATATTGTACCAATTATGACGATCATTTTTTACATCGGCGGCATACCTGGGAAATTACTGGTTCAGGAGATATTGAGGCTCAAAGTCACGAATTTTTTTCCGAATTATTCCAAAATCGTGTTTAGAATGATAAATGTACTCTTTCTGCCAAATAAACATAAAAAATATTTTCAATATTTCCCTAAAATAAACGGCTTTAAAGTTCCCGACACGTAGTGCATGCCTACCAGCAATCAGCTGCGAGGTCATTCCCCTCGGCCGCGCGACCACGTAATCATAAACTGCCGCCACCGCGGCGTACGGTGTAGGTAGATACGGCCGGCGTAGGTACGGCCGGCGTAGGTACGATGCATAACTCGCGCCAATTTTTTCTGCAAGCGCGCGCTATACATTGCCGCTAATAAAATGTGTCTATTTTTTTAAGCTTAAAAAATATTTTGTTTCCCAGGTATTATTTTCGCGTAGCATGCACACTTGGCATGATGTGCAAAACGAGTAGACTTCGGCTTGGTGATGGGTCTTGTGACACCCTGTATAGTGAAGCGCAACGGAGCTAATTTTTCACTATCAAACATTATCGATATTGTTCTCATTTAGAACTCATCATCATCAGCCTTTAACAGTCCATTGCTGGACTAGGCCTCTACTTTGAAAGGAGGAATTGGCCTACTATACCACACTGGCCAGATGGGTTGGTATAGGGTTTGTATCAAGTTTTCCTTCTCTTACAGTGCTGTTCTATGCATAATATGCTCCCTGTGTCGGCTCTTACGATACCCTTGGGATGATATGGGGTGGTGACATTCCGTATTCTTAATCCGTCACCACACGGACAATTTGTTAGGACGTATATGTCTAATTTTGGTGGGTATCGATTAGTGGTAACTGATTAGATAGCATATTATTATTGGTTATTTCCATACAGTTCAGTGCGCTAATCTGTACTTGGAACTAATAAATAAAACTGAAGTGTTTTATAATTTGAATGTTATAATGTTAGACGATTTTATTACAGTTGACAACCTAATTTTACATAATTATGGCTATGTAACATTTATCTGATAATAGCCGATCAATTAGCAAAGTGAATACGATTGACAGCCAAATCCGCCGCGCAGAGCTAGTGGGTTATACCTATGGAGCATTATTCTTCGCCAACACTCAAAATATTGCCGGTATACATTCTATATAAGTAAATATTTCTATTCCAGAGCTCATCCAGCCTTCTTCAAGGTCCCATGAATCCAACAAGCAGCAATAACAACCAGCCTACAACTCCACAGCAGCAAGCTCCGAAGCCTTCAACGCCTTTACCTAAGAAAGATGACAAGGCCGCCTGGTTCAAACTGTTCGCCGAACTTGACCCTCTCGCCAACCCTGATAGTTTGCTTGGCACTAACACTAACCAGAGCCATGCAGCTTAATGCCATATATACGTATGTCAAACATTTATGCCTTCGGTTTGATGTAGGCGAGAACGCGAGCTTGCGTATCGACGAGTACTTATATCGAGCATAAAGTTTGGCGCGACTATGCATAGGGCCTCCGAAATAAATACGATGACAATGGCGAAATGATATTTTTACATATAAATAACTATCTAATGTTGTTTATTTATGAATCAAAACTATGTTATCATATTTACTTATGAGGCTCTTTTTCTTTTTAGGGAGTTGGCAAGCACACGGGTCTTTATCGACAAAGCAATCATCACAGAAAGCTCTGATGCAGTTTCTTTCAGCACAGTGTTATTACATTGATAATATAGTAACATTCTGTGCTTATCATAATGCGTATGACGTGTAAAAAAGCACTATGTAGCTTTATATATCTTTGACACTGTTCCACGTATACATAAAGATATCTGGCACAACGATTATGAACCGTGTGTATAAAAACTTAGTAGCTAAACACTATAGCTCTCTGAAAAAAATCTTTACCATCACAAAAGTAGTTTGTACATTTATTTTTTAGTCGAAATGATCTGTAAGGAAAAGTATTTTTAGTATTGTCTGTGGTCATGTAAAATGTCCCGAAAATATACGGTATGTGATATCCAGGCGTAAATAGTGGAAAGGGGACGTTTTAGGTATATTAGTATAAAATATTGGCGACTATTTTAAAATTCCTATATTTGTTTTTAGATGTATGTATGTGTTTTAGAGTCTCCGTCACGAAAAGCTATTCATTTTGTAAACAGACATTCAAGTTTGCGCAACCTTTGGGTTAAATTAGTTATACTGGGGCCACACTAACGAGAAATGCCACTAATTATTGCGATAATGTACGTTAACCGTAGGTGTAGCTACGACTTCGCGATAATTTGACAACGGCATTAACATTGCCGTTTCGCGTTTTTATCGCAAATGATGGGCATTCACGTTGACATTTGAAGTGTAGCCACCTACTTTAGCGCGTTAAAAATTATCGCAATAATTAACGCGCTAGCAGGCATTGACGTTAGCCGGTAGTGTGGCCCCAGCATTAGAAATAGGGATTTGTATGAAAACATCAGTGTGTACTTACTCAAAACCGTGTCCCATATTTATGTTCCAGTACCACAAAACATTCGATGGCATCGCTATAGATCGCTATTATATAACCCGACCAATTGAAATTGGCTGTTAGTAATGATACTAATATATAATATAATATACGTGCATATTACTTTGAGTTGATTTTATTTCGGATTATTTTGTTGTTCATTGAATTGTCGCTATGTCACTTAGTAGAAGCTCTTTCGCCATTGTCTTCATTTACAAAACCTATAGCTTCTAATGATGAAGACTTATTACAGTGAATGTATTACATGAAATGTGCTCACTAGCTTACACTATTTGTAATCGATTTACGTACATTTTATATATTGTAATGTACTCTATACGTAATTCGGGCGATCCGATCTGTGCGATTGCAACGAATAATATATATATTATATGATTTGATATATCATAGCTGTAAGCTGTATTCCTTATTTTGTCATTAGATACCTGTTTAGATTCATTACGTAGTTTTTAGAATATTATATTTTAGTCATGTACTTAATTTTATGACCAAAGATAAGTATTATGTTACTTATACACTATACACACATTCCTGAAAGTTTTTTTTAATAGTTAATTGTATTGATAGATAATATTTTAGCGAAGCCAAAATTAGTACAAATATGCCTTTTTATTTGCCATTTTGGAACTGAGCTTGTATAAACCAAAGATCTATATAAATGCTTTATAAACCAAATGCTTAGCCATATTTTATTAACCGCCAGCACCATAATTTTATATGTAGGTTATTCAAATCATGAATGTAAAGTGTGGGAGTTAATTCTATTTTCTTCCATCTAGTATTTTTATTGTAACCTTTTGAACGCCACTAATGTATAGATGACAACTTCAGTGTGACAAACTAAAGTGTATTCTATGCCTAGTGTGCTAGGTACATTTTGGCTTGTCACCTTAGAGGACATCCACAAGTTATGTCACACATATAGAGGGTGGATTGATTGCAGGTCGATGAATTGTGACAGTGTATTAATATTGTCTCGTTGGTCTCGTGGCATAAATGTGCGCGTGGGATTGGGAGGTCTCGGGTTCGATTCCCGGGTCGGGCAAATTGTTATTGGGTTTTTCCGTTAGGAAATTCTCAGTAGCAGCACGGAGTCTGGTAATGTGCCCGGAACGGCAATAGGCTCGCCCCCTATTTCGTGGGACCTAAAAAATTCATGGCGTGATGTGGGTGTAATATTACACCTCTGCCTACCCCTTTGGGGATACAGGCGTGAGTCTATAAAAAAAAGTAATATTGTGATTACCATGTATGAGATGTGACGAGTACAAGGGAAGGGTAAAAAACATGAAAATCATGTGACATAATTTATGAATGTCCTATCTTGACTATGGTGGTCAAAATGTTAATGTGTCATGTGACGGTCCTGGATAATATCGGCTTGCATTGTCCATATTTGCAAGATATGTGAATGGCTAACTTTTGATGGGTGTGTATTCAAGTTAAGGCTAAGTTGAGGACCACTTGAATCATTAATATTTTAATTACATTTGTATGTGTCTATTTGATTTCCTAGGAGTATATTAGACAATAAATATATACTTACCTATTTATGTATGTTAAATAATCTGAAAATTGTTTTTTGCACCGGAGAAGTCATGCAACTGTTTTGTATGTACTAACATTGGAGTACAAACATGATTTTGGATGAAACTACAGAATTTTGATGTATTTTTGAGCCAAAGATTCTAACAATTATCTAGTCATTTTATTGTTTATTTACTGTTATAACTTTAATTGTATGCTTTACATTCCATGACATATTTGTTATACAGGATGAAATCTAAACATTTGTAACAAATATTTGAGTCTACCTATTTTACGACTACTAATAATAGTACTCTCTGTCAAATTTCACCCTGTATATTATTTTGATGTAGCTCTTGATATTTTGTTTAATTATTATAGATTTATTTTATGTACGTTAAATTAATGATCTAATAAAAGTTAACTGTATTGACTACTTTTATTTTATTTCTCTAGATACAGACTATTATAAAAGTTGTTTATATTGGTATCCTGGTAAAGTCCGTTCACAGTTATTTTACCTCTGACAAATGTCGGTGTTTGTTTCCTTTATGTTGGAATTGTACTCTGTGATGACAGATATGTAAAATAGGGTTACCCATGCATAACATTTTACCCAATATTAGTGGAAACTAGAATGTTCAACTATAACCACCATGAGTGTGTAATCTAATTTCTGTCACGTCTGCTTTAATTTGCTGGCAACAAGTCACTTTAAACTGCTTGTACCTTACCAATTTGAAACAACATCGCGATGAAGGCTGGCCTATTGTGTTCCTGGATGAGACCTATATTCACGCGTCTTACACGGTGAATAAATACTGGCAAATAGAAAATGAAATGGGTGTCTTAAAAAACGATTCCGTTGGTGCACGATGGATAATCGTTCATGCGGGTGGTGAAATAGGGTTTATACCAAACGCTTTATTAATATTTAAATCCTAGTCGAGATCGGGTGATAAAAACAAGAACAAAACAAATTTCATGAAATGGCTTCAGGAAAGACTAATTCCTCATTTGCCGCCTAATATTGTAGTTGTTATGGATAATGCCCACTTATCACACAGTCAAGTTAAACAAGGTACCAACATTGAGTTCTACTAAAGCTGAAATGCAAAATTGGATCACAAATAAGGGGTTATCTTATCTGCCTACTATGGTGAAAGCTCAACTGTATGAAATTATAAAATACCATAAAGAAGCTCCAATATATGAAACTGATCAAATGCTTGAAGCTCAGGGCCACAAAGTGGTTAGATTACCGCCATACCACTGCGAGCTAAATGCAATTGAATTTATGTGGTCTCATTAAAAGACAAGTCACAAGCAAAAATGTAGGACAAGAGGCAACCAACATTGTGAATTTAGCTGAAGAAGCTTTTCAATCTATCACTGCAGAAGACTGGCAAAAACAATGCAAACATGTGCGCCACATTGAAGACAAGCTTCGTGAAACAGATGGGTCTACGGATGCTGAAATGGACAGGTTCTTAATAGAATTAAATTCTGAGTCTAATACAGAATCTGATAGCAGTTACGAATCATCATTGGCAGTCCGAGAATCTGACAGCAGTTACATCATAACATTGGCAGTCCATATGGATCATTCTTATATACTCACGCCTGTTTCCCTGAAGGGGTAGGCAGAGGTGTAATATTACACCCACATCATTAATCTTATTCAAAATAAATATGATAATCATTGACCTCGGCGGACATTCTTCGACCAAATTGGAGACATCCTAAGAAACGGAAAGGTCCGAAGTACCCGCAACCGGCGAGCATGTATGAAAAGAGTAATGAGTGTAGAGGAAGCGCGTGAGGTTTGTAAGGATAGGAGCAAGTGGCGTTCTGTTGTCTCTGCCTACCCCGACGGGAAAAAGGCGTGAGTATATGAATGTATGTATGTATGATAATCATTTATATTTGATAATTAAAACCTCACATTGACGTAATTTTGATGCGTTTAGCTTTGTACCTATATTAAATAGACAAAATTTTTATTATAACTACTTATCTTCATAGGAAATTAGTTATTTCGTAAGAAAATAAATGTACATGCATATAGCCATGCCGATATCAAGAGGTTTTGTTACAAACATTACTTCCAAATATTTAATACGATCGCGTAGGCAATAAAAAAATAAGTACATTTTTAGCAATACTGTTTAAATTACAATATTTAAAATGGGAGTATTATATACCAAATAAAGCAACGCAACGCCCAGGTTGGCCAATCCAACAGCTAGAGGTAAAAAATTGTGAACGGACTATAGATGGTAGAAGAGTAAAGACACTTCTGAAATCCATGCTATGCACATAATTATGTCATTAGCAGCAATAAAGAAGGGACCCGCGTTCAGGTCTAGCGACAGCGGAGAGCATTTTTCCACTGACAAACTACTATCGATATTTTTCTCCTTTAAATAATGTCCAAAATCAATTAACACCACGGAATTTCTGGGCGGGTCGAAGCGACTAGTCGCTACTAGAATTCGCTTGCATTGCATTGTCTGCACTGCGCTTCGCTATCGCAATCACTAAACGAAACGTCGCATCAGCAGCAATACACAGGATGCCATCAGTCGAATCGTGCAGAAACTTATAAAGCTCACAGCGCGTTAGATTCTCCCCCAAAGGCGCTTATAACAGGGGCCGGTTGGTCTGTGGCCACCTCGGCATCTTCTAGTGCCGACCCCAGAATGTAGGTTACCGATTCGAAGTTCTAGGTTGGGCACCTAAAAACCTCACACCAAAAATAACTCTAGGTAATATACCTACTCACCTCCTCTTTACTTAGACGTGCATAGAACCTTCTGTAAAAGGTTAGTATTAAATGTTCCTATTTCAGTTGCTTTAGCCTGTGTCGTCGCTATGAAAATCCTCAAATGTTCTCTTTAGATTTTAGACTGAAGATTGTCACACTACATATAAGGCTTTAGGGTTGGCTGCGAGTCAAGGTGGGGTGTATATCCTCGAGTGGATCAGGTAGGTTCAGCACTTCAGGCAAGATGGGCCGTAACTGTCGAGACTGGCTTAAGCTCGTAAGTGGATCACAGTAAACTAAAGGTGGCCAGCTTTAGATACTGACGATGTTGGTAACTTGCTAGTTTCACTGTGGCGTAAGTTTGTCACAGTGAAACTAGGAAGTTTGATTTAAACTTGCTGCAAGTTTGTTGTTATCTGGGGGGCAACCGGTAGGGTCAGGGCCCGATCCAGCTTTTTAGCCGCTCCGGGTAAAGATCATTTTTGCCGCCCTTTACATACAGAAAACCACATAAGTCATGCATGAGTTAATTTTGTTGGGGGTTGCTAAGTATACAAGTACCTACATAAAATACGTGATACTGTTGGGATTATACCTACCTATAATATTTACGTCAGTCTATTGGGCCTTCTGAAGAAGTTACCTATACAAAAGTTGAGTTTTTATGTTAAGTATAATATATATATTCTTTAAAGTTTAAAAGACATACATTGTATGTCTTTTAATTAGAATTTCACAGAAACCACTGAATGGATGGATAAGATGGATTGATATATTTCATTATTGATATAGTTATGTACCTACCTTTCAACTTTATCATCATCATCATCATCATCATCAACAACCTATTGCGACTCACTGTTGCAAATGGGCCTCTTTTCCCTTGTGTTGTATTTCCCTGTATCGGGCAAATTTTGCCTATGTATGATGGCCCTTTAACTAAAGGAACAATAATCATTTTCCATCAAAATCGTTTCAGTAGTTAAAAAGATTAGGACCACGCTGTTTAATTGTTTATTATGGTCAATCTGTTCATATGTATTTGTTAAGGTTCATACGGTAGGTACGTACTTATAAAAAAGACACAACAAAAGATTTGTTTTAAAATTTAATACTGACAAAAATGTGAATATTCATTCGTATAGTAGGAAGAAGGATGAAAGACGCGTGCCTTTCACTTTTTATGTCTGTCTCTCTCGCTCTTAGGCGGGACGCGTGCCTCTCACTCGCTCTCATTGTGAGCGCATAACGTGAGCGGAGCGTAACGCAGTTTCTTGAAGTGTCACCCGGCAAACCAATTTATAAGACGTTGTCACGTCAAAAACATTTAGTTATGTTACTACAAAATAAATCAGTTAAGTATTTTAGAAAATAATAAAATTGTGTAAATTAAACAGTTTTTCGGAGAATTTATATTCTCCGAAAAACTGTTTAATTTACACAACCCTACCTCGTAATTAAAGTAATTTTTTCGCACTTTTTGTTCTGCAAAGTTTTTAATAGTATCAGATAATTTTATACTATCGCAAAGCTTGTGTTCTATTGCAATCATAGCCAATCCCGATAATCTATTCTGTGTCATGGTGGATCGCAAATATTTTTTTATTATTTTCAATTTAGAAAAACTTTTCATTCACCACTTGCGACTGTTACTGGTAGAGTTAAAAGGATCCTGAGCGCAATACTGATATTTGGGCCAAATCTTAAATCGGTTACAAATTTCAAAACATCTTGAGGAGATAAATTACCATCTAAAAACATACAAAGGACTGACAACTGGTCACAAAGTTCTAATGCATTTATATCGCTTAAGTTCTCATGAGTTAAAATAGCCTCGAGGTTCTTACAATGTTTAATCAATCAAATCATCTTTTGGGAGTTCTCTTAAGGCATATATGTTACCTATACAAAAAAGCAAAATGTTTACTATGCTCAGAAATCTGGGAAAATCTTAATTCTAACGAGTTTATGACTGTATCCATTATGTGAAAAAATACTTCAATTTTAAATTTTTGACGAGGCTCAATAATTGGTTCGTCAACACACTCATAAGTAAATTGCTTTTTCTTGGATCGTGCACGAGGTCTAGCCACATTTTCAAAGTCTAACACCTCGCAATCAATTGCAAAAGCTAAGGATTTGGCGTCTTCAAGGACTTGAGTAAAATACTCATCTGAACGTGAGTTGTCAAAGAAGTCTTTTGTATTTTTAAGTAATTTAATGACGGAAACTAAGTCAAATTCTTTACTTTGCATTAATTTACTAACAGGGTTTATGCGATTCAAAGTTTCGTACCAAATAGGCTAGTTGACGAAAAAAATTTTATAAGTCCGTCCTTTAGATTATTCAAAATAAGCGACACGTATTTTATTTGTAAATTAAACCAAAACTGACCAAGATATAGCTCATTAAAGTTACGTATAACGTCACACCGTGCTACATTTTTTCGCACTAGATGACGTCACACGTAACTTTAATGGGCTATATCTTTGTTATTTTTTATTTAATCGAAAAAAGATAAAATACGTGTCCAATACTTTTTTATAATCTAAAATACGGACTAAATAAAATGTAATTATTTTTACCCTGGAAACTACCCTATTATACTAGTCGACCAAGCCAACTAGACGAATGTCAACGTGACAAAATTCAACATAATTCATTAATTATAATCCAGAAATTATTTATCGTAACGTGCGAACGCGGCGTGTGAACGTACAATGCGCCTGCAATCGGTACTAGGAATTTCTGGATTATAATTATTGAATTATGTTGAATTTTGTCACGTTGACATTCGTCTAGTTGGCTTGGTCGACTAGTAATAGAACATAAAAATTTGAACTGTTTAATTTGGTTCAACAAACCCGAAGCTTCGTCTCGTGCGAAGGTATCCATATCCGTGCTTTGGTAAACACTAAATAATGCATCGTAAAGTTGCCCTATTTGATGTCTTAGTGGTTTTATTGCTTCGATTCGACTTTCCCATCTCGTGTCACTAAGTGGTTTTAGAGTAATACCTTTTACATTCTTCAAAAGAATTGACCATCTTAATGTTGAAGTGGAAAAAAAAACATATATTTGTTGCACAGTATTAAAAAAAATTGTAGCTTCCAGTGAGGACTTTGCCATGTCGTTTAAGAATGACTACTGCAAGGAACGTAAAATGCCCGTGGATTGATGTTTTTAACCCTAGCTTGGACGCCACTTTGAATACCTTTCATATTAAATCCACTATCGTACCCTCTTATGTTTTCTAAAGACAATCCAAGTGCTGATAATTGTTCCACGATAATTTCTGTTAGTGCTAGACCCGTAGATTTCTCGATGGGTATGAATCCTAAAAAACTTTCATTTATTACAATCTCTGACGTTCTTGGATGGTCTTGGGATTGAATAATAGAAACATACCTAATTATCATGGTCATCTGCTCAGTTTTGCTAGCGTCTGGAGTACAATCTAAAATAATAGAATAATATTTCGATGTAATGATAGCTTCCATAATATATTTGTTTATGCCTTCTGAAATTGTAATAATGAACTCATTTTGAATTGTTTTACTTAAGTAAGTTACTTGTTTCTCCTCTTTTTTCAAAACTCTGCGTACATGTTCCTGCATAACGGGATCAAATTCGGCTAACAACTCTACTAGTTTTAAAAAAATACCATTGTTATGTTGATACAGATTATCAGAAGTACCTTGAAAAGCCAAGCCATTTTTAGCCAACATTTTGAATACTCTATTCCAGTCTTCTATTTCTGATTCTATTATTCTCTGTGACTCGGCATCTATCATACGACACGATTTGAGCCTACGTGAAAGTTCTATCCAAGATTTTAAAGCTTCTGCATGGTTTCGTGATGTCTCATGAGATTTAAGCATATCACCTACATGCTTACAATATTTGTAGCCATCTTCAGATAGACCGGAAATTATTAATAATAGTATTGAAGATTTTACAGCAAAAGCAATACAACGAATTATTGACCACAGAATACACAAGCCAATCTCTCAAAATTTCTTCACCGTTATTAAGCTTTCTCTTATACGACGATTTATATCTTGTGGAAATTCAAATTCATACAGTGGGTCTGAGTGAGAGTGAGAACCTCTATTTACCAAATATATTCTTTCTGCATCTGTTAATCTATTAGGCCACGTGGCTGGGTCGACATCTAAAATAGATGTTGATTCTGTAGAAACACTTGAAGTTGCAATAGCCCCTTTACCTGCAATAGCAGCTTCTCCTGTAACTCGACGCGATGTTTGAACGTGACTGGGATCAGGCGTTACAACGCTTAAGGCCTTGCCACACGGCACAATTTTACCACTGATCAAATTTTCAATCGAATTGGCTTTGCCCGTCTACACGACACAATCAAATCACTGATTTTCATTCCGTCCACCCGATTGGTTAAAATCTGGTGATACCGCCCACCCGATGAACTTGAGTTGGACGACTGGCGTCTACACGTCACGATTTCATCAAGTGATTTAGTCAAGTTGGACGTAAAATTGTCCCGTGTGGCAAGGCCTTTACCTAATTGTGGCACGCGTGCCACGCCTACTTAGCACTTCCACTAACTATATTTTCTGTTCCGTGCTTATGTACGATATTTAAGGGATTCCCTTAAATATCAAGCTGTACGGATCTAGCTAATGGGTATTCCTCCGAAAGTTTGAGGGAAATCGCCATCAAACATAAACAGACTGAAAGGGTTGCCAGTTCAGAAATGTAAAATCGGCAGAAAATTCGGATGTTTTTTTTTGTATTCTAGTTTCTAACTTAGAAACTAGAATTAGAATACAAAAAAATGATTTTTTTCTAACTTAGAAACTAGAATACTTCTAACTAATAACTTCATCCGAACTTCTTCTTAGTGTTCCACAAAAACTAAGTAAGTTGGAAGATGGTGCGTAAAATTCTCAAACCTGGGTGGTGGATGGCTAATGGTTAGGTTGGAAGATAGGAATAAGTCAATTTTGCCGCCCCTCATTTTTGCCGCTCTGGGCAAATGCCCGGCTTGCCCCCCCCTGGATCGGGCCCTGCTTCCAGTGAGGACTTTGCCATGTCGTTTAAGAATGACTACTGCAAGGAACGTAAAATGCCCGTGGATTGATGTTTTTAACCCTAGCTTGGACGCCACTTTGAATACCTTTCATATTAAATCCACTATCGTACCCTCTTATGTTTTCTAAAGACAATCCAAGTGCTGATAATTGTTCCACGATAATTTCTGTTAGTGCTAGACCCGTAGATTTCTCGATGGGTATGAATCCTAAAAAACTTTCATTTATTACAATCTCTGACGTTCTTGGATGGTCTTGGGATTGAATAATAGAAACATACCTAATTATCATGGTCATCTGCTCAGTTTTGCTAGCGTCTGGAGTACAATCTAAAATAATAGAATAATATTTCGATGTAATGATAGCTTCCATAATATATTTGTTTATGCCTTCTGAAATTGTAATAATGAACTCATTTTGAATTGTTTTACTTAAGTAAGTTACTTGTTTCTCCTCTTTTTTCAAAACTCTGCGTACATGTTCCTGCATAACGGGATCAAATTCGGCTAACAACTCTACTAGTTTTAAAAAAATACCATTGTTATGTTGATACAGATTATCAGAAGTACCTTGAAAAGCCAAGCCATTTTTAGCCAACATTTTGAATACTCTATTCCAGTCTTCTATTTCTGATTCTATTATTCTCTGTGACTCGGCATCTATCATACGACACGATTTGAGCCTACGTGAAAGTTCTATCCAAGATTTTAAAGCTTCTGCATGGTTTCGTGATGTCTCATGAGATTTAAGCATATCACCTACATGCTTACAATATTTGTAGCCATCTTCAGATAGACCGGAAATTATTAATAATAGTATTGAAGATTTTACAGCAAAAGCAATACAACGAATTATTGACCACAGAATACACAAGCCAATCTCTCAAAATTTCTTCACCGTTATTAAGCTTTCTCTTATACGACGATTTATATCTTGTGGAAATTCAAATTCATACAGTGGGTCTGAGTGAGAGTGAGAACCTCTATTTACCAAATATATTCTTTCTGCATCTGTTAATCTATTAGGCCACGTGGCTGGGTCGACATCTAAAATAGATGTTGATTCTGTAGAAACACTTGAAGTTGCAATAGCCCCTTTACCTGCAATAGCAGCTTCTCCTGTAACTCGACGCGATGTTTGAACGTGACTGGGATCAGGCGTTACAACGCTTAAGGCCTTGCCACACGGCACAATTTTACCACTGATCAAATTTTCAATCGAATTGGCTTTGCCCGTCTACACGACACAATCAAATCACTGATTTTCATTCCGTCCACCCGATTGGTTAAAATCTGGTGATACCGCCCACCCGATGAACTTGAGTTGGACGACTGGCGTCTACACGTCACGATTTCATCAAGTGATTTAGTCAAGTTGGACGTAAAATTGTGCCGTGTGGCAAGGCCTTTACCTAATTGTGGCACGCGTGCCACGCCTACTTAGCACTTCCACTAACTATATTTTCTGTTCCGTGCTTATGTACGATATTTAAGGGATTCCCTTAAATATCAAGCTGTACGGATCTAGCTAATGGGTATTCCTCCGAAAGTTTGAGGGAAATCGCCATCAAACATAAACAGACTGAAAGGGTTGCCAGTTCAGAAATGTAAAATCGGCAGAAAATTCGGATGTTTTTTTTTGTATTCTAGTTTCTAACTTAGAAACTAGAATTAGAATACAAAAAAATGATTTTTTTCTAACTTAGAAACTAGAATACTTCTAACTAATAACTTCATCCGAACTTCTTCTTAGTGTTCCACAAAAACTAAGTAAGTTGGAAGATGGTGCGTAAAATTCTCAAACCTGGGTGGTGGATGGCTAATGGTTAGGTTGGAAGATAGGAATAAGTCAATTTTGCCGCCCCTCATTTTTGCCGCTCTGGGCAAATGCCCGGCTTGCCCCCCCCTGGATCGGGCCCTGGGTAGGGTCAGCAGGATAGGACTTTAGCGCGTAGTTTAGCGCGCTAAGTGATGCCGGCCACATTAACGTCGTATTCGACGCGCGTGCACCAAAATGACTAATGTACATATACCTACTTTGTTTTAGGCGTAAACTGCATTTACGCAAACGAGTATGGAGTGCTCGAATGAGAAAGCTTTAGTTTTTAGAACTATTACAACCAGAGCCGTGCCCTTGGCATTTGTGTTATCGCGTGAATTCACTCTTAATGTCATTGTTACCTAAATTTAGCCAACCAGTGAGCTAACCCGCATTTTAACACGTAAATCAACGCGTAGCTAGCTAGAGCAGGTGTAACAGTTGCAAAAACAATATATTATCCAACGTGTACCTACTCTCAACTGTGGGCCAGTTGAGCATAATCTGAGTTTATGATTTCCTAATCTAAATCTGAAGAAACATAACTCCTACCTATCTTATCGTAACTTGTGCGCCTGCCTACAAAACATGGCAATGTTTTATAGACAGGTGCGTGAAAACAACAATAGTGCTGGTTTAAAGTAAATACTTAAAGCAAGGGCTAAAAGGGAAAAAAAAAACAGCTTCATGAAATATAACGGTAGTAATGTGGTAATGAATTAATGATACATTGATAAATGTAGTGACGGTATTTTGGTATTTAGTAATATTAACACTATTTGATTATAGTTTCTGAACGAATGTAAAAAAGTAACTTCAATGCCAAGTTTAATTAAAAAAAACATGTCTTTGTCAATAATGTCAGTCAGTAATTTGTCAACTTCACCAGCTGACTGACCCGTGCCCAGCCAGTACGAAATATTGTTGTGTATGAAATACTTGAAATAGTGAAAATTAAAATTGGAATCGTGCATTCAATTTATCTGGACTAAAATAAGCGGATTTTCAATCAGAAATAATGTTAAATTCGAGTAAGTTTATAGATTTTTGTTATTGATTATATTTGTTGTGATTTGAGATATTTTTTACAATAACATATTTTTTTTCCTTTCAGTATTTCGAGGTCTTTTCGCAGAGGAACCTCCGACTAAGGTTCTGGAGGTGCGATCAGACAATTACGTTTCTAGGCCGATACATTACCGACAAGATTCAATGATATTGTATGGACCAAAGGCTGATGCAAAAAATTCTAAAGACAAATACTACGAAGTGGTCATTCATAAGCCTTTTACCGAGAGCTTACATCAGATGTATAGGTATGTCTTATTTTTATTATGAGTCATTGGTTTTTTGTATCTGCCATCATCTCTGATGTGAGTTTTGGCATGGACATTGAATTGTAATGTAGTAATTGCATAATTATGAGTATGAAAGCAATTATGCTTGTACTTATGACATATTCGTTTTGAGCCTAGCTATTGTATTATGGGAATGAGATACTTTGCCCTCTTTGAATGAGTTATTTATTCTGCGAGTGTACAGGTTGCTATTAACTTGCCTTATGGTAGCCCTAAGTGTGAGGATCGTTAGTCATGGTGACTCATGCAGCTAGTTCACTACATGGTTAAAAACCTCATGCCTGGTTTGTGTAAAACACATATGTTACATAATGTGCATTGTAGCTGGACAGTATCATATAACTATTTGACTGCATTGTTTTAATGACTCCTTGGTTAGTATCAGTACTTCTACTACTTTGGTTTGTAAAATACCAAAATGCAAATTACAGTGCAATTGCTTACTTGAAAGGTCAATGACCTCACAAACTACAAAGGAAAACATTGTATTTCAAGTATTTGCTCTGATTTTATGTTTAACATTCCTGTTAAATTGCTTGTAAACAATTTGCTCTCATAAGTTGCAATGAAGTGGCAGTTAAAATGACAACTGTGATAGACATAGTCTGGAACATTGTATGAAAATCATATTTTAGCCAGATGTCATAAATGCAATTCAATATGTATTGTGTGAATGTGAAAGAATACTGCTATAGTACTTTTCTTTTGGCAAAATTCTTAAGTGAAGTCAAATATCAGACACCAGGATGGTTTATAAATGTTGGTTGTTACTCAAAGGATGGTATATTTTTGTAATGTCTGTATAGACAGTGAAATGTGCCATTTTATGTTTTTATTCTATTCATTAGTTCCATGTTAAGAAACTAGACTTTTATGAATGTTTTTGACGTGACAACGTCTTATAAATTGGTTTGCCAGGTGACACTTCAAGAAACTGCGTTACGCTCCGCTCACGTTATGCGCTCACAATGAGAGCGAGTGAGAGGCACGCGTCCCGCCTAAGAGCGAGAGAGACAGACATAAAAAGTGAAAGGCACGCGTCTTTCATCCTTCTTCCTACTATACGAATGAATATTCACATTAAAATTATTTTACCACTCAAAGTCGTTGTCACGTAAAACTTTCGCCCGTATACCGACTTTACAGGCAACCAATTTTATAGCAAATTTTGGATTTGGAGTTAATACCCTTTCAAGTAAATGTGAAAATTTATTACAATAGGCTTTGTTACAAGGTTGATATGAAGATTGTATGATGTTATGGTTTTCATATGTAGGAATAAAAAAGAATCAAGTGGTGGCAAAACCTAGTATAATGAAGAGAAAAGAAAAGTATCTTCTTTGGTATACCTTTACAATATCTGAAACATTTCAAATAAATGCTGTATTGCTTCACAAAATAGGCAACAATAGAATATGGTGTTCATATTTTTGGTACATTAATTTCACTATGCATAATGTAATTTATGACAGCATGACTGCTATTAAATGAAATGGTTCTTTATGCCATCAACTATGTTTAGTTTTCTGCTTGGCTGGATCTCTAAAATTGTGTGAACAGATAGTTTATTTGATGTCAGTGTATCAGATTGTCTGTGTGGTGACGGATTAAGAATACGAAATGTCACCACCCCGTATCATCCCATGGGTGTCCAAAGAGCCGGCAGAGGGAGCATATTATGCAAAGAACAGCACTGTAAGAGAAGGAAAACTGGATACAAACCCTATACCAACCCGTTTGGCCAGGGTAGTATAGTAGGCCAATTCCTCCTTTCAAAGGAGAGGCCTAGTCCAGCAGTGGACTGTTAAAGGCTGATGATGAGATAGTTTATTGACTTTTAGTGTTATTTTGTGTCTTTTGTTTAGATTTACATAATATGTGATGTATGAGACAAATATATGTAAATATTATAGAATTTTGTATGAGATAGTGCAGTTAAGATCTTGACAGTTAGTAATTGGAACACATTTGGGAGATATTTGATGCTGATTTTCTGATAAACTTGCCTCAGGAAAGGAAACTTGTAGGTAGTCAAGAAATACGCACCTAAAGATGCCATGCTTGTAGGGTGCACATCACTTGTTATTCAGTCTGACCCTGGAATCAATGGACCTACCAACTTAAAGGAGGACTGAAATGAGCAAAATAAGATGCTTAAATTAAAATTATTTATAATTGCCTGCATTATTAGGTATATATAATGTAAGTGGATGCTCCTGTTTTACCATGTCCATTCTGAGGAGGCTAACTAAATGAACATCAAAATTAAAATTAAGTATTATGCTTGAGTATTGTTATGTACAGTAAATATATACGAGTGATATAGAAGGTGCAACAGTTGCAGCACCTTACAAAATGTATACATTATGTGTATTATGCAAAACCTGGCGATGAAAAAGAGTGACCGTGAGTTTATTGCCCGTTCTTTTTCATGGTTCTACGCCCTTGCTTTGCAAACGTGGCAGTAAATGTAAATTTAGAGTCTTTAAGTAATTATTTTATAAATTTATTATTTTGAGGTTCATAAGCGTCACATTGTAACCCAAATGAATAAAGGATTTTTACTTTGACTTTGAAATGAAATGATGAAATACTAAGTTGTAAACATATGCAAGTTTTTCATTGAACATTAATTCATAAAAACACCATTTAGCCATTAATGCAGTCCAGCTCCTTGTACCTGACTATACATGTATCAATATTTAAATGATAATTTACTCACATTTTCATTTTCAGTTTGTTTCGGTCATCAACAATAGAGGATGCTGAACAAAGATTCATTGTTTACAAGGAAAGGATACCTGTATTCATCAGAATTACCAAAGAAGTATGTATTTTACTAAATTACCATTCTAATAACATTGTCGCCTTCTCCCTAAAATTATTTGTTTTTGTAATATTCGTGATTTTCACTAAAATCATGTACACACTAAGATAATATCTTTGCTTAGAAAGAGATTCAAACTTGGACACTGATATGGCCACCAATTGCAGCGAATATAGGACTTGATTGGATTGAAATAGGATAAACTAATAAAAAAAATACATCATAGAATAAACGAATAAAAAAAATAAAAAGCTTTTTTTAAATAATTAGCCTTTTTTGGTTCTTTATCCCGGCCGCATCCAAGGCCGCCTCGGAGACCGGGCTCTACTCACTATCAGTCCAAATATAAGTCCCTTACTTGATGGAATATTAGCTTTTCCACAGATTCTTTGTTATGAAGATTTGTAGATATCTACATGTTCACTTATAATAAAGCCGAAGAGTTTGTTTGCGCGCTAATCTCAGGAACGGTCCGACTTGAATAATAAAATTATTTTGTATTTTTTGTTGAATAGCCTACCTTTTGTTCGCATATGTAACTCCGGTCAAAAGCAAGTTACTAATAACTTCTAAAAATCTATCTAGTGTACAGTGACAATACTACAGAAGCTCTGCGACACGCTATCAGAGCACCAGTCGTGGACGATCGCGCATCTAGTGGCCCACTTCGGCCTGGCGGACCTGTTCAACGACCGCGAGGTACAGAGGCACATCGATGATGTCGACGCGTTGACCGGAGCCACGCCGCTTATGGTGAGTAGTAAACCTTAACTAGCTAGTACATCTTTAGTTTTAATACTCAATATTTATTGCACTTCATAAATTACATAAGCGTCGGAACGTATCTGACGGAAGATGCGTCGAGCGTATCATCGGTTGCGTCTATTCCGTCAGATGGGTCGGTACATATTATCTGACGGCAAATACGTCGAGCGTATCTGCATCGGTTGCGTCTATTCTGTCAAATTAGACCTGCTACATTACGCGTCTAGTCAGTTTCTGCTTTCGGCAACTACAGTGCGGTTGCTTTGTATGACATTTAATTTTAAAACGTCGCCCAACGTGTCAATCAAAATACACGTGGTGCGTGGTGCGCGCGACTTCGACCGACGATACGTTGACGAAAACGGAACAGACGCTGTACGCTCGACGCACTAACGCATCATCGGTTAGGTGTGAACGGTTGAATGATTTATCATATATTTGGCTGTTTTGGCGTTACGTGACGGATGATACGCGACGCATCTTCCGTCAGATCTGTGCCGACCCTTAAGGTGTTACAATATCATAGTAAGAGATATTATGGGCTCTGTAGTCCACGGCAACATATGTATGTAGAAAATTATATTCTAGAATAACTCAGGCACTGTGCACTGATCCCAAAATTGGCAAAGCCTGTACTACGATAGCTAAATAAGGCATCCCTTACATTTGACATACACTTCCGATGAGAGGCCGGAAAGACAAAAAAAAAGACTGCATTGCCACACAGCTCACATGTGAGCTTCTGCTTCTTCTTGCGTCATAATATCCGCCGAAATAGGTCCACTGCTGGACAGGCCTTTCCCAAGGCTCTCCATTTGGACCGATCCTGAGCCACCCACATCCATCTGCTGACCACGATACCATCCTACCTCTGCTACGACGTCCGGTGCGTGGCCGCCACTCCAGAACCTTTCTGCTCCAACGGCCATCGATTCTTCTGATTAAGTGCCCTGCCCAGTGTGTGGCAACAGCAACTGTACTTGTTGTGAAAACAAGTGGGTACAATATAGTTAGGCTTGTACCGATATACCTGGCAACGCCGCTAAAAGAAGGCAGTTCAAAATAAAAACAATTAAATTAACATAAAATACCATACAAAATAGTTAATACTTTTTATTAAACTGTTTCTACCAGATCCCGAGGGAATTTCAGAAAATACCTTCTTAGTGCACCACTACGGTCCCCAAGGAACATACATGTCAAACTGTCTGCGCCTGATAGTTTTGGCTGTAGCTTGTCTGTCGGCCAGTCAGTAACGAAGGATTTTATAATATACTACCTGTTTCCCACGGTTACGCCCGCGTCCTGAGGGAACTACTTCGCGTACCCGGTTAATTTATAGCCTAAGTTACTCCTTGGTACATCAGCTATCCGCCAGTGAAAGTCCCGTCAAAATCAGTCCAGCCGTTCCAGAGTTTTGCGGGAACAAACAGACAGACAGACAAACAAAAATTGAAAACATTGTCATTTCGGTATATGTACCGCGTATACATCCATATGCATTTAGTAAAAAGCGGTTATTTTAATATTACAAACAGACATTTCAATTTTATTTATGTGTATAGATGCAGACAACAAACATTTAAGAGCAGATAAAATAAACATGTATTGTCGTGTCGGACTAATGACTTTTCATAATAGATATCAAGATCACGTATAGAAAACTATAACGTATCTCGGTTTTCATGTTTGCTTATATTTTATGTAAGAGTAGGTATTGCAATATCGTCCGTGTGGTGACGGATTAAGAATACGGAATGTCACCACCACATATCATCCCATGGGTGTCGTAAGAGCCGACAGAGGGAGCATATTATGCAGAGAACAGCACTAAGTACCTACAGCAGTAAGAGAAGGAAAACTTGATAAAAACCCTATACCAACCCGTTTAGCGTCCAGCGTGGTATAGTAGGCCAATTCCTCCTTTCAAAGGAGAGGCCTAGTCCAGCAGAGGACTGTTAAAGACTGATGATGATGATTGCAATATTTATCGATAAGTTTCACTTGTGACAGAAAGAATGTTTGACCACGCTAAGTCAACAATCTGTACAAATATTAGATATACTTAGTTTAAACCAAAGGAATGTTTTGTTGAAGAAAAAGGTTAGAAAATATTATACTTTGGTGCATGGGCACTGCGCAATAACTACACATAAATATTAATAAATCTGGTGATCATAACAAAAGTACCTATACCACACATTGTATGTAAATTTGCTAATATGGGTGAACTCTGGTTTCACTGAAAGCAAGTAAAAAGCAAGCCAAACTTTTATCATTGCCTAGCCTTCGTTACAAATACGTACCTAAATGATTGATCGATTGATATATTCTTTATTGCACACCAAAGTAAATTACATTTATACAGTGACTTAAAGCTAAGTTTCATGTACAAACGGCGGCCACCAGGGGCGATCACTGCCAGGCAACCTTGGGTTGGACAGGAATGATTAAAGCATTTTTGTGGGAATGGTGTAGCTTTAAAGTGAAATTATCAATTAGATTATCCTAAATAGAATACATATATACACTTGCATTAACATAAATAAGGAAAATAATATTTACCTACATACATAAAATACATACATAATTTATACAAATACAATTAAATATATATAAATATACTAAATAATATATATACAGTTTATACAAGTGATGAAATCAGACAATAATTAAGTTGATATATTTTGTCACTCCTTGAAATAGTGTTTCTTTACCAAGTCTTTGAAAATATTTACCTATTGTTTGCTCTTCGAATCTCCAGTGGTAAAGCATTCCACAGTCGCACAGTCTGAACAGTAAAAGATTGGCCGAAGTAATTTGTGGAATGCTTCGGCATCTCTAGCGTTAGATCCTCAGACGAATTCAAGGACTTTACATGTGTGTCATGGAGGAACTTAAAGCGTTCTTTGAGATAAGATGGAGCATTGGGATTAAATAGTACATTTTATAATAATGTAAGAATGTGAGTATTCCTGCGAAGACGAATTGGCAACCACTTGAGTTTGTTGAAGCGATGCATTGTCATAATCTGCTCCTAAAGACGTCTACTGCCGGACAAAGACTGCCAAGACTCTTCACACAGAGCGATCTTGAGCCGCCCGCAACCCAACGCTTCCCGCGATCCCAACAAGGGCTTACACCCGCTGCGATGACCGGTATGAGGCCACCACTCCAGACTCCTACTATGTTCTTCGTGCCACTTCAGACTTATTATTCGGAGATCCATGTCGGTGACTTAGTTCACCCACGGAACTCCTCATTTCTAATTATTCGATCTCGCATATAATTGTCAATCAGCCTTTAGACTTTATCAGTCCACTGCTGGTCTAGGCCTCTCCTTTGAAAGGAGGAATTGGCCTACTATACCACGCTGGCCAAACGGGTTGGCATAGGGTTTGTATCAAGTTTTCCTTCTCTTTCATTGGTGTTCTCTGCATAATATGCTCCCTCTGTCGGCTCTTACGACACCCATGGGATGATATGGGGTGATGACATTTCGTATTCTTAATCCGTCACCACACGGACCATATTATTGAATCTCCGAGTATAGCTATCTCAGTCGCTCTATGTGTGACTTTGAGCCTTATAAGGCTCATAGTGAGCGCACAGTCAAATACTTTCGGTTTTAGACACTGCAGGATAGGTAGGTATACTGTGTGCTTGATTACCGAACCTAACTGTACCGTAAATGTCCAGACAGCCGCCGTGCGGCAACGAACCGGCACAAACTGTAGAATTTAAAAGCGTACGGTGCCCCGTCAATCTGGTATTTTTTGTAGATATTACTAGTTGTGGCCCGCGGTTATTTTCGGTATGTCGACAACAGCGCCACCTACTGTGTCAAATTATAGTCTATATGTAGCTCTATAAAGTTCTCTATCTTCCATTGAAAATTCCATTAAAATCGGTTAACCATTGCAGAGATTACCCCGAACAAACAGAAAAACATACAGACAAAAATAAAAAAAGGTTATTATTTTATGAGTTGACTTCGTAAATAACCATGAGCACTTTTTAAATCCTATGATTTTAAAAAGAACTATGTTTTTTAAGTGCTAGTGGTTGACACTTCAAATGTATTTTATTTAGATTTACAATCTGATTGTTCTTTAACTGTAGCAATTTACCACGCTTTTTCTTCACACACCATATGACATAACGTTATCTCAAATGTGTAATCGACATTACTCGTCGTAAAATGCGAGTAAATGTTTTTCATACGCTAATGGTTATATCTTATCATCGAATCCGTAGGCATACTTATCGGGAATTATTAAGATTAGGTTAAAAATAGAAATGCATTAGTTTCCTAATTATGTCACCAAGGTCATTAAAATATCTTAATATATAAAATCCTTGCGTTACTGACTGACTGACAGACACGCTACAGCCGAAACTATTGGGCGCAGGAAGCTGAAATTTGGCATGTATGTTCCTTGGGGACCGTAGGGGTGCACTAAGAAGGGATTTGCCGAAATTCCAACGGGATCGGCCAAAACGGGTAAATTAAAAAAAAATGCAGGCGTAGCTGCTGGCGTCCTCTAGTTTAGCTATAAGACCCAAACAGGCGACGGAGAAAGCTATTCCAGTTTCCCTGCCGGCTCCAATCACAAATGAGGAGATCAGCAAACAACCAAAGTCGCCAACATACCCTCCGAATAATCAAGCTAAAGTAGCAGTGGGCAGGGCACATAGCTGACAGTACCAATAGCCGTTAGGGAAAAGAGGTTCTGCTGTTGTGGTGACGCACAGAATTAGGCAGCACGGTCAGGCCCGGTGATCTTTTTGGGATTACAGCAAGCGGCTAGATCGGTCGGCGCAAGATCGGTGTATGTGGAGACTGGAGAGCCTTTTGGGCGCCTACGTTCAGCAGTGGATGACTTTAGATTGAGATGATGAATGAAACGCGAGTAAAGACGCGGGTGTAACTTCAAGTTAAAAACTAATTCCTTTGATCGTGTAAATGTCACTAATCTTAATATATAAAATCCTTGCGTTACTTACTGACTGACAGACACGCTACAGCCGAAACTATTGGGCGCAGGAAGCTGAAATTTGACATGTATGTTGGGGACCGTAGGGGTGCACTAAGAAGGGATTTCCTGGAAATCCCACGGGATTGGCCAAAACGGGTAAATTTAAAAAAATTGCTGTTGTAGCTGCTGGCGTCCTCTAGTATCTTAATAAAACGCTTGCCCGGTTTCAGCCGTGTATATTTAAGTGGATCCCATCAGCTTAGCAATCGGACCCAACTGATGAAACTGTTGTCTAAATACAGAACATAAAGCGATTGAAACAGCAACGGGCAGCTAGCACTATGCATTTACTTAATATTATGTTGTTTTCAGGTGGCAGTAAAAGCATGCAACGCGCGCATGGTGCACAGTCTGTTGTCGTTGAACAGCTCTTTGGATGTGATCGATCTGGAAGGCAACACCGTGTTTCATTATGCAGCCGCCAGTAATAAGGAAATTATTAATGTAAGTTAGACATTTTATTTATGTTCATTTATCTTCATCATCGTTCTAGCGTAATTCTGCTTATTCTAAACATTTCGCCTTGAAACCAAAGATAATTAAAGTTAACCAGATTTGACAGATTAATAGCGTATACTTAGAGTGACTGCCTCCGTGGTCCAGTGGATAGCGTATGCGACTGCTGATCGGAGGTCCCGGGTTCGATTCCCGGGTCGGGCAAAAGTGTTACCGAGTTTTTCCGAATACTCAGTAGCAGCCCGGAGTCTGGTGATGTGCCCGGTAACGGCAATAGGCTCGCTCCCTATTACGTGGGACCTAAAAATTCATGGTGAAATGTGGGTGTAATATTTACACCTCTGCCTATCCCTTCGGGGATACAGGCGTGAGACTATAAATAAAAAAATAAAAGAAACTTAGAGTGACCGTTGGCTGTGACCTCTGCAACCCGAATAGATAGCTTTTAATAGTTAGACCTACATCAAGATAATTGAGCTCACTGACTCACCGTAACAACTGTCAAAGATCTAATTGAGAGCTATCCATTTATTTCAAGAATTACATAAATGCTCTTTTTGGTCACTAGCGGCACGTCCCGGCTTCGCACGGGTGATCCCTAACATTTTCTAGAAATAAATATAGCCTGTCACTCAGGGATAATGTCGCATTATAATGGTGCTAGAATTTTTAAAATCGGTCCAGTATTTTTTTAGTTTATTCGTTACAAACATACAAATCTTTCCTCTTTATTATATTAATAAGTAGTACCTATAGATTTAAAATGTACGTTATTAAATCACAATGCTAGCGATGATCGGCTTGTGAACTCGTATATAGATACAGAGAAGTTTGGGTGACTGAGTTTAGATGCCGTCTGTCCCGTCTAAGACCAAAATGCTTTTGTCCTTTAGGTAGGCTATTCGAATTTTTGGGAGTATGTGTCGATTATCCGAAAAAAGTTACGGTCGTTAACAGTTTCATCAAACATGCCTGAAACAATGACACATTGATAATGCGATACTGTGCTCGATAAATTAAAAAGGAATCCCCTAAAACACTTCTAGTCTAGTAGCATTTGCGTTTAAAATAAAGGTCATCGTCATCAGCCTTTAACCCCTTACCGCATTGATACCCAGATATGGGTACTTAATTGAAATCGTTTAGAAGTCAAAAAGTATGTTATTTATCTCCTCACTGCATATTCGGACATATCAGGCAACGTTTAAACTTCAAATTAAATACAACCGCTGCCATCTATTATTCTGCGAATTCAAACTACAACCTGTCAAAACCAGTCGTCAGCCGTTGAAATAAGTCAAACGTTACGCCTAGTTTTAGAAATTGTTTGTATGTTCTTGTGACGACTTTACTACAGATTATTATTTTGTATCGCAAAGAAGACTAATCGAAGGTCTCAAAACAATAAAAATATGTAAGTAAAAAGTAATAGTTTATCAATAATCATGCCGAACTTTAACATGACAGATATGGAATAATATGCATTAACAAGTAAATCAGTTTTCCATATCTGGCATTATATGCATTCGACGCATTTTTGTATTTTCCCCAGATGTGGCAATGTATGCAGTGTAGTATTTTTTAATTTTTTTCAGAGAAAAGTATCCAATTCGGTTTTACGGGCTTGATATATATACCAAATGATAGCGAAGACGATGATGAACTAGTGTGTGATGATCCGGATGATCAAAACTACGAACCTAGTTGGTTTTCTACGAGAAGAAATGTCGTTATTTTTACATACACTTATAACATACACCTTTGTCTCAACAAAGACAGATATTGTTTCAAATTGTTTCATCTTCCGTGATGGTATATGATGTACGAGTATGTCACATGATTAGAGAATTTTCTTAGTTATTAAGTGAAAATGTGCCTGAATGATAAATGATCTCAATAATTAATAAATCTACTTTAGTAGTGATTAATTACGTGTTTCGTTTTCTAAATAAAACGTTATGTCACTATTGGGCGATTTGTTTAAAAATGCTCTTAGAGCATATAATGCCAAACATGGCACTTTCATACAGTAGCCTTGTCTTCATTGCATAGAATGCCATTTATGACAAATTGGTTTTAGTCGCCTTTAATGCATATTATGCCATATATGGGATTTATACGTTTTTTTAAATATTTCGAAAAGTTATAGGAATTCAAAAATTTGTCTGAACTAACTTGAGACTACGTATAACAGACTATCACATATATTTTTGTTGCAAAAAAATAAAAATACATGCGGTAAGGGGTTAACAGTCCACTGCTGGACTAGGCCTCTCCTTTGAAAGGAGGAATTGGCCTACTACACCACGCTGGCCAAACGGGTTGGAATAGGGTTTGTATCAAGTTTTCCTTCTCTTACAGTGCTGTTCTCTGCATAATATGTTCCCACTGTCGGCTCTTACGACACCCATGGGATGATATGGGGTGGTGACAATCCGTATTCTTAATCTGTCACAACACGGACAGGTTAAAGGTATTTCCACCTTAAAACGAAATAAGTACAAAAGACTGAATTTCAAATCAAAGTTCTTGAAGTTCGACGTTGTTTATATTGTCGGGGATTCCCATAAATATTATGTCAGCCAATAATTGCGGCAGAACATTGAACTTTTAAATTATGTAATGTTTATGTAATTTTTACACGTCATATAAGGAAAATCATGTTAGTCAGCTGTTATGTCTCATCTTTTGGTCGTTCAGTTACCTAAACTGTGCATGTCTTGTGTTCCCACACAATGGATATTGTATCATATGTATGGCTGGCGTACTACTAATAAGATGGATGAAAAACGATTATATGTGGCAGAGATGAGAATGTTGCGATGGATGTCTGGAGTTACGAGAATGGATTAGATTAAGAATGAATACGTGAGAGGTAGTCTGAAAGTGGCGCCTATAAACGAGAAAGTGAAAGGAAGTCGTTTGGCTTGGTATGGACATATTATGCGAAGAGATGATATGTATGTAGGTAAGCAAGTGATGAATATGAAGGTAGAGGGATGAAAAGGTAGAGGGTGGCCAAGGAAAAGATGGATGTGTGAGAATGGATATGAAAGAGAAAGGGGTAAATGATCAGATGACGGGCGACAGAAAAGAATGGAAGCGAAGGACGTACTGCGCCGACCCCAGGTAAATTGGGACCAGGGCAAGAAGATGATGATGATGTATGGCTGGCGTACAACGTGCATTTTTGATAAACCTATCTTGGCCCTATACGTCATCGCTTGATAGGGTTGCTTAGCTACCGGATCGGTTGTATAATTTTGGTACATTGGCTAGCGGCAATCCTCATAATACTACGCTATTGAAGGCATATTTCGCGAATATCTAGAATGCGCTTTGAGGGCTAGGCCATCGTTCTGCTGGCAAAGCACGGGTTGGTAGATTTCACATGTCTTTTGAGAACATATAGAGACCTCGCAGACTTAGAGGTTCCATCACGATGTTTGCCTTCACTGTTTAGCAAGCGAAAATTATCAATTTATAACTTCGAAACGTCAGTGGTGGTGTGGTGGTGGTCTGAAATGACCCTATGCGTAGCAGTCTGTCGATGTCTCTTAATTTACCTTGGTCTCGTCTTTCGGTGTGTCGCCGCCACCCTAAAACTTTACAATAAGTTGTTTGTTTGTTTCGTGATTTCGTGTGAGTATGTTGCCAACGCTGGTGTCGGAGTTATCAGACCGCCCAAAGGCTTTCGACATGGCCTAACGTACCTTGTCCTGAGACAGGGACAAGAACCGTTACAATAAGTAAAATGTGCCGCGTTTTCCACGCTTGCCAAGGCTCTACAAGCATCCACAAGCACAAGCGTCTAAAAAGGGCGTTTGGCTTGGCTTGCGTGAGCTTGTGGACGCTTGAACAGGATCCGGTCTAGTGTCGGTTTTTGGACACAGATCAAAGGACGCTTGCGGCAAGCGCTTGCAACGCGTTCACACGTTGGGACGCGCTTAGTAGCCTCTGTGATCTCGCAACGAACGCACGTCTAGTTCTCTCAAAATGAGTGGCTGGTTGAACTTCTTTTGCCTGTTTGTTCCTAGCTTTTGCTTTACTTCACTTGTATAATGTATTTCAAATAAAAGTAGGTTAAACCAAACGTGACTGCCTCCGTGGTCCGTGGTCCAGTGGATAGCGTATGCGACTGCTTATCTATTATGTGGGGTATGTGGGCCCTAGAAATTCATGGCGTAATGTGGGTGTAGTATTACACCTCTGCCTACCCCTGCGGGGATACAGGCGTGAGTCTATAAAAAAAAGCCATACGTAATAGCCGATACAAGTTCGGTGTCCGCCTTGCTTGGATGTACGTAGCACACTGACGCATTCACAAGCGTGTAAACGACTTCCAAATGCCAAGCGAGATTTGTGGACGCTTGGGGCTAGTAGATGCTTGTCGAGTCTTGGCAAGCGTGGAAACGCGGCATTAGGTTGACTGCACGATTGGCGTAGTGTTTTAAGCGGCCGCCTCACCGCTTGACATTGCTCCGAGTGTTCTGGGTTCGATCCCCACACGAGGCAACACTTTATGTAATTCACAAATTGTTATTTCGAGTCTGGGTGTTCATTGCGTCCGTTAGTTGTATGTTCGTAAAGTCCTTCGCGACACAGGATTTATTCCTAATGCGGGAGTTGTCTTATTAAAACAGAACAGAATGTCTTAACTTCACTATCAAATGTTAGACATGTGACTTTTAAGTTTAATAATCATGACAAGCTATCGTGTTATTTATGTGGGTCACATGTAATAAATAGACGGAGCAAGTTAAAAATGTATTATCATCAAATCCTATTTGGCCTTAGAGCACTGATATGTACAGTTTCGATAACATGTCATAAAATTAACGGTTACAATAAATTATTTCAAACGTTCGTGACTCATAATAACATAACATTATTATTTAAATTAACTGAATGTATGGTCTGAGTAAGGGGCGGAACATACCTGACCGAAGATGCGTCGAACGTATCTTCGGTCGCGTCTATTCCGTCAAATGAATCGGTACACATCTGACGGAAAATGCGTCGAGCGTATCTGCACACATTCGCTGAAAGCGTGGCTATTATGCACACATATAAGTTTGTTTGTACAGGGCCGTACTCAGGGCAGCTCAATATTTTACTGTCATATTCTTTTACCTAATCATTTTTCGTGTTCCCTGATGTTATGTAGTCACTGAAGTCTTGTAGTTATTTATTTTGCAATTCGAGTACTATTAAAAATATGTCGGACTTCGAAGATTTTTTATAGTAGCCAACAAGCGTTATTTAAATATATATCCTATTTAGGTATGGAGGTTCAAAAATAAAAGACGATAATACGATTTGGTTACGGTTTTTCACAAAACTTATACAAATGATATAGAAGGGGTTACAGACTACAGTTGCAGAGCAAGACACAAAATGTTTTCTATATAGGCATGTATGGAAATTGTTCCCGTGGACCTTTAGCACCTCATACCCAAAAATTGGCCCTCGATCCAAGCTAGCAAATATGCGTACACTCATAGCAGATACTAACACTACACTATTCTACACATTTCGTTTCTGAAAAAATAAGTAAGTTCTGGCGGCCCTGGAATCTTACTATCTTAAAATCACCGATCTGGGAATGACATGGATATGGTATGTCCAATACCTACGAATTTAGCGTGCACACCTACGAAATTAGCGTGCACACTTACGAAACGTTGAACAAATAAAATGGTTGCCATTTGGGTTGTTCTCCAGAATGTAATCGATAACGATATGGAGCCGGTTAGAGGAGAATAATACATTTTTGTAGTAAGTTACCTTTGTTAGTTTAAATCTTTTGCCAGATTAGTTTATTCCATAATGCAAATGTGGGCGAAAATGGCAAAGCGAAAGACGACCCTTGTATGAAATATGTAACAAAATATTCTCTGAGAGCCAATATCGGTTTTTAGACATATTTATGCACAAAAACAAAATTATTATGTTCGATAGACAACGATTTCACAGCAGATGTATCACAAACCTTGGCGAAAAATATGGACATAGTGGCACGAATGACATTTCTAATAAAATATCGTCATGATTAATTTATTCAGTAAACTATGGCTATCTCTTTTTTCTGACAGAGATATCCCTAAGACAAAACGAGACAACACTATGTTTGATGGCTTTATGTCGATTTCGTATAAATGTGTATAAAAAAAATCATGGCGAAATGTGGGTGTAATATTATACCTCTGCCTACCCCTCCGGGGATACAGCCGTGAGTCTATTAATATAAAATATAATAATATATGTGAATAATGTAATTTTTCTATATGTACCTACTATTTGCCCTCTCCATTTATATTCCTTACTCAAAGGTCAAAATTCACGTGGTGCGTGGTGCGCGCGACGTCGACGGATAATCCGTCGGTACGCTCGACGTACTAACGGATTATCGGTCAGGTGTGAATGGTTGAACGTTTTTCTATACATTTGTATGTATTGGCGTTACGCGACCGATAAAACGCGACGGATCTTCCGTCAGATATGTTCCGGCCCTTAAGCCAATTTCTGTTATTCATGAATGAGATGAAAAAATAATTAAAATCAATATGATTGGACAAAATTTAATTTCACAAACATTAACAGCAAGTCAGTGTATACACTACTATGTGTACTATGTGTAGAGCAGAAATCCTATTCTGTTTCGTAGAAATAAATTATCAGTCTGACAAATATAAGATAACGGATATCGTTCTGCAGTTAGAACCATTTAACCACTTTTTTTATAGATACACGCCTGTATCCCCGGAGGGGTAGGCAGAGTTGTTCTTTTTTATGTTAATAGGCGGCAAACGAGCAGACGGATTGCCTGATGGTCGATTTGCTGTGAGAGGGTAGTACTTCTCCGGTCGAGCCGGCCCATTCATGCTGAAGTCAGCAAGGCTCTACTACCTTCACATAAAAGTGAAATGTTGGTGTAATATTACACCCACATTTCGCTATGATTTTTTTTAGGTCCCACGTAATAGGGAGCGAGCCTATTGCCGTACCGGGCACATTACCAAACTCCGTGCTGCTACTGAGAATTTCCTAACGAAAAAACCCAATGACACTTTGCCCGACCCGGGAATCGAACCCGAGACCTCCCAATCCCACGCGCACATTTATGCCGCGAGACCAACGAGGCTTTATACTTATGTTTACTATTGACTCATTAGTCCGAAGTCCATAAAAAACCCGATGATTAATTGATGACAATTGAACGTTCCCACTAGGTCGAAGGTCGCGCGTATTGATTGCTTAGAAATAATAATTTATTTCCATTTTCTTGAGCTATAGTCATACAGTAAGAACTGCGGCGAATTGATTTGGTGTCAAACGATTTTGGACCTTATCTTGATACGCTTAGAACATAATAACGCTTGAGCGGTTACTATGCACTCGCTCCGCGTATGACCACGCGGTGTTTTCAATACTCTCAAGCAATATTATACTCTTTAACTAAGGTGATAAGGTTTAGAACTGTTTGACAATAAATAAAATGTCCTCTTCGCTGCCAGCTGCTTTCCTTGTGTGTGTACGGTACCTTAGTATTCCTTTAGTTGTGAATTCGGTAATACTAGACAGTATTGACTACGATTGCTTTTAATGATTAACTGTCCTAGTTTCCAATGCATAATATTAATTTAATAGCATAATCTTCTTGTTAAACTGCGTATAAACTGGTGAGTCAAGCATTAAATTTCACACGTCATTTCCATATCTTAGATGGGATCATGGGCTTAGTAAGTGTTAGAATTGCACATGAACTGAATTTTCACTAAGTTTGTTAAATTATACACACAGAAATGACAGGTGGCTATAGTAATAAAATAGTTTTCTAAGCGATTTGACCACTGTTTAGCAAATAGGAACACTGCTATGTAAAAAAGGTCAAACATTTTTGAAAGCAACTTTATGATGATAAGGCTGATTATTCATTGTTCAAATTCATTAAACTTCGAATCCATCAGACGTAGAAAATTCATAGAGATATAGAGTAATGATAATAGATAAAGCGTGAGGTTTGTAAGGATAGAAGCAAGTGGCGTTCAGTTGCCTCTGACTACCCCGACGAGGAAAAGGCGTGAGTGTATCTTTGTATGTTTGTAAAATACCGAAGCAAATTGGCTCTTCAGCCATCAACAGCATCTAAATCTGTTTCATTCTAACTGCTTTTATAATATAGTTATAACAACTACCTATATACATATAATTATTGTTATGTATGTTGCCAGGCTTTGGCAAGCAAGAGCCAGTCAACGTTGAACATATACAACAAGCAAGGCTACACGCCGCTCCATACTGCTTGCCTCGCCAACGCGCCTGACTGTGTCCGCGCACTGATACTGGCAGGCGCTGACGTCAATCTATCAGCTTCTAAACGATCTACCAGTACTTTACCAGGTAAGAGTCAGAGTTACCACCCCATAAGAACATAATTAGACGCGCCATTGCGCTAGAATGTGTCCGCGCGCTGATACTTGTTGGCGCTGACGTCAATCTCTCAGCCTCCAAGCGATCTACCAGCACTTTACCAGGTATGAGACAGAGTTACCATCCCACCTCCCAGAGCGTACTTTCGAGACAGAATTACCATCCTACCTCTCAGAGCGTACCTTCATAGTGAACCTGACTGTGTCCGCTCACTGATACTGACTGGCGCTGACGTCAATCTATCAGTTTCCAAGGGATCTACCAGTACCTCACTAGGTAAGAGTCTGAGCTACCATTCCACTACACAGAGAGTACCTTTTTAGTAGAGAGAGTGTACCCCCCTATCTATGAGTTTTAAAGCGATCTACCAGCATCTTACCAGGTAGTCAGTGTTACCACATCATAGAGCGAGCCTTGTCAGTGCACTTGAATGTGTCCACGCACTGATACTGGCTGGTGCTAACATTAATCTATCAGCTTTTAACCCATTCAGTGCCGTGCCCGCCCATTGGCGGGCGAAAAGTCTTAACTGACACGCCGAGCCCGCCCATGGGCGGTTGGATTTCAACCTCCGATATCTAAGCCAATAACAATTAGAAAAAAGGAAGATTTTGTGAAATGATTCGTTTTACTAAAATTTATTCGTTACCAAAACGGCCTGCAAATATCTCAGGTTTGGAAAAATGTAGATTCCGACCTTTCATGCCAAACCCGCCCATGGGCGGGCATAACAATTATTCAGGCTTTACCAACCTTTTGTGAAACATGATAATTTTAGTTAAAATTTTAATGTTTTAATACTATTAATAATCGGCTTCAGGAAAATATTATATACTTTCTCGATTGTAGTATCTGATACTTATATATAAAGCTGAAGAGTTTGTTTGTTTGTTTGGTTGAACGCGCTAATCTCAGGAACTACCGGTCCAATTTGAAAAATTCTTTCACTGATATATAACCCATTTATCGAGGTAGGCTATAGGCTATATAACATCACGCTTTGAGCGATGGCAGCGGAGAAGAAGCCTTAAATAACGCGGGTGTAACCGCGGGCATAATCTATACTAATATATAAAGCTGAAGAGTTTGTTTGTTTGGTTGAACGCGCTAATCTCAGGAACTACCAGTCCGATTTGAAAAAATTTTTCAGTGTTAGATAGTTTATTTATTGAGGAAGGCTATAAGCTATATAACATCACGCTATGAGCCACGGGAGTGGAGCAGTAGCCTTCAATAACGCGGGAGTAACCGCGGGCGTCATCTAGTCAAACGTATGCCTCGGACATAAAGTATATTATTGCAAAAAGTATAATAATATGCAAAAGGAGCTGGCTGGCCGGTCAGTAGACCATAGGTAAACAGTAGTCAACTATTTTTTTATGCGTCCGTGTTATCCTAAGCCAAATGAACCGTATATACAAGGACATATTGTACTTTGTTGACATCTTTGTGGCTAGCTAAAACATAACAAAAGGATGCGCCGGTGCATCTCGTTTTTTACGTGATTCTTTGAAAAAGTCTTTGATTTCTTCCATATGTCGTCTTTACCAAATTCAGTTTTATTGCCTGAACAAAAGAAAAAAAAAATTACATTATTACCTATAGTAAAGAGGAAAGATAAAAATTAAATTGTAAGCAAATTTACATTATTTTTTTTTTTACTATTTGAGTGTAGGGGTTGACGACACCTGACTATTAAAAATGCACATAGATGTGGGTTTTTTAAGACATTTTTGATTTCTTTACATAGGTATTAGCTTAATTTTATCTGAAAGACGGTTTTGTATGATTTTGATTCATCTTAGATTAATTAAGTGACAGTTATGCCTTACCTTCATGCTCGATTACTATTTCAGCTAATAACCAATAAAACTGTCACAATTTTACCACAAATATCGCAGGAAACTTCACATACACGCTTTAAACACGATACAGTACATGTAAACTGAACATATCAAACGGTTCATGTCGAAATCTAGAGCTTCATGCCGAAAACGCCGATGGGCGGGCAAAAATACTTAATCGAGATGCCGGACCCGCCGATGGGCGGGCTGTATATCATACTATGGCGGCACCTGGGTAATGACGTTAATTTTCAGGTAGGCAGTGAATGGGTTAAACGTTCTACCAGTACCTTACCAGGTAACAGTCAGAATTATCACTCCGTAAGTAAAAAGCGCCTGCGTTCAGATTTCGATGCGGGATATCTATGAGTTTTAAAGCGATCTACCAGCATCTTACCAGGTAGTCAGTGTTACCACATCATAGAGCGAGCCTTGTCAGTGCACTTGAATGTGTCCGCGCACTGAAACTGGCAGGCGCTGACGTCAATCTATCAGCTTCTGAGCGATCTACCAGCACCTTACCAGGTAAGAGACAGAGTTACCATCTCACTACAACAGAGTGTGTTTCCTAGTAAACCTGATAGTGTCCGGGCACTGATACTGGCTGGCGCTGACGTCTATCTATCAGCTTCTGAGCGATCTACCAGCACCTTACCAGGTAAGAGACAGAGTTACCATCTCACTACAACAGAGTGTATTTCCTAGTAAACCTGATAGTGTCCGGGCACTGATACTGGCTGGCGCTGACGTCAATCTGTCCGCTTCCAGCGATCTACTAGCACCTTACCAGGTAAGAGACTGAGTTACCATCTCACTACAACAGACTGTGTTTCCTAGTAAACCTGATAGTGTTCGGGCACTGATACTGGCTGGCGCTGACGTCAATCTATCCGCTTCCAAGCGATCTACCAGCACCTTACCAGATAAGAGACAGAGTTACCATCTCACTACAACAGAGTGTGTTACCTAGTAAACCTGATAGTGTCTGAGCACTGATACTGGCCGGCGCTGACGACGCATGCCTAGACACAAACAACAACTAGTAGTCCATATTGGCATATACATATTTTAGGTGTAATTCCTCAAAGCAAATAAACGTTTTCGTGGAAAGTATATTCTAAAGTTCAGAACGAAAATATTTCAAGCTGCGCGGTATCATAATCATCATTATCTTAGCCATTAGACGTCCACAGCTGGACAAAAGCCCAAGGCTCTCCACAAGGTCCGATCTTGGGCCACCCACAATATAAATATTTATTACAGTATCTCAATATTTTCGTTTTAGGCGTTCTATTTCTTCATTTTATCTTAAAAATTATTGCTTAACTTATAACATTTTCGTAAGATAAAATCCTCTCGCTTCCTATAAGATAGTCGTGACCGATATTTATTACACTGTAAAAGATAAATGTATAGTATTTAATACAACATTGCATTTGTATGTTATGTAAACAAGATAAATATACGATTGTCTCATGCTTGCCACATGATCAATCATTCATAATAAACTGATAGCAGACTGGTTTTGGCATCACTTAAATTGTATGATTGTAGATTTAGATTATATTGGGTTACTGTCTGTTTAAGACAAATCTCCGTAACGATCAGAACAGTTTTGACAGTACTTTCACTGGGATATTGCTGACCTTGTAAGGAATAACGTAGCAATTTTTAATTTAAGAAAACTGCTTTCCCCGACCGGAAGAAGGCGTGAGTATGTATGTATGTACACACCAAAACAAACGGCTAGAACTAACTACAGATGTCGGCAAAAACCAGCGGTATTGCGGTCCAGTCGAGTCACTTACTAAATCAAAGTTTTCACGAGAAACCCATGGTAACAAGTAATTTGAGGAATAAAATATTCCTTGACCTCCATTCCACCGACCTTTTCTTCCACTCACAGTTTATTAGAACTCGACTAAGAAATCAGTCATTCCAAGCATTTTAAACTACAGTGACATATTGCAGTATCGTGTAGATTTAACGGGACTCTCTATGTCATGATCCCTGTTTACATATAAACAGTCCCACTGCTGGGAACGGACCTCTTCTCACTATGTGAAGACTAAAGCCGTAGTCCACCAGACCAGCCAAGTGCCAGGTCGCAGACTTTACACGTTTTTCAAGAACATTAGGCAAAAATCTCAGACATGCAGGTTTTAAACACGAAGTTTTCCTTTGCCGTTTAGCAAGCCATTGACAGTTTACAACTCACGTATAGCTTCGAAAAGTCATTGGTGCACCTTGGATTCCTACCCGAGACCTTCTGCAACCACAGAAAACCCACGAAACAGCTATGCTACTAGTAATCCGAGGAATATAATATGCCTCGACCTACATTCCACTTCTTTGGTCCACTAACAACTAATAATACGTCATTGCCTCGTCAAACTCCGTAGGGTAAATTCATTGAACATTGCTCTAAGGAAAATTAGCTTCCCTAGCATTTTACGTATAATGACGTATTATCATTGGGATTCTTGGCAAAGGTTAACGAGAATGCGTTGTTTACATATTTATTACTAGACAGTAGACATCTCTTTTTAGTCTTAAACAGTTTACTGACGGAGTTAGTCAAAGTTGCACTTTAGTGTATAGTTAGTGTATTTAAAAAACACGAACGTTATTTGCAAAATAAATACTCTATTTAGTAAAGTGTAAAAATTATATTTATTAAAGTGTTAAAAATAAAACTAATATTGCAAAGACGCAATATATTTCTTACCTTTTATTTTCAAGTTTGCAAAAATGTGGGTAGTTGAGGGAGTATCTGGTGAGTATAAATTATTTCAAATAGGCTTAATTCCAAAACAGGACTAAATATAACACCAGTATTTGTCCCAGATTTATAATATTATACCAAACTAGCTGCTTCCCGCGGTTTCACCCGCGTCCTGAGGGTACTACTTCGCGTATCTGGTAAATTTACAGTCCTCCTTGACACATCAGCTATCCGCCAGTGAAAGTCCCGTCAAAATCGGTCCAGCCGTTCTAGAGATTAGCGAAAACAAACAGACAGATAGACAAAAATAAAAAATAAAAATAATTTCGGTATATTATGTACCGTGTATACATCCATATGCATTTAGTAAAAACCGGTTATTTTAATATTTCAAACAGACACTCCAATTTTATTTGTGTGTATAGATATAGTTAAAGTTATTCGATTTCAATTAGACATTTAATTTTGTAGCAACTAATTGAGAGTTTCATAAAATTGCGTTCGTCAAGGTATATTTATTTCATAGACAAGGCTAGGACTAATCTAGAAACTAAGGTCAATCCGCATGCAAATATTAAAGTCATTACAGTAGTAACTCGGAAATACAGAAATTAGGCCATGTCGGAGGCCTTCGGGCGGTCTGAAAACTCCGACACTAGAGTTAGCCACACACTCACACGAAAAACAAACATACAATACAGAAATTATTCCTGCCCATGGGGCCATGCGGTCCAAGTGCGAGATCCCTTTTTAGAGATCTCGCAAAGATACTGAGCGACGCCTCGGGTGACCAGAGGGCGTATTTGGCACACAAGCTGACATTGCTATTCAACGAGGCAATGCTGCAAGTGTTCTGGGCACGCTTCCAATTGACTGCGATGCGGATGACTTTCATGACGCCTTCTAAATTTATTGTTAATTTTCTATTCTTGTAAATATCATAATGACTATTTAAATTTAAAATCTTTGGGTTGCTTTCCATATAGGTACACTACCGCTCAAAAGTATTTGCCCACCTTGATTTGAGGATGTTTGAAGAAAATGATTTTCTTCTAATTGTACTATTGTATTATAGCGATAGCCTTGTGGATATACCAACAGACTGCCGTGCGGGGAGTTCGAATCCACGGCGCGCACTACTGACTTTTCGAAGTTATGTGGTATTTAATTGTTAATTATCGCTCGCCTCGTGCCTCGGCGAGCTTGTTAAACCACACAAATATTATATTATTATTATTATTATTTATTGTTCACTCTTAGCTCTCGTGAACAATTGTTGACAGTCGCTACGCGGACTCAGTACCCTTAAATAAACTGCCTGCGGCTATCGCTGCCTGCTTTTTGGTTATTTAAGTTTTTTTTAGTTAAATCGTGATAGGGAAACTATCTTTATTAGTTTTAATAACATACGGCAATGAATTGTCATAATAAAATTAGTACAATTAGAAGAAAATCATTTTCTTCAAACATCCTCATAAGGTGTGCAAATACTTTTGAGCGGTAGTGTACCTATATAATATGTTATTGTGTCTTTACTTAAATAGATGACAACAATACTTGCCCATTATGTTGGCATTGACCGATCTTATCAGTTACGTAAAGAACAATTTCTAATAAAAATACTGAAAGAATAAGTATTTTGTTTAATTTACATACATTTATTCTCGCATTAGTTGTAATATTTATTTTAATTTATGGTTCCATTGTTCTTCATTCATTATCATAGTTTTGCTATTATTCATAATAGGGAAGTTTCCTGCAACTGAAATAAATTATAGGTACAAGTATTTTTATCTAGTGAAAAATGTCAAAATAATAGTAGTTTCATTCATCAATTAAAGTTAAAACTTTATTTAACATTTTTTATCGTCAATTTATTGATAGGTAATAAGTATTCTACTTGACGGCAAAACACTATGACGTCGCTACGTCATATTTCATACAAAAGCCTTAGCAAAGGTAGTTTTTGACATTTCATTAAAAGTGCTTGATTTCACTAGTTGGAAACAACCCTATTTGCGCCTATTATGCATATATTTACATCATTATTAGTAATTTTCTTCTTCTACAAACGAAAACTGAATAAACTCTGAAATATAACAAGGCGATCGTTGTATCATGATATGCTCCTAAATTCTGAAATATAACAAAACTAGACTTCCCCAGGGCTCTACCCGCGTGGCTCTATTTTACCTCAGGACACTAGTTGCTGGAAGACAATATCTAAAATCCTTCGGAGGGGTGGGCAGAGACTACGGAAAGAACATAAGGAAAACATATGCCACATTTAAGCTTATTACGCCCAGTAATCAGTAACGTAATCTTAATATATAAAATCCTTGCGTTACTGACTGACTGACAGACACGCTACAGCCGAAACTATTGGGCGCAGGAAGCTGAAATTTGGCATGTATGTTCCTTGGGTACCGTAGGGGTGCACTAAGAAGGGATTTCTCGAAATTCCCACGGGATCGGCCAAAAAAAAAATGCAGGCGTAGCTGCTGGCGTCCTCTAGTTTATTTATACGAAAGTACCTATGTAAGTATAACACTTGTCTGAATATCATAGTACAGGTTCTGCTACGTTCAGAATCTACTAAGTTGTAAGTATGTTCCTTGGGGACCGTAGGGGTGCACTAAGAAGGGATTTCCCGAAATTCCCACGGGATCGGCCAAAACGGGTAAATTAAAAAAAATGCAGGCGTAGCTGCTGGCGTCCTCTAGTAATTTTATAAGTTTAAACAGTTAACCATTATATTATCCACTCACCATTCCAGGTATCGTCGGAGATTTACTTCAAGACAACCAGCCAAAACTCTACCAACAAGACATGAAGCACGGTGGCACGCCCTTACACTGGGCGATATCTCGCGAAGTTATCGAAGCTTTAGTCGACAAACATTGCGACATAAACGCCACAAACTTTGACGGAAGAACAGCCCTTCACATCATGGTCTTAAGAGGCAGATTGGAATGTGCCATAGCCCTACTTTCAAGAGGTGCCGAACATTCTATTGGCGATAACGAAGGAAATACTCCACTACATTTGGCAGTGAAACAGTCGAATATAGCGATTGTGCAAGCTCTAGTCGTGTTTGGGGCAGATTTGGAGGCGAAGAACAATCAAGGGAATACGGCCAGGCATGTTGTTCCGACAGAGATGTCGAATAGCAACTTTGATAGGATATTGTATGTGCTGCACGCGGTTGGAGCTAAAAGGTAAATGCATTTAAAGATTTTCTTTTTGGTCTAGTGGTGTGCAACTCCAATGCATGTTTTATCCACTTCTAACAAAATGATTATTTTGTACAGTATTGCTGCCGATTTATCAATTTAATATTGCCAAAAGTTTCTCAAAACTAGTATGGCTTTTAAAATTATGATACAATGCCACATATGTAACGGCCAAATATTATTGTTAAGCTAGTAATCCTAATGAGCAGCTATCCCCTTCTAACAATATGATTATTTTGTATGGGATTGCTGTTGATTAATATCAATTTAATACTTCCCATAGAGGGTCTCGGGTTCAAATTCACGGCACGCACTAATAACTTTTCGAAGTTAAGTGCGTATTAAATTGTTAATAATTTACAATTTAATAATTATTATCGCTTGCTTATCGGTGAAGGAAAACATCGTGAGGAAACCTGCATGTCTGAAAGTTCTCCATAATGTTCTCGAAAGACATGTGAAGTCTGCTAACCCGCACTTGGCCAGCGTGGTGGACTATGGCCTTACCCTTCTCATAGTGAGAAGAGGCCCGTGCCCAGCAGTGGGACAGTATAAAGGGCTGATGATGATGAATACTTCTCAAAACCATTATGGCTTCTAAAACTTTGATACAATACCACAAATGTTACGGCCAATATTCTATTTAAGCTTGTAATCTTAACCAGCAGATCTATAATTGCAAACATGGCTGGTATATTTTACTGTCATGCTGCTCTCAATTATTTCTTATTAACAGTATGATTATAATTATAGATGCTGGCGGGAAAAATTCCGAATCATTCCCGTCGAATACTTCGGAAGTATTCCGAAATATTCCGAAACTTTGGGAATATTTCAACTGTCAAAAAAAAAACCAGCAAAATCGACCTTACTAACTATTTCGCGCTTGGAAGTTGTAAATTATATTATCTTTGTTTGCTTGCAAGGTTTACCTTTATTTGTTTTTATTGACTGGGCTATTACACGCGTTAGGTAGGTAGGTAATGATTAATACCTACCTATGCGACCCGCGAATACTCGCTATGCGTACAGAACTACATACAAACTAACCAAAAACATAGGTAGGTAGGTAACCCTTTTTCAAAAAACAAATCAAATATGCTAGGCCTGGTTTTTTATTCCACAACTAACATTTATAAAAATAGCATTCGATTTCGAAATAGGCAGGTACCTACCTAAACACAAAAGTATAAAAATCCTGTTAATCGCAGGCTAACATATCTAGGTACCTATAAAAACTTATCAACATATACTTATTCAATCCCATTTATAATAAAAACCCACCACACCACACACAAACACGTTTATTCCCATTGAATTATTCGGGCGAAATATTCGGCGGAAACATTCGATTGCGGGGTACGAATCTTTCTCGCGGGGGGGGAAACTTCTCCGGGGAGCATCTTCCCTCTTACCGCACCTCGCACCGCCATCGCCTGCACGAACGACTCGTGGAGTCGTTGGTCGTGGCAGTCAGGCGCGCGCGGCGGCACCGGCCGGTGCACAGAGGGGGCGGCGGCGATCGACGATCGATGCAAAATACGATTTTTCAGCAAAATAAAATAAAAATATTAATTAAATTCGTTTTGAATAATTCTGATTTAAAGAAACTTTCCCAGAAGTATTCCGGAATTATTCCGAATTTTTCAGAAGTTTTGCAACTATAATTATAATCTGGCCATGAAAATTACCGGCCATGGTAATTATTTACTTATTTACATATCATACAAAAAACAACATATAACGTATCTATAGATATGTTTTATGTATGCCGATGACTCAGTAAATCTTAGCGTTTAATATGGCGATACAATATCGCCTCCAAGATTTTATTTTTGGTTGGGAAGAGGGGAGGGCGGTCTTCAATCTGGTGACGATATGATTTATCAAAGAAAACACTAAAAATAATTTGTCTCTGGAAAAAAGCACATTCCTTTGAAGCTCAGGAATATAAACAAATAATCCTTACCACCTTGTGGCGGAGACAAGACAATTAATAATATTGCCACCGTCACCAAAAAGGTCGGATATCCATAAACTCCGATACCAAAATTGGCACTAGCACATACTGGCTAAGAAACGAGAGAATGACCATTAACACTACAAATCTTTATCTAAATCTGGACTTTAAAAGATTAAGAAAAGATGAAAGAAATTGAAATTAATTACTTTTTTTCTCAACGAGGCATTCAGCTAGGAAGAGCCGGTATCATCTAGAATAGGGATATGACTTGTATAAGTCTTGTAGACAAGCAAAATGCAGAAATAAATATGTCATTATGTTTTTAAATTATCCACCTAGGTGCACCCCAGAGGTGCCCGGCTGTGGCCCCAGCTGTTCCCACCGCGGCGATTACAACGGCATGCCTCCACCGCTGGTAGCTCGAGCCGCGACCAGGGACATGGTCAACCAGATGTTAGCGGTCGCTGCTATGGAGAGGGCCGCCTGTCTTGACCCCAAGCAAAAGCAGGGGAGGTAAGATCATTGTACAATATCTTCACCTATGTACTCCCGAGGTGCCTGGCTGCGGTCCATGTTGTTCCCACCGCGGCGACTACAACGGCTTGCCTCCACTGTTGGTAGCTATGGCTGCTACCAGCGACATGGTCAACCAGATGTTAGCGGTCGCAGCTATGGAGAGGGCCGCGTGTCTTGATCCTAAGCAGAAGCAGGGGAGGTAAGATAGTTAAACAAGGTTATTTTCGCTATCATCATATCAACCAAAAGACGTCCACTGCTGGACATAGGCCTCCCCCAAAGCTCTCAACATGTACCGATCCTGAGCCACCCGCATCGATCCGCTGCCCACGATCCCAACAAGGTCGTCAGTCTACCTTGCGCGAGACCTACATCAGCTACGACGTCTGGTGCGAAACGATTTTCGGTATAGTGTATCAGGCAGCGATAGACTAGTGGAGATACCTACAGACTTATGCAGATGATATTTGGTTTGAATCCACGACGCGCAGCACTTACTTTTCACTATTATATAAAAGGTCCTAAAATATATGACGAGAAAAAGTTATCCACTGCCTAAATACCTATTTTCTGTTTTCTTTTTTTTTTTTTGATGTCGGGTTGGAAAATCCTCATGGAGTCCCTCCGTCCTGGAGCGGAAGGACGAAGAGGACTGTCAGACTCTTACTGACTAAAAACCAACCCGTGCTCCTCATGTACCCGTGTGTCGGAGAGTAGGGTTTCACCGAAGCATTCCTCGCTACCCCCCGACGGGTATTGGCCCGCCAGATGGTCAGGCGGGCCCCGAACGAAACCCCCTTGGCGGCGGGTGAAGGTGTTGGGCTCCGCCGCCAAAACACCCAGCCGCCGCAGAGGATAGGGAGGACGGCAACGCAACACCGCATCTCCTCTTCCTCTGCGGTCCCACCGCCACGCAACAATGGTGCGCCCCCATTTGGTCGCGGGAGATAGGGCGCGCGGCAACACTACACTGACACGCCTCTCCTCCCGCGACCGCGCCCAACACAAAAGGACAGACAGAACTGTCCCCCGTACCCGCACCTTGGGACGCATCCTACGAAGGCCTCACTCAAGCCCACGTGGAGCGTCCCCTACTGGGATCCCGTTTAGCTTCACAGTGGGTGTACCTCAGACCCACGATTACTGGGCCCCCCACCACGACAAGGTGGAGATCCCACGGGGGGGGGGGCAAGTTTCTGGATGCAATACTTGCGCTTTGCGATATTTCAGTCAAGACATATTTTTTTAACATCTATCTATAATTCTAGACAGATGATTATTTTTTAAATAAATCCTATTTTCTCCGTTTAATGGTTATTTACTGCTGCGCAATTCCAGGTTACTCTGCTTAGACGGCGGCGGCATCCGAGGCCTAGTGTTAGTCCAAGTCCTCATGAGCCTTGAAGAGGCCGTCGGCAAACCCATCATATATTGCTTCGACTGGGTGGCCGGGACCAGCACTGGAGGCATTCTGGCCTTGGCCTTAGCCAGTGGCAAGACCTTAAGGGAATGCCAGAGACTGTACTTCAGGATGAAGGAATACGCGTTTGTTGGCATGAGGCCTTACCCGTCTGAGGCTTTGGAGAACATATTAAAGGAATGCTTAGGTTAGTATATGGTTTGCTAGCAAAAAATATTTATTATTAGTTTTATGTAGCTAAAAATATATATTATTTTTCAATTTGGAAACAATGTATATTCCTTCCGTTTCTTCTTTGAATAATCTTTCTGAAAATGCTGTAATGCTTTGTACCGAACTACCTGGCTAATATGCTTAATTGGATCATTGAATCCGAACCAATTATTTTCCTAAAATGAGCATTGTAAACATTTATAAGAAATCTTCTTGCTCTAAAAAGCAAAGTTTCTAGAAATCTATAGAAAATACTTTACTGAAAAGTTGGTATGTTTACTTATCAACAGGCTCAGAAACAGTGATGGCAGACATCGAACATCCAAAGTTAATGGTGCTCGCAGTTTTAGCTGATCGCAAACCCGTGGACCTGCACATCTTCAGGAATTATAAGTCTGCCCAGGAAATACTCGACGAGCATAACGGAACTACAAGTAAGATATTGATCATACTACATCAGATACGCTTTCTGAGTAAAAGTATTAACTTGGTTGCGTCCAAAACTTCATCTTGCAGCCCGGAGTGCCTGCAGAAGTCTAACTAGATTTCACAGAATATCGATATTTCATGATATAGACTAGTGTACTTAAATATTCAAGGATCTTAAACAGGGTGTAAAAACACCCTTAACGAAAACCGAAATCCCATGTTGTACCAATCACTACGAACATTTTTAACTTCGGCACCATACCTGGGAAAGTACTGATTCAGGAGATATTGAGGCTCAAAGTTAGTATGGGTTTTTTCTAATTAGGTACAAAATCGATGCATTCATCCCGCCAATATGTTCTTTAGATGCCCTATGACCCCATGGATAAGTAGGTATTTCGAGCATTGCACGCGCGCGCTTTTAATTGCGGTTTAAAAAATGTGAAAAATCGTTTCCCAGGTATTATTTTTGGTTAGTATGACTTGGCATGATGTCCACATCGAGTAGACTTTCGGCTTGGTGATGGGTCTTGTGACAACCTGTATATACTGACACTAATCACTTCCACAAGACACTAGGGACTTCCCATACCGATTATCAAAAGTCACCATGTCAGGCGGGATCGGCGGATTTATTTTATTTATGAGTATTTCATTTCTGTATATTTAATTAGTTAAATACAAGTAATAAAATCAGCGGCCTACACTAGATTTGTCAAAGTGCGGTCTCCACTCTAGAGTACGATACTCCAACGGTTATCAGTTGTGCGACAAATGTGACCAACCACTTCAGCTTGCTAATTCTTTGAGCTATGTCGATTACCTTGGTTCTCTGTTGGATCACTTCATAGCCAATTTGATCCTTCAGAGAAATCCCGAGCATAGCCCTCGCCATAGGTCGCTGAGTGACTTTAAATTGATGGACCAGTCGCACCGTCAGTGTCCACGTCTCGGCTCCGTAAGTCATAATGAGTAGGACGCACTCATTGAAGACCTATGTCTTTAAACTTTGCGGTAGGGGTGACGAAAAGACCTGACGAAATTTCCTATTTGCTGCCAAACCGGGCCCTATTCTTCTGCCGGCCTCATTCTCGAAGTTGTTTCTACATAACAGCAAGGTTAGCCCAAGGTAGACGTAGTCCTGAACAACTTCGAGAGGGATCTCATTTAGGATAATCGGTTCTGGAGAGCCATGTTCATTGAACATTATCTTGATTGTATCCAAGTTGGAAAATTCGACTCCCAAGGCCCTCTGTATCATGTACTGAATCACTGGTAACAGTTTTCGATACGCCGTTCCTTACACACCCAGTATACTGCAAGTCCTGCTCGGTTTCAGCCATGATGACGATATCGTCTGCAAACCGTAAGTGTGAGGTTCTCGCCGTTTATGTTAATACCGCGTCCTTTCCAGTACAGCGTCTTGAACATATCCTCCATTGCATTTGTGAACAATTTGGGGGAGATAATATCCGTTTGTCTCACAACTGGATTCAGGTGGATAGGTTCAGACTGTTGGGTCTGTAGTTGGACCGTGATCGTCGTGACGACATACAGACCTCTCATCGGAAATATCGCCAATCGACTTGGCACCGTTGCAAAGACTCCAGAACAGACCTATACTCTGTCTTCTGTATAAACTGCCGCACTGTGTGGATGTTGTCTATAGTGCCGTCACCCTTCTCGAAAACCGGCCTGTTCAGGATGCTAAAACTCGTTAAGTCTACGAGCGAGACGGTTCGTAATAACCCTGGAGAACAGCTTATAGATGTGGCTCAAGAGCAAGATACGGGTCTGGTTGGGGACAGGACGCTTTCGAGGTGTAAAGGTTGCTGTAGCAACTCTGAAGCTCCGTAAGAATCTCCGGCCTAGAAGTGACGACTTTCCCGTCTGACGTGGTCAGTTTCGACAGATGGCTTCGACTTTAATGCTGAATAAAGACTTTTGACCCCCGATTTCGCTCGATCGCTTCTTGTATAAAGCGTGCATTGGAGCTACGGAGGTCGCGTCTTACCAACTTGAAGATACTTTTATTTAGATCAGACGAAGTGCCTGTTGGGCTATCTCGTCGCGTCCGTATTAGGTGCAGAGATTCTCGCGAAAGTTGAGACCAGCCGATTCTGTGCGTCTTGAAGACTTTTGTCTTCTCATCCCGTAGGATTTGCACCAGAAAATTTAAAAAGTGGCCTCCAATCACACAGACATCAGAAAAAAAAAGAAAAAGCGAGTCTTACTAATGTTCCAGGATTCAGACTCCTTTACAACCAGAGAGGGTGGTAGTGCCAATACTACAATAGATCTGGAAACCCTACAATATTTAAAGGATGTCTGGGGATGCTAAACGCTTATCCTACAATAAAAAAAAGTATTTTGAAAATACAACACATCCTTACCAAGTTCAGCACCTGGAGAGACATTTTTCGTACGATAGGACGATTATGACCTCACAGAAGATAATGAGAGATGATGTATTCGACCAACTGGTATTGTTAAAAAGCGTAATAAATAAAAATTAATGTTTTTTTTTTCACTTTTTAACAATACCAGTCCAATTGTTATTAATAAAAGAAAAGCAATAAAATAAGAACTAGATGCACAATCAACCGAAATAAATGGCCACACAATCCTCAAGGGACCTGCGATCAGCAGTCAGCAGTCGTATACACTGGACCACGGAGGCAGTCAAATCTGAAAAGTATTTTACATTTTGTATTTAAATGCTTTTTTAAAACCATTTTGTACATCTCTGTGCCTACGAAGGTTGAAGTAGAGAAGTCTTTATGGACCAGAAACCCAACACGGCCTTGATCTCCCACCCTAAAGTACAGGCCATCTTTGGCCTATATCTAGAGTAATGGCAGGCCTCCTTCACTCGGCCGTACCTACAGCGATAAGTGCCTACACATTCGCGCGGCTTCCAAGCCCGGCGTCCGACGCGCCGCGCAAGGGTTGTTGACTTGAAAATTTGATTTTATTTATTTTACGAGAGCAACTTGAAAATTAGATTTTTTGTTTGTTGAGATATCCCAACGATTATGGTGTCAAATTAAAGATCTAGTTCAAAAACCATTTTATCTGTTTAAATCATGTAAATCGGTCCATGCGTTTAGGAAATAACTAAGAATTAGTATAGTGACCAGATTTTTGCGGTTTTTATTCTACGAGCTCAAATAGTTGGATGTATACTTATAGGATGATTATTTATTATTAGGTACGTGGTCAAGTAGGTAGATAGACGATGAATAAATATAATAGTAGCAGCGGCAAGTCGACAACCCTAGCGCGACAGCTAGCGCGTCACTCCGCGCCAGACAGCGACAGCGTTATATGTTAGGAAAGAGCGGGAACGGTTAGGTGAATATCGCGTTAGGCACTGAGTGCTTATGCGAGCTGAATTGCACTTTGTTGCTTAGTAGCAAGAGTCGCAATTTCAATGAATTGGTTTGAGAAGTGGTGCTTCTGTACGTAAGTACTGTTTATTCTGTGGTAATGGTATCATCTCCTAGTTTTCGGACCTCGCATTGTCCCAAAACATGCCATCTAATGCACTTCAGTTCCTCTTCTAGTTGTGCCAGATATTCGCCGAGCCGTAGCGTGCGTTCGTTATACGTAGGCATGGTCAGTCGGTGTTGGCGGCCTGTCGTAACCCGTGGATTTTTCGCACCCTCTGCCCCGCCATTACTATGTTCGCCGCCTTGGCCAGAAGTAGCGTGGCGACAGGGAACTGGAGGCTTGCGTTAGCGTGTGTGTCATTGGGATTTTGTCCGTAATCACCAGGCTGGGCATGCGTGTTGGTGATGAGGGCATAGCTTCTTAGGTCTCTCCAATGGCTTGCCATTTTTGGATATTCAGCTTTCGTATCCAGATGCTGCCAGACACTTTGCGCACATCGTCACTCCACCTAGCCGGAGGGTGTCCTACACTACGTTTGCCAAGGCGCTGTTTCTACCCCAGAACACGACTATTCCAACAGTTCTCGATACCGATACATAGCCAACTACGTCGACGATGTAATGAGATACCAAGAGGATGCCCGCAGCTACGCCTACAATTCTTTTTTATTTAACTTTTTCTGCCCGATTCCGTGGGAATTTAGGGCAATCTCTTCTTAGTGCATCCCTACTGTCCTCAAGCATACATACATACCTACCTAATTAGTGTGTGTTGGGTAGGTCCGCAGGCGGAGGCCGGGGACCAGGCGGCAGTGGTGTCGCTGGCGGCGCCGCCCCCCCCCGCGGAGCAGCTCGTGTGGCAGGCGGCGCGGGCCTCGGGCGCTGCGCCCTCGTACTTCAGGGCCTCGGGCAGGTAAGAGACAGCTCTGTGGAGGAGCCCGGGACCAGGCGGCGGTGGTGTCGCTGGCGGCGCGGGCCTCGGGCGCTGCGCCCTCGTACTTCAGGGCCTCGGGCAGGTAAGAGACAGCTCTGTGGAGGAGCCCGGGACCAGGCGGCGGTGGTGTCGCTGGCGGCGCGGGCCTCGGGCGCTGCGCCCTCGTACTTCAGGGCCTCGGGCAGGTAAGAGACAGCTCTGTGGAGGAGCCCGGGACCAGGCGGCGGTGGTGTCGCTGGCGGCGCGGGCCTCGGGCGCTGCGCCCTCGTACTTCAGGGCCTCGGGCAGGTAAGAGACAGCTCTGTGGAGGAGCCCGGGACCAGGCGGCGGTGGTGTCGCTGGCGGCGCGGGCCTCGGGCGCTGCGCCCTCGTACTTCAGGGCCTCGGGCAGGTAAGAGACAGCTCTGTGGAGGAGCCCGGGACCAGGCGGCGGTGGTGTCGCTGGCGGCGCGGGCCTCGGGCGCTGCGCCCTCGTACTTCAGGGCCTCGGGCAGGTAAGAGACAGCTCTGTGGAGGAGCCCGGGACCAGGCGGCGGTGGTGTCGCTGGCGGCGCGGGCCTCGGGCGCTGCGCCCTCGTACTTCAGGGCCTCGGGCAGGTAAGAGACAGCTCTGTGGAGGAGCCCGGGACCAGGCGGCGGTGGTGTCGCTGGCGGCGCGGGCCTCGGGCGCTGCGCCCTCGTACTTCAGGGCCTCGGGCAGGTAAGGGACAGCTCTGTGGAGGAGCCCGGGACCAGGCGGCGGTGGTGTCGCTGGCGGCGCGGGCCTCGGGCGCTGCGCCCTCGTACTTCAGGGCCTCGGGCAGGTAAGGGACAGCTCTGTGGAGGAGCCCGGGACCAGGCGGCGGTGGTGTCGCTGGCGGCGCGGGCCTCGGGCGCTGCGCCCTCGTACTTCAGGGCCTCGGGCAGGTAAGGGACAGCTCTGTGGAGGAGCCCGGGACCAGGCGGCGGTGGTGTCGCTGGCGGCGCGGGCCTCGGGCGCTGCGCCCTCGTACTTCAGGGCCTCGGGCAGGTAAGGGACAGCTCTGTGGAGGAGCCCGGGACCAGGCGGCGGTGGTGTCGCTGGCGGCGCGGGCCTCGGGCGCTGCGCCCTCGTACTTCAGGGCCTCGGGCAGGTAAGGGACAGCTCTGTGGAGGAGCCCGGGACCAGGCGGCGGTGGTGTCGCTGGCGGCGCGGGCCTCGGGCGCTGCGCCCTCGTACTTCAGGGCCTCGGGCAGGTAAGGGACAGCTCTGTGGAGGAGCCCGGGACCAGGCGGCGGTGGTGTCGCTGGCGGCGCGGGCCTCGGGCGCTGCGCCCTCGTACTTCAGGGCCTCGGGCAGGTAAGAGACAGCTCTGTGGAGGAGCCCGGGACCAGGCGGCGGTGGTGTCGCTGGCGGCGCGGGCCTCGGGCGCTGCGCCCTCGTACTTCAGGGCCTCGGGCAGGTAAGGGACAGCTCTGTGGAGGAGCCCGGGACCAGGCGGCGGTGGTGTCGCTGGCGGCGCGGGCCTCGGGCGCTGCGCCCTCGTACTTCAGGGCCTCGGGCAGGTAAGAGACAGCTCTGTGGAGGAGCCCGGGACCAGGCGGCGGTGGTGTCGCTGGCGGCGCGGGCCTCGGGCGCTGCGCCCTCGTACTTCAGGGCCTCGGGCAGGTAAGGGACAGCTCTGTGGAGGAGCCCGGGACCAGGCGGCGGTGGTGTCGCTGGCGGCGCGGGCCTCGGGCGCTGCGCCCTCGTACTTCAGGGCCTCGGGCAGGTAAGGGACAGCTCTGTGGAGGAGCCCGGGACCAGGCGGCGGTGGTGTCGCTGGCGGCGCGGGCCTCGGGCGCTGCGCCCTCGTACTTCAGGGCCTCGGGCAGGTAAGGGACAGCTCTGTGGAGGAGCCCGGGACCAGGCGGCGGTGGTGTCGCTGGCGGCGCGGGCCTCGGGCGCTGCGCCCTCGTACTTCAGGGCCTCGGGCAGGTAAGAGACAGCTCTGTGGAGGAGCCCGGGACCAGGCGGCGGTGGTGTCGCTGGCGGCGCGGGCCTCGGGCGCTGCGCCCTCGTACTTCAGGGCCTCGGGCAGGTAAGAGACAGCTCTGTGGAGGAGCCCGGGACCAGGCTAAAGAATCACGGCGTCTGCGTCTTGCGAACCTGTAGCGATAGCTACATATGTAACAATGACTTGACTTGACTGCACGGTTGGCGTAGTGGTTTAAGCGGTTGCCTCGCCGCTTGACACTGCGCCGAGTGTTGTGGGTTCGATCCCCACACGAGGCAACACTGTGTAATTCACAAATTGTTGTTTCGAGTCTGGGTGTTCATTGTGTCCGTTAGTTGTATGTTTGTAAAGTCCCCCGCGACACAGGATTTAGTCCGGGGAGTTATCTTTTTAAAAGAAAAAAAAAAAAAAATGAAACCAGCTAGCGAACAACCGTAAAGACAATCAAGACATTTGAACATGAATTTGATTTCTTTTTCTCGTTATAATGTGCAAATTTATATCCCAAGGTACTTAGACGGCGGTCTGATGGGCAACAACCCCACCCTGGATGTGCTAACCGAACTGACGGAGTTGAATCTCGCGCTGCGCGCCACCGGACAGGAGGAAGCCGCTGAGAAAACAAACCTGAAAGTCGTCGTGTCTTGTGGCACAGGTACACTACATTCTGTATTTATATACAAGTAGCTGCAGGCCAACTCTCGTATTTTTATATGACATTGAAATTATATTTTGAATGGACTCAAAAGCGGTATTCTGATAAATAACCTAATGTCATTACCGTATAATTTGAAATAAACAGTTCGTCGTTAACACATATTTTGACACTTGTTTGAATAACGATCTCGTTACAATTTCACTCAAATATCAGATAATTTAGAAGAATACGCTTTTTGTGACGTAAGTATGACACTGATATTATATCGAAACTGTATTTTATTTAGGAGAATATGGCCCCTGTTGCCCGCGGCTTCGCTCGCGTGAATTGTACACCTTAGATTATGTATTGCATACAATTCATAAAGTGATGATCTCCTTCAATTACAGTATGGAACAACATATTTGCATATTTGCCTCAGGAAAAATAACGAGTACAGTAGAGTTGCATAGAAACCTGCATTTTTAAAGTTAATTTGTCTATGTTCTGTAGTCACAATTACACTAAGACATTTTAATTTAATTCTAGTGTCATGCGACTGTACAATAGATGGTACTATTTATATGTACACAGCTAGCCATGGAAGTGGGCCAAACGGACGGCGAAGGGAAGAAATTTATTTGGAATGGAGAATTAGAAATAATCTCCGAAATCAAAAACGCTTTAATTATAAGAAAAGTTGCGATATCGGTCATGTTTTGTTATTGTTTCTGGTAATTCTCAGGTCTAATACCGGTGACGAAGCTAAAAGACATCGACGTGTTCAAGCCGGAGAGTATCTGGGACACGGCGCGGCTCGCGTGGGGACTCGGCGCCATCGGTGGACTGCTGGTCGATCAGGTAAGCTTTCGCATACATATTGTTATTGTACGGTTTCTATTGTGAATGCTGTATGAAAAAAGAAAACAAATTTAATTTTCATTTAGAATTTGACGTTCATAAGGGTGACGCTTATGCGCGTGTTGTGAAAGTGATGCTTATGAATGTCAAATGAATAAATAAATTAATTTAGCAACTCCTACGCGTAGACCCGTGACAAAGAACGGGTAGTAAAATTAAGAAAAGAAGAAAAAAGAACGAAGTCTTTTACCTGATGGTTTGTAACATCGTAGCTTGCCATGAACGTCTGGATATCGCAAGATCTCGTTCGATGCGGCAAGTATCCAAGCCGAATATGCGCCTAGGGACTTTAGAGAGACAATCTCCTGGTGAATATGACATATCGCCAGAATACCTACAATACCCACTAAACTAACTCATTTTAACATTTGACGTCCATAAGTGTCACACCGTGACATAGTGAATAAATGTTTTTATTATAAAATGTAACGTTCACAAGCGTAACATTGTGACATAGTGAATGAGTGTTTTTATTATATAATGCAACGTTCATAAGCGTCACATTATGACATAGTGGATAAATGTTTTTATATATAATGTAACGTTCATAAGCGTCACATTATGACATAGTGGATAAATGTTTTTATATATAATGTAACGTTAATAAGCGTCAAATTGTGACATAGTGAATGAATGTTTTTATTATATAATGTAACGTTCATACGCGTCCCATTGTGACCTAAATGAACAGATGATTATTACTTTAATTTTTTACGTGGCATTTTGTCCTCAGGCGACACAGGCCGACGGTCGTGTAGTAGAACGCGCCCGAGCATGGTGTGCAGCCATCGGCGTCCCGTACTACCGCTTCGCGCCGCAGATGTCTAAGGACGTCGCCATGGACGAGCGCTCCGACGAAATACTGGTGGTGATGCTGTGGGAGGCGCAGGCGTATATGTACGCCAACAGGGATAGGGTCAATGAACTCGCCGCGCTACTCACTGACACACATGGTAACTACATATAACTCTCTACATACGAAGGTGATTCCTCCCCTCTTGATCTCTTTCTTGTTACTTTCTTCCCCCTACTGGTCTTCTCCTCCTCCCATCTTTGTTCGCCAATCATCTTCCCACCCTTCACCTTCTCCTCTTCTGCCTTCCTTCTCACCATCCTCTTCCCCTTCTTCCTTACTGTCCTCTTCTCCCCTTGCTTTTCTTCGTCTCTTCCTCTTTCATCCATCCTCTCCTTCTATTCCCTGTCATCAACTTCCCTTCTCCTATTCTTTGCCATCCACTATCATCCTATTATTCCCTGTTATCCACTTCCACCTCACTATTCCCTGTCATCCACTTCCCTCTTACCATTCCTTGTCATCCACTTTTCTTGCCCTTCTCTTCCTCTTCCCCCTGCCCATCTTTTCTAATATTCAGTAACTTGGATGAGTTTCTGTTATGCTAAAATAATTGGCACAGCGTTTGAAAGGATATAAGTTCCCGGTTCGTCTCATCTAACATTGAGAGTAAAATTTGATGTCTGTATTTCGTTAAGATAAAATCATTGTTTCAGATGCAAAAAAGTGAACTGCGCACGACACAAACTCACAAGCTGACGTCATAAGTGCTTCTGCATACAGTAGTAACACAATTTGAAGATAATAACCTGCTGCCGTCGTCTGTAAGTTATTTAACTTGGCAGGGTTTAGTTTATAACACGTAGCTGACTGTATATTAGAACTTTTGTAAAGTTTCAAGTTTTTGTATTTCACGCAAGGCAGATCAGTAGCATATTACTAGAATATATTTTCATAATATTTATTCATAAGCGTCACCTTGTGACCCAAATGAATAAAGGATTTTGAATTTTAATATCATCATAGTCTTTCGCAGTCCACTGCTGGATATAGCATAACATAACATAACTTCACGCCTTTTATCCCCGAAGGGGTAGGCAGAGGTGTATTCACACCCACATTTCGCCTGTTATGTTTAGGTCTCAATGTAATAGGGGGCGAACCTATTGCCATCTATCGGGCACGTTATTAAGCGAGCGATAATTAACATTTTGAATACACACATAACTTCGAAAAGTCAGAGGTGTGTGCCCAGGGTACCTGGGGATCGATCCCGAGACCATCGTCTTGGCAGTCCGTTACGTACACCACTAGGCCTGTCTTTATATGCGTCGCAATAATATGAAACAATAGGAGGATTGGCCCTACTATACCACGCTGACCAGACGGGGGTTGGTATAGATTTTGGTGTCCAGTTTTCCGTCTGTGCCCAAAGATACGCCTTTTCACTTTGTGCATTTTCTATAGTCTTCTTACGTCACCCACGGAGTGAAATGGGGTTGTGACATTTCATATGCCTGATGAGGGATAAATGTAAACACAAATCGGCTATTTACTTTTATATTATCTGTAAGATTTTGGAAAGCTTGGGGTGTATAGTTGCTACGCGAGCTTAGACGTGTGCAGCTACTTACTAGTATTTGTATAAGTATACTTATTTGTGGTGTATGTAAAAAGTGTTTTAGGGAAACTTATGTCCAGCAGTGGACGTCTTTCGGCCGAGGAGACGAATTGTGTGTAGGATTTGATCCATTTTGAAGTTCGGCTACAGAGGACCTTCCGAAATGACTGTCTAGTGTTGTGCTACTGGTCTGCTATTATGCGATTTCAGTCAATATTAGTTGTATTTTAGCATTTCTAGTGCAATAATGAATATAAATAACTTATATTTATTTTGATCTCCAGTGCTAACTATTATGTTACCAATCACTATCGCTATAAAAAGAAAACTGCAAATGGATTTTAAGTGACTTGGGTCCATTTGCTCCCTTTAAATGTGTTTCACCTCAAAAATGTTTGTCAGTTTCGTAAGCTATTTTCATTGTGCAATACGGTGAAACTGTATACATTGTATAATTTTTGTCTGAAGCATAAAGGCCTATTCAAACCTGAGCGATATTCGCTGCCGCTGTGGGTAGAGGTACATACCGCGCGGGTTTCGCTCAAGTATTTAGTATCAAGTACCGCGGCTAGAGCGACCTGAGCGATATTCGCTGCCGCTGTGGGTAGAGGTACATACCGCGCGGGTTTCGCTCAAGTATTTAGTATCAAGTACCGCGGCTAGAGCGACCTGAGCGATATTCGCTGCCGCTGTGGGTAGAGGTACATACCGCGCGGGTTTCGCTCAAGTATTTAGTATCAAGTACCGCGGCTAGAGCGACCTGAGCGATATTCGCTGCCGCTGTGGGTAGAGGTACATACCGCGCGGGTTTCGCTCAAGTATTTAGTATCAAGTACCGCGGCTAGAGCGACGTGAGTGATATTCGCTGCCGCTGTGGGTAGAGGTACATACCGCGCGGGTTTCGCTCAGGTATTTAGTATCAAGTACCGCGGCTAGAGCGACCTGAGCGATATTCGCTGCCGCTGTGGGTAGAGGTACATACCGCGCGGGTTTCGCTCAAGTATTTAGTATCAAGTACCGCGGCTAGAGCGACGTGAGTGATATTCGCTGCCGCTGTGGGTAGAGGTACATACCGCGCGGGTTTCGCTCAGGTATTTGGTATCAAGTACCGTGGCTTGAGCGACCTAAATATCTTACCTCTCTGAGCGAAACTCGACTACCGCGCGTTATTCTACTCACAAGGTTAGCAAATACCGCTTAGGTCTGAACAGGCCTTAATAACTGTTTCTTAACTGAAGCAATGAATACAGATTTATGCATAGAACCGCAGTCCTTAAGGATTTCGTGTGCCGATTCCTAGTGGAGTCTGGGCCCAGTTTAATTCGTAGTTGGCGGCGCTAGCGTCGTTCTCCGTCTCTCTTTCTCTCGTAGTTAAGATACATTGGAGGAGAGAGAAACAGCTGCCACAGCACGACTGCCACGCCGCAAAGCGGCAATTTGGGTCGCAGAAAGTTTGTCTTAGGTAATGCGCCTCTATGTAAATATCTGAGCTCTTTGACTGAAGATACAATTTGACATAGTATGTCATTTACCCTGACAAGTTTGTGTCATTTATATTCTTAGCGATATCAATGAATACAAATTTTACATAATAGAAGCGTATTTCTTAAGGATGTCGTGTGCCGATTAAAGTTGGCGTACTGACGGTTGTCAGTGTAGTACGTAGATGGCGCCGTTGGCGTCGTTCTCCGCCTTTCTTGCTCTCGTAGTTAAGTGACACAGGAGAAACTTTTGTCTCTCTTGCACTCGTAGAGTCAGCTGTCACAGCGCCACTGCCACGCCGCCAAACGGCAATATGGGTCACACTGGTCACAGAAAGTTTGTCTACAGAGCGCCCATAAGAAATGTGCCTCTATTATTCAATATCTATGCTCTATGGCGATATAAAAATACAATGTGACAGCCTGAAAATACAGAAATATTAAGATTATTTTGAAATTATTATGAACAGCTAGTGTAAAAGTATACCAAAATACTGACATCGCAAAATATGTTATAACTTTTGTTGAATTATGCCAAATTTTATTTATACTTTACGTATAACGTGATAAAATAGTAAACTTACGTATTTGTTGAAATTACTTTCGTTAATTGTTTTTATACTATGTTAATATATGAGGCACATGTTTTCCTATGTTGTATAAAATATATAAATCTTAAATAATTGTGTGTGCTCAAAGTATTAGAAAAATGTAGCTCATAAATTTATAGACAGGGATTGCTTTAAATAATAGAATATTTTGTTGTAATCCCGATAAGAATCTTTATTTGAATAAAAAATATATAAATATATGTATCAATAAATTTTCTGCTCTCGATAATTCCAACAAGACATTAAAATAATTGACTTTCCATTCGACAAGGTAGAAATGTTTTTTCAAATCGGAATATTTCTTTCCAACAGTTTGATTCTTTGTTTTTTACGACTTATTGCCTTACCTTATTTAAATCAAGTTAGACTCGTAGTGACTGCATTTACCGCAGATACAACTGCTAGCATATTAGTAAAGGTTGATCTACACCTATCAGCATCGCATCGCACGAGAGCGAGATAGAGAGAGGGAACGCGTCAGCACGATCGATTCCGCGGCGTGCTGACGCGTTCCCTCTCACTTTCTCGCTCTAATAAATGACGGTCCTAAGTGATAGAAAAGGATAGAAGCATAGGAAAGTGCGATGTGGTGCTGATAGGTGTAGCTCAACCCTAGAGCTAACAATAATAAAATCTTTATATACTTACATACATAATTTTCTGTGCCATCTATGGTATTTCTGCCTTCATTGCGTCTTGCAACATTTTGTTGCACCTATGTACTATGTAGGTTACATTCCTAACTGCCATATATAATCGATTAATATCCTTATTCCATGTAATAATATTTATTGAACGTAAAATACTAATTGCCTTGTCTAGTTATTAGTTAGGCTATGTTTAGATGGTTGAGAGTTGGTCGCGCGTGCACACCGTTGGTACATTAAAATGACAACTGATCTGAATGTCTTGTAGTGCCTTGTAGGCAGCTTAATGTTTAAAAAGCTTTTATAAGCTTTTACACACGCAAAAATATTGCAAACTGACTTCCATGCCATTAAGTATACTGTCATTTTACCATAAGCGAGGCCTCTAGTTTGACTCGAACTGCAGAGCTTATCGTATAGTTATCAGACAGAAGCACTTTTAGTATCTGTTTTCTAAAAGCCAGCATTTACTGGCCTCTTGAAATGAGATACTGCGTTCATATGAGCGATCTATTTGATTCGGCGTCCTGATATGCTTACTGGTTAACCCTGTTGATAATCTTATTTTTTTATTTACTTATTTATTTTATTGTCATTCCATCTTACTAACAAGGAACTGTACCAATACCAATCAAACAGTACGCAAACTAACCGCGCGACCGATTTCTTCCATCTTCTCATAGCCTTATTTCTAATAACCATTGTCTCGACTGTAGCAATATCATGACCATATTTATATACTAGAGAACTAGAAACATGTAATGCATTTTCGAATATTATTTATATTTGTAATAAATAAGGTAATAAAGAAACGATAATAATAGATAATATTTATTATTATATACGGCGTGGAAACGATAACTGTCGTAAAGCGATGTTTTTAATATCATCAACTGTTTTTAGCTTCTTATATGTATATGAATTACAACCAATCAATTTGTAATAAATTTGAAATACATATTATAAAAATAATTTCAATTTATTCAATGTTGTCTAATTCAAACCAGTTATATTTTAATACAATAGTTTAAACCAAAGTTCTAAAAATCAGTTTGAAGTTTAAAATTAGAAAGAAATATTAGTAAATGCAAAAGAACTTTGTAAGTCTATTTAGAATTATCGTTTGACGATATTTACCGTTGCTAGTATAAAGTATTACCTAACAAAATGTATGCTTTCATGTTAAACAAAACGATTGTCTTCACTAATATTAAAACATTTACTTAGACCCAGTTTCACTACCTCTGAATATGACTTAACTGCCAGATAAATTTAAAATTGGAATAAAATATGCCTGAGTTATCAGACAATATCTGATTAATTTAATCGGTACTTATTAGACAGCGGTGAAAAGGGATAGTAGTATTTTGTATGACTATAATTAAAATATATCGTGTACTCGTCTTTTTGAGATTAATAAACCTCTAAAATAAGACTAGCAAAATGAACTATATAAAATAAAAATAAAAATCCAAATTACTTATTCGGTTTTCGTGTGAAGATTATTGTATTAAGGTACAATATTCTACCCACACGTTATATTTGAAATTATTTCTGTAGCTTTTACACATGTAACCAATTGTATTGAATATAGATACGTGTAATCCCTATCCTCTTAAATTATAAATCACTCCACATAAGTATGAAATGTTTATCTATGTCAATGATGTTATAAAAGTAAAAAGAAGTAGACATGTTATAGGCGTACCAAAAGCAGGACGCTAAACATAAGCCAGTTGGCAAGTCAGACATATGTGTGTGTGTGTGTGAAGTCGCGAGCCGGCGTCAAAGTGAAACTGACGCATCTTGTCAACCGAAAATAAAATAAATATGGAGTTATCGATGCGTGCGTTAGTGTATCGTCTCTACGGACTGATTACTACGTAGGTAACGTATCTACCTCTTTCTTATAATATCATTGATCTGTCATTCACTTACGGCCGTTCCCAATATCTACTTATACATATTGGTGTGAACGCGTTAAATTCAAAAACGACTGAACCAATTTTTGTACGGCTTTCATCAATACATAGTGTGATGTGATTCCTGAGGAAAGTGTAGCTGTATATGTCTAGATTGATCTATCGATGAATGATGATCGTATGAGATACATCGCTGGATCAAATATTCGGAACGGCCCTTACCCAATAATACACTCCGATTATTATTTAAGTAAGTATACTTAAGAGATAGAATATTAAGTCGTGATTAAGAAATGTCGCACGCATAAATACTATCAATTTATTGTTGTTTTTTCTTAAACATCGTTTAATTGACGCGACGCGAAAGCTTATTTAAATACAATAAAGTAAATAATATGCAACAAAAGCTATAAGAATTTAACCGTTTGTTAATTTAATGTAAAATCTCGGTAATGTTTAATGTTTATACTGTATTTTAATTTCATGCAAACGGTCGGAACGCGAAATAAATCTACACGCTTTAGGTTCGGCACAGGACTTTAGGGAATGTAGGTAGGTATATGTCGCAGGTATTTAGCCAAAAACGTGATATTATAATTTCACTAGTGAAATTATAATTACACAGACTATAGTCAATTGCTTGTATTACTTACAATTTAACGGGCTAATTTCAGTACCATTATAATATCACTAGACCGATACAGTGTACTGGTTTCATAAAGTCGTTAGATTATCAAAACGATCGCTGATTGGTCTGTTTTCGTTACCAGCTATATTAAACATAGAGTTAAAAAATAAGAGACAGGTTTTTAAAAACCAATTTTGAGGTATAGTGAAGTCTTTTAAGCTAAGCTGATGGAGCCCTGCTTTGCAGGGCACCTATTTTTGGGTACAGGGTCACAAGAAAACATACTATAACCTATTCAGTTTCCCGAGTGGACGAGATTACTTTCCTAAATAAATAGATCGAGATTTTCGAAATCAAGATCGGCGTCAGTTTAGTCACCTTAATAGGTTATTTTAGGTTTTCTTGTGACCCTAAACATAAACAAACAAGCCCTGCGTAGCGGGGCACCGTCAACTTAGCCACATAAACGTCGCTAAAGTGCCGGTTTTTTCGTTTGGTCAGATTGGTCACTCTAGTACATTCGTAAGTCTATGCGACTATTAAGTCAATTGACCAATCAGGACACGCGGGCTCCCACCACAAACTCAACTCATAATAAACCTAGGTTTATATTATTTATTATAGGTTTATAATATCACTATTTCGGCCCCGTGAAATTACAATAGCACTGAAAAGAGCTCGTGAAATTATACGAACCAGTCGCTTTTGACAAAAATCTGTGTAATTATAATTTCACAAGTGAACGTGATATTATAATTTCACTAGTTAAATTATAATATCACGTTTCTGACTAAATCCCTGCGACATATAGAAATTGACAATCGAGTGCAAAACTCATACTAGAGCCCCAGTATGTGTGTGTACCAAAACGCCTTGAGGTTGTACATACCAAGCTTAAGGCGCTGAGCCCGACGCTTGTAGGCAGAACTGGTCTGCCAACCGTTTGTATGATGTTAAAATACTGTATATATGTCGCGTTACCGTGGTAAAATGGCGTAATCCATGGCTTGAAAGAAGTTAAATAATGTAGTACATTATTTGCAGACGGGTCTAGTACCTTAATAAGTCTATAATTACAGTATTTACAGTAAACAATAGACGCTTTAATATATACGCTAAGTACTAACCGTCGCTATAAGGCTCACCTAATATAAATTTATAATAATTTATTAAATGGCGTCTGCAATCGATTCTATTGAATTATTAATAATAGCTATTATGCTTTTATAAAATAATAAGCGTATATAATTTATGAAATGCAGTAACTGCATTGTAATGGAAATGTATTTATTAACACGATCAAGTAAAAAGGCAAATGCAACACAAATATATTGCGAAAGAAGCTGAAACAGCAAAAGACCTTCATCAAGCACAGGCATTAATTCCACAGCATACTGGTGGATGTCTCGCTGTAAAAAAAGTGACCACTCTTTTTATTTAGAGTGCGACCTAAACCAGTGGCGGCCTCAGGATTTTCCTCCAGGTTTTTCCTGTTTTTGGTTTTAGGGAGATGACTCAAACATAGTGAAAGGTTTTATCCAGGTTCACATCAAAAATAAAGTCCACTGTGTTTTTCTAAGAAAACGGATATGTTGGGAGAGGGCTTGAGTCCCTTAGTCCTCCCCTTGTATCCGCTACCTTATTTTAATCGATCTGTGGTTGTAAGCAAGTGTATTAACTAATCTCCCTCTTCTTGTTTCACGCGCAATATCTTGCTGTATCTGCCTTTTTTACTTGATCTGATATTTGCACGCACGAATTTAACCTTTTTTATTTTATAAATAAAATATTTAGGTGCAGGTTATTATAGTCTTTAATTTATAGAAGTCTGTAAACTTTCGTTGTGTCTGTTGTAGGCAGTGTTTGTTGCAATAGGGTTGTTTCCAACTAGTCAAATCAAGCACTTTTAATGAAATGTCATAAACGACCTTTGCTACGGCGTTTGTATGAAATAAGACCTAGTGACGTCATAGTTTTTTGGTGTCAAATAGAATACTTATTATCAATAAATTGTCGATAAAAAAATTATATAAATTTCTTACATTAATTAATGAATGAAATATTAAAATATATTAAAAATACTTCTAAAGAATATTTCACTAGATAAAAATACTTGTATAATTTATTTCACTTGCAGGAAACTTCCCTATTGTATTAGTAATAATATAGCATTATTATTTTATATCGCACTTTACGTAGTATGACACTGGTGTGTATTCTCAGTTTTCGGGATAATTTCTAAGTATTCGTACCAATGTGATAATAGTCGGATTAAACTTAACATTATGTTCTTATTTATGAAATAAATGGATGTTATCAAACGATATTGGGTTTTATTACAATGAAACAAGGTTGTTTATGCAAGCTCTTTTTATTTCCTAATAATCCTTAATCACAATATCAACTAACGTACGCTTATACAAAGACTCAATAATATCACATTTCTCATGTGGATATTATTAATCCACGACTAAAACTAACAAATAAAAAGGAAATTCTAAATTGTCTAACTACTTAGCTAAGTACCACCAATATAGGCCGAAACGTAAAGAGGAGCTAAAGTTATTAATAAGTACCTATTCATATAACTGGTTAATAAGTAACACATTTAAGTACAGATAATTAAGTAGTACAACAAACATTTTTAATTGGTCAAAGTTACTATTTGCCGGAATATAATAATTTCAAAATTCTCATGTCTAAGTACACAACTCATTTGAGATTCTACATGTCAAAAACACAACTAAAAACAACCAAAATTTAAACAATACCTACACCAAAAGCTTATAACTGCATAGCGTAAGAAAATTTAGAAAATTTCACAATTTATATTGAGGTACTTTGATAAATATTTTAGAATTACCTATAGGAACGCAAAAATCTTAGTCTAATATCCCAAACTGTAACATAAGTTACGTTCAGAAACTGAAGCGCTTAGTTCGGACTGAAACTGTTTAGCGCATCACATATTTATTGTATAAATAAATATAATTTATACTATACAGTCCGTTCATAAAACTTTAAAGGGTCGTATTTATGCAAGAGGTCCGTACTAAGGCAATCGAGACACGAGACACCGAATTGAAACAAGAAGGCCAATTCTCGTATTTAACAGACACTGACACTGAATTTTGACTGAACTGCGATTTAATTTTGAATTGACTCACAATTGGTATTATATATTTAATCTCCTTACAGTATAATTTCGATATAATCAATTTATAATCTCTTGTTTATATCAGAGGTAATGTCAAAAACTCAAAAACAAAAACATGAATTTTGCCATTGTATGGGAAAATACATTAATGGGAATGGTAATTGGATGCCAATACGTTTCCATGCAAAATTAATATACAACTAAGTAATAAAATTTCGGCAAGTAAATATATTGGTTCCTTGGATCGTGTGGATTATTTTCAATAGGTATTCAATAATTTTAGATGAAAATAGGACATTATAAAAATATGGGTGTTTTGATTATGCCGCAAAATTATCCCACGCATCACGCAACGAACGAAACGTCAAAATGTCAATCTTATATTTTGCGTTGGGCTTATAGTAATATAGTCTAGGTTTTGAATTTTTGATTTGCGCGAAACTTGTTTATTATTTATTTTTAAAAGTTTGAAACAACTTTGGAGATGTCGCTTAAAGTTACTATTAAGTACCTACATAGTTCAGTTATATTATGTACGATGGTATCATTGTGCAAAAACTAGAAATACCTTACCTGCTCTACTAATAATTAGCAAAATACCGTTCACACTAGTTCACACTTGGTTCAACTTTCGATGTAGTCCCGATCTCATTCAAGTGTCAGTTAAGTTACGAGAATACCATTTATGACGCCGAGACTAGATTGATATTGGAATTTGAACAAATATAATTACCAGAATTGGCCTTAAGATTATAAACGAAACTATTTCAACTGCTTCAAACTTTAAAAAAAAAAATATTCATCGCATAAGGCCGTGTAGCGACTCGTCAAAATTACATTAACTAGTGTGTGAACCTTTAAACAAGGCATCTTTAAGCAGATGATATAGTCTGATTTATTCAACGATCTATAAACTTAATAAACAACCCCTCTTTCTTGGTAACGGAGGCAAAATTTCACCCTCCCCCCCCCTCCAGTAACCAAAGAGCCATCCATTAATTACATCACACTATCTCCGCGTCTTTTCGATCCCTCTCTCCTTGTCACAGGTGGTCTCCTACATTCTCATCTCGTTTTTCATACAGTGCCACACTTCATCCACCCCCTACCTCCCCTCTATATGTGTGACGTAATTTGTGGATGGCCACCAATAGTCTGACTGAGATGTTTATTATTATTACTTTAGTTATGTTTTGTTGATATAAAAATGAATAACATCCACTTCTAAGTAAGTACAAATCATTTTCATCGTTTTCTAAAAACTTGAACAGTCAGCAAATCTTCGTAACATTTTCAGTAATGGAAGAACAAATGTTTCTTCAAGCTAATACAGATGACGACAATGATTTGAACACAGAAACGGAATTTGATAAATAATAACATACTCATATCATAGATTAAATCGCATAATCATTAAAACCCACCCATTTTACTAGGTACTTCTTTGATAATTTTCAATGAAATTAATATAATGACATGTCGAAAATAATCAAAAAATAATTAAATTATTAAATAACAATATGGATAGTTAATTTATAAATTTGGTAACACTACCTAATATAAAAATTAGTAACAAAAATCTGTACGTGTGTACACTATTTTCATAAATGCTACATCATGATTTGAGAGACAATTTTACGTTATAATTATCTACTGGTAACACTTGAATCAAAATATCTATACGGAAGAAATCAAATAGGGAAGAAAAGTAATTTAAGCAAAGACTTTGGCACAAATTCAATACGAAATAATATTAACCAGGACAAATAGATAGATACACATAAAGGCTTTTGAAAAGCGTCAATTGTCTTTCAAAGATACGAAAATGATACTCAAATGTCTACCGTATCAGAATTGTACCTGAAGTTGGCATGCTTTGGCAAAATGAAAACATCGATATGTAGGTTAAATTGTACATTACGAGTAAAGCACTATTGAAAAAGGCACCTTGTGTATCTATACATTAAGTAGTTAATAAAACAACAATTGCCACCAAAGCACGGTAATTTCAGTACGATTCTCAAGGTTTACGTATTCACGATATGCCTGATCCCACTAAGCCCAAATAAATTAATAACACCTAAAATCTAGTTTCTCTCGCACTCAGATTTTAGCAATCATACACAGCCCTTGGACACCGTGCAAAGATTAATGTAATCGTTTGACACGAGTCTTATCGCATTCCTTAATCGAATATCACAATATGTAAACCTTTGGCACAATATAATAAAGAATATTCGTTTAATCTACCAATAATAATAAATATCTGGTAAATTAATCAGGTAGCCACGACCTGAAAGTATCGGTCTCTTACCTTAAATTGAATTATATAACTCAATTTTTTTATGAATGTATAAATAGCGCAATAAAATGCATTTGGCAGCATTCTACTCAACGATAAATATATATTTTTATATTACTCGCAACGTAATTTGGCAGTAGGAACATATCATTTCGGATATTCATCATGCATGCTTATTAAGGACGCGTTTACGTTTGTATCAAAAAAACACATATTTCCGGTACATTTTACGACAATTTTAGATAATAACTAATAAAACTAATGATTACGATAAATTGATTACTTTTTTATCTATAAATCAATTTAAAAATAAATAAAAAATATTTAATTAATATTAATGTAAAATCGATTCGAAACGGCCTCTTAAATCAAAAATAGGCATATACTGCTATTTTTGGGTACAATTTTCTCTCTATTTTAACATTTATTTAGATTTTCAACGATAGAATAGGGTAGTAAATATAGTCAACTCAAAAACAATTTGTTTTTTTTTTCAAAATATTGTAAATTGACTCAAAAAAAGCAAAAAATCATCTTACATTTTTCTTCTATTTTGCTCGCATACGTGTGTCTTAATGTGTGGCAATAAGGTTCGTTTTATTTAGCCACTTTCTTGATTTATATATCCAAATTCTGCAATGAGATCTCAGTCTGCGCTTGAGCGCCGTCGGGAGTGGACTCTATGTCGCTTGTCGCTGCATCCCGAAGACGAAAAAAGCAATATACGAATACAAAATATTCGCTAAAATCAATTTGATACTTCTCGTATTCTGTGCGAATTACGTACAAGTAAATTTCTTTTGTATAAATGGACATTATTACTTTATTTTCTCCGTTATGTTGAGTCAGGATATATTTCGGTATTTAGATATTATTTTGTTTCTTGCGTTGAAATCTGGTAAGATTATCTGGACTGATGGTATACCATCCCGTTCAAGTGTTGCGACTGGAACTCATAAAAGAGTAGACCTAGTTATGCCAGGTTGGGGCTCATTTTGTTTGTTTTGGTGAGACCCTACCACTGGTACTAGTGAAGTAACCTTCCAAGGTTATTCGATGAGTCTTGCTGGTACTCATATGTGAGTAAAGCTACGCATGCCGAGTTTGGGCTCATTTTGTTTGTACATAAGAGACCCTACCACTGGAACTTATGAAGTAACCTTCCAGGGTTATTCGATGACTCTTACTGGTACTCATATGTGAGTAGAGCTAGGCATGCCGAGTTTGGGCTCATTTTGTTTGTACATAAGAGACCCTACCACTGGAACTTATGAAGTAACCTTCCAGGGTTATTCAATGACTCTTGCTGGTACTCATGTGTGAGTAGAGCTAAACATGCCGAGTTTGGGCTCATTTTGTTTGTACATAAGAGACCCTACCACTGGAACTTATGAAGTAACCTTCCAGGGTTATTCGATGACTCTTACTGGTACTCATATGTGAGTAGAGCTAGACATGCCGAGTTTGGGCTCATTTTGTTTGTACATAAGAGACCCTACCACTGGAACTTATGAAGTAACCTTCCAGGGTTATTCAATGACTCTTGCTGGTACTCATGTGTGAGTAGAGCTAGACATGCCGAGTTTGGGCTCTTTTTGTTTGTACATAAGAGACCCTACCACTGCACTTTATGAAGTAACCTTCCAGGGTTATTCAATGACTCTTACTGGTACTCATATGTCAGTACAGCTAGGCATGCCGAGTTTGGGTTCATTTTGTTTGTACATAAGTGACCCTACCACTGGAACTTATAAAGTAACCTTCCAGGGTTATTCGATGACTCTTGCTGGTACTCATATGTGAGTAGAGCTAGGCATGGCGAGTTTGGGCTCATTTTGTTTGTACATAAGAGACCCTACCACTGGAACTTATGAAGTAACCTTCCAGGGTTATTCAATGACTCTTGCTGGTACTCATGTGTGAGTAGAGCTAGACATGCCGAGTTTGGGTTCATTTTGTTTGTACATAAGTAACCCTACCACTGGAACTTAGGAAGTAACCTTCCAGGGTTATTCGATGACTCTTGCTGGTACTCATATGTGAGTAGAGCTAGGCATGCCGAGTTTGGGCTCATTTTGTTTGTACATAAGAGACCCTACCACTGGAACTCATGAAGTAACCTTTCAGGTTTTTCAGGTTTATTCGAAGACTCTTAGTGGTTCTCATATGTGAGTAGAGCTAGGTATGTTCCAGAGGTAGGGTCTCTGATGTTCATACAAAATGAGTCCAAACGCGGTATGCCTAGCTCTACTCACATATGAGTACCAGCAAGAGTGATCGAATAACCCTGGAAGGTTACTTCATAAGTTCCAGTGGTAGGGTCTCTTATGTACAAATAAAATGAGCCCAAACTCGGCATGCCTAGCTTTACTTCCATATGAGTACCAGCAAGAGTCATCGAATAACCCTGGAAGGTTACTTCATAAGTTCCATTGGTAGGGTCACTTATGTACAAACAAAATGAGCCCAAACTCGGCATGCCTAGCTCTACTCACATATGAGAACCAGCAAGAGTCATTGAATAACCCTGAAAGGTTACTTCATAAGTTGCAGTGGTTGGGTCTCTTATGTACAAACAAAATGAGCCCAAACTCGGCATGCCTAGCTCTACTCACATATGAGAACCAGCAAGAGTCATTGAATAACCCTGAAAGGTTACTTCATAAGTTGCAGTGGTTGGGTCTCTTATGTACAAACAAAATGAGCCCAAACTCGGCATGCCTAGCTCTACTCACATATAAGAACCAGCAATAGTCATCGAATAACCCTGGAAGGTTACTTCATAAGTTGCAGTGGTTGGGTCTCTTATGTACAAACAAAATGAGCCCAAACTCGGCATGTCTAGCTCTACTCACACATGAGTACCAGCAAGAGTCATTGAATAACCCTGGAAGGTTACTTCATAAGTTCCAGTGGTAGGGTCTCTTATGTACAAACAAAATGAGCCCAAACTCGGCATGCCTAGCTCTACTCACATATGAGTACCAGTAAGAGTCATCGAATAACCCTGGAAGGTTACTTCATAAGTTCCAGTGGTAGGGTCTCTTATGTACAAACAAAATGAGCCCAAACTCGGCATGCGTAGCTTTACTCACATATGAGTACCAGTAAGACTCATCGACTAACCTTGGAAGGTTACTTCACTAGTACCAGTGGTAGGGTCTCACTAAAACAAATAAAATGAGCCCCAACCTGGCATAACTAGGTCTACTCTTTTATGAGTTCCAGTCGCAACACTTGAATGGGATGGTATACCATCAGTCCACATAATCTTACCAGATTTCAACGCAAGAAACAAAATAATATCTAAATACCGAAATATATCCTGAATCAACATAATGGAAAAAATAAAGTAATAATGTCCATTTAGGTATATAAAAATAAGAAACTTATTTGTACGTAATTCGCACAGCCAGGCCTATAACACATAGATACATATCACAAAAAATTCTAAGTCTCAAAGTTATTTAGTTGAACTACATTTCCGCAAGTTACCGTACGTAATACGTAGTACCACAGTATATAAAGACATATATTTGACTGTGGTAGTACGTACTGTTGCCGCCGTGTCGCTGTAGTGACGCGATTTTGTACCTACTAATTTTGTAAACGCGTCCTTAAATAAATTTATTTGAGGAATAATTCCTTATCGATATTGTGCCGTAGTTGTATCAAAGTATTGTACGTCACGTAGTAAGTGTAGCGGCAGTTTAATATGGGTCGTCGGGGTATTCCATATTAGCTATAAGATTCTTCTTCTCTTCTTTGCCTGGCTTAGAATCCAGCAGTGTTGGTCTGATCGTCGATCTCGGCTCAAAACATGGCTGTAACAAAAATAAAATAAGTATAAATAAAAATATTACATTTCACTTATTTTTTAATAAAGCTTTTTGCAGCATTTTAATGTTTTTTATTTTTCATGCTTATGAAGACCAAAGTAGGTATGGCTGAATTTCTTAAAAGAAATAAGTAAGAAGACCTCATAGAGGATTACATATCTAGTGTGCTACAAAATATGATTTAGTAAGTAATATAATAATATGTATTTATTCAACCTTTTATTAGGTAGGTAATGAAGAGTAGGTATGTATAGAGATGTATTTTTGTATGTCTATGTAACTGATCTAGCGGGTTGCTGTATGATAAGATATGTAGGTTAGTACTAGAATTAGTTAATTCAGGTAATTTTCAAACATTGCACAGTCAGGATAGTATTAGTCAAAGATACACAAAATGTATTAGAAACTACATGCAGACAAAATACAAGTTGCAAGTTAGAATGTTAGTAGAGAAATCAAACAAGTCATAACAACATTCAAAATCAAAGGCAATCTTGTATGTACAGTAACATACATGTGTGTGAACCAATTTTGTAACAATTTCCAAATCCCAAACATCAAATCCCGAATACCACGCCAATAAATAAAATGGATAAACCGAAATATAAAATACTATATTTCTGCTCTAATTTGTCATCGATAATTTGCCTATAAATGATCATTTTGATAAGACGAAAAAATACTTAGGTCCTGATATAATTTGTCATTGATGATAATTTGCCAATAGGTTAATTTTGATAAGACGTAATAAAATAACTGATTGTTCTGAATTTAGGACAACAGATTTCCTTTCAGAACTTAGTTGTAAATTATCTTCACTCTGAATAATCTAAATGTTAAAGTAAAGTTTACTTGTGTTAGTAAGCGTGTGTACCCAAAACATGCCGGGCTAAGCCAAACGTAAGATCAAAAGTTGAACCTTAATATACGGCTCAAAGGCTCATGGCTGACGGCTTTCCCAAGCATTATCAACCTGCATGGAAAGTGTATTGGCTCGTTATAATATCTTATTGCTTATATTATTTAATAGTTATTGTAAGTAAGTGCGTAGCTTTATCTTCTTGGGTTAATTTAAATTAACTTTAAAGTGCGTAGATTCAAAGAATATGCAAGCTCTAGGTGGAGGCTTTATTTATTATTTTTTTGTCGACTCTTCCTAGTCTTTGAAGAGATCCGTACACAATGGCAGTTTTGACCCATGACTTTTAATACTCGACAGAATATTTTTTTTCATTTTTTGTAACCATGATTAACCAATTTTTATTTGTTCTCCTTCAATGAGCCATACAATAGAAAGTAGAGCCGTGGGAATAACAAAGCTAAAGAGTAGGTGCCAAATATTCACATTACGTGCAGACAGACAAACATATAGCTAATACTTGTAGTTATTTGTCCAGTTACGGAAAGAGCGGAAACAAAAATATAATTAGGTGTAATAATAACTGAGGTCCTGTGTCGTTTCCGCTCTAATTTTTGTGTGTAGATTAATTGAATTGCTAAAATAATGTTGATTAATTTTGAAAATAATTTTACCTCTACTGCTATCTACCTTGTTACTTGATTATTAAAACACATACTAGTATACATAGAAGTTGTCCATTTTCCTTCTAAACTAAAATATTTAATATAACATATAATATAATATTTAATATAAGTTTTATAATACATTAGATCACGTGTAACTGAAAGTCGTAATTCTAACTTTTAAAAATGAATTACCTACAGTAAAATCGACATAATAACATGTTACAGTTACCATTCTATCACAAATTGCATGCATTTGGAAATAAAGTTAAATTCTAGAAACTTTCATAAACATTAATAAGAGTTCTAGCAATTGGTACCTACTTGCTCATCATATTTATATCACAGTATAAAGTTGACTGTGTTTATATTATCTACAAACTAAGTAACGTTAATAACTTGAATTTAAATTAACATTCGTAAACAGCTCAAAACCTATCATTTTCATTGTTTGTATTTTTATTCTTATAACTGGGAACTAAAAATGAAACTTAATTTTGTTTACAAATTATGAAACCAAAATCTAATTATGTAAGTATTGTTTAGTTTAATAAAGAAACTTTTTTCATTAACTGCCAACATAACAATAGCATTTGGCCGCGTCTACTTTCATGTTTGTATCAGAAAGTCCAAAACATCCCAACATTTTAAAATCTTTTTGTATTTTTTGTACAAAATATCCATATTTTACTTCAATTTAGGTAACTTTTGACATTAAACTTGAAATGGTCAAAATGAGAGTCTGATAAATTAGTTAAATTTTCAATTAAGAAATTTAAATCTCAGGTAGACTAAACCCATGTAACTACCAAGTTGACGATTTAACTAATAGATTAATTCGAATAGAATTTAACTTGTAGATTGGAAAGAACATAATTATGTTCTTTCCAATCTACAAGTTAAATTCTATAAAAAAAATATGCATATCCTTTCGTCTGACTCGGTATGCATATATTTTAAATAAATTTCATGTTTAACGAAGGAATTTCTAAGTAGCTATTATCTTTATCTACCATCATCCAAAAATCAAAGCTGCAATTTTGCTTTTGCTGCATTAATTGCTGAGCTGTGGCCTTTTTATCATACAATATTATATTGAGGCTGGCATTTCATACACCTTTTCGTTTTATATTTTATTTTGACAATTGTAGCATTGTATATAATTAAACACCTTTCTTTCTTCTTCTCTAGATTCTATAGGTTGATGGTTACCGTAGCATGCAGACACATCTCTAACCTAACACTTCACATGCAACAACCAAAACACGAAAGTGAGCTCAAAAATGTCAAAACAATCGGATGCTGATGTTTGGCTTGTGCTATGTGTCGCGTGGCTAAGTCTACGTGCCGAAAAGTGCGTCAACAATGGATGTATCAACAACATACGATTGCACAGACGCTCGTCTGTCAATATTGCCTGTCTACTCTATATTTACGAATAGTTTCGGCACTCGTTCACCGAACGTAACAGTAGGAATATTGGTACTTTGCATAGGCACAGCATCACAGAAAAGATTTGCTAGTAACCTTAGGGCTAATTGCAAACATAAAATAATAATAAAAAATATATATATTTGCATATGTGTAGGTATAGGTACCTACTACCACATAAAAGTCAAAAAAACTGCACAACGAATACAGTGGAAGATTAGCAATAAGGCCCTTTGCCTTATTATAATACCACCTACAAGCCATTTAATAATATCGATTGGCTGTAAGTATTAAGTTTTCTCAAGAACATATGATCCTTTATTAATAATAGCCTCGTCTTTTAGAATAAGTCTTTCCTTGTTATGCCTAAGCTATATTATTATGTTACCTCGGTAACACCCAAGGTTACACCCTCACATTTGAAGTGTGGTATACGGAGCGGACCCCGGGCTCCAAGGTCGAAGTACTTAGATCTCACCAGCACAACCACAGAAATTGATCAATTTCTGTGGCCGCAACACTAGGATGATGATGATGTTGTGAAGTGTGGTGTACACTTACCGTCTCACAGATGTTCATGTTGCAGCAGTTCTCGATGGTGATCTCGCACTGATCGGGACGCGCCGTCATCGGCGTTACGTTCTTGTTCACTATTATACGCTTCTTTATTCTGCAACAACAAATATATATGTAGGTAAGTATAACAGTAGTCACGAATAGAATCAAGGCTACAAGTTTTGATTATTTAGAGAATCCAGTTACTGACTGACATACAGACAACAACGTGCGTTGTCTGTCAGTCAACGGAAAGAAATGGCATGTTCTTCGCGATCCCGTGGGAATTCAAGAAATCATTACTTAGTGCACCCCTACGGTCCCCAAGGAACATACATGCTAAATTTCAGCTACGTATGTACTTGCACTCAGTAGCTTTGGCTGTGTGTTATCTGTAAGACAGTCAGTTACGAATTTCGGATATATTCAATGACGATATGAAATTTGTCCTTACCTTGGTCGTCTCTTGAGCTGCAGAACCTTAGTGACGAGGACCACGCAGGCCAGACACAGCACACCCACCAGGATGCCTAGCGCCAGGATCAGTGGATCCCTGACCGAGTCCCAGCCAGAGCAGCCGATGATGTTGTCGTCTATGACCTGGCTGAAGGGATCCGAAAGTACGGATTTTGATGTGTTCTGGTTGTGTGCTTCTGTGGGTTGGGAGGTTTCTGCGGATTTGGGAAGGTTTGTGGAGGAGGATTGAGGGGTGGCAGTGGACGGGGTTTCAGAGGGCTTAGGCGCTTCCGTGGTCTGTGGTAAATCTTTAGGGACGGTGTTTTCTTTGTTGGTGGGGCAACTGAAAAAGAAGAAATTCAATAATGAATGGGGTTTAATTTGAAATGTAATTGAGCTTACATCTTCTTCGTTCTCTTAACGTTATCCCAGTTTCAATCTGGGGTCCGCTTACTAGTCTTACCGGATTTGGCTGAATATTAGCTTTTCCACAGAGAGACTGCCTGTCTGACCTCCGCAACCCGAAGGGATAGCGATATTCCATGGTTTAGACTAGTGTCAGTTTATTTAGAAAGTACTGACGATCTGTAACGACTGTCAAAGATCTTCATGACAACCGGGACCGACGGCTTAACGTGCTCTTCGAGGCACGGGACAAGCGATAATTAACGCACATAACTCCGAAATGTCATTGGTGCACGCCGTGGATTCGAACCCGATACCCTCTGCATGGCAGTCTGTTGGTATATTCACTCTATCGGCTATCGCTGCCTTGCTGCCTGTAATTGAGCTTACATACATTTAAGTATTGTTCAGTACCTACTACTTATATTTAATTTCCTATCAACAAATTAGGTACTTAATACTATTTTGCTACTATTAGCAGGCGGAACCCAATCGTAAATTATAAACTGAAATAAAATAAATGGCCACCACCTGTTACCATTACTTTCTTTATAGTTTGTTTTTAATTTATTTTCTTGTTTGTTTCTTTTAAGTGCATTAATTATAAATTGATGTTATTTTTTTGCAGCAGGCTTCTTACTCTTTCTAATTTTGGTAATCTTTATTTTGGTTTATTCAAACCATATAAGCTGCAAACTTATAAGTTATAACTTGTACACTTACTTGCACACTGGAACTGGTACTGTTTCATTAGCCACTTGCGTCGACGCTTCAGTAGTCGTCGTGATTATCTTGAGCCTCTCACACCTCGACCCTTCATAGTCCGTCAGACAGTGACACACTGGCTCGTGAACATCGTTCAGATAACACGCACCGAAGTTCAGGCAGTAACCTTCACAGGCATAAACTTCACATCTTGCCCCGGAGTAACCATCCTTGCATCTAGAATGAGGATGTGCACTATAGTAACAGATAGTTAATAAAAATACAATCTAGGTTTAGAGCTAGGTTTACAACGCGAAAGATCTGATCGATAATGATCCTGAAATGGCTAAGTTGCAATTCCACCTAGCAGTAGATTAGTCGTCTGACTTAACGCGAAAGAGAAATGACACACAAGATAATTTCGCAGCGCGAACTAGACGAAAACGAGCAGTAGGTATGAGCAATAGAAAATGATTATTCGATACAATTCATGACTGCTCCGGTTTATAGGCATGAGCAAATTCTTTTTTTTTTTGCCCACAGAATCATTCTCGCACGATTCTTATTATGGAAATTCAAGAATTCACCGGAGTAAGAATTGCAAGCTGATTTGTATCGCAAACAAATTGTAATGGTAAAGGTATAATATGAACTTTACCTGCATTTCGGTTCACCATTGCTAGTTAAGCTACAGTCCCCATATAAGCAATGGTTGTGACATACTGACGTATCGCATCTTTCCCCGGTGTAGCCAGGAGAACATTTACAAGTGGTTGAGGTCCCAACTCTTTCGCCGTGGACACAGAACAGACCAGCATCTGTCGGGATTCTGAACGAAGTACTCGGTGCAGTGTTATTTGTTGATAAATTAGCCATTGCTTCACATTCAGGCTGCCCTTCAATCTGATCCTCAATGTGATAGTTGTAAGCGATGTTCAAAGGTATCTCTCCATTATGAAACTCGATGTACTTGGTTGGCTCAGCATTCTCAGAGGGATTCTTCGGTAACCGCCAAACAGCTCTGTAGTCCAAATCCACCCAGTAAATGTAATCTTTTGAAATGGTCAAATCGTTCGGTTGATGATTGATTCCAAATATTAACCGCTTTCTGTTTTGGCCATCCAAGTCGGCGCTTTCTATCGAGTAATGGATGCCTTCTCTGTCATCAGCCCAGTATATCTTCTTCGTCCTCTGATCTATGGCGATGCTGACTGGCATGTACATGTCCGTTTGCAGAATCACTTCCCGCCCGCTCCCATCAAAACGAGCCCTCTCTATGGTAGGCTTCGAAATATTTGTGTTGGTCCAATAAACGTACCTGCAATTTGTAAATAACTATGAAACAACTAAACTTTACAAATTCGATGTATTGTTTACAAAGATTAAAATAACTCACCCTCTACAACTATCGACGGCAATAGCCCGTGGGATATCGTTGGTTGCAAGGAACAGTTTTCCATAATCATCACTTCTGTCGTCTGGTTGCAATGAAATGGAAAATATGCTTCCTTCACTCGTCCAGAATAATAGTTTATTAACTGGATCGACGGCTAAGCCGTGAATGTTTGCGTACGATGATTTTCGTACAACAGGTTGGTATTTCTTCGTTGCTATGTAATAAGTAAATATTGATGCATTATCGTTTTGTTTGTTGGCGTATAGCAGCATATTGTGCACCGCATCGTGAACTAATGCTGATAGATCTCTGAACGGTACGGCTGCTTCGGTGTAGTCTAGTGTGTTATTGTTATAAAATTCTATTTGGTTTCTTGTGGTTACGGCAATATCTGTAACAAGAGAAAAATATATAAGTCGCTGCTTTTGAGATGCTAAAGTAGATGAAGGTAATTTCGTCGGATAATTATGTTTGCCATCTTGCGAATTTTTTGGCATTACTGCAAGTGTAACAATGAAACGAAAATAGCCGGATCGACGGGTAAATTGAGAATTGTTAAAATATATAAGAAATCTCATCGTCAAAGTTGTCAAAATACGTTATGTAATGTAATAAAATTAATGCAAGTGCCAACGCGAGCATTTTTGGCAACGCTGCAACAACTTTTGTCCCGTAACTGACACGTTAGTATTGTAGAGGTTCGTTACGTGTTACGTAATGACTGAACTGTGTCTAGTCGTGCAGTCTCGTGACTCAGTTTTGATGAGAAAATATAATTATAGTGTTGTGCATCATAATTGTTGCCATGGCCACTAAAGGCTATATTGTTATCTCCACTGCTGCGCGTCGACATTGCGTCACTTATGTTGGTAAACATAGCAACATTGTCTGTTGGCTGGAAGGGAAGAGATTTAATTTTATTGTATAATAATAATGCGTTCTTATAAATTGTGGAACAAACGTTGCTATTCAGTCGCTTCTTATTATAATTTAGTTTTATCGTAGGTATAACAAATGTTTGCTTGTACACAACGACAACCCACACTGTTGTACACACGGCGCCAAGTCAAGCTAAACAGTTGCAGTACGATTTTGATACTTATTCCCTGCGCTATAAGAAAGGTACAAAGGTCAAGTTGTATAGCTTGACGAGTAGCCGTGTGTACATATAATCTTGTCTCTTAATCACTTTGCACCAGTTTTTTCTGACATTATCTTTGATAGTGATACGCATTTAGTTATTTGTAGTTTTATTATTGGAGCATTCGTGACGTCACAAAGTGGTATTGTGTTTTTATTTGAACTGGAGACAGATATCTACGTCATATCTTTGTATCACACGAAGTGAGTCTTATCTGTAATAGATCTGTGACATGCAGATACGGCTTTATTATTTTGTACATTAATGGCGACGAGGACGTCCTAAACGGAGATGGCGGGATGACCTAGACTAGACTCTTTTGAGGGCGACTGGCCAGAGGTCGCAAAGCACAGAGATTTGTGGAAATCCAAGGGAGAGGCCTTTGCTCAGCAGCGGGACAATATAGGCTAATTAAAAAAAAAAACCTAATTACAATTTCAAGAATATATTAAGTATCTTTGGCATTCTTTGGATATAGTTAAACGCAAACTACAATAGAAATAAGTATCTAAAATAGATTCACAACACACAAACGTATTTTAACGCCATAGTACATCGGGACCAATTGGGATCTTATTTTCGTGCGGAAAGATACATGTTGACAGATATTTGAATATCTCGGGATGCCAGTTTGCCACCATCACTGTCTGTCGTCACATGAACTTGCCGATCGTCACGCCGCGCCGTGACGCCACTCGAACGCTCTAGATGTTTTTGTTTTACGCAAAACACATAGTTTCGCGCGGTTTTATTGCTTCGGTAATTTTGTCTCTGAAGTACTTAGGTGTCATTATGGTTTTACCACATTTTTGTAACTTTGGCCTCATTTCAGAGTGCGTACCTATGGTCGATTGTAATAAATATTGAAGAAAACCTTGGATCAGTTGGATCATGGATATCAGCAAAAACGCAACCTAATTATTTTTTAGGCAACTATCAAATTCATATCTAATCTAATCTACACTTCTACACTACTATTATAAAGAGGAAAAGTTTGTATTTTTGTTTGTAGTGGATAAACTCAAAAACGACTGGACTTTAAAAATTCTTTCACCATTAGAAAGCTACATTATCTGCGAGTAACATAGGCTATATTTTATTTTAGAAAAAAATAGGGGTCCGTAAGATATTTGGGTTTTTCGGGTACGCGAAGTAGTTCCCTCAGGACGCGGGTGAAACTGCGGGAAACGGCTAGTACTAATATATAAAGCTGAAGAGTTTGTTTGTTTGTTTGGTTGAACGCGCTAATCTCAGGAACTACTGGTCCGATTTGAAAATTATTTCAGTGTTAGATAGCCCACTTATCGAGGAAGGCTATATGCTATATAACATCACGCTATGAGCCACGGGAGCGGTGCAGTAGCCTTAACTAAAGCGGGTGTAACCGCGGGCTCATCTAGTAACTAATAAACGTTTGGACTACTTATTATAACAGTATGTAGCAGTAGACGTGTCTCAAGGTCTGAGATCTGTCTACAATGCATCTTCCAAAGACGCCTTGGGAGAAATACATACATACATACATAGACTCACGCCTGTTTCCCCGAAGGGGTAGGCAGAGGCATATTAAACGCCCACTTTTCGCCAGTGTTTTGGGCCCACGTAATAGGTGGCGAGCCTATTGCCGCTTATCGGGATATTTTGTGGGAGAAATTAAACTTTCATTTTCCAAATCAAAGAAGACATGGAAGAGGCTTAACGGATTGCTAAACAAAATAAAACTGGTAACTCTTATAATTCCTAGTCTAAAATAATCTCAATGCAACAGATTTCCACGTGTTTCGTTTAGAAATATCTAAGCTTTGTGTTGACTAATTTGTAACCATGCAAGCACCAATAGGAGGTGAACATTCATTGAGCATTTCGAATTTTTGGCAACATGCTAAGGTTAATTTCGACAATCTAAAATACAATAACAAGACAAAAAATAAATAGAATATAAAAGTTATTTTTGATACTGCTGTCTCGTGTACCTAAGTCTGACTAACGTAAACACAATCAGTATCAGAATGCAGGATATTTTTGTGTTGAACTTGCTAAAGGAAATACATAATGCGAGAAAAGGTAAGGATATGTTTAAGAGTCGACAAATAAAATTTCGTATCTTTTCGGCGTTGACCGAGGCGCGTCTCAGACACGTAGAAACAACATCGCGAAAATTTTTGTAAAACTAAATTTGACGAATCGTATCTATTTCCACCTCTTTCTAATTTTATCAAAAGGAGCAAGACAGCGATAGACTAATTTGAGTACAACAGAATCACCGGTATTGTGTGACCTAATCACGAAAATCAGACTAAGTTAACTTTCTTGTCACGTCTATCTAGTGTAGTTTTCATGTAGCCGGTGGCCTTTTTCAAGGTTTTAGCTATTCCCATACTAAATATATATAGTCTAAGCTAAATTATAATAAAATCGATTTTGTCACTTGTGATGGACCGACGATTCGGGTCAGGCGACAAATTGTAATATTTGTTGCACTTTTGGTTGACATTAATTTCATGACCACGAGGGACTTTAGACCCTCAAAAATTTTTTTGAAGTCTAGATGTGCTGAATTGCTTGAAACTTTCTTTAGATCTCAAAACAGGCTTCGTGTCTAGAGCAGTCTTTAAAAAAATGTCGAGTTCCGCTCTTGATTCTAGGTATGGAACAGAAAATAATTCATCATCAGCCCTATTTATATAAACTGTCCCATTGCTGGGCACGGGCACAGATTACTAAATCGTTACTTCGTGCATGGGCCTCTTCTCACTTTGAGAAGGGTACGGCCAGAGTCCACGCTGGCCAAGTGCGGGTTTGCAGACTAAAAGTACTAACCACTACTACTACTAAAATTAAATTAATTAAACCTTATTCGTAATAGTTCAGTGCGGAGCAGTAACTCTAAATAACGCAGGTGTAACCGCGGGCTGAACTAGTATTTTATAAATATTAACTTTGGTTGTATTTGTAACCGCGTATAACATCAAAGACGTGTATTTTTCTTACTTAATCACCACGTGACATCTATTTAATAATTATGTAGTATTAGCATTATTCAAACGGTTGGAGGTAGGTACTTTGTTACTTACGTTATAAATGTTACATTGAGTATGTATTTCCAGTAGTTTCCTTAACTCTTGTTAATGTACTGTAATTATTAGTATTATTCGTAAGTGTATTGATTAGCTATTATCATGTTTATGACGAAACGTTACAAGTTCGTCAATATACACGACCTGGGTTAAGCCATGTATTCACTAGGGGACAAAGTCGCTCGACTTATCGCGAACAGTCGCAGGACATTTACGTGCGACTGTCCCGCGACAATGTCGACCGACATTTCGCTCGTCCACATACCGGCATTGTGATCAAGATGTCGCTGTGATGTCGCCTAAGTGTTAACACAGTTTCGTTGGTAGTGTGGACCAACGAAGTGTATATATTCGCGGGTAGTCGCGGAACAAATAGCAACACACGTCCTCACAAGTCAAATGCCGTCGGAAACTGTCGAGGGACACGTAGTCGCGCAAGGTCGATGCTATCGGAGCGTCGACAAGCGACTTGTTCCCCGACACGTAAATGTCGCCTGCGATGTCGGGCGATGTCCCCCGCGACGTCGCTCAACACGTAGAATTCGTGTCGGGCGACAAGGTCGCGGGACAAATGTCCCCTAATGAATACGAGGCTTTACAAGTTACCAGGCTACAGATCATATAGTTCTCGACCATTACAATTCATAGAAAATTTTGCACTGTGCTCAATATGAGTGTATGATTGTAGTAAACTGCCGAATAACGACAAAATGGAGCCAATGTGCTTACTGATGCATAAATGCAAAGTATAATCGAAATGCATTCATAAAAAATACTTATAAAAATACTTGTAATGTTAGCAAATACATTTGTAGGTATCAACTTTTGTGTAGACTTAAAGGTTACTGAACGCGGACCCTAAGTACCCTAACCGCTTGACCGCTCACCATTTTTAAGTGCTTACTCAGTCTCGACAAATTTCAAGTGCGCACCGCCACTTAAAGACGGGAAATTAGTTTTTGTGCGATTTTTTATAACTTGAGAGGAGTGGTGTTTATTTTTCTGCAACCTAATGAATGACTCATTCTAAGGGTACAAAACAAACTACGTTTGAATGAAATGTTTACTTTAGGCGAGCGGCCGTAACGTAAACAATGTCGTCTTTAACGACTTGCTCAACACTTTTGTTTATCATTATAAAAGTATAAGCTGAATCTGGTTTGCTGTTGTATTTTCATGTAACTGGTGATATTATCGATGTAATAAAATAAAGTTATAGCAATACTTGCAGAAAATTATTTAGATGTACCTAAGCATTTGAAAAAAAATATATATTTCACTGACTGCATTCCGCGCGCATGTGTATTACTTTAATTTTAGACAAAAAATTATCGTAAAAACGTCATTTTATGTAAAAAAGTTTAAATACATATGTATGTATATAAGGTTACATTTAGGCGTTGTATTTTTTTTTTATTTAAACCTTTGATAAAATATATAATTCTCATATTATTTATGAGATATCAGCTATCGAAAATTTTGGCGGGAACTTCAGTTTTTTTGGCGGGAAAAAGTAAACAACTGTGCAGGTTCCAATAAAAATAATTCTTATCAGATTCTTATCAGAATTGGTTTTATACTTAGAAATCTAGTTGGAAAGAAAGTTATCTAGGTTTGAATAAGGGGCCCAATTCTGCTATTTTAGATGACATCGACATCATATTTAGAATGGAATGAGATTATATTTTGAATTGACTCAAAATCGTTATTCTGCTACACAATGTCATTCTATTCTAATTTCCATATATTCAATTTAATGTCAAATATCCTGACATGAGTAGGTATTGCCATTAATGAAATAATTAACTTTATAGCTGGTAATTTGATGTTACAGCGTTGCCTATGATTTGTTTTTTATGTAATATGCCCGCAAGTACGCTCTCACATTTTATTTCAATTTAACAGTTCCTTACGATCTGGTAGATGTTTCGGGAAATCTCTTCTTAGTCAGGGACCGTAAGGGTGCAGCATACGGTCCTCGAGGAACGTACATGCCAATTTTTAGCATCTTGTGCCCAGTAGATACGGCTGTGCATTGCTGTTAGTCAGGGAATTGTGAATGAATTTTATATATACAGATGATACTACCTAGCAGTGCAATATGGCAGTCTATAATACTAACCCGTGCCATTTTAGTAAATGAATTTATTCGTTGGGTTGTCAGAAATTTTTTGATACATAATCAATAATGTTACGTACGATTTGAAATCGAACATTTAAAATATGGGTGTTTTGAATATGTGTATTTACAGTTTGACGTTTGTCTTTGTACAAAAATATATTTAGCAGAATACCGTTTATGTATTGTTCAACTCTCAATATATTCGCAATATCATTTCAATGTCTCTTAATTTAGGAGAATACCATTATGACGTAAATATGACACTGACATCATATCGAAACTGCATTTTGAACTAATATAATTAGCAGAATTGGGCCCCTGATATATAACATAAAACGGTATATTTTAAAATAAAATATGAAAATAAGCGCCAATAAAAAAAAATCTTTGTTTTATTTATGTTTAATATTAAAATGTTTCTTTTCATTATATTTATTTCTTCTAAAAGTAAATAAAAATACCTTTCTAACTGTGTATAATACTTATATACCTCCCATAATAAAAAACGACGAGAAAAAGGAATATGTCAGAAATATAAAATCGCGCTCAAAAATGGCGGGAAAAGAATTCTAATTTTCAGTTTATACTGTCCTTGCGTGGGCTTCAACCATATTATATGGTTTTCATTTACATCATTGGAAAGCTCATTTAATTACGCGTCTATTGTCTGCAACATACCGCAATCGGTTAAGTTATCCGAGTTCCACAAACAGATTAGTGCGCAGCGGAAAAGCGTGGGAAAAATGACAGTTCACGCGCTCATCTGTTTTTGCAAAAGGGAAAATAGTCACTTGAGCGCGGTCAAGCGGCTAAGGGCCTTATCATACTAGCGGATTGCGAACGTTCTCAAAACGGAGCGGGCGCGCAACGAATTCGTTACGGGCTCACAACAGTCACAACGAACACGCCGCGCATGCGCAACGAATTCGTTGCGGACGTGCAAAGAGCCGTCTGCCAAGCTGCTATACCAGTTCTTATTGCATTAAGTAATCCTCACTGTTTCCGCAAAATATCACCATTTAAACAAACTATCAGTTACCTTACCCGTTTAATGTCATTATACGAGGTCCTACGTCGAGCTGATTCAAGCTTTGTGCGTTTGTCGTCCTGTAGAAGGATGGGTCGACGATATCATTGCAATCGCGGGCCGAACCAGAGGGTCTAGTACGAGTTTGCACACGATTGTCACGGTGACGATAGACTAGTCGACGGGAACAATTTCCATACAATTTCTAAAAGCGCCTCCAACGGATAGGCGGTCGATAGAGACTTCTAGGGAGCGCATTCAGAAAATGTATTAAAATTGTTACCGTCGACTAGTCTATCGTCACCGTTTATCGAGTGCAAAACTCATAAAGATCGAGGGTAATGGCAAGAACAAAGAGAGACCTATGTTCAGCAGTAGATACAGCCGGGCTGTGGATGATTATGATGATGATGACCTTGCCACCACAGATTATATCATCTGTGCTTGCCACCTGCTTCCTAGATAATGGCGCTTGCAAAAGTACGCAAATACGTATAGAAAAAAAGTACGTCGTTTAATATCACGAATCCTAAACTTACACAATTATTATGAAGAGAACTCGTGACTTATTAAAATTTAAATTCGACACCAGTTAAAATTTGTCCGACGAATGCTTTTCGAGAATTTAGCTTTAGTAAGTATACGAAGCAGCGATAGCCTAGTGGAGAGACCGACAGACTGCTACGCAGAGGGTCCGGGTTCGAATCCACGGCACGCACCAATGACTTTTCGGAGTTATGTGCGTATTAAATTGTTAATTATCGCTAGCTAAACGGTGCAGGAAAACATCGTGAGGAGACCTGCATGTCTGAGAGTTCTCCATGCCTTAACCCTTCTCATAGTGAGAAGAGGCCCGTGCCCAGCAGTGGGACAGTTTATATACAGGGATGATGATGATGAAGTATACTTAAAATATATTTTCATAGATAACACCGAGATTAAACTTTGAACTATATTTAGTTCATGTTTTACTTTAGGGCAAGTATATCATATTATATATTATGTACCTACCTACTGTCTATACAACCAGTGTAATATTTTTATCGCAGTTCAGACATTGATTCATTGTTTAACAAGCTGATAAAATTCTTGAATATAAAACCTAATCATAAAATGTTAAAAGATGGTTATAAATCAAAACAAAGAGACTTATTCAGCGAACAACAATCTTATGATTGTACCTCAGGGGAGGTCGGTTCTTCTTATTAAATATGATATTACCTACTGATATTATTATGTTGATATATAAAAGAGGTAATAAAAATGAATAGTAGGTAATTGTTACAAAGAGTATACTTTGAGCATTATTTTTGTAGAGACCAAGCAGAGCTTCAAATCAGTATAGGTTTGTGATTGAAAGTTTCAAGGTAGTAGAGCCTTGCTGATTTAAGCATGAATGGGCTGGCTCGACCGGGGAAGTACTACCCTCTCACAGAAAATCGACGTAAAGTAACTGTACCTAAACTGTTGCGTTTCGTTCGGTGAGTGAGAGTACCGGAGACCCTATCCCCTATTCCTTCTCCCTCATCCCACTCCTCATCCTATCCCTTTTCCCAACCCCAAGGGGCGGCAACGCACTTGTGACTCCTGTGGTGTTGCTTGTGTCCATGGGCGGCAGTAATTGCTTACCATCAGGCGATCCGTCTGCTCGTTTGCCGCCTATTACCGTAAGAAAAAGTTACTGTGTCATATTCTTGCTTAAGTTAAGGTGATAGTTACCTACAAGATAAAGCTTGATTTGCATGAAATAGTTTGTATTTGTTAGTATATGGATATAAAAGGAATAACAAATAACCAGATCCCTACAAAGTAAATATGCAAAACAGCAAAGAAACTTTAGCCTTCATTATCATAATCTCAATCACTCGAAATCCACCATTCAGCCACTTCACTAGGTATAACGTTTTAAACCTTGTATAATCAGTCTGCAACCCACGACTTTTCGCCATATTGAACAGCACATCTGTTCATCTAATGGAGAAACACCCACAATTCGCCTACAAGCTACGTAACCAAATGCACTGCACACGCTTGAAAGAGACGTTTATTATAATCTCACGCCTTTTATCCATCCCCGAAGGGGTAGGCAGAGGTGTAATATTACACCCGTATTTCGCGATGAATTTTTGGTCCCACGTAATAGCAAGATATTGCCGTTACTGGGCACATCACCAGACTCCGTGCTGCTACTGAGAGAATTCGGAAAAACGCAGTAACACTTTTTGCACGCCCCGGGAATCGAACTCGGGACCTCCGATCAGCAGTCGCATACGCTATCCACTGGACCACGGAGGCGAGAAACGTAGCCATTCGAAAATACTTTTTAACGGTCGAGTTAGTAATCTCCTTTTAGATAAAATTAGAGTAAAAACAAGAAACATGATTTATTAGAGTAAAATAATGTTTGCTACATGGTGTAAATAAGGCGATTTCTACGACTGGAAAGATATATTTGACATAGAAATCACCTTCATTTATTTGCTGTCATTAGGCGGCTTATCTAACCGACGCGACGATCAAATTGCACGCAGTTACAGAATGGCAGCAAAGCATTGTTGATCAAAATAAATAATAAGCTACTACTATCTTGTTCAAAATAAACTGCCAGTTGTAACTGGAGTACGAGACTTGTTTGCTTTTTTTCTGACGGTGTCCAAATAACCATAGAAAGTTGGTAAATGGTTTACAACGGTTACAATGTATAACGCAAGCGTTTATTATTAAACAACTTTAGTTGATGTTGTAATTAAACTGTTTGTTTTATTCAAATTAGTTGTTTTGCCACAGTAACTAAATTTTCTAATGACTACCTAACTTTTCGGTTTTGGTTGTTGAATTTAGTGACAAAAAATTGCTTGAAAACTGTTGACAGTGATATATTAATCACTTGCTAAGGTGATGTTAAAGTAATTTATTTCATTGCAGCTTATGACCGCTAGTGGCCGTGGCATTGTTCGTTTGTATGTGTATACTTGACCATGAAAACTAATTTAGATCATCAAGAACTGATAACAATCTTCTAACATAAGAGCTAATCATTTTAATAATTCATTAGAACATTTAAATAACAATGAACTGTCATCGTATAAAATATGTTCATATACAATTATTGTATCTATGATATGGTGCATAGGGTTCCCACCAAGAACTTAGGGTCCCAAGCCAACCTCACCTGCAAGTGGTGCACCTGCCGATCAACGGACGAGGCTCTGGCAAAGAAAATATCCCGATAAGCGGCAATAGGCTCGCCATCTATTACGTGGGATCAAAACACTGGCGAAAAGTGGGCGTTTAATATGCCTCTGCCTACCCCTTCGGGGAAACAGGCGTGAGCCTATGTATGTATGTATGTATGTACAATTATTTTAATAAGTTGCATTTTAATTTTCCAAATTATTAGCAAAAGTGGAAGCCAGGTCAAGAGGCTTTACTTTGCCTTCTAGATTTGTTTTTCAGCTTGTATTATTATTATTGTTTAGCCTATTGTGATTCCGTACCTAGTAGAAATAAGACTGACTATGACAGGACCAATGAGGCTATATGTGTTTGCATTTGCTGTTTTAACGATTATGACATTTTCATCGTCATTATCATTAGCCCTGTATATGACCTGTCCCAGTGCTGGGCACAATTGGAAGGGTAAGTTATGGAGAACACGGTAAGTTATGGACATGCAGGTTTCCTCACGATGTTTTCTTTCACCATTTAGCAAGCGATAATTAACAGTTTAATACACCCAAAACTTCGAAAAGTCATTGTTTTGCGTGCCGTAGATTGGCATCCAAGTCCTTGTTGAGTTGGTCTCTCCACTAGGCTATCGGTGCTTTAAATTAAAACTAATTATTTATACCAAAGTACGCAGAAACGTGGTCAGACCTACGTTAAAACCGGTTATGTAAAGTAAAATACCCAATTTACGAGAAATTACTGACACGGTAATATTACCGTGTTACTGACGTCAAAACAATTTAATAGTATTTATTTTTATTTGCACCTGTGTGGGCCGTGGTCCGAAGGAAGTGTTTTATTTAATTCCGGTTACTTAATATAAATATTGATAAGTTCCTTCCATTATGTAGGCAATGTCACGAACTCACGATTTCATTCTAGAATGTATCAATAGCTGCCAATTTATTTGCCGGATAAGAATTGGCATAGCAGACAAGAGACCAGATTTCTTGCCACATTAATATCATGAAGCTATTAAAAGATGGAGGGCATGACAGATTAGGAAGGTGGGGATACATTCTGCTCTGGTATCAGTATCTTTTTATTTTACGGCTGAACTTGGTTATACAAATAGGATAGTTTTATGATATTTCGCTCTCGTTTATGTTTCCCAAGTTGAAGTTCAAGGTCTCGTGACCTTGGATTTGATCTCAAACGGACGAAGATAAATACATACATAAGTAATTGAACCTATAAGCACCGGAGGCTAATAACCTTTTACGAACAAAGTCAAAGTCGGGTCGTTACCCGCTCGTCCCCTAATATTCGTCTCCCGGAATAAAAGTTGTAGATTGGTCCCCCATTTAGGTGCCCATTGGTACCCCGGTAGGAGACAAGATTATTTTTATTGTTTTGTCAGGTACCCACGCGTGCCCTGGAAAAAAGTTAAAGATTCTGCACCTACTTAGGTGCGTTTTGGGCCCCTAATAAAAACCATTTTAATTTTTAGGTAAAAAGTATTGTCATCGTTGTACATTCGTGTACAATATTGTTACGATATTAATTATTAAGTAATATCAATCATTTAAAGTATGTTCTATAAAATAATCCAATTATACTATAGTATATATGGACTCTTACCGGATTGGCTAACAATATTGTTGGCCACTGTTCGCATATTCCCGGAATTTGTCAAGGTGCAATCAGTTTGTTTTTAGTTTAGTTGCTAATCTAAGCGCAGTCAACTGATAGACTCTTGAGTAAAAGTAAATATTAATAAGTGTGTTTTGTAAAATTAACTACTGAATTAAGTGAGTGAACAAATGTGAAGATAAAAACAGTTAAGTAGTATTTTTTACACTACTTTACATAGCTCATACACTGAAAAATACACAGTTTATATTTTTCGGAGCTAGTTTTGAATATTTATTGGTAAAACATTTTAAAAATAAATTTTATGAAAGGTTATGAGATTTTTTCTTGTTTCGTATCTACGTACGTACACCTAATATTATTATAATACTTTTCTCTCAGTAGCTGTAGTTTGCATATCTATACAGGGTGTACCAAATAGGTGGGGTCATATTAAAATATGGTAAAGGTGAGTAATTTTATAAGTTATATAAGTTTCATATAGAAAAATCTATTACCATCATCACATCCCTACTACCCTACTAATATTATAAATTCGAAAGTGTGTATGTATGTATGTATGTTCCGATTTCACGCGAAAAAGGCTGAACCAATTTTGTTGAAACGGCTGAAACGATTTTCTCTTACTACTAAAATTATATATGCCAAAGTGTTTATGGATATATATTGGACACGCATTGAAACATGGCTTTGACAATTATCATGGATACTGACCCAGTTTTTGTGTACCCTATAGAGCTTCTGACTCATTACAATAATCAGGAGTGTCTTCACACGACTTAAGACTGAAAGTAGACATGTGTTACAACGAATTTAAGGCGCGCGAAGCCGCGGGCAAAAGCTAGATATTTATATAAAAAAATCTATTACCATCCACTGTAAATCAGCGCTGTGAAGTGGCTCATGCCACTGCATAGCAATATAGCTGAGTGAGGCCCGTTATTGCAGGTCTCTTACTTTAAGTAAAGCTATTAATTTTTGTTTTATTGAATGATTATGTTCAAATAATATTGTTTTAAGCAATACTGTATATTTTGGTGTAATACTTCAAACGTGCAATAATAAACTTATTTTATTTCTTTCTTTATTTCTCATTACAAGTTGATAATGTATACGTACTATACGTAAAATATTGCTGACACTTCAAATACGTTGTACCTAATATACAAAAACAAAAGTTAATTAATACAATTGTATGGCGTATACGAAAATGTCGAGAAGTGTGTTAAAAAAAAGATATCATTTATAAAGCAGTTACATAAAAATCAATCGTACGTGACTGTGAATGTACAGATGAACACGATGTTTAATTTGTTAAAAATATCTGTGAATATGTATAAAAAGTACAAATAAATACGAACTGTTTGATATCTAAAAGACTGATTGTCATTAACACTTATTAATAAATATGATATCTACTTATTTGTTTCATTTTTAACTTTAGTACGTGACTGTACTACAACCACAGGTAGGTACTGAAAATATCTAATTAGTAGAGTTAATGGGAAATATAAATTATTTAAAATAAAAAATAGAGCAGGGTACGAGTGGGCACCACAAAAATTTGAGGGTACGAGTGGGCACAGGGTCCGAATTTCGGGGGACCAGTGGTTACCGACCCCAAAGTCAAAATCATTTATTCATCTAGGTCTTGCTTATGAACGTCAATTTTAAAATTAAATTACTTAATGCCTCTACAGAACGTAGTCTAAGTAAGATTCAACGCCTTTCCATAATAAGAAGTAGCAAGAAGCTATTTGTCTGTCTTATATCAGAAGAATTTATAGTTCTTAGCTCTTGCAACGAAGCAGTTCCTAGATATAGTTCCTTCCCTTTAAATCAGCTTTAGCCTCTGTGCTTCTACCATAGATGAAGTAAATTTATTTTTGTTCGTCTGAGGCTTTTACTAGAAACGTTATAGTTATTAGCTCTTATAACGTAGCTACTGCGTTACTTTGCTTTCAAGCTCAAAAGGAGCGTTCTACTTTGTCACCTTTACAACATAAAAGTACAATCTAGAATATCACCTCCAATACTCGGAATACGTATTTGTGCCATGTGAGCAGGTTCACTGGAAGTCTCCGAGGCAACAATGGCACGGTGTGTGAACGCGGCTAAAACATTACGATTCACGCGCGTGTACCTACCCAATCTCTTTGTGTGTACCTGACGTCTCTGTTCACAATGTCACCGCGCTGACAGGTGGGTATTTATATTTTGAACAGAGAGGTTGGACTAAATCTTAATATATAAAATCCTTGCGTTACTGACTGACAGACACGCTACAGCCGAAACTATTGGGCGCAGGAAGCTGAAATTTGGCATGTATGCTCCTTGGGGACCGCAAGGGTGCACTAAGAAGGGATTTCCCGAAATTCCCGCGGGTTCGGCCAAAACGGGTAAATTCAAAAAAATGCAGGCGTAGCTGCTGACGATCTCTAGTAGGTAAGGTTATATTTCTTTGATTTTGAACGTCCACGTGTTCTAGAGATTTTATAACGGTGTTTTCTAGTTGAAGTAGTGACGTAGATTTCTAAGGTGTTTACGGCCCGGCCACGGGGACCGGCGACGCGACCTGCGACAAGCGATTTCGATGTACATGGCGCGCTTACTTAACTACGCCGCGGCGACCGATGTCGCCTCACAGTAAACGCGCCATGTACATCGAAATCGCTTGTCGCAGGTCGCGTCGCCGGTCCCCGTGGCCAAGCGGTTAGGTGTTACCGTTTCACAAGGGCTGGGGCAAAGGCAATAATTAAGCTTATTTTCTACTTGAAACTGCTACTAACTTTATCATATTATTCTAATTTGTGCTCTAATCAGCACAGACAAAAAGAAAAGGCACGCTTAATTATTCGTTTTATCTCTTTCTGGACAATGGTACAATTTATGAATGTAGGTACTTTATAGGTAAATTTGCGCCATGTTTTAGCACTTTTAGTGTCATCAAATTTTTTATCGTATAGCCATGATGCAGTTACAATAATTAAGAGCACAATTTAAATGCAGCCTGAATAAGTTAATTTGCCGAGTAAGTAGCACGAATCACCAGAAAAAAGGCGAGTAATCAATGTCATAGTAATCTGAGCGAATTGTTAAGTAAATGGAGTGCGTGTCAAGGTGGATCGATCACGTAGGCTGGCAACCCTGAAACACTAAGCGATGCCGATTTTCACGGATCATTCATTGGTAGCATCCTGTGCTAGAAATAAAGAGCTATTTGAGAAAACAGACAGGCAACAAAGTGATTTTATAAGGATTCTGTTTTCTTTTCTTTTTAGGTTCGGAACCCTAAAAATTAATTTATGACTGCACGGTTGGTTTTAGAACTTTGTCCAGTGCTGTGAGTTCAATACCCATTAGATAAAGCTTAATGTGATCCACAAATTCTTGTTGTGAGTCTCGTTGTCCGTTAATTGCATTTTTGTAAGTAGGTATAGGTTTTCATTATAGTTTCCAAGTACCTAACGGATGTGTGATGTGTGGTGACGGATTAAGAATACGGAATGTCACCACCCCATATCATCCCATGGGTGTCGTAAGAGCCGACAGAGGGAGCATATTATGCAGAGAATAGCACTGTAAGAGAAGGAAAACTTGATACAAACCCTATACCAACCCGTTTGGCCAGCGTGGTATAATAGGCCAATTACTCATTTCAAATGACAGGCCTAGTCCAGCAGTGGACTGGCAGGCGGATGATGATGATGAAGTATTCCTTGTGCGACAGAATTCTTAAAAATATGTTACGTTTTTTCAATTGAATGTCTTAATCGATTTTATTATTGCTAATAACAATAGCATATTTTTTACGGATTTGATGTGGTGGTAAGGTATTTAAAAAGATGAATGGAAATATAAAATATTCAGTGAGTAGTTAATGTAAAGTAGGTATTAAACAATAACATAATCTTGTCAAGCCTTTCATACCTATACTTCTACAAATCATAGATATAGATTTAGTAGAATTATCACAATTTTGTTAATGTTTACGTAGGTAATATACAAAATACAGGTGAGCTGCGAGAGCATATTTTTATCAGAAAATACGAAATGACATTAATTAATTAGGTGTATGTGTAGGTACTTAATTACAGCATTTCTCCATGACACCAACATGGCGTGTTTCAAGCAAATAGGTACATAATTGGCTGCATGAATGTAATTCGATATGTTTTCGAATCAATTTGAAAGTTAAATTATTGAAGCATTCGGTCTACTAGCGACTATACGAATAGAAATGTGCGTCTATAAATATGCCATGTGCAGGACGCAGGTATAGGTACCTAGTGATTTATAGGGCCATCAGTTTCCTCTGTTGGTTCCGAAAAAATATTATAAATAGCAACCTGCGGTCCGCATGGCCGCAGGTAAATAAAAAATATTTTGCTTGTAAGTGTGAGTGTCCGTATACAGTTTTAATTTTTTAATTATAAATATGTAAATGTAGCATGACGTCGTGATGATGTGCCGTATTTTATTATAAAAGATATAACAGCTATACAAGTAGATGACAATTATTTCTTTTATTTTATGACACAAAGAATTTCACATGTTATGTAAAGTCTTATGTCAATTTGTGCTAGTTTGGATGACTTTCCATTTTAAAATAAATAATTCCAGGTTCTCACGTTTTGTTTTGTATAGATATGCTAGATATAGAATTGTGTGATAAGAGAGTGTTGTGGGGTAAAAGAAGTTGTAGTGACAAGCATCGAGAAAGGTATGCTAAGATGGTTTGGGCACGTGGAGAGGATGGGTGACGAAAGATTGACCAAGCAGATATACAAGGCAAGTGTGAATGGGACAGGACGAAGGGGAAGACCTAGATGGGAGTAAATGAAGCAAGAGAGTCAGTATGTCAGGATCGTTGGAAATGGCGTTCCGTAGTCTCTGCCTACCCCTCCGGGAAACAGGCGTGAGTCTATATACGTATGTATGTATGTATGTATGTTAGATACGCATCCATGTAACTAAGTACTTATCCTTTAATTCAAAATTCTTTGTCATCAGCGGCCCTGTATTAGAATTTACTGTTCCATTGCTGGGCACGGGCCTCTTCTCACCGTGAGAACGATACTTAGGTACCTAAGGCTATACTCCACCACGCCGCCGGCCGGGTTGCAGAATTCACATGTCTTCCTCATCATGGAGAACTCTCAGACCTGGTTTCCTCACGATGGCTTTCTTCACCGATTAGAAAGCAATAATTGATAATGTAATTCAAAGTAACGACCAATTTGATGGTAGTAGAGCCAAGCTGATTTCAGCATGAATGGGCCGGCTCGACCGGGGAAGAACTTTACGTCGATTTTCTGTAAGAAGGTAGTAACCCTCTTACACAAAATCGACGTAAAGTAACAGTACCTAAACTCTAGCGTTTCGTTCGGTGTCGGTGAGTGAGAGTGCCGGAGGCCCTATCCCCTACTCCTTCTCTCTCATTCCACTCATCACCTTATCCCCTTTCCCAACCCCAAGGGGCGGCAACGCACTTGTGCCCATGGGCGGCGGTAATTGCTTGCCATCAGGTGATCAGTCTGCACGTTTGCCGCCTATTACTATAAAAAAATGGGGACTGCAAGCCATCAGTAAAAGTGCTATTAGGTAACAGAAAATACTTTTTATTGTCTGTAAAGCAAGTAGAAGTCAGAAGAGAATCTAGATGTGATATTGCAAGCCACTTGCTATTTTGTTAGAACGAATGAAAGTACGTTGATAGAAAAGCATAAAAAGGAGGTTACCTACCTAATTCTTATGACCTCCACATACGTAGGTATCAACGCAAACAAACTCACACGCGACTGACGAAAAAACCTAATGACGCGGAACGTATTCTCAGATGCGATTTGCAAAACTGGTAACTGTCCAAATTGATAAAAAATATGTCGCGCCATTGAACTACAAAATATCCCGCATCCGATTCATATATGACGTTGAATAACTCAAAATAACTGTCAACTGTTCTGATTTTTTGTCCTATTTCAATATTTGTTGTGATTATTCGAATTCTATACTTGCCGTGTGGTTGACGGCATAGAATACAAGTGTCACCACCCCCTATCTTCCCGTGGGTGTCGTAAGAGGCGACTAAGGGATAACACGATGCAAATACCATCTTTGCGTAGAGACGGAAAACTCGACATCAAACCCTACACGACTGCATCGTTGGTCTCGCGGCATAAATGTGCGCGTGGGATCGTGAGGTCCCGGGTTCGATTCCTGGGTCGGGCAGTGTTATTGGGTCTTTCTGTCACGAAATTCTCAGTAGCAGCACGGAGTCTGGAAATGTGCCCGGTACGGCAATAGGCTCGCCCCTTATTACGTGGGACTAAAGTATATCTGGCGAAAAGTGGGTGTAGAAATACACCTCTGCCTACCCCCTCGGGGATAAAAGGCGTGACGATATGTATGTATATTTATTCCTACTTCGTAAGAACATTGAAAACCTTTATATTTGACGGAAATCTGTAGGCTTGTGTCCACTAAGAATAAGTCGGTTTGATTGTAGTATCTATACTAGATTCATTATGATTTTAAGATGTCAATAAAGTTTATTATTTATTATAAAAAGGTAAGATTAATGTTATTTTTAGGATTCTAAAACTAAAAAGAATGTATTTATTCTTATGACAGTGAACACCAATCATAGAGCAACGTCAAACAGTTCGTCCGCCATTCATGTTGTTGACGTTTTAGTAGTAAATACAACTAAAACGTCAAACTTTCTACCTGTCAAATCGAATATAACAAAATAAAAGTGGGTACATCAGACCAGACTTCATTCACGGTTTGTTTTGTTTTGGACTTTGTGATATCACTCAACCGCAATGATGGTTTACGGCGTTTTCGTGTCAAATTCAAAAAGGTTTTTAAAAAGCCGTAATTAGTAATATTGCTGATCGATTTTTGAAGTAAAAATCAGTTATTTCAGTTTAACATCTAATAAAGGAACGAATCAATCGCTAATTTCATTTTAGGACACAAGCCTATTCTTACATTAATGACTGACAGACAATGTACAGCCAAAACTTGGCATATAAATTATGTAAAATTATTTTAAAAGTTTTTGTTTAATGAAGTAAAAAATAATTTAACAACTTCTCGTTGTCCAAAGTAAGTAAATAAAGTGAAATATATCACTGAAACTGTCCTCCTACTTTTATTTGCATTAGATAACCTGATTCTTGAGAAATGTTACATAACAAGATTGTGACACAACTGCCAGTAGTGTCAATCAAAGAAGCGGAGCGGTAATTGTAAAATACACCATTCAATATAAGATTCCCGAACCGCCCTGTACCGTACAAATCAGTAAGGGCAACAGCCTGAACCAAACTCAGAGACACGGTAATTTAGATTATATTGCTAGGCTATTTAATATTTTGATATATTTGTTTTAATACGCTTTGTTCTAGAGAGAACCTATGACTTTGTGGAAAAATCAAACAGGATCTTAAGCTACAGCGTCAGGTAAAGCTGGGTTTTCCCAGGACAGGATATCGTATTAATTATCTTGTCATGTTAGTCTACCTGGCAAGTTAGTTAGTGTCTATCCCTGCTCGCCACTTGAAGGCAAAGTAAGTTACTCCGGATTTGATTATTGCGTCAAGAAACCCGCTAAGCCTTGTTACTAGACAAGGATAAAATACGAGTATATTTAAATATTAAGATATTTTAAAGATTATTGTTGTTGCGATAAAATTTTCTCCTCCCAAATTAACGTGATATATTATTATCATTACCAAGAACAAAAATATAAGATCGGACTAGCACTTGCTGAGATTAGCGTTTTCAAAGAATCAAATAGGTGTACGCTTTGAAATAGATTCTATTTGTTTATCTAACATTTCAAGTCATTATTCAGCAGTTTTATACGCGATATACCGATATAAATCGGTAGTAATTTTATCGTATGTCTATCTATACTGAAAAAGAAGTGGTGACATAAATATTTCCTGAAAATTACAATGATATAGCGTTGAATACCGATTATTTTTCATGAACAGTATCTACTTATCATTTTCGTAATTTTATTGTAAGACTGATTATCATCCATCATTTGGAAAAGTAGGTCTCGCTGTTTGTAACCCAGAATAGATTACATCACTTGTACAAATTCTCACGTATTCAGATAAGGCTATCGAATGTTATTGTTATTTAGATAATATCGATGTTTCAAGACTGCGGTAGCGCGCCTTAAGTAAGTTTGTTGAGGCGTGTACCTATGTATGTATTTCGCCGACGAAAAATATGGTCCTTTGACCAGGCCAGGCCAGGCTCATCCTTAGGTGCACCGCGGTCCTAGGTTCATAGTCAGAACTTGTTTTGTAATCGCGCGAGTAAAGGAGAATTACCAAAAGTGGTCTAGCAATGTTTCATGTTGCAAAACCAAAATGATATAGAAATTCCTTTCTTATTTTTTACAACCTTTTGACGTCAGGAATTTTATTTTCGTATCCGGAATTATGACTTAGATAAACAGTAAATAAAAAATAGCTACGCATTATTTGCGTATAACGTCTTCTGTATTGACGTTCCGTTCTTTCAATTTGTACGAGCTATGTAAGTATGAGCCGTTAGAAAAAAACATCACAAGAATGATATGAAATTCATAAATAGATAAATAGTCAGTAACATAATTACGTTTTACAATATGTATATTTAATTAATATTTTATAGCTTTGCTATAATAATAATATTTGTTATTTTTGTGTGCAGCGATAGCCGAGTGGATATACCAACAGACTGCCATGCAGAGGGTATCAGGTTCGAATCCACGGCGCGCACCAATGACTTTTCGGAGTTATGTGCGTATTGAATTGTTAATTATCGCTTGTCCCGTGCCTCGGAGAGCACGTTAAGCCGTCGGTCCCGGTTGTCATGAAGATCTTTGACAATCGTTACAGGGCGTCAGTACCTTCTAAATAAACTGACACTAGTCTAAACCATGGAATATCGCTATCCCCCCTTCGGGTTGCGGAGGTCAGACAGGCAGTCGCTCCGTGGAAAAGCTAATATTCAGCCAAATCCGGTTAGACTAGAAAGCGGACCCCAGACTGAAACTGGGATAACGCTAAGAGAAAGAAGATTTTTGTGTTCCGTCTCACGCAGACTGTTAAGCCAAATGACAACCGGCACGGCGTCTGTGACCGGCATCGGCCATTACTGTTTATGTGTTGATTGACAATATTCATTGCGATAATCTTTTCATTTAAAATAGTATTACTTACGAAACTCCGTTTGAGTGTTTATTTTAAATAACTAAGCGTGTGTTTCATATAACTTACGACAGGACGTTTTCATATTTAGTTACCTAAGTGTTTTACTACGACAGGGCGTTTTATGTGTTGTGTTTATGAACTCTTCGAGTCTACTTGTAATCATGTTGATGCTTGATCCTGATCAACCAATACCGGTTGTAATGCGGAGAAGCCGATGTATTTTGTAAGTTTATGATAATCTTTGGTTTTAAGTTTATTTATTTGTTGCGAGTAGGTTTAAAACATAATTTTAGGTTATCTCCGTTTTTGTTAAATTATTTAAAAACCCGGGTATTTGTAGGAAAATGAACAATTTTATTTGATAATATATAAAGTGTAGTCTATAATAAATAAAGAATTACTATGCAACAACTTGAGACGGAATTCCATACATAGATGATCATTCTCCTTTAGTAGCGCGATTTGAGATCTTCCGACTCCTTTGTAGTTCCACCGTGGTCCGTTAGATGTCACAAATATTTATGTGCATCAGTGTTGAATTTGCCTTATATGTCAAAATATTTTGAAACATTTCAAGTTTAAATCTCAAATGCAAACAGACATGTACACGATATACGTAGGTATGTATATCCCTTTTACAATTCTATTTATATTGGACGTAATTATCTATCTAAAAGTAATTGATCTGCATAGGGGACGTCTTCATATAATTAGTAGGTACATGTATGCATACCCTACTTGCAAAGTTACATAGTTTAAGATTACAGTAGGTAGGTATTTGCCGCACGTTTATCAGTGCGCCAATAAAAACGGCAACAAGCGGCCCGTCACGTCTCGACTCAATCAATCAGGTGTCACATCAACTGATAACACTGATAGTATGTAACAAGTGTATAATCTATGGTATGTAAGCAAACGCGTGGACTTTCAACTATCTATACTTATTATTGTATATTATCGGAAAAATTCGCATTTCATAATAATCATAATATATTTTTCTGCGAGTGTTCAACTTTAAGGAATAGTAGTGTCCATTTGCGGTTTGCTACGTTCTTATTTGTTGATTGGTAATGAAAATATACTATACCTACTCATATTTTATTATATTTTTCAGTATGATGTGATGATGAAATAGATAATTAAGGAACAAGTTTGTAGGTACCTATAATAGGTACCTATACTCATAAGTGTATGACACCGTCAAATTGCAAATACCGTTAGATTAGGTACAATCTATCTCGGGAGATTGTAATCTATAATCATTTTTCAATAAAAATAATTATCACACAGGTAGGTAATCATCACCACTGAGGCTGAACCACTAAAGCTCGAAATATGAAAGGACAGTGGGTTCCTTTTATCATGTATGTGCTCACTAAGGCATATTTTTATTCAATATTTCACCTTTAAAAAGGAGTAAAAAAGGAGCTCGTGAAGCCGCAGGCAACTGCTAGTATAATCAAGTTATGATAGTAATATGATAATGGAATTAAAATATGATAATTAGGAAGCTTAGCAACAAATTCCTAACTATCTTAACTTGGATTTAGATAGGTCGGGTGATCATTTTATTTTCCGTGATTGATATGATTTTTTATCTCGACGATAATAATGCGTATTATATAAGTACATACATACATACATAGACTCACGCCTGTTTACCGGAGGGGTAGGCAGAGACTACGGAACGCCATTTGCAACGATCCAGACATATCTCTCTTGCTTCATTCACTCCCATCAGATTCCTCATGCATGCTCTTCTGTTCAGGGTACTTCTCACCTGTCCTGTTTTTAGGATGTCTCCAAATTATAAGTTCCATTGATAAAATAGTTATCATTCTAAATTATTGGAGGCCGCATTTTTTATAATTAAAAAATTATCTAATCAAATCCAATTTGCTATTAACCCTCAAAACATAAAATGTTGATAGTTTTAATTTCAAAAAGCGCTTTGTAAAATATCTTGGCTGATACTCTTTAAAAACTTATTGTTGTTCTGGTTATTTCATGATCATAACAAAAAATGCGAAAATATGTCAACTGTTCCTCTATATCAATAGGTTATCAACAAAATACTTACATTGTAAAACTCATAACGATAGATTATACTGTCTATCTGTCACGACAATATGGATATTGTATGATCTGTAATAGTTTATTTTTAATACGCTCTTAGACAAGGTCAAGTCATTATATTTGTCTTACCTACGTACCAAGTTCCGTATCGTATTAGATACTGTATATCCGTCGTATCCGTTGATTTATCGCAGGTAGGTAGATATACCTGGAAATATCCTATCCACATCCTGCATAGCTCTGCTAAAACAGCAATGAGTTTGCGGATCGAATCTGGGACCGCATTATCAACAGCAGAGATTACGAGACCTAGACAAGTGCTAGCATTTATGACACGATATTATGTGTATGTAATTTTGTTTTTGTTTGATTAGGAATATTGTACAATTTAGTAACAAATCTAATCTTATACTAATACTAGACGATGCCCGCGGTTACACCCGCGTTATTTAAGGCTACTGCTCTGCTCCCGTCGCTCATAGCGTGATGTTATATAGCCTATAGCCTTCCTCGATAAATGGGCTATCTAACACTGAAATAATTTTTCAAATCGGACCAGTTTTTCCTGAGATTAGCGCGTTCAACCAAACAAACAAACAAACTCTTCAGCTTTATATATTAGTATAAGATATTAAAGCTGAAGAGTTTGTTTGTTTGGTTGAACGCGCTAATCTTAGGAACTACTGGTCCGATTTGATAAATTCTTTCAGAGTTAGATAGCCTATTTATCGAGGAAGGCTTTAGGCTATATAACATCACGCTATGAGCGACGGGAGCGAAGTAGTGGGCAATAAAGCGGGTGTAATCGCGGGCTCATCTAATTTTTATATAAAAATACTGAATCTAGTTCTCTTGGATTTAATTTTAACTCTAAGATTTCCAACAAAATGTAACGGTTGTATCTAGCTTATGAAAAGACAATCGGCAATCATAATTATGATCTAAGCATAGTACCTACCTACCTATGAGCAACGCTATTGATATAGATATAGGAAGAAGTTAATTACGACTAAAATATAGTAAGCATGTAATAATGATATATTTTCATATCTGTTCATTCAACGCCAATGCATTAGTTAATAAACAAGTTATGTTTTGTCACACTTATACTCGTATAAACATAAAATAAATATGCTGCGACTGTCAAAACATGATCCCTCATCCGGTTTGAACATTCCGACAGTAAATCATATTGGTATCACAACCAACTATTAGCGAAGGCGGTGGTTTTCTCAATGTGGACAATATTTATACCTACTATCTGTCTTAGAAAAGTACGTAATTAAGTAAAATCTTGTAAGGAAGCAAAGAGTATCGATGAAGACCCTTATCGAAGGGACTACTTATAATAATTTCCATTATGGACCACAAAAACACTAGGATTCACAGTTTTTTGGATCTTACCCAAATATTTTACGACTATCCTTCTCATTTTCTTTATATTTTCATTAAAATTCCGCGCAAACACTGTTTCCGATTTAGAAACAGATCCCTAACCCTCGCGATTCAATCCAATTTACAGTTCTAACCGACTAGCAATCACTTAAAAGTCAAATGTAATCACAAATCAATACCAGACGGCGTTTATCGGCAATTTATCTCTCGAATACATTTGACATTAACGACTTTAGCATCGATATCCACTCGAGATGTTTATATCACGCTCTTAAACCGACAGATAAGCCGTTCAGATAGGATCCATGGATTTAGTATTGATTTTACAGTCACTTTGACGTTAATACTTTATTTTTTAAGGTAATTGCGTAACGGCTTCAGCGGTGACTTTTACTGACTAGGATATACCCTGTCCGTGTGGTGATGGATTAAGAATACGGAATGTCACCACCCCATACCATCCCATGGGTGTCGTAAGAGCCGACAGAGGGAGCATGTTATGCAGAGAATATCACTGTAAGAGAAGGAAAACTTGATACAAATCCTATACCAGCCCGTTTGGCCAGCGTGGTATAGTAGGCCAATTCCTCCTTTCAAAGGAGAGGCCTAGTCCAGCAGTGGGCTGTTAAAGTGATGGTGATGATATACGCAGGGAATCAACATTAATGTAATTCACACCGTCATTTTGTGCCTCTATGTTTATGAAGTCAACTTTAAACCTTTTTTTTATATTAGTCTATCAAAGTGTGTTTAACTGTAATGCTAAACGTAATTAAATAATTTCGTTCTGGCACTAGGGAATTATTTATTACTAGCTACGCCCGCGGTTACAGCTACATTATTTAAGGCTACTGCTTGGCGCTTGTGGCTCATAGCGCGATGCTATAGCCTTCCTCAATAAAATAAGCTATCTTATAATAAAACTAGAGTTAGAGTTTTTAAAAAACTACGTTTTGGCCGATCCCGTGGGAATTTCGGGAAATCCCTTCTTAGTGCACCCCTACGGTCCCCAAGGAACATACATGCCAAATTTCAGCTTCCTGCGCCTCATGGTTTCGGCTGTAGCGTGTCTGTCAGTCAGTCAGTAACGCAAGGATTTTATATATTAAGGTAATTATCTAAATGAGAACAGTAATTCCGGGGAGAAGCGCGTTCAACCTCACAAACTCTTCTGGTTTTTAATATTATTATTATAGTATAGATTCAGCGCAATCCATTAATTTTAAACTCTAGCTTATCTACTTTAAACAAACTATATAATAACCTAATGAAGGTTATCTACAGTAGGTATTTCCTTATACATTTCTTATCACAACAGGCCAGCTAATCCATGCCCCATGGATGATAGCCATGGCGTACGTGACTCGGGGCACGTCCACAACAGCTAGGCTTCGTCTTTCAGAGCTTTTGTTGTCGCCAAGTATTCAATTACGCGGGTCAATGGTTGCCGCCCGCGACGGTGTAAAACGCTTCGTAATGATGTCGATTGCGATGACCGGAGATTAGTGTCGGTTTCATAGAATGTGACACGCTAGTGATCTATTTAATGTGTGTTTAGATTGCAGATGTGATTTACTGGTTTAAAGATACGTTTCAGTGTGTAAACTATATTCTCTAATCTTAATATATAAAATCCTTGCGTTACTGACTGACTGACAGACACGCTACAGCCGAAACTATTGGGCGCAGGAAGCTGAAATTTGGTGTGTATGTTCCTTGGAGACCGTAGGGGTGCACTAAGAAGGGATTTCCCGAAATTCCCACGGGATCGGCCAAAACGAGTAAATTTAAAAAAAATGCAGGCGTAGCTGCTGGCGTCCTCTAGTTATATATAAACACCCAGGCCAAGACAAAAATCCATGTTCATGCACACAAATGTTCGACTTAAGCAGGAATTGAACCCGCGACCTTCGACGTAGCAGATGAGTGCGCTGATGTGGGTTCACACGGTACAAAAAGTTGGGTGATCCAGAAAAAATTTAGGTTCCTCTACTGTATTTGTGTATGTAGCTAGATTATTTGTAAAGTTCAACGCGTAATAGTTCTTCCTAGTGCGACATAAGATTTTCGCTTTCCCTCTGTACCATTTCACATCGAAGCTGAAATGACAAATGCTAAAATAACTGTTACTAAACCTCTGCCTTTTCAGTAGCTGGCATACTCATAGGTATCTTTAGTACACAAGCTTCTACGGCCCATTAAAGACAGTATTATATCACATAAGTACATTATAGTACATCAATCTTCATCATCGTGAGTAGCCTGGCCAATTGTTTGGCGATGCTCAATGGCTTTCGAATCGTAGAGGGTCGTCGTCGATCGTCGCTATGTTGAATGTCATGTGTGACGTATGTGAGGAGAGTTTCTACGAGAGCTGTTATTTGCGCTGATAAGCTCATTGTGAACTTAGATCGAAGGGGCGATGACGTACGTACGTGGTAGGTATAATATGAAACCTCTTATCTATAGTTTTAGTTTGTGTGTATTTGCCTTTTTAGTGTAAATGCCGATTTTTCACTTGGAAAATGCACGGTTAGTTATTTCAATAACTACCTACTAACTATAACGTTGCTTAGTCTACCCCACATCCCTGCTATCTGTACTTGGTAATACGTATTATAAAATCGTCGTCAAAATATCTGAACCGAATTGAAAGTTCTACAGTTATAAGGAGTTACTGTTGCTATGAATTATGTATATATATTATTATACTTAATCTTTAATATTATAAAATTGTTTTTTTGTTATTTAATGTTACCTTTACACAAGCGAAGCTAAGTACAGACAAGAATTCATAAGTTAAAAAGATTAATAATAAAAAGAAACATGAAAAAAACATCAAAGTGTTTAAGTAGTGACTTATGTCGTTCTAATAGTATGACTGTACCTACACCTACATCATTAGGTATATAGCAAAAACATGCCAAAGTTTATCAAAATAATTCAATATCTTTGCTACGTGTGACCCCTGTTGGTGTAACAGTGTACAATTAGGTATACATACGCGTATGTATACTGTATACAGCGATTATAATATTGATAGTATGATGAAGCTAAATATATAGGTAAGTAAATGCAATCACCAAACAGGTAAATGTGATAATGAGTATTCTGTTATTTCTGAGTAAGTTCGTATTTTGTCACTAGACGTAACAAAAACATGTCTGATTCACAGTATTCAATAATGAATCAGCGTTGTACCATTTGGAGCCCGGGGTCCGCTTACAAACCGGATTTAACTGAGTATAGGTAAGCTTTTCCACAGACGACTGACCTCTGCAACCTATAGCGATTTCCATGACTTATGGTGATCGCACACTTATCCGAGCCGAACGCGTCGAACGAAACGAATTTAAGAATTCTTTATATGAAATCTAATGAAACCTCGCACACTTGTCCGCGTCGAATCGTCCGAATCTGGAAGAACCTCAGAAATCCTAGAAGAATTCGAATGACGTCATCAGATTCGGCGCGGTTAGTGCGGTCGATTCGTCCGATGCGCTCGCATTCTATCAGTTGGGTATGACAGAGCAACGCGCGAGTACTATTTCCACATTGTTTCTTCATCTTCCATTAATAAAGCACTGACAAATAAAAACCTCGTCAAGATCCATCACAATTCACATGTAATAACAGTGCGACAGGCGTAAAGGAAATGGAAACCATTTGTTCGATGCGCTCGATTCTTTCGGCGCGGTCGATACTTGCTAATATGCGAGGCCTCCTTGACGTCGATTCGTTCGACGCGTTCGGCTCGGATAGGTGTGCGTCCACCTTTAGAATAGTTGCTCGTGTTTATTCAGAGGTACTGAGGTACTGACTGCACATAACGACTGTTAAAGATTTTCTTGCTCTCCGAGGCACGGGACAGGTGATAATTATTATCTGCCCGTACCTCGGAGAGAACGAAAATCTTGCAGGTAGGTAGTCTATTTGAACCCAATAGGTACCCTCGGCATGGCAGTATGTTAGTACCGAACTATTAAACTATAGTTTGGTTACCGTTGATTAGACAGGAAAACCTACCTAATCTTTTGTATTTCCTACGAGCAAGCAGGATATTATATAGTATTTTAATTATAACTGTGACTTGTGAACAAATCCTCACAATGCAATGTGGACATTCCGTTTAATATATAAAAAAATTAAAATAGATTTGTTCGTGTCACAGACGAATGTTTAGTAACTATGTTATTATTTACAACCGAGGTAAGTTTTCGAAAATTATTTATTTTTATTACTTATACATATATCATTAGTAATCATTACATATTTACGCTAAATGTAATGTAATATAACTTGTGCTTAGTCAAAGTACATTTTTTGTTAGATAAATTGTTTTTTGATACATAAGTAGGTATATTATCTATTAAGTGTTGTAACAGTTGTTAATCTTTTTATTTTTTGTTTTAGATGGATTTTGAAAATACCAGGACAAGATATCGGCTTTGCTTGCTCAATGTGATAGCAGCGACGATAAAGAGGGGTATTAGAACATGTATCTGATGATCATAGGCCGGATTCCGAAATTGAAAAAATGAAACAGTTAAAACAGAGGAGAGTTGGTACTTCAAAGTTTTGTTTCGATTCTTCTGCGACATTAGTATCATTCAAACCGAAATCTAATAAAATGGTTTATCTTCTGTCTACTGCTCATGTTCAGCCCAGTATTGATAGTACAACAAATAAACCAAAAATCATACATTTCTATAATAGCACCAAAGGTGCCGTAGACACCGTCGACCCGATGTGCTCAGGTATGAGTGCCAGTCGCAAAACCAACAGCCTCAAACTATATTTTATAATTTTGAATTTATGTATGGTCAACAGATGTCATTTACGTATCCAATACAGTTAAGTCACGTCAAAAATCTTTGAAGCGCAGAAATTTCATACAAAATTTGGCAGATGGTCTTATTGAACCGTGGTTGCACGAACGTTACAATAATATAATATAAATAAATAATATAAATAATAGAGATGCGCCGAGTAACACTTTTGCCGAGTAACGAGTACCGAGTTTTACTCGGCTCAATTTATTTTTCAACCGAGTACTCGGCCGAGTAACTCGGTTCAATCAAATTCCCATATCGCGCGGATATATACCCCAGATTCAGGATGCAATTTTTTTATCCAGAAAATTATACAGTATGGACTGATAAGGAATACGCTATTTTTAGAACCAGTAAAAAGAAGTGATATTTCAGAGAGTGCTAGCAGCAGTGAAGAAAACAAGTCTGAACGATTACCACAGTATCCTCATCCTTTCTGGAATTGCTTCGAAGAATTAGCTTCCACCCATTGCTTTAGAATTAGATTGCTCTTTAAAAGAAAATTTGTTGGCAAAAAACTAGAGTCCTTTCGAGTGGTGGACAGGGCACCAAACAAGGTATAGGCTGGCACGTTTAGCAAGAGTGTTTCTATGTGCACCTGCAAGCACAGTGTATAGCGAGCGATTGTTTTCGGAGGCTGGTAACGTCTACGAAGAAAAGATGAACAGGCTGTTTCGAGAACGTGCAGATACTTGTAATCCTGCATCATAACTTAGTAATAATGACTTTTTGATTAACAGCGTTGTTTTAAATATACCTACCTAAATATATTGCTTTTCTTAAACAAAGTATACTCGGCATTCAAACCGAGTTATTCGGCCGAGTACGAGTATCAAAAAAACCCGCCGAGTACGCCGAGTACCGAGTATCAACCGAGTACTCGGCCCATCTCTAATAAATAATATAACTTTGAGGAAAAATATCAAGGAGTAGGTACATTAAAAATATCTTAATCATTGGTAGTGTTCCTTCAAGTTCGACCCAAGAACAGGCAAATAAAAGAAAAAATTGCGGATTTTGTATAGGTATATAAAAAACGCAGGATGACCAAATATTCATGCCACTCGTGCAAAAAACCCATTTGCGGCGAGCACACGGTTCCGAAGTGCAACGATTGCAAGTACTCGCACTACAACAGAACTAAAAAAAAAAAATTATTTCTTGCATATAAGCTAGACTGATTACTCTTACATTTCATTTATTTTTTGTTCAATAACAGTAAATACATAAAATATTTGAGTTGTTATTTGTTCGTCTGTCAGTCGAATGTTTAGTGACAGAGTTACACCAAAATATGTTTAGTGATCTAGGGTTCAAATCAAATCAAATACGTTTATTTGGTTAAATTTAGTATCTCTACTACTTGGACCGTACTTCATTTATATTGCATAAGCTTAGATTATAATTTAATCGGTGTTTACGCTTCAAAATTAAATTAATTGGTGGTTTGTTGTTTTAAGTTTCTACCTGTAGATACCTACTTAATAAAACAATAATTAATAAAGTACCTAGGTATATTTTGCCCGGTGGCTTCACCTGCGCTAAATAATAAAATAAAAATCTTAATTTATAAGAGCGCACGTAGCGGACCCAATTTAATACAAAACATCTATCTTCATCATCTTTTAATACTATGCGTAGATATGTGTATAACACAACAAAAACATCATGGTATATATACCTATTAGTATATTATATTTATCTGCTATTTATAATCTGTTTTAGGTTTCCATCATTATGAGAGATAATAATTTTCTTGTACTTTACATTTTCAAAATAAGATTTTCTTTACATTTTCAACCAATTATTTTGATTGCTTTCCTTGGAACCTAGCATCTTGTTTATATGCACCAAGTTTTATTTGCTTATATTGGTTTATAAAATAGTGTACTTCGAAATTTGTATGCAAATCCTTGAGGTATTAATGTTTTTAATAAAGGGAGTCAGGAAAAGAGAGTCGCTATCATTTACGGCCAGTCCCTGGATTCGAAGATTAGTTAATGCATATTTGATACTAGAGGAAGCCAGCAGCTACGCCTGCATTTTTTTTTTAATTTACCCGTTTTGGCCAATCCCGTGGGAATTTCGGGAAATCCCTTCTTAGTGCACCGATACGGTCCCCAAGGAACATACATGCCAAATTTCAGCTTCCTGCGCTCAATAGTTTCGGCTGTAGCGTGTCTGTCAGTCAGTCAGTAACGCTAGGATTTTATATATTAAGATAATATTTTGTATGGATCTTACATTATCAAATACGCATGTCTAATCGCCAAAACTGTGGATAGATTCAGCGTTATTTTTATTTAGTAATAATGTTTTTAAATAAGTATTTTGGTTATCGGGTGCATAGGGTTCCCACCAAGAACTTAGGGTCCCAAGCCAACCTCACATGCAAAGTGCAAGTGGTGCACCTACCGATCAACGGACGAGGCTCTGGCAAACAAAATATCCCGATAAGCGGCAATAGGCTCGCCACCTATTACGTGGGATCAAAACACTGGCGAAAAGTGGGCGTTTAATATGCCTCTGCCTACCCCTTCAGGGAAACAGGCGTGAGTCTATTTATGTATGTATTTTGGGTATAAAATATTTTGGTTATATTTTGGCAATAAGTATTTGGAATTATCCCGGGTTTTCCCTGTAGATAAGCTGTTTGTGCGATCCTTGGCCATGATCCGGGTCAACATAATTATGTTTAATAAGATAAGCCAGTATTATCCCTTATCAGACATGCATTCACAGAGTAAAAGCATGACCGACGAATGCTCGGATAATGCTGAACTTATAAATATACGTTCATCATCATATTCATCATCATCATCATCATCATCATCATCATCATCATCATCAGCCTGCAAGAGTCCACTGCTGGATATCAATGGCACGGGCCTCTTCAGCCTCTTCTCACTCTGAGAAGGCCTGCATAGTCCACCACGCTGCCCACGTGCGGGTTTGCAAACTTAATAATAATTACGTTCTTTATTAATTATTTATACCTATGTACATATGTATCTACTTTATCTGGCTAAAACGTGATTAGTTTATTATCATAATTAACCGATCGTGTCGCGATTTTATAATTTAACTAGACTTTGCCGCGGCTTCGTCCGCGTGAATTATACAACTGGACCTTCCTCTACTGGTAAAAATCGTAAAAAAGCCGTTCAGTTGTATAGGTCAATGTATTGGTTGAAGTTGGTTAGTGTGCGAATGGTCATGTCCAAAAAGGATCTAAGTACAAGTAGAAGTGTGACTTATTCCGCCAAATGTCTTACAAATGAATTCTCAAAATGTGTCTAGCTAAAAATCCTACTAATATTATAAATGTGAAAGTTTGTGAAGATGTATGTATAGATGGATGGATGGATGGATGGATGTTTGTTACTCTTTCACGCAAAAACTACTGAACCGATTTGGATGAAACTTTACAGTAATATAGTTTATACATCAAAATAACACATAGGCTACAATTTATAAAAAAATTGTATAATGTTGCCATACTATGAGGAAAAATGTCACCTAAGTCGGCAAAAATCCTGTATTATCTTTATTTAATTGCTTGGGTCAAATTTAGTACTTGGAATTTTACCCCCTTTCTGATGATTGATCTGATATTTGGTATACACTCATATTGTGATCGATATAAAAAGATAATAAATGATTGTAAATCCAAGATGGCCACCGATACAAAATGACGAATCACATATTACTTCACAAAAACCTCAATATGGGTATCAAATGAAAGGGTTTGATTGGTAGAATGGAGCTCACTATGAAAAATCTAAGATGGCCGCTGCCACAAAATGGTGTCTTATTTATTTTCCACAAATACCTCAATATGGGTATCAAATGAAAGGGCTTGATTCGTAGAATAGAGCTCACTATGAAAAATCCAAGATGGCGGTCGCAGCAAAATGGCGGATTACATATTTTCCACAAATAACTCAATATGGGTATGAAATAAAAGGGTTTGATTGGTAGAATACAGCTCACTATGAACAATCCAAGATAGCCGCTGCCACAAAATGACGAATTACTTATTTTTCACAAATACCTCAATATGGGTATCAAATGAAAGGGCTTGATTCCTAGAATAGAGCTCACTATGAAAAATCCAAGATGGCCGCCGCCACTAAATGGCGAATTACTTATTTTCCACAAATACCTCAAAATGGGTATCAAATGAAAGAGCTTGATTCGTAGAATAGGGCTCACTATGAAAAATCTAAGATGGCCGCTGCCACAAAATGGCGTCTTATTTATTTTCCACAAATACCCAAATGAAAGGGCTTGATTCGTAGAACAGAGCTCACTATGAAAAATCCAAGATGGCGGTCGCAGCAAAATGGCGGATTACATATTTTCCACAAATAACTCAATATGGATATCAAATGAAAGGGTTTGATTGGTAGAATGCAGCTCACTATGAAAAATCCAAGATGGCCGCTGCCACAAAATGGCGAATTACTTATTTTCCACAAATACCTCAATATGGGTATCAAATGAAAGGGCTTGATTCGTAGAATAGGGCTCACTATGAAAAATCCAAGATGACTGCCGCCACAAACTGGCGGATTACATATTTCCACAAATACCTCAAAATGGGTATCAAATGAAAGGGTTTGATTGGTAGAATGCAGCTCACTATGAAAAATCTAAGATGGCTGTCGCCGCAAAATGGCGTATTACATATTTTCCACAAATAACTCAATATGGGTATCGAATGAAAGAGATTGATTGGTAGAATAGGGCTCACTATGAAAAATCCAAGATGACTGCCGCCACAAACTGGCGGATTACATATTTCCACAAATACCTCAATATGGGTATCTAATGAAAGGGTTGGATTGGTAGAATGGAGCTCACTATGAAAAATCCAAGATGGCCGCCGCCACTAAATGGCGAATTACTTATTTTCCACAAATACCTCAAAATGGGTATCAAATGAAAGAGCTTGATTCGTAGAATAGAGCTCACTCTGAAAAATCCAAGATGGCTGTCGCCGCAAAATGGCGGATTATATTTTTCCCACAAAGAACTCAATATGGGTATCGAATAAAAGGGTTTGATAGGTAGAATGGAGCTCACTATAAAAATCCAAGATGGCCGCCGCAACTAAATGGCGAATTACTTATTTTCCACAAATACCTCAATATGGGTATCAAATGAAAGAGCTTGATTCGTAGAATAGAGCTCACTATGAAAAATCCAAGATGGCTGTCGCCGTAAAATGGCGGATTATATTTTTCCCACAAATAACTCAATATGGGTATCGAATAAAAGGGTTCGATAGGTAGAATGGAGCTCACTATGAAAAATCCAAGATGGCCACTGCCACAAAATGGCGGATTATTTATTTTCAACAAATACCTCAATATGGGTATCAAATGAAAGAGCGTGATTCGTAGCATAAAGCTCACTATGAAAAATCCAAGATGGCTGTCGCCGCAAAATGGCGGATTACATTTTTTCCACAAATAACTCAATATGGGTATCGAATGAAAGGATTTGATAGATAGAATGGAGCTCACTATGAAAAATCCAAGATGGCCGCTGCCACAAAATGGCGAAGTACTTATTTTCCACAAATACCTCAATATGGGTATCAAATGAAAGTGCTTGATTCGTAGAATAGAGCTCACTATGGAAAATCCAAGATGGCTGTCGCTGCAAAATGGCGGATTACATATTTTCCACAAATAACTCAATATGGGTATCGAATGAAAGGAGTTGATTGGTAGAATAGGGCTCACTACGAAAAATCCAAGATGGCTGCCGCCACAAACTGGCGGATTACATATTTCCACAAATACCTCAATATGGGTATCTAATGAAAGGGTTTGATTGGTAGAATGGAGCTCACTATGAAAAATCCAAGATGGCCGCCGCGACAAAAAGGTGAATTACTTATTTTCCACAAATACCTCAATATGGGTATTTAATGAAAGGGCTTGATTCGTAGAATAGAGCTCACTATGAAAAATCTAAGATGGCTGTCACCGCAAAATGGCTTATTACATTTTTCCACAAATAACTCAATATGGGTATCGAATAAAAGGGCTTGATTGGTAGAATAGGGCTCACTATGAAAAATGTAAGATGGCTGCCGCCATAAAATGGCGGATGACATATTTTCCACAAATACCCCAATATGGGTATCAAATGAAAGGGCTTGATTGGCAGAATAGAGCTTACGATATAATTGACCTAAACGCAGCGTTATTAAAACCGCGAGAGTATGAGTTGGCGCGCTGAAGCACAGTGGGGAGGAGGGGCGGTCTGATTTTGTACTTTGTGGTAATGCTTTCAGTTTTTATATTTGCTGCAATTCTATTCAGTAGGTATATAAGCTCTTCAATAACTTTAATAATATATGTACACTAAATACTAATCTTTACCTGAAGTTTGACGACTATAAAAACAAAAGTAATTTTAAGTATTATCTGTTTATAATATATGTATGCTACACGGCTAATGTGCAGATCCCTTTGTAATGACATTTGATATGGATAGTCTGACCTGGGGAAGTACAAAGGCTACTCTTTATTAAAAGTTTATGCGGGCGAAGCCGCGGGCGAAAGCTAGTATACAGTAAAGGGATTACCTCCATTTAATCTTAGACGAAATAAAATAATGTAACTTTCAAATACTAAAGTGCGAATAAACTTAACATTTACTGTTAAATAGTAGCGAAAGTAACAGAAAGTGACTTGTTTTACGATCTCTCTGCAGGCTGACACGTGAATGTCAACACATTCTTATGGCGAGGGTATGTATTTAAGACATGTGTTACTTTTGAGCAGTTTAGCTTCAACACATATAATATTTTGTAGAATGCCTCATAAATTAAGTCATAAGCCCTATGAGATGAACTGTACACTATGAATTAAAACTTTTGTTGTTATTAAATGTCTTTTGGAACATGTAGCTACCATGTAAATTTATTTCATCATCAGCCTTTACCTAACAGTCCACTGCTGGACTAAGCCTCTCTTTTGAAAGGAGGAATTGGCCTACTATACCACGCTGGCCAAACGGGTTGGCATAGGGTTTGTATCAAGTTTTCCTTCTCTTACAGTGCTGTTCTCTGCATAATATGCTCCCTCTGTCGGCTCTTACGACACCCATGAGATGATATGGGGTGGTGACGAAATAAATTTATTTGTCGAATTGGAAATCGAAAAGGACATTATAATAGTTAATAAAAATAATTTCTGCTCGAGATGCTCTCAAAAACCGATCAGAGGACAGCTACAGAAGAGAATGGGGATACCATAGGGATGGGAGACAATAGGAGCTTACTATGGCTTACTATACCGCGCTTGACAAGCGGTTTGGTTTGTTTTTTGTTTCATGTCTAGTTTTCGTTGTCTTAGCAAAGATTCTATTTGATTCGTGTATCTTTCTTAGTCGGCTCTTATGACACGTACAGTATGCTATGGGGTCACCGACAACCCAGCCTTCTAGACGGCACACGTAAGGCGAACACTTTCTGATAACACGTTAGACTTATACGTCTTACATTAGACCAATCCCAACACTGGTTATGAATTATGACGTTCCGCAAATTTGAACCGGCCAATTAGAATGCATTTTTGTAGCCCCCTTCGCCCCGCATACCTCACCGCTTTAACAGAATTGTTTGCTTGTAGAAATGAAAACATTAGGTTGATTAGGTGTCTAGTAGGTTGGGTTGTCGTTGTATGGGGTATTGCTACTTGGTAATTTATTTTAATTACTTTGGATTTTAATTTCTGTAAGCATGAATCAAGAACCTATAACGCCACCTCTCAAGAGAAAAGCTTGTAATCAATATCAGCCACTTACATTTAATTAAACACCCTTAATTAATCTATCGCATACTTGAGAAGTCCGAAGTTTGTGGTAAAACGTTTTTATCATACTATCTGTTATCACAATTACCTATCACTTCTGATAAGAACAACATGTAAAGTGATCCACCAGCATATGTGATAACGCGTTATCACAAATCACTCGATAAAATAACGTTTATGAAACTGCTATCGTTGCAAATTCAGATGTTATTTTTCATAGAATTACGCAATTTTTTGTGTTATCTAAATCGTTTTTATCTTAAACGGATAAGTATTTGTAGTAATATTATTTATATCTTAGTAATAGATATAGGAAGAGAGATTGCCGCAAATGATTAATTGTAATTTCTGTCTACCTGCCTCTAAGGTTTGTCTGAAATTAGACGATTTACCTATAGCTATTTTACCGGATATCGGATATTCATAATGCGTCTTACTACGCATCTGGATATCCGGCCACCGGATATGTGGCTAGACATCGACGATAACGGTACCGGATAATATATTTAGGCCGGATAGTATTCTAAGGCCGAAGCTAAGCAAGTGACTTAAGTACCTACTTAACAATGAGCGATATATTTACGCCTAGAATTTGCTTGAGTCTAAAGTTAAGTTACCTACACGTATCTATATTTAGGTATTTTCTTTTCATTTATTTTAATATATTACACATACGTATCAACCTACTATAATTGAATACATACATCGCTGGTATAAGACTTCAGTTAGGTTGTTTGGTAAAGTTTGAATAGGTTAAATTTTAGCTACATAGGTATTTAGTTGTAAAATCACTCAATATAATATATTTTATATATACAATTAAACATAGGTGGTATATCGATTAAATATGTATTATTTTCCTTAAAATTATAAAATATAATACTATATTCATTAAATTTTACCTATAGTTAGTTACTGAAGCGTGTAAATACATGTGTTTTATAATATTATATTGTAAGTTTCCTTCTATAGTTAAAATATACAAACATTTAATATTAATATACCTTAATAGAATTAAAGTAAAGCATTTACATATTTATTTTTAATTTATGTTAAACGTAAAATCGTTACGTAGGCTACGGTCTGCTGAAGACGTTTATATATGCACACGGTATCTACGACTGTAACTGTGTATGACCACGAATAAATAACCTAATTATTTTGTGGTGTGACCCTTTTATCTGCACGGATTTAAGAATCTGCACTGGTTTTGGTCCCACACACACTGGCCTGTCGCACAGTGTGCCTAAAAAAAAAAACGTACACACATAGTTAGCCTCTTTATTAAACAAGAAAGAAACAATAAAATAACACCAATATTAATTTCGTCGAAGTATTAGCTAATGTTTCTTTTAAACGCCTTAATCGCCACAAGTGTACGTACTTACAACTTATCGATAAAAGTAGAACGACCTCCGAATTTTTCCAATAATCGATTAAGAGTATAATTAAACCAATTATTGTGACATCGACAATCGAGAAACATCACGCGAAACGTCCCGGTTTTAAGGAATCTTTATAATTATTTCAACTGGCAACCTTTGGCTTGTATTGTCATTTAAACAATGATACCTGCTTCGATAAGTGGGGCACGGCCAGAGAACAACACTAGTCTATTTAGTTATAAAGTCTAACTTTGTACTTGTGCCAATTTTTTTTCATAACAAATGTTTTACATGGTCGCGGTTTGTCTGAAATATGTATCGAGATTGGGTAGTCAAGGTTCGGCTGTTACCGACAGAATGTTTACGATTGTATTCGACATGCGAAAGACACATTTACGAAGACTGATAACAAATTCGCTTGTTTATTTTCAGAGCAATTACTTATCACTTTTATCGTATTTGAATACGCAACTTTGTATTATGTTGGCAGCTACTTAATAGTAGGAAAATATAATACCTCCGATATAAATTCTTATAAAATAATTAGCTCAATATCTTGAACAGTAGAATATATAATTTATCCTGCAATCAGCAGTTCATTGGCATTTTGGATAATTAAAAGTGCTATTAATTAACCGACTTGAAACAAAAAAAAGGAAGGTTCTCAATTCGGCCGGTATATATATATTTTTTAATTTAATGGATAACTTGTCGAAATGAATATTCAATGTTTATATTACGCAGCAAAAATGGAATAAATATTAATATTTTCTCAGCTGAAAGTGGTCTAAAGGAAAACAAAAAAAAAAAAGTCTGCAAGTCATGTTTGTAAATATTTGTTTCAGCACTAATATTTGGCAGTTTTAAGAGATTATAAATAATATACCTATTTTCATATTAAGTTTTCGTGTTAAGTCTGATCATATTATTCCGATGGAAAGAATAGTGATATAAGATTAATTTCTGAGATTGTTGCATGCATAGTTCAATGTTGAAATATCAAGCCATTGGAATTCTTTGTCTTTCTTGTTGTGTTCTGTTGTTGTCTTTCTGTTCTTTGCCTTTCTTGTTGTGTGTCGTGCTCTAACAATCCACGTAGCCTTTTGGGCAACTACGAGTCACCCAAAGGTTAGGTGGATTAGTAGAGCCACGTAGAGCAGTACTAGCCCCAAAGTGTCGTGTTACCGACGACGGGATCGTATTATTTGACAACTGGTTGGCGCAGCAGGAGTGTGACTGCTAAGCCGAACGGGTTCGATCCCGCTCAAGTCAAACATTTGTGTGCATGAACATGGATGTCTGTCTTGGTCTGGGTGTTTCAATGTATTATAATATATATATGTATTGACAAAAAAAATTACATATGTATGTTTATCCATTATTTATTACCCATAGTACAAGCTCTGCTTAGTTTGGGACTAGATAGTGTTGTGTGAAAAAAAAAATACCCGTCCACTTAGGGTCGACTGAAACAGATATTAATCTGATAGTAAGTTCGTGATATGCCACTTATTTATTCAGTATTTAAATTACGTATTTACTTATAACACAGAATAACCAGCAACGTAAGTAAACTCGTTTAATAACTTTCAACGTCACATGTTACGAATACATAATTTAACGTCGGTTTGCGATGACACTTGAATAAAATAAATTAAATACACTATACAAGAAAGAAACGTAATTGCTATGTGTTTACACATTACTATAATTCAAACATTAGTGTTAAATAAATAAAAGGTGCGAAGTAATGACCTAATGACTGACCCAGTGACCCAGGGTGAACAGTGCATCGTAAAAAGTTGCTCGACTGAGTTCTTATGCCGACTTCAACCTATGCCTCTTTAAACGGTTTTATTTATAATTTGAGTACTAGACTTGCTTCGCTCGTGTGGGTGCAGTATATCGCGATAAATTATAGTTAGTCTGTGTTATTCTGATGTTTATGCTACAGAACTGCCATAATTTATTTGATCAAAATCTGTCGAATAGTTTTTGCGTGAAACTTTCATATTCATTACAGTAAGTAATAGGTAAAATTCAAATGCACCTAATAAGGCTGAAAGTTTATTAGGGCATTGGCATTGATGATGTAGAGATAATATATGAATAATACCATAAGAGAATACAGAAATATTAAGATTAATATTAATTATGAAATAGTGTATATCCAACTTTTCTCTCTGGTATCTTGTGAATACTTTATCAAAATCTTACCTATACCTATTAACACAATGAAAATAACATCATACACTGTTACTTAACTTAGAAATTTGTATGATAAAAGTAGGGAAGTACTATGCTTGCCAAGTCGGGTCGGGTCGGGACACATCGCTAGTATTGTATTGATAAGATTTGACTAAAGTTTCCTATTTCTTATCTTGTCCGATAGTAAGATTAGCAAACTACTTAATCTTAAGAAGCCTCTTGAGCTAATTTAATTAAGTATAAGATAATATTCAAGTGGATCAATATAATTAAGTTATCTAATATGTTTTATCGTAGTTTCCTAAGGTTATATTATTGTTTATAGTAAGTTTGTGTGGTCGTGGTCACGTTAAGTCATTAATATCTAATCTACATAGTATGCACATGTATTTATGTATGTAATATGCTCATAATTGTGCAAAGCATGTGTATCATTGGATGACAAAATGTAGGTCTGCTCTTCCTGGCAGATTTCGAACAAATTAATCTGTAAATATAAAATCCTTGCGTTACTGACTGACTGACAGACAAGCTACAGCCGAAACTATTAGACGCAAGAAGCTGAAATTTGACATGTATGTTCCTTGGAGACCGTAGCGGTGTTTCCGAAATTCCCACGGAATCGGGCAAAACGGGTAAAACAAAATAATAAGCAGGCGTAGCGGGCGACCTCTAGTTTGAAATATGGACAGTATGTAGGTAAGGATAATAGTGACACGTATTATGTGTGGACAATAGTTACTATGTCCGTACATTAAATGGGAAACAAATTCCAAATAAAAAACAGAAATATCAAGGACGTTTTTGCGGCAAATTCGACCGCCAAGGGCCTCAGTATCACGCACTGAATCACTGGAATCGGTTTTCGGTATGATGGACGGTGGTGTAACTTACACAGAGTGTAAGTAAATAAATAAATATTTTGCTCTCCAAAATCAAACGCGATTTTATTTCTTATCTCAAAGATAAACAATTAGTCTTAGTTAAAGTTATAAAATAATAAGTATACCATAACTTCGAGATCGTTCATGTTCCCCCCCCGTGGGATCTCCACCTTGTCGTGGTGGGGGGGCTCAGTAATCGTGGATTGGTTACCCGCGGTGAAGCTAAGAGGGATCCAGGAGGGGACGCTCCGCGTGGGCTTGGAGGGGCCTGCGCAGGATGCGTCCAACGGTGCGGGTGCGGGGGACAGTTCTGTCTGTCCCTCGCAGTCGGGTGCGGTCGCGGGAGGAGAGGCGTGTCGGTGTTGCGTTGCCGCGCGCCCTATCTCCCGCGACCAAATGGGGGCGCACCATTCGATGCGTCGCGGTGGGGCCGCAGAGGAAGAGGAGATGCGGTGTTGCGTTGCCGTCCTCCCTATCCTCTGCGGCCGCTGGGCGTTTTGGCGGCGGAGTCCAACACCTTAATCCGTCGCCAAGGGGGTTTTGTTCGGGGCCCGCCTGACCATCTGGCGGGCCAATCCGTCGGAGGGTGGCGACGAGTGCTTTGGTGATGCCCCACCCTCCGACACACGGGTACATGGCGGAAGTCGAGGTGGTTTTTAGTGGAAACACCACATACTCCGGCTCTTATTTCCCCCAAAAGTCGGAGATCCGAAGGGATTTTCCACCTCGTAAAACAAAAAAAAAAAAAAAAAAAAGATCGTTCATGTTAATAGCCACTGTATATTAAAAAAAACTGATAAAATATTGGTTGCCTGTAAAGTCGGTATACGGGCGAAAGTTTTACGTGACAACGACTTTGAGTGGTAAAATCATTGACATATACTCTTTTAGTACATATATATCGATGGGTAAAATAATTTTAATGTGAATATTCATTCGTATAGTAGGAAGAAGGATGAAAGACGCGTGCCTTTCACTTTTTATGTCTGTCTCTCTCGCTCTTAGGCGGGACGCGTGCCTCTCACTCGCTCTCATTGTGAGCGCATAACGTGAGCGGAGCGTAACGCAGTTTCTTGAAGTGTCACCCGGCAAACCAATTTATAAGACGTTGTCACGTCAAAATATAATTTTAGTTACGTCTTTTTAAGTAAATATGATATTTTTACAACAAAGTGAATACAGATAAAATAAAATTACGTAATTTAAGACATTTGGCCACAATTTGTAGCCTTCATAAAGAGAGCTTTATAAAAATGTCTGAATAAATATCTTCATCATAAAAATAATTACTTAAACACAGGCTTTAGAAATTACTGCGTGTATTAATCAAGTAATGGAAATCTATATAAAAATATAAAACTTAGCTTTATGTAGGCGCAGTGGTTTACGCATAGATATCCTTATTAATTTTTCTAGGGGTTTACGTGATCGACTCTGGGCCTCGTCAAGTCGTCACGCCAATGTCAATAGTTGATTCAATTCCCTCACGACTCTATAATTGTTATGCTGAATCCCTACGTCTTAAGCTGGCAAAGTCACCTGGCTGCGATACAAATAGTTATCCTTGTGCAGGCGGTAGTTTAAATAAGGAAGATGAGAGTAAGAGAGTGCGAGTTTAAAGTTAGAGACGGTTGCTACAAATATTCAAATAGTTTTTAGTATAAAAATGTAGTAAAAAAACAGATTATAGACTCTAGAATCTAGTTCTTTATTACATAATCAAAGCATAGACACTAATCGGGCACTGTTCCAGACACCCAGACATTCCTCAGAGAAAAAAATAATAGTTGGAAATATATTAGGTTTTAGTCAGTGGTTTGGGCGTAAAGGGCGAAAGACAAAATACAGACTATGAGTCCAACTAACTGTAAGACTTTCATTATAAACAGTATATGTATAATTTAACTGCTGAAATAAGACCGGATTACACAGCAATAATCTTTAGGGGATAGTTTTGAAAGAAACGCTAAGATTGTACTGTGAAAACTCTCTTTGAAAATAAGTTTAAAAACTGTAATCCGATAATGATCTGAAGGAAGAACAAACAAACGTTCGTACCTATTTATATATTAGTACTATAAATACTAATATATAAATAACCTTACACAGGCTTTGTTAAACATATTGATATTTATAAAGCATATAAAGTAAGACTGCCTTGTTGGTCTCGCGGCATAAATGTGCGCGTGGGATTGGGAGGTTTTGGGTTCGATTCCCGGGTCGGGCAAAGTGTTATTGGCTTTTTCCGTTAGGAAATTCTCAGTAGCAGCACGGAGTCTGGTACTGTGCCCGGTACGGCAATAGGCTCGCCCCCTATTACGTGGGACCTAAAAATTCATGGTGAAATGTGGGTGTAATATTACGCCTCTGCCTACCCCCTCGGGGATACAGGCGTGAGACTATAAATAAAAAAAAAATAAGAAAATTAAAACTTATAACTAAAATTCCAGTACCTAAACCAAACTTTGCATTCTTTAGTTACCACTATCAAGTAGTAAATAGTACAAAAATTATCAACAACTTCAACTATCAGTAGTACAACAATACAGTAGTTACGGATAGAAAGGTGCTAAGTGATTTAGCAAGAAGTTCACATTATGCATTGCAGTACGTGGCAGTACCCTTGAGTGTCGGAACAAGGTTCCTCGCTACCGTCACGATTCGCGCCTGACATAATTCCAATAATTCTTCCATAATTCATTATTCATTATATTTGACATCCAATTTTCACGTAAACATGTATTGTTTACGTGTTATTTCAATGTTGTTCTCAACAAAAGACGGTTTTGTTCTATTGTTAGTTATAAGTTATAAGTAATAAAATAAGTAATTTTATAGTAGTGTGATACATATAATGTAGGTACCTACTGAATGAGTAGAAACCTAAGTTTTATTTGATCATTTCAGTTTATAGGTATTAGGTATAGACCAGTGCAGATACATTAGAAAACGGTAAAAAGTAAAATAAAATTACAGTAGGATGAAACCCATTGGAGAAGGAAGAGAATATAGCGATAATAAAAGGAAAAATAATTTACGGGCGATCTGAGGTCGGGAAGTGGATGGGGTTGCGATTTTAAGGGTAAAAAAGGGTTTATCGTCAAATTTGGTTGTTAATTTTAGTTGTATATTTCGATTTGCAAGTTCTTTTTTATCAATGTAGCATGGAATCTTACATTTTTCGAGTAATTAAAGTGTTAATTTTAATAAATCAATAATAAAAAATGTACATTATGATTTAAAAAAATCGGTCTCGAGGTTGTTTCATTTCTTTGCATTTTCTGAGAACGTTTACCTTTGTATGTATATTTTATTCACACCATCAGAAAGTAGAGATTTCAAAGAACAAAACGCCGAACAATTAAAAAAAGAAGCTGATATATTGACGTGAGAATTTTCAATTGAAAATTAGGGTTTTATTTCGATATTAAGTCAAAATAAGGCGTAAAAATAAATACTTTAAATTAAAAACATAAACAGTGTGTTTGGAACATAAAAAGGCAAGTTTTCACCAAATTTCGTGTAAAAGAAAAAGCTATTGTAAAAGATAAAAATAAAAAACCAAAATCTTGGTTATTTCAATTTTTCACATAAATTATGACGTTGTGTGAATAAAGTATAAATACAAAAGTTGTAGATCTTTTTATTACCTACAACTTTGCCATTGACGTTTTTCTCGTAGGACTTTTAGTTTTGCTGGCAATCGAGATAAACCCTTTTTTACCCTTAAAATCGCAAACCCATCCACTTCCCGACCTCGGATCGCCCGTAATTTATTTTTCCTTCATTTTTTGCTATATTTTCTTTCTTTTCCAATGGGTTTCATCCTACTGTAATTTTTTATCGTTTCAAAAATTATCTACCCTGGTCTAGTATTGTTCTACCGTTATAAAAACGGAATGGGGTATAGTTGTAGATATACACCCATAGAAACAGATGTATATCTTGGAAAAGTTAATTTTCTTGGTCCAATAACACTCCTAATATCAAATATCTAATATAAATAAAATTTAATCGTGTCTGTGATTTTTTAAATAACTAGGTATGTTTTTAAGACCGTTTTAGTTACACGCTACCAATTCACATACAACCTATTTTTTTTTATTTTATCTGCCTGTCTGTCTGTCTTCCTGTTATTGTCCGGCGTAAACTCTAAAATGGCTGATGACCTTGCTGACGACAGTAGGTATATGTATTTTAAGTAGGTCCTATAACGTCGTCCTATACTTTTATTTATTCACTAGATGATGCGCGCAGCTACGCCCGCACATTCTTTTATTTTACCCGTTTTGCCCGACCCCGTGGGAATTTCGATAAACCCCTTCTTAGTGCACCGCTACGGTCCCCAAGGAATAAACAAGCCAAATTTCAGCTTCTTACGCCCAATAGTTTTGGCTGTAGCTTGTCTGTCAGTCAGTCAGTAACGCAAGGATTTTATATATACAGATTACTAAGAAAAACAATGCAGCATATTAATCATATAATGTAAAATCTAGAAAATGTATATCGATTAAAATACGCCATGGAATGTATAGGAAAATTGATTTGATTTACAATTTGTTTATTACGATTTCTATAGAGCTATGCTGGTTAGTCAGGCTACAGTATGAATGAGTCAAATCGACCGGAGCAGTGCCACCCTCTCACTGAAGATCGACGTAAAGTAGAAGTTCCTATTCCTACAGTTGGATTACTTTCGACGAGTGCCAAAGATTTAAGTTTTTCTTCTTTTTATTTTTTTACGGAAATTGACAGAAGCGGAGTTAGAAGTGGCGTCTTTGGCAGAATAGCTTCGCCTTGGCCCGTTCCCTAGGATCGGTAAAATGTGATTCCTGGCTTATATCACCGTCTTCTAAGGACTAAGGATTTATCACGTCAGGCGTAGTACACTTGCCGCCCTTATATTAAAAACAATTCTTAAGATTTTATGATAAGAATTATGAGGCATTTTTCTTACAAAATGGGATAATATAAATGGTATAGCGTGAATTATATTACATTTACTACATATTGAAACTGTAATAAACATTTTCATGGTAAAATAAAATTATTTACCGCACGTGGCCGCGTGTTGGTTTTTGGAAAGAAGAACCACACAAAATTCAAGTTTATGGGCAACTTTAGCTCTTAAAATAGGTCTGCGTACGAGTCCAGGGGCTGCTCCCCGTCCGCCAAAAGGCGAGGAGGCGGCGTAGTGCCCTCGCCGTCTCCTAACTCCTAAGTAGCTTTGAATGATGACGGATGAGATGTAAGTGTGATGCATTAAGGTTTTTTGATGGATGTTTGGGAGAGTATGAACAAGCCGGGGCCCGCCAACAAAAACGACGGACCAATTCCGGGTGGGGTCGCGGAAAAGTATGCTGTCCGCGAATCACGTGATCCCGCCACTACACGGGACCAGTAGGGACACCGCGGTGGTTTTAGTGTGTATGCCCCGAACGCATTTAGGGGAGAGCCTTCACACACTTCCTTCGCCAGCCCCCAACCCGGCCGATCTCACTCTACCGCCAGGGGTGGCGTCTACTTGAGATGGCCCATAAGGAGAATTTCCACCTTAATCAACCTAAAAAAGGGCTTAAAATCGGTGCTGCTGCTGACAAACAAATTTTATGGCACTACCTGGGAATCGAACCCAGCGTTAGTGGTCTGACAGTTAGCTAAACAGCAATCGAGCCTGTGTCAGTTTTTCAAATAGAAATCCATTGTTTACCTACGTGTTTGACTGCTATAAGCGGATAACGGCTATTTCTGTAGCTATTATAACGATTGTTAGGATAATATATGCTTATTATTATGCTTAATTGCTAGATTTCTATTAGGTAGCTGTTATTCGTATTTGTTACGTGTATATTAGGTGTATAATAGAACAAATAGATTATTAACGTTGTTTCTTATTATTAAAGGATTAGATTAAGTAAAAAAAATAAATGAAACAAAAGGTTTTATTACCTATAAAAGGCGACTAAATAAAACACTGGACTTAGACCTATATTTAAATAACATATATTATATATTATTATATGTAATAGATTTAAGAAGATTTCTGAAGATTATAGATAGATATGGAAATATATGTAGGTACATAATTAATTTTGTATTTTCCATTTCATTACTAGATAAGCATCTTATAAATAACAAATTCAGATATAATGCATCGGGAATTCGAAAGATGTTAGTGACAACTTAAACCATGTTATTGTAAATGCAAGGCCAGGAATTTTTAGGGCATAAAGAAATATTGCAGACGCTTGAAAACAGCAAACAAGAGGCATTTCAGATAAAAACGAGTTTAATAACGTTAACCCAGTAAAACACAATTATTTCAGTGTTTAATATTGATCAACTAATCAGCCGCGTTGCATTGCATGCTATATTTCAGGTTACTTGAAGTATTATAAAAACATAGTATCTATAATTATGAAATATATTCTGTTGTGTTATTTCCATACGAGGTTTCGTCGGAATGGACCATTTTGCATAATTTTGCTAATGTTTAAAGGAACAGCCGCCTGACCAAGGATTTGAATCCCTAAATCTATTTACCTAGTCAAAGTAGATTTATTGACATAATATTCATCAAACTTAAGCTCTGAACCTTTCTTAGATACTAAAAACAATAAAGACATTTGACAGAGATTCAGCTTAATAGGTAAGAAATCATTTATAACCGGTTAGATACAAAGATAAATCTCAGAGGAATAATCTTGTTATTTACAAACAGTTATCAAAGCGATTCGCGATGCATGCCAGTGTCAGTCTCACTACATACCTACTTGATATAATACATACATACCATACAGTATTGTTTATCACGATGAATGCCAGCTTATAAATTGATAATACAAACAGTCTTTGAATTTAATGATATTGTTGATGGAACGATTGTTCTAGCGGACGTGATCTTAGCTAAATCTTAGAAATAGTTACCTTTAGGCCAAGCGCGCACTAGCGATTAAAGTTGGCCGATAGTTTGATCGGTCAGAGCAATCAGTACAGAGTTATATGGCAGTGTGCGCACTTGAAGATTTGATTTTTGTTTGATTTTTCGATTGCGACTGAACTATCGGCCAACTTTGATCGCTAGTGCATGCTCGGCCTTAAAGTTAACGTTTCCAAAATTAATTTATGATCATATCTACATCTTGATACAAAAGTTAAATTACTAAAATACTTTTTTTCCTTGTTAATCTAAATTCTGTTTAAAATTTATTTATGTAACTGTTTTGTCACTCAAAATAAAGAAATAACTATCTTAATATTTTATATAATTAGGAATTAACATTTAATAATTTTATATATTAAGTATTAATATATTTAAACACCATTAAATAGTTATTTGTGCAACAAGAGAGCAAAGTTGTTTTTTGTTTCGAGTGCTGATTTTGAGTCCCGAGCAAGCGAAGGATTCTATGATTGATTCACGAGCGTAGCGAGTGAATCAAAGTTAGAATCCTGAGCGTGGTGAGGGACTCAACAGCACGAGATACAAAAATCTTTGCTCTCGTGTAGCACACATAACTTTTCACCACAGCAGTGAGAACACATATTACTTAGGATACATAGAAATGAACAGGAATAGATTGATTTCTGCATAATCACTTGTTGATTTAACTCTTCTGGTGTTAAAGTACAGTCATCATTGCTAGTTTCACTCATCTTTTCAGATTATTTTATATATTAATATAATTTAACACGTTACGCTATACTTAATGTATCAGCATCAGCGAAATTTTTATTCCCGCTACTTTTTTAAATCGCGTTTTAATACCGCGTCCCTGATGTTTATTTATCAAATGCATCATTGTTGTAATTCTAAATAAAAATGTATTGGTTAAATACTAATTTTATACTATTAATTAGACTTATTTTTATAAAAATCCAATAATAAATTAAACATGTAAACAATAACATATAATCTGTGCATATAAAAAAAGTAATTTCTTTATTACAAATATCTTTTTTTTTGCGTTGCCGTAGGTGTTTTCTTTGAGGTCGAATTCCAAAATCGAATTTCGAATTCGAAGGGGTATGTTTTTTCACTCACTTTTTATATGCATGTGAAAGAGATAGGGCACAATAAAATTCGAATGTTTCAAATTTATGGCTGAACAGTGTCAATTCGTGACACTGAAGATTGAAATATTAAAAAGCTACTTTTACTCACGCTCGAATCAAAATCGCGTTTTGTTCACTGTTGTCTCGCAGCAAAAGCGGCATGTTTGAGCTGCTGTGGTGATAAAGTATAAAATCAGGTTTCTGCTAAATGCGTAAAAGTTTTTATACCTAAACTAGAGGACGCCAGCAGCTACGCCTGCATTTATTTTTAATTTACCCGTTTTGGCGGATCCCGTGAGAATTTCGGGAAATCCCTTCTTAGTGCACCCCTATGGTCCCCAAGGAACATACATGCCAAATTTCAGCTTCCTGCGCCCAATAGTTTCGGCTGTAGCGTGTCTGTCAGTCAGTCAGTAACGCAAGGATTTTATATATTAAGATTAATGTCAAAGTCAAAATCATTTATTCATTTAGGTCACAAGGTGATGCTTATGAACGTCAAATTTTTAAAGTACCTAAATTACTTAATGCTTCTACATTTTATGATCATATCATAATATACCTATTTATAATCTTAACGTTTATTAGGTAGGTATGTATAGGAATGATTGTGTAGAAATACAAATTAAGTATAGAATTAAAGACTCAGTGACATTTAGCAAGCATCAAATCAACTGTGATAATTATGAAAAAGTATTTTAGGTGCCTATGCCACAAAAATATTAGGTATTAACGTTACAAATATTCACATTTCGATATTATGAATATTATGATGATATCCATAAAAATCTATTTTAACTAACCTCGCCAATCAATAGTCCTTATCTCTCTATGATCCATTTCAGTAGGTAATCGTGCTACCTTGTACCTATCAAAGTATGTGTAAAGATGTGTAAATACGTGTGTGTAACATAGTTGACACAGGTCAATGCTAAGTAAACATAGTGCAAACATTTCGCTATGTCCGCTTTTCTACACATGTGACATGTGTAATTCTTGACAGTTTATTTGTACACACAGCTACAAGTCAAACTATTGTTGCCCTACGATTTTAATACTTACTTATTTTCTACGACATAAGGTACAAAGTTGAAGTGACAGATACATTCGCTGAGTTGTCCATTTTGTTGATGTGTAAATACTTTCGCAATTATGAAATAATGTTGTAGCAGATTGAGCATAGTTTGAACTTATCAAGACACAGGCGTTTTATGAAAATGGTTGGAAAATAAAAAGACACATAGAAAAAAGGTAAAAGAAGGAATTAATTTTCCAAAGAAAAAAAGAGTAAATACCTAATTAGAAAAAACATCATTTTATCGTAAAGTGCGTGGGTGCTAAATGTTAAAATTAAAGTAAATATTTCATTGAATAGATATTGTTAAAACTAAAGTCATTTCACGTTATCTAAAAATACCCCTTCGAGCATGTTTTCAGTTTTCTGAACTATTTTTTTTTGCTTTTAGATATTTTTTTTTTTGTATTCTAAATTGTAAACCATCCCACAAAATGTACTTTTAGTCAAGCACTGTTAAGGTAAGGCTTAAAATTATAAGCTTCTATTATTATAATTTTTTCATAAGATATTTTGGAAAATCTCAAATACCTACTTCTTAAATAAGTAGTCTAAATTGAACGCACAGCACTTGACAAAAAAAATAGAAAACTTACACTGGTGTGCTATCCAAACAACCATGTTAAGAAAATAAACGAAAAGTCAAAATGATTGTTTTATTGTTTTCCATAAATTTGTACCTACCACGTTGATATTTATTTAATATTTTATCAGTAATGTTGATGGAGTGAAATGTTATAGGTATTATGCGATAAATTAACTAAGACACTTCAAGGGGATAGATACCTATAAAAATAAGGAAACAAATACCTATAATTTATCTGTTTTGTTCCGAATAATTTTGTTTGTGGTATAAACGTAATAAAGTTATTGATAACTTCGTTAATTATAAGCAAAAATAACAAGATTTTCCATATAAACTTAGGTAACTTAGTTAGTTATATTAAAATATGCATAACTTAAAGACTTAGGATAGGTAACTAATATATTTGTTTAAAAGTTAATTTCACCTAACTATACATTTTTCAAACTTGCGTACCTACCGGAACGTACTTGATACTAGTTACATACCACTTGTATTGTTACTGTATCTCAAGTGGACTTGTAATACCTAAAGTAGGTATCTAAGGAGGTGATCATAATGTCGAGTGTCATTTATTAGGTAGATACAAAAATGTAGGATAGTAACGCCATAGTGTAACTATGGTAACACCTCAGATTATTAGATAGAACAAAAGGTACACACACAACAATTCTTGTTCTATAATCTGAGAGTAACACATTCTACCTATGAAATTTATTAAAGAAAGTAAAAACTACCTTCGTAACATTAGACTTTTAAAATTTAATTTCAATATTTAAAGTTATTATTTTAGTACCTATTTCGGTATAATTACTGCCTCCTTTATAACCTGACTTTATTTTTAAATGTAATATGTTAGTTTAAATAATTAATCTATTAGGTACCTTACACCCGAGGTACCTATCAAACATCTACCTAAAACTAATGTTCTTGAAATTCAGTTAACCATAAACAATAAGAAATATATACTTATTGTAAGCGATTATTTATTATACTTAATTGGTTCTTATTTCAAATTACCAGTCAACAATATATATTTGTATTTTTCAGTGGCATGCAACATTTGACCGGTTTAATCCATCCTGAAACGCGCTCGCCTGCGTCACTACGTGTACAATTTTCCCGCCGATCGGCCGCCCGCCCCCGTTTGCCCTATACTCGCCCTCAAAGTTACCTACCGGCATTCTCATACCTCATACCATAATACCGTTACATAATACCTACTGTCACACAGATACTTTAGTATTTTCCTTAGTTTTAATATTTTAATGTAGGTATCTATTCATTGTCAAGTTCAACTCTATTATTTAAGTAACAGGTATTAATATTCATCTTGTTAAATACACGTAAGTTGCATTTTATGTATCTTCGCACGTTCTCAAAGAAAATGTTACAATGTCATCTTAAAACATCTATCTTGTAAAGAAATCATAAATTTAACTGCCTGTATTGATAAGCAATAAAGAGAATTGAATGGGGCACGAGCCATAGTTAGTAAACATACTGACACCTATTTATGGAATTGTACAGTTAATTGATAACATTCTGTTACCAAATTTCAGCAATATAAAGCGGCTAAATAAAGTTGGTCAACAAACTCGTCGCATTGTTGTGAATCTCTAAACATCTGTACACGGTTGGCTATACGCGAAACGCTTCTAGTGGCCTACGTGACTCACGGCCCCCTTGCAATGGCGCCGCGGCGCCAAACAAATTACGGCCTTATTGACACACTTGTGCTCTATAACATTTGACTCGACAACACCAGTGCCGGCACCACTTATTACCAATAAACTGTTAAAATTACGGAAGGTCTCCTTGATTTGTTATTATTATATAACGTCAAAAATATTGCACGTGTTGTTTAAGTCTTGGGATCAGCTGATTTTGAGTTGGTACTCACCCCATGAGCGCGCCACTCCTACCGACAGCCCTGCTAACACCAACAGACACTGTATGCCACACATTTTATTTCATAAATCGCGTTCAGCTAAATGCACATTTAGTTTGTTATACGTCGTTTGAGTTTCCACGATGTAGATGGCGTGGGCGTCACGAACGACCGCGCGGGACGCGTGTTACACCGAAACTAAAGTCACTAAAGTGTAGAGAGAAGGCCGCTGGCCGGCTTGCCGCGAACGCTAAATCTAAATTCATTGAAGATATTTTGCGCATGTGCAAATTGTGCGGTATCTCGCTCTTATCACAGGCAAGGGGAGTGTTCCTAAACAACAAAATTACAATTTTATTTACGCCCTTGAATATAATACACTTGTTACATAGGTACAATTTTATTACATTTGTCGCCACTCTAATAAAGCCGTAATTGTTTTAAGAACACGTGTCATGTATAACCGTAAAAAGATAGGTAATGAATATTAGGCGTCTAATACTTTGAAAAATATTAGTATTGACCTTACTCTAAACAAAATAATACCTACAAGTACTTCAGTAACGTAGGCAGAGAAAAACTTCTTTCTATTGAAAAATATCTAGGCCAATAACAAGTTTCCTAAGATTGATGGTTAACTATTGTAATACTTTGGTCTAAAACGGATACAATTAAATGTTACTAGCGGAAATGTACTATGTTAGTTATAAAAATCGCAAAAGTATTTAGACAATGCAAATTTTATATTGAATAATAATACAACATTTGATATTATGTTTTTCATTTTAAGGTTAATATTTAAAGGCTAGATTGTGTATTAAAGATAATATTATGTATGCTCCACATTTATTTTGTTATGTATACTGAGGGTGACAATTTAGCGTAGGTACCTATGTTTTTGGCCTTTGGGAACTTAATCTTAAAGATAATTTATTTGTATTCTTTTTAATAAAGTAAATTAAGCACCATTTTTAGGGTTCCGTACCTAAAAGGTAAAAAACGGGACCCTATTACTAAGCCTCCGCTGTCTGTCCGTCCATAAACCGTGATAGCTAGAAAGCTGAAATGTTCACAAATGATGTATTTCGTTTGCCGCTATAACAACAAATAAGTAATAAAAATAATGAAAATATTAAGGGGGGGTCCCATACAAAAAACGTGTTTTATTTTTCGTATTTTTGCTCAAAATTACTAACTGTAACAGGTAGACGCTTTAAATTTTCACAGAATATGTAGTTGTATATTACCTTTCAAAATAAATAATTAAATAAAAAAGAAGTAAATATTAAAGGGGGGCTCCCATACAACAAACGTAATTTTTAAGGAATTTGTTACTCGATCTTAATAAACAGGGAGAAACTTAAAAAGTAAGTATACATACAACGAACGTGATTTTTTTATAAAGATGATGGTACGGAACCCTTTGTGCGCGAGTCCGACTCGCACTTTCCCATTTTGTTTTCTTTTATTCGTGTATGATCATTGGCTGATAAATTCTATTGTTAGTTGTATTATTTTTATAGATATTTATACAGTAGTAGTGATATTATCATAGACTAGATATTTCGTCAATCTACTTATGCAGGTGAGTGTTTTTACTTAGGAATATAGAGAAATAATAATTATCCATTTGTATGTTTGTGGCCCTTACTCGTATATTGTGACATCAATAGGTCGATGTGCTACCTAGTTAGATTGTTTCATTGAGTATTTTGTTGTCTTTGATTCAGGTAGGTAGGTACAGACAAAGACATTGGTAATAAATGAGTTAATTGCACAAAAGATATTGCATTTGAGAAATTGTTTCGTTGTACTTTGAAAAATTTTGGTACAGTTAACTAGATTAGAAATTGCTTGTTTTTTCTTTACATAAATGTATAATAATTAAGTAATTAACTTGTTAATTTAAGTTCATGAGCGTTACATTGTGCCCTAAGCAAATAAACCATATTGATTTTAGGCTAAGTTTTCTCTAATTTATTCCACAAATTATTCAAATTATTGCTTATGCTCAAATCTTTTCTTAACCATTGTGGTTGGTGTGTAATAGTCATTATACCTAAAATACTTCTGTCTAACAGTAAAATCGTAAAACCTTGGCTAAATTACTTTGTTATTCTTTAAAAAAACCTTGTTAAGAATTTGAAAATTGTCTAGCATAAAAGTATTAGGCTAATTCTGTTGCTAACTGTACCAACAATAATTTTGATTTGAAACCTAACCTGGAATGATATTGTAGGTTACTTTACAATAAATTACTTTTACTTTACAAACAACAGGTTTATTACAGTTAAAATTATAAGAAATCTGCGTGATCCTGGTTGGCATAATCTTCGAAAAATGTTATTGTGGATTTTTTTTCCATTTTTAATTCCAGGTTAATATGCAATCTGTTCAGTCGGTCTAATGTTCTTTTTTAAATGTATTATATTTAAATTGAAACATATCGCTTTACTTTGCTACAAAATAACATTGTCAACCGTCATTGTTAATTTGCGAGTCCTTTAAAAATACGTTTCGTTCCTTTTTATTTGTTTCATTTACTATCCAACTAATAGACAAGATTAATTATTAAGATATAAAGTCATTTTAAAACACATCAATGCAGAAAACACAATACAAAGCTGAAAGGAAAACCGTTATTTTTATGCATATCTGGCATTCCAGCTATTCTATTAATAAGGTAATATGCATAAATTACACTAGTTTATATATTATATTTTATATAACATAATTAATTTCACGAGCCTTACAAGTCTAAAATATAAGTTGCGCTTGCACGTGGTATTTTCTACGGTTTCTACCTTGTGGTCTTATTCCGAATTTAAAGTCTTCATCATAAAGCCGCTTATTAGGGGTGTAGAAACCCCTATTAAGCGGCGTCACAATAGTATTGTGTGTCAACTGGAGGTTTTGTCTACAAATACCACGCTGGCTAGAATCTTATGGAGTTGCAAGTACCTACACCATAAAAATGCAGTCTGGGAGCCAATTCTCCTATTTTTATATAACATTGATATTATATTTTGAATGGACTCAAAAGCAGTAGGTATTCTGATAACCTATTGACATTATCGTACCTATAATTTGAAATAAACAGTTCGTTGACACATATTTTGACACTTGTTCAATTTACGATCTCGTTACAACTTTGGTCAATTATCAGATAGGGTAAACTATAGTAATGTTGGCACCCCCCCAATGATTGGCACTCTGCTGAATTATCCTGAATATTAGGAAAATCTTATTTTATTATGTCACAGAAATACATTCATAAGTAGGATTAACCTATTTATTATACACAGAACAAATATTTAAATCTTAACTATGAAGCATTTTTATTTTACAACTATTTTAAAAAAATGTTAGGAAAATTGCCTAAAAAATTAATGAAATGTTTAGGTTAGGTGGTTACTTTCCGAAGCAAAAAAAATTATTTTTAATTAATTTTACACAAAAGTACCTATTTATTTGTATCTGTTATCTTCATTAAAGCTTAATTTTAAGCATAAACATTATTAAATAGATGGATCGTCTTTTTCGATAGTGCCAATGACTATACTTAAAACTTGTTTAACAACATAGTCATTGGCACATTTTAGAATCATATTTTTTTCAGATTTTTATTTGTTTTCCGTCAAATTCGCATAAAAACAACTTTAGATTGTATATTTCTTCGCATTTACACCCAACTTACTATGGTACGGTCGTACAGAGAGATAGCAACCTTTCTTTACAAAGTACCCAGAAATCAGGACAGATATCGCTTAAAACAAAGAACTTAGTAAGTATAGACAAAAATATTACGAACAAGATGCTTGTAAGAAACTGAAACAGGGCTCATTTGCTACAATGTTTTGAATTTGAAATATTATAATATTCTACCACATTCACACAACACCATCTAGTCCCAAACTAAGCAGAAGCTTGTACTATGGGTACTAGATAATGGATAAACATACATATATACTTTTTTTTGTAAATACATACATATTATACATAGAAACACCCAGACCAAGACAAACACCCATGTTCATGCACACAAATGTTTGACTTGAGCGGGAATCGAACCCGCAACCTTCGGCGTAGCAGTCGCTTACACTCCCGCTGCGCCAACCGGTCGTCAATGTATCAACATATGCTGAAAGAAAGATATAAAACGTGGTAAATGAACTAAACTTCTCTCAAATATAGACTTATGTAAGAAATATTAGAAGGTTACATAAACATTCATAAATATATATTTTGATTACGAAGAATACATGTAGGTATAAAGATCCGGATATCAAGTCTTAAGACTGTCTGGGTATCACGGCCTCAGGCCAACAGTGCCAATGATTATACCTTTTTGGTACTGCCAATAACTATACCAGGGTGCCAATGATTGTACTTTTCTTAAGAATTAAGTTTGAGCACATTTTTATGCTAATAAAACGGCTTTATTAAATACGATGTTTTATTTTTATTAATGCCCATGTAAACACAATTCCGACAAAACCATAGAAAATATTATTGAACTAGACGACGCCAGCAGCTACGCCTGCATTTTTTTTAATTTACCCGTTTTAGCCGATCCCGTGGGAATTTCGGGATATCCCTTCTAAGTGCACCCTAACGGTACCCAAGGAACATACATGCCAAATTTCAGCTTCCTGCGCCCAATAGTTTCGGCTGTAGCGTGTCTGTCAGTCAGTCAGTAACGCAAGGATTTTATATATTAAGATAAGATTTGTATTTTCCTGAGAATTTGTTACTTAGTAGTAGAAACCGCTTAGGGTGCTAATCATTATACTGTTTACCCTACCTAATTTAGAAGCATACGCTCTTTGTGACGTAAGTATGACACTGGCATGATATCGAAACTATGTTTATTTAGAAGAATTGGGCCCCTGGTATATAAAGCTCTGTTAACTTTTGTTTATGTTTCTGTATGTTCCCATAAAAAAACTATTCCATGTCATACCATTCCAATGGTTTTATTCCATCGCCAAAGTTTATCTTATGATTGAAATCCTTACAGTAAGAATTTAGACAAATGATTGGTATCGCTTCGCTAGAGCGAGACCAATCATTAGTCTATGAGTAAGAAGCTATTTGAATTGCAAAATTAAATGTTTTTTTATTGAAGATCAATTTTACGTAAAAGTATTCAAATCTAAGCTGCCAAATTGTTTTTAGGCTGAATGAAATTATATGCCTATTGCTTTAATTCTTTCAAGTTTCTTATATCATGGCTATATTTTGATTTTGTTAACGTCAGAAAAGGCTGATAAATTAAATGATTTGGACCGATTTAAGCAAAAATGTTCCATACCACACAAACCTCATTACGATATTTTTTTTTTTTTTCTATTTAAGAGCTAGGCTCTTGTCGGTGGAGCTTCTTCCATGCCAATCTATCCTCAGCCAGTGCCTTGACATCTTGATACGACGCAACGTTAACTTTTTCCTTTACTTGGTCTATGAATGTTCTCCTTGGCCTACCCCTTCCTCGCCTTCCTTCCATTTTCCCTTCCAAGATGTTTTTAATGAAATTGTCATGTCGTATCAAGTGCCCCAACATTTTACCTCTTCGATTTTCTATTGTAATTAAGATATTTCTTTTCTCTTTTACTATGTTTAAGACCTCATCATTTGTTTTCCTTTCTGTCCAACTGATTCTTTCCATCCTACGCCAACACCACATCTCAAATGCTTCCAATCTCTCTCTGTCCCTTTTCGTCATTGTCCAAGTCTCAGAGCCATAAAGTGCTATACTCCAGATATAGCTTTTAATAAAGCGTTTCTTGGTGTTAATAGAGATATTTTTTGTTGTGAGTAGGTGTTTCTTAGAATTAAACGCTCCTCTCGCCATACCTATTCTTGCTATTATATCTGGGGTGCATCTAGAGTCGCTAGTTATTAAGGATCCCAGGTATCTAAATTTATGAACATTTTCTATTCTGGTATTATTTAATTTTATTGGTTCAATATTAGCAAATGGAAATTTTGAAGTTGTCATTGTTTTAGTTTTGGAGCTATTTATTTTTAAGCCAAAGTGCATAAAAGCCTCGTCCATTATGTTTAATAACATTTCTAACTGTTGTCTACTTTCTGCCAAAGCAGCTATGTCATCAGCATATCTTATGAAATGTATATTTTCCCCATTAATCTTTACACCCCCCTGTTCATCTTCAGTAATTTTCTTTATTGCACATTCAATGAAAATGTTAAAGACTAGTGGGGACAGTGGACATCCTTGTCTAACTCCTTGTCTGATCCTTGCTCTTTCCTTTACCTCCCCCACTTCTATAACGGCTTCCTGATCTCTGTATAGTTCGAAAATGATCTTCCTGTCCCTGTAATCCAAGCCAGCATTCTTTAAGACCTCCATCAATTTCTTCCAATTTACGCTATCAAAAGCCTTCTCTAGATCCACAAACGCAATGTGTGTACTGAGGCCCATTACGATATAATTGACTTTAAAGTTTATTGCTATATTTATCTGGTTTTGTAATGCTTAACGTTGTGTTTTGAATTTTATGTAATTCTAAGAGTACTAAACTAATTTACATGCAGGTATTTAGTGAATAAATTGTAATAATTTAGTAGATATTCAAGAAACTTGCGTCTGGATCATTTTAACAAAATAAATGTTGTATGGGTTTTGCAGTGTAGGCTGCGGAAAGAAAAATGCAAAAATGTTTCAAAAAGTACAAAATTTGAAAGTTTTTCGTTTTGAAAAATATTTTTTGTGTGTTAGCAATATATTCAATAACACTTACGTACTTACACAATATTAGGTAAGTATTAAGTGGATCCTCTTTGTTTATTCATTTAAAGTATTAAGTATACCTACCTATGGTTTTCATTTCAAAACTCAAAAATGTTTCAAGCTTTGAGGTTCATTTATGTTAGAATTTAAATTAAGAAATTATACAGCAAAGCAGTGTTGTAAAAAGGTTCAATTGACGTGGATCGTTTTTGTAAAACTTTAACAGTATTTTTTTACTGCGCTTGAAGTTTTACAAAAACGATCCATGTCAATTTAATCTTTTTGCAAAGCTTTAGGACAGTTAAAAAGGTTGATTTAGAAATATGCATAAATGATCTTCAATCAATAAGTTTTGACCACCATATCCAAAAAAATGTTCATGCAAAACAAACAATTTGATTGTAGATATGTAGGTACAAAAAATTGCAAAAAAATAGGTTTCAGTAAAAAATGGCTACTTAATTAAAGATTTCGGTATAAAAATAATATTCTGTTTAGGTACTTTATCGCCGAGGTACTAATGATAATTTTAAATGGTTAATATAAAAGGTTGTGTCCTTTTGAATTAAATTTTTCGTATTTCTTTATTTAAATATACATAATTATATGCATGTGACCTAAATCAGTAGTTCTGTAGTCGAATGTTATTTGGAATTGTACATGGGATGGTATGGGGTGGTGACATTCCGTATTCTTAATCCGTCACCACACGGACATAACAAGTAGCTATTATGCTGCTGAAAATATACAGAAAACTGTTGTTCTATGGAAGAATAATGGCAATGACGTAGCAGATTTTATTGAATAACGCCACATCTGCTACTTGTGTTGTTATTATGATACGTAGATAGCAGTCTGTTTAATCAGCTTATAAGTATTACTTGTACACAAGGCTACTCGTAAAGCTAGATATTTTGACGTCTGTACCGTTCTTTTAGTGTAAGAAATAAGGATTGCTGTGCCCCCGCCAAATCGAGCGCGAAGCAACACTGCCGTACAATCCCTTCCTGGAACCATTTCGCCGCATTTTCAGGCCCCTATTTGAGAACCTCTGGATGGGACTAGAACGCTCAAATTATCGTCATCTAGTAAGCTATTATCACATACTTGAAATCCAAAATTTCAAGTCTGTAGATCATTTACTTCCGAAGCTAAGCGTAAGCAAAGTTTCGCATTTTCGACACTGACACACTGACTCGCTGATCATCAATATAGATCTGGTACTTCCCATTGACCTAGAGCGCTGAAATTTGGTACAGAGGTAGAGTTTAACGGTCACATAGAGCGAATACTATCGAAACTGGCATCATGGAAGATATGGACTACCTGGTGACCGTGATGAGTAACCGTAAGAGTACACCCAAACTGTATATAATTACTGCACGGTTGGCGTAGTGGTTTAAGCGGCCGCCTCGCCGCTTGACATTGCGCCGAGTGTTGTGGGTTCGATCCCCACACGAGACAACACTTTTGTGTGATTCATAAATTGTTATTTCGAGTCTGGATGTTCATTATGTCCGTTAGTTGTATGTTTGTCAAGTCTTCCGCGACACAGGATTTAGCTAGGGCTAATTTTTTTTTCTTTATAAACAACTCACGCACTAGGGTGCGTGAGTTGTTTATAAAGAAAAAAAAAACTATTAGCGTTATCGACCGACTGTCTTTGCAAACTTTATTCTGAGTAGTGGGACTTTGCTTTTAATATCTATGATCTTTCTACAAAAAGAAGTGAATTCCCACCAACAACATTCTGTAATAAAATAGCCAGGTCTCGATGGAGCCGCCGGCATGGCGGCAAACGAGCAGACGGATCGCCTGATGGTACCTAAGCAATTACCGCCGCCCATGGACACAAGCAACACCACAGGAGTCACAAGTGCGTTGCCGCCCCTTGGGGTGGGGAAAAGGGATAGGATGAGGAGTGGGATGAGAGAGAAGGAATAGGGGATAGGGCCTGCGGCACTCTCACTCACCGAACGAAACGCAACAGTGAAAGTACTGTTACTTTATGTCGATTTTCTGTGAGAGGGTCCGGTCGAGCCGGCCCATTCATGCTGAAATCATTATAACTCTACTACTGGAATACCTACAACTTGGCCGTTGACCTGAACTCACAAGCGTGTAAAATATGTTCAACGGTTGAACATTTCACAACACATAGGTCAACGTTTCACAACACATCACGAAATTTGAGCAACGTGTTCCTCTTATAATGTAGGGAAACCGACCAAAGAATTTTTTTTCATATTTTACCCTAAGCGGAGCGGTCAAAAAGGAGGTTCAAATGATTCCTGCAAATACGCTGATCTTGAAGATAGAGCCATAGTAAAAATGTACTATGATAGAGCTATGAAAATGCGGTCTAGCTAGGAATAAATATATTTTTTATTTAGCCATGTTTCTGTTTCTGATCACGGCTTGCGTAACCCATTCCAAAACGTCATAACAATAGTATGTTTTACCAAAAACATATATAACTTGCATCGTGTTTCATACCTAAGTAAAACGCTCAAACAGGCTGTTGACCTATTTTAAATAGGCCACCGACTACCACGCACTTGGTGATCTTGAATTAAACATAAAAATACACCGAAAACAGCAGCGGGGACATAATTCAGGTATTTTGTATTGTGATTGTTTACCGTATTCATATTTATATTGTAGGTACTAGCTGTTTCCCGCAGTTTCACCCGCGTCCTGAGGGAATCACTTCGCGTACCCGGTTAATTTATAGCCTAAATTACTCCTTGGTACATCAGCTATCCGCCAGTGAACGTCCCGTCAAAATTGGTTCAGCCGTTCCAGAGATTAGCAAAAACAAACAGACAGACAGACGAAAATTGTAAATAACGGTATCAATTGCCCTAGGGCCTAGACTGGCCGGAAATCAGGCTTTTACTCTCGGAATTCGCAGATCATTAAAATGTTTGTTTAATGAATAAGTATGTAACTCTATCAATCTAATTTGCTCCTTCGAAACAGGAAGGTGGGTGACATAATAGGGAAAATACGTTTTGATATGTGGCGTAGCGACCAAAAAACATAAACGTACAGTCGAACAACTTCCCGCTAGACCACCATAAGGGCGAGAATCACTTAGCAAGACATTGTCGCTTGCAGTGCTACTTTACACGCACATTGACACTCGTATACAAAACCAGTTTTTAATGTGCTTCGACTCTATGAGCGAGCCAAGAGATTTTTTTCAAACTGGTCCAGCGCCGACTTGTTTCATTGTACACACGCTTACACGTCAAGCTAGACATTTTGACCTTTGCATCGTTCTTATGACGTAGGAAATAAGTATTAATTTCGTACTGCAACTGCATAGCTCGACTGTCTGTCACTGAGTGTACTCAGAACTATTGAGATAGGACTTCAGAAAAGGAAGCGGTCAGTCATACTATAATTGATTGCAAGTGATGGTGCTGTAACCGATCTCTTAGGACACTTAGGTACTTCATGACTGTGTTCATCATCTTCAGCATTTTAGCGTTTTTTTATCTAATAGCCGACAATGGAGCCGACGGAACGCCTGATGATAAGCGATCGACAGCAAAACAGAGAGTCACAAGTGCGTTGCCGGCCTTTGGGTGGAAAACTAATCGCAGGAGGACCGGGATGAGGTAAAAAGAAAAGTGGATGGGCCACCGGCACGTTCAGTCACTGTAGCAGTATAGATCATCATCAGCCTTTAACAGTCCACTGCTGGACTAGGCCTCTCCTTTGAAAGAAGGAATTTGCCTACTACACCACGCTGGCCAAACGGGTTGGTATAGGGTTTGTATCAAGTTTTCCTTCTCTTACAGTGCTGTTCTCTGCATAATATGCTCCCTCAGTCGGCTCTTACGACACCCATGGGATGATATGGAGTGGTGACAATCCGTATTCTTAATCCGTCACCACACGGACGATTATAGGACACTATTTATATAATTGCTATTAAATTAGCCAGCTGCAAGACAATGTCGTGAAACAAGTAGATCTAGATTATAACGATAATCTCAACGATTTCCGGTCACGACCTACTTCCGTCGCCACCACAAACACTTCCCTATTGATCTAACCACGTTTCCGAGAAATGAAAAACCACACATACAAAAAATAATACTGCAAAGTATAATGAGTACATATTTAGCAAAATAGAAGCTCTTCTCATCATTCGGTTTATATGTAATCTCAGCTTAGTATGGCTTAGTAAAACCATTTTGAATAACCGGTTGGCGCAGTGGGAGTGTTAGCGACTGCTACGCCGAAGGTCGCGGGTTCGATTCCCGTTCAAGTCAAATATAAATTTGTGTGCATGAACATGGATGTTTGTCTTGTTCTGGGTGTTTCTATGTATAATATGTATGTATTTACAAAAGAAAAGTATATAATAATATGTATGTTTATCTATTGTCTAGTCTAAGACTTGTGTCTAGTATCCAAAGTACAAGCTCTGCTTAGTTTGGGACTAGACGGTGTTGTGTGAATGTGGTAGAATATATGGTAGAATATTATACTTGCATCGCGATAAAATCCGCGAAATGTAGTTTAATTTCAATAATAGCTCTACTGTTTAAAAGTAGGTATTAATGAATGAAAGACATTTTGTTAAGATTATTTTTTGTAAGTTATAAGGCTGTTGAAGTTATAATAAGCTCCTTGATTACGGAATTCAGTTACTTAATCAAGGACAATATATCTTAATATATATAAAATCCTTGCGAATCTTGCGATACTGACTGACTGACAGACAAGCTACAGCCAAAACTATTAGGCGCTGGAAGCTGAAATTTGGTATGTATGTTCCTTGGGGACCGCAGGGGTGCACTAAGGGATTTCGCGAAATACCCACGAGATCGGTTAAAACAGATAAATTTAAAAAAATGTGCAGGCGTAGCTGCTGGCGTCCTCTAGTCATACATATAGTCTTAAATTCATTCATTCATAGGTACCTCCTGTGGTATTGATGTGTTATGCAAATTGATGTTAATGAAGAAAACACGCAGGTAGTGATAGCACGCACATACCAACGGACTGCTTTGCAGAGGGTATCGGATTTGAACCCACGGCTACCACTGACTTAACGAGTTATGTGCATATTCAATTCTTAATGTTAAGTGTTACTGGGTTTTTCAGAATTCTCAGTAGCAGCCCGGAGTCTGGTGATGTGCCCGGTAGTCCCGGTACGGCAATAGGCTCGCCCTCTACTACGTGGGACCTAAAAATTCACGGCGAAATGTGGGTAAATATTTACACCTCTGCCTACCCCTTCGGGGATACAGGCGTGAGACTATAAATAAATTAAAAAACATACATACATACATAGACTCACGCCTGTTTCCCCGAAGGGGTAGGCAGAGGCATATTAAACGCCCACTTTTCGCCAGTGTTTTGATCCCACGTACGAGTACCTAATAGGTGGCGAGCCTATTGCCGCTTATTGGGACATTTTGTTTGCCAGAGCCTCGTCCGTTGATCGGCAGGTGCACCACTTGCAGGTGAGGTTGGCTTGGGACCCTAAGTTCTTGGTGGGAACCCTATGCATCCATTAAAAATATATATATAATTTCTGAGAGTGGGGCTTCGATCAAGTGATCGATGGAGTGGGGCAAATAAAAACAACGCAAATAATGATGGAAATCAACCTCACTACTTAGCAGTTGGGATCACTAATCTCTAGAAGTCTTGATCAACAGCCAGACATCTAATAACAAAACCATAGAACAAGAATCGAAACAGTATCCTCATAAACACTGCCAAACGTAAACCCAATTATGCAATAAGGCCGTCATCACAAAATAAATAATTATTTCACCAACCGGACATTGAACTCATAATCTGTCAAGTAACCTGTTCCACCGCCTATTTGTTTCCTACCCGGTGTGAATTATATTTAGCAATTACTAAGGCCATATTATCTTGATTGTAGTACATTGTAATTATAAGTATTATATTCAAGTATGTGATAAAATATATATCAACCTGTATTCTGTTTCCGGAATGATAAAACTATTCCGGTAGTAGTAGTTTATTACTCAAATATGTAGACCGACTAGTTTGCAGGTATTGTGTAGTGGTTTAAGGAGTCGCCTCGCTACTTTTTATTGTGACAGTGCTGTGGGTTCGATCTCCATACGGGACATCACTATCTCTTTCTTTCTCTTAGCGTTATCCCAATTTCAAACTGGTGTCCGCTTACTAGTCTAAATTTGGCTGAATAGTAGCTTTTCCACAGAACGACTGCCTGTCTGACCTCCGCAACCCGAAGGGATAGCGATATTTCATGGTTTAGACTAGTGTCAGTTTATTTAGAAGGTACTGACGCCCTGTAACGATTGCCAAAGATCTTCATGACAACCGGGACCGACGGCTTAACGTGCTCTCCGAGGCACGGGACAAGCGATAATTAACAATTCAATACATGTCGCAACGAAATTACGTAGTGACACCAAAGTCTTCCATTTTGGGTTTAACGTTCTAAGGTTTAACCACATATTAATGCTGATTTGTACTTTGTGCGGACATTGAATCCGCAACACTTCAGTTCGCAATCGCTCATGGAATCAATTGTGCCATGGGAACAGACAATCACAAAATAACATTTTATTCCACGTATATAAATTTACAAGGTTTGAAATTTCATGATCCGGAATTTGAAATAATGATCCAAATATTTTATTAAAAATGTTCAATATTATGGTTTATTCAACGATTTTAATTATAGAAATGTGACAGTGTCGCCCTCTTTTGTATAATTTAACGAACTTTAACAAATAATTTCTTACATGTGACGAAGCTGCCATCTATGAAAATGTTATAGCGACTCGTACGATTCGTATTTTAGCCAGTTGAGGAGTTTAATATTTTTGACGACAGCCACTAGATGGCATTACTAGTACACACAGTTCGTTTTCCTCCGATGTTTACTGCTTTCTTAATTTCTTTAATTTTCAGCGAAACAGCGCAAATTCCCCTCGAAAGCTACACGCTTTCCGACCGACCCTCCAAATTCGGGACTACATGGCCCTGACCAAGAACCTAAGTAGGTACATAATTTTATGGTTACCTACCTACTTATTGCACTAGTGGAAAATTTTAACTAACTTGAAGGACATCAAAATTATTGAGCTAAAACTTTACAAAAATAAACCTAATTTAGAAAACTTTATCAATTGTAAGTAATAAATTATTTAATAAATTATATTATTATTTATTAATTGCAATAAAGTTTCCATGAATGTATTTCACCTAGTACCTACCTAAGACATTATAAAATGTTTGATGTTTTTTAACATATTTTTTTATGAATGAATCTAAAATTTAAACATATTGGTCCCACATTATGCCATATGTTAAATTTGATGACTGCAAGATGGAATATCAATTTTCGTCGCCCCTTAAAAATCACTCAATTTATCCGCCATACAAAAATCGTTGACCAAATGTTATAAGCCAAATAAATTCACATGTTCTCTAAGTATGGCAACCCCAAGGGCATGATGGATTACTATTATTATGTCTCTTGTAATAAGCTGCACTTGTTCAAAGCCCCCTGAGGGCCTATAAATAAGGGGTGAATGCATGCAAAAAACTCGAAATAGGATTATTGCATGTTTTTTAGACGAATTTAGCGGCGAAGTGTAAGTACAATAGAATATACGCACGTGTTAACATTTTGCTATTTTTGGTTTATACAAATAGACTTAAAATTACTTTTATCACATGAGTATACGCCATTAAAAGCGTAGTTAATGGAAGAGTACTTTTTCAATGCTATCCAAACATACAAAGTTATTTTAGTTAATTCTTAGGAAAGTAGGTAACATAATTACATTTGTGGACCTTCTCCGAGTTTGGGCACTAATTGATCGCATTGTTTCTGGACAGTACCTACTTAAAGACCGCGCCAGGGGCGCTTTTAGCAAAGATAAAAATGTCCCTGTCGAAACACGAATAATAATGGGCTACGTACCTAATCCATAGTGTAAAGGCGTATACCTATGGGTATTGTAAATGCGAAAGTGTGTTTGTTTGTTTATTTGCTTGTCCTTCTTTCACGTCGTTATGAAGCGATTGTGGTATGATTTTTGTATGTAGTTATGCTTTAACGCGGGCGGAGCCGCGGCCGAAATTTTCTTCAGTAATATGCATAGAAATGTAAACAAGAGGAGAAGTGCCAAGGGGGCGCGTCGGTGTCCGCGCGAAATGCACCAAGTGTGCATATCGCAAGCAAATGGCCGTTTCCGGGAAATAGTACACTATCGACCGTGATCGAGACAACTTATAATAATACCATCTTGTTCAGTGGTTGGTTGTAAAAATAGAACTTCAAACCAAAACTTTGTGTAGAATGAAATCACATACCATATGAAACTAAAAGTAATTTACTATCTAGTCTTTAAAGACATGAAAAAGAACAAATCTTAATATATATAATCCTTGCGTTACTGACTGACTGACAGACACGAAACTATTGGGCGCAGGAAGCTGAAATTTGGCATGTATGTTCCTTGGGGACCGTAGGGGTGCACTAAGAAGGGATTTCCCGAAATTCCCACGGGATCGGCTAAAACGGGTAAATTTAAAAAAATGCAGGCGTAGCTGCTGGCGTCCTCTAGTTTGTTTATATATATATATCTGTGGTAATATGAGTATGCAAAAAGCTCTAAACGAGCATATATCATAAGATAATACATGAACAACAGTCTGACGATAAAATAAGTAAATCCCTTCAGCTCTAGTCTCACAGTTTTATGTCTAAAGTTGTCGGAACGACTCAAGTTGTGCTGAAATGCCTCACAAACCCAGCACAAGGAACCGCCGTTTGAAAAATTACCAACTATTTGCATACTAATACAGTGCTCCCTGACTCTGTTTGCGGTTTCGTGAGCCTGTAAGCGCAAAAACTGCAACAAAGTGTTTTCATTTTTATTTCTCTCGAGACTGAGAGTTTTTTTATTTTGGTAATTCATCATCATCGCCGTAGTGTTTGCCTGATTGCATTCACAACTTACGCCTTGGACGCCAGGGTCCGCTTGCCAGTCTAATAAGTAATAACAGAATACTAGCTTTTCCAGAGAGCGACTGCAGTCTCGACTTTCGGAACCCAAAGGAATATAATATTAGTTGAGGCACAGAACAGTATCAGTTTATTTGAGAGGAGTGGCTACCAGTAACGACTGTCAAAGATCTTCATGTCAGCCGGGACCCTCGGTTTAATTACTCTCCAAGGCGCGAGCAATGAAGCGCAGTTCTTATGGATTTCGTGTGCCGATTCCAAGTGGGGACTGTCTCCAGTTTAGTGCGTAATTGGCGCCGTTGGCATTGTCTCTCTCGCTCTCGTAGATAAGATACACTGGAGGAGAGACAGCTGCCGCAGCGCGACTGCCACGCCGCCAAGCGGCAATTTGAGTCGCAGAAAGTTTGTCTTCAAATCGCCCATATTAAATGCGCCTCTATGTAAATTATATAAAAGTAAATGTCAAGCGATGACGGCAAAAAAATTGCCACAAAAGCTTACTAGGTACTACCATAAAGTGAGCTCTTTTCACAGGAATTAGCTAGATCAATTTCTGTGATAAAATGTCGCATATTTTATTTATTTTGAGACTTCAGCACTTGGTCAGATATCTCTTAAATTTTAATGCAGCTATATACATCCTGTGAACGACAGTCCCCGTATAATACGATCATTGGGTTTGCACTTACGCGAGCGCGTCGTAAGATAAAGGTAGGTAGGTTAATTATTAATTATTGGCGGCGCGGGACGTAATCATGTTACTGCCGCCCTCCCAACTTGATGTACGTAATTACATTAGCTTTATATTGACGCCTACGGCGAGTAAACTTGCAAGATATTTTTTGTAAAAAGCGATAAGTATTTCTATGCCATATCTTGGGTGTCGCGGGAGGAGACTAAGGAAATTATGCGAAGCAAAATGACACAACATAGTTACAAACATTACACCAGTCACCAAGCCGCTAGCCGTCCAAATAGCATGCACATGTACTTATAAGTTTTTTTTATAGACTCACGCCTGTATCCCCGAAGAGGTAGACAGAGGTGTAATATTACACCCACATTTCGCCATAATTTTTAGGTCCCACGTAATAGGTGGCAAGCCTATTGCCGTTACCGGGCACATCACCAGACTCCGGGCTGCTACTGAGTTTTCAGAAAAACCCAGTAACACTTTTGCCCGACCCGGGAATCGAACCCGGGACCTCCGATCAGCAGTCGCATACGCTATCCACTGAACCACGGAGGCAGTCATGTATAAGTAGTACCTAGGCGAAATCTTTTATTAATATAATATATATAATATAACTTTATTGTTTCTCTCTCACATAGTTACAAAATACATAATTGCACAATATAAGCTTATTCTATATATGCCACTATGTGAGAGACTGGTATCTGTACTAGGAGACCTGTATGACAGATTACCAGCCTCTCCAACCACTGGATACGTGCAGCACTAGTCATGCATTACTTATGAATGAGAGTGTGTGTGTGCGTGTGTGTGTGTCTGTGTGTTGGTGTGTGTTTGTGTACATGCGTGCGTGCGTGTGTGTGTGTTTGTGTACGTGCGTGCGTGCGGGTGTGTGTGTGTGTGTGTGTGTGTGTGTGTTGGTGTGCGTTTGTGTACGTGTGTGCGTGTGTGTGTGTGTATGCGCGCATGGTGTGGGTGCAGTCGGTTTAGGAAATAATGTGTATAAGGTTTTCTGTCTCGTCGTAACTAAGAGATTTCAACCAGGCTGTGACCACCTTTTTGCATTTGTAACGAGTAAGTGAGTAAATGCTGAGCTCTTTGTTAATTTGATTATATAAGTAACCTCCTAAGAATCCAAAAAATCTCGATGAGAACGCTGTGTTCCACCGGACATTCAGGGTTTCGCAAGTGTGATAATTTCTGCGTTTACCTTTCAGCTTAGTATGATCAAAAGTAAGTTTGGCATGCTGTTTGAGAACGATCCCTAAAACAAACAATTGCCTCACAGTCAGGACGTCAGTTAACTGATACAGGTCCTTGGTAGAAAAAAGGAATGGCAAAGACCGACTTACTTTAAGGACTGCTCTTTGCGCTCTCTCGACTTTGATCATGCTATTTTTACATGCTCCTCCCCACACAGTAATACAATAGCTTATAATGGATTGACATAGGGCAAGATAACTGCTTTTGACGACCTGAGTGTCCGCTATGTGCCGTAAGTTCTTAAAGATCGACATTAGTTTCCGCGTTCTGGAGGATAGTAAGTCCACATGGTAACAGAAGTTCAGTGAATCGTCTATTACGACTCCCAGATACTTAACTTATTACAATGGCATCATTGATATTGTGACGCAAATTACGAGAGGCCTATGTCCAGCAGCGAACTTCAAAAGCCTAGCCTTCTTTTGAAAAGAGCAAGCCAGCGAAAATCGAAATCTTATGGGAGATACCAACAGACTGCGATGCAAAGGAGTGAGTTCAAATTTATCCAGACTCGAAAGAACAAAGTGTTGTCTCGTGTGGGGAACTGGGGATCAAAATACCCACAACACTCGACGCAGTTGGATTTTAGACTGTTAAGGTTCTCAAGTCTGACGACTGATTTTATAATGTGGGGTGTGTATAACACACATATCACATGTTCGGTACTATGTATTAAAAAGAATTCTTTGGTAAACTTGTCGTGTTTTTTACCATATAATAGTATTAATAGTGCACTCTGGCAAAGCTAGTAATTAATTTACCACTAGCCTCTTCATAATAGGTACGAATAATCACTCACGACCAATTTAAAGAGGTCTTTTCAGACCAAATCGGAGTAAAAAACTACACCTAGTTTTTTGCAGGCAGTCTACACCTAATGCGTAAAAACTGTCTATTCAATAGGTTACTGACGCGAGAGTTTGTGTAGACGTAGGTAGTTTTTGTATGAATAATGTGTTCACAATTTAGTGTTGCCAGAGGCGGAACGATGGCACACAGCAATAAGCCGGTGCGTGCTAGCCTGAGGCATCGGGATATTGTCACAGTGAGAAAATAAAATTGGATGAGTCCGCTACAAATATTGTTTAGGAGTTATGTTTTGGTTGAGGGATTACTAGACAAAGATACTATCTCAAAATAAATTACTACCAGTCAAACTACAGATGTCAGCGATATCGTTTTTAGAGACTATACTTAGTCAAAGTCAAACTCAAATCATTTATTTGTTCATAGATCAATTACAAACACTTAAACCAACCAAAGTTATACTTTTCTTAAAAATTAAGCTGACTTCACACGTCTATCGAGAACATTATGGAGAACTCTCAGACATGAAGTTTGCCCACGATGTTCTCCTTCAACTTGCTAAAGGAGCAAGTGATAATTGTAAAATTAAACCATACATAACATCGACAATAAATTTCATTGATGCTCACCGTGGGTGACCTTCTGTCCAGTCTGTTGGTCTCTCCACTAAACTATCGCTGCGTCCTACCATTTAATCATTACACATACAGAGTGTCACAAGACCCATCACCAAGCCGAAGTCTACTCGTTGTGGACATCATGCCAAGTCATACTAACCAAAAATAATAACTGGGAAACGATTTTTTTTTAGTTTTCACATTTTTAAACCGCAATTAAAAGCGCGCGCGTACAATGTACGAAATACCTACTTATCCATGGGGTCATAGGGCATCTAAAGAACATATTGGAGGGGTCAATGCATCAATTTGAACTAATTAGAAAAATTCCATACTAACTTTGAGCCTCAATATCTCCTGAACCAGTTATTTCCCAGGTATGGAGCCAAAGTAAAAAATGTTCGTAGTGATTGGTACAACATGGGATTTCAGTTTTCGTTAAGAGTCTTTTTACACCCTGTATAAGTCTGTTTGAATGACAGAGTAAAGAATTGTGTGATAAGAGAGTGTTGTGGGGTAAAAGAAGATGTAGGTAGTAACACTAGTAACGACCATTGACAAAGATATGCTAGGATGGTTTGGACACATGGAGAGGATAGATGACGAAAGACTGACCAAGAAGTTATATAAGTCAAGTATGAATGGGACAGGAGCAAGGGGAAGACCTAGACGGGCGTTCTCTGACCAGATTGGAGAAAAAAAAAGGACAGGTTAGAAGTACCCTTAACCGAAGAGCATGCATGAGAAATTTGATGGGAGTGAATGAAGCAAGAGATGTCAGGATCGTTGCAAATGGCGTTCCGTAGTCTCTGCCTACCCCTCCGGGAAACAGGCGTGAGTCTATGTATGTATGTATGTACATATAAGTCTAGAGATCTAATGAAGACATGTTAATCCGTGTTACCGCAGCATTATCCAACTAATTTGCGGTCAGACAGATGACATGACAGACGACAGACAGGAATTGTTGCACAAGGATCTCGGCAAAAATAAAGTCAGCTTCTAGGTTACATGTTTCTTGTCACTTTGAATATTTTTTGTATACGGGAGTCAATGGTTTAAGCTGAAAACCAGCGCTTGGTAATTCTCCGGGAGCCAAGCATAAGCTGACGCTTAGACCTCTTGCTTTCAATATAATTATAGTTTATGTTGTAATTTATATAAATTTGCTGTAATACTGAAACCAATAATTAAACTTTTATTCTATTCTATTCTTATAATTGTGCTATCTTGTAAGTACCTAAATAAAAGTCTCAAATCGTAGACATTTTGCTTTTTTTTGCAGGTGTTGTTTAGATGACGAATTTCATTGTGCACTATTAAACCAGGATTACAGTAACTGAAAGATTAATCAAAACTATAGGTACAAAATACGAAAATTTGATTTTTTCACTGACTAAAAAAAAAACAAAACGCTCTATTTCAATAATAATATAATCAGCAACAATATGTAAAATGAAGAGCGCGTACAGTTTTATAATCATTTGTTATCATCATCATATCTTTAGTAGGTACTAGAAAGTTTACGAAAAAGCCTTGCGCTAACTTTATTTTATCTACAACACAGTCTAGTTAGTTCGTCAGTTTGTGTACAGAATTGTATTGTAGTCTCGCTGACTACTTCTTTTGATAAGGTAATGTCCGTAGATTCATCGCTTCACATATTCCCAAAAGACAACAGGATTTTCACGAAAATTTTCGGCAGCCACATTTTTAGGCTGATGTCTAAAATAGGGCTAGGCTTTTTTGCTGGATGCCTATTTTGTGAGGTAAAAAATGTGGGCTCCGCTTTAGGGTCTACTACTGGATGAGCCCGCGGTTACACCCGCGTTATTTAGGGTTGTGTGTACTGCTTACGTTTTTGCTTATTTACGTTATGTGTACTGCTCGGCTCCTGTGGCTCACCACGGGAGCCGAGCAGTACAGCAGAGCGTAATGTTATATAGCCTATAGCCTTCCACGACAAATGGGCTATCTAACACTGAAATAATTTTTCAAATCGGACCAGTAACTACTGAGATTAGCGCGTTCAACCAAACTAACAAACTCTTCAACTTTATGTATTAGTATAAGATTAGAGTAAATCTTAGGTTTTCTATAACAAGAACATCTTCAATATAGGTATAGAAGAAGCCTAGCATAGCCTAAAAGCTTTTATCATTTGTTTTACAGATACTTCCTATTTTAACGAATTTAATTTACCTGCATTTTCAAATAATTAAGTGACATAGACCCTTTCCATCAAATTTCAGTTTTGGTACAGCTGCAGCCCTGTTCCCGTTATTCTCCAATTCCCGTAAGTACGAACAGCAAAATGGGTGTAGTAGTCACATATATAATACTGGTCTAAGCCCTAAACCATGGCAATGAATGCAGATTTACATAGAAGCGCAGTTTTTAAGGATTTCGTGTGCCGATCGATTCCAAGTGGAGACTGTATCCAGTTTAGTTCGTAGTTGGCGCCGTTGGCGGTGCTGGCGTCGTTCTCCGTCTCCCTTGCTTGGTCACAGAAAGTTTGTCTTCAGAGCGCCCTTAGGAAATGCGCCTCTATGTAAATATCTGAGCTCTTTGACTATGGCGCATCGCTATGGCCTCTAGGTTGCGGACGTCAGACGGCAGTCGCTCTGCGGAAAAGCTTTCAAGCACTTTTCAGATTTCAAATAAATCTGGTTGTACTAGAATGTGGATCCCGGACTCTACGACGAAGAAAGAGAGAAAGTCTTGGATGCAACTAGGATAACAGTAGAGCGATGATATATTATCTTGGAAAAGTTCATTAATGTTCGGCATTTCTTCAAGGAAACAACTTTAAAACCTTGTTTTAGCTGTGCAGATACGGTGTTTTTTCTTTAACCCGTACAAGTCCACTGCAAAGTAAAATCCCCTGGTTCTAGTAATAAGTGCAATACTCCACAGTGTGAACTAATTACCTACATAGCGGTCGGAACTAAAATACCGCAGTACGTGAACTTGGGCCGGAAATGCTGAAGAACGTTGGCAGCATCGCCTACGTGAATTACACGTTACAAACGTAAATTAGGTGCTGCTCGGAGTAGCACCTAATTTACGTTTGTAACGTGGGAGTAGCCTACTCCTATAGTGGTATATAATGACACAATTCGTGGTTATACTGACGATCTTGCTGAATTCACGGCATTGTCCGAATCGAATCCGGATTCGGATGATAAATATCTTCATTATAACCTAACCAAAATAATGTACCTAAGTAGGTACTTATCATACCATAAAAGCGGACGCCGAACTCCAAAACGAAAAGATGGGATACAGCCGAGAAATGAGTAATGGCACTGATGCACTTGAGCATTCTCGCGAATGTTACAAAACAAATGAGTGTGTTTTAGTGAGTATTTCACGAACATTTGTTCGAGCCTTAGAATATAGATAATACATAGGATTCGCGCTTCAATGGCGGTTTAGCCCAATATATTTTCTTCACTTTGAATTATGATTTTAATCTAGGGAAGAATCTTCGTAGTTTGTCAAATTGTAACTAATTTTAACTTGACTAGTAATGGGCTTACTCAGAATAAATATCGATCAAATATCGATTATGTTTACAATAGATCCTTAGATTTGGTTTACTCAGAATTAATTTCAATAGAATATGTTGATAAACTCTCGATATCGATAAATAAATTTGAACGTAGGAACAGACACTTGTGTGATTTATTAAACCTGTTCAAATTAAAATCTGCATTTTGTTATTTAGAAACGTCATTTGTTTATGTATCTTACTCTAGAAATAATTCATAAGTGAAACTGAAGTAAACACATTGGATAAAACAGCTGTTGTAGTGCGATTTCTATATTTTTCTATATTCTACGGAATATTTGACTTTAGGGTGTTCGCTAGAATCACAGATATAGATCTACAGAATGATCGTGAAAAAGTTCGGTTCGACAAAACAGAAAACGGCCAATGCTCGCTCAGGCGCGGTCGCAGCCTGAAATTTTGGAGGGGGTCACTCACTACAATAATAAAAATTCGGGCAAGTGCGAGTCTGACCCGCGCACTGAGGGTTCCGTACGCATTTTACTTTATTTGATAAGAACGAATTTGTTCGTACTAAATACGCTAGTCTTCTAAATCTGTATGAGCGCCCATACAACTTAGAGGACTATCTTAAATGGAGTCTACTATGTATGTCCATATGGGTGTCCCCATGGACACCCTTAAATTTTCCACTTTTTTATTTTTTGTAATTTTTCCTTTATTTGTGCTGTAAGACCCTGCTTTTAGGTATATATTTGAACTAGAATCACGAAATTTGGCCAATTTCGTGATTCTAGTTCAACGGGAACTACCATATAGGTTTTCGACCCAAAACCTATAGGCTACTTACGGTTGACCTAGAATTGTCAATTTTGTACACACAAGTAAAGGGAAAATTCTAAAAATTAAAAAAAGTTGAAAGTTAAGGTCAATTTCGGTACTTACAAGTTTTCGCAAAAATCTAATTTTGACCATATCTTTTTATCGGGTTGACCCAGGACCCTGATTTTTATACACCTAATAGGAACCATAGACCTCAGTATCTGGTATAAATTTCCACCAATTTTATTTGCTAGGTGCACCCGTTCCTGAGAAAATCGGTGGTGACACGCGGACAGACAGACAGACGGACAAGAAAGTGATCTTATAAGGGTTCCTTTTTTTATCTTGTGAGGTAAACAGGTACGGAACCCTAAAAATAGGTCATCATCATTGTCTTGCCCTGGTCCCAATTTATTTGGGGTCGGCGCAGTATGTCCTTCGCTTCCATACTTCTCTATCACCTCACCAGTCATCCGATCGCTTACCCTTTTCTCTTTCATATCCATCCATCCAGCTACATGAGTAGATAAAGCCGTGCCTACAGTGGCGCCAGCCAGCGAGAAATTTTGCGCATTTTACTTCTTTGATTTGTTTTTCTTGTTCTTTAGCTCTTATTTATTACTGTAATTATTGTCATAACATTGTGTTAGTGCAAATAAATTCATTCTTTCTTTCTGTCATCCTCACACAGTCCATCCATCTTTTCCTTGGCCGTCCTCTCCCTTTTTGTCCTTCTAGATGCATATTCATCACTTTTTACCTACATACATCTCATCTCTCCGCATAACATGTCCATACCAGGCCAATCGAATCCCTTTTACCTTTTTATCAATGGGCGCCACTTTCATATAACCTCTAAATTGACCTCTAGCGTAATCATTCCTAATTCTGTCCATTCTTGTCACTCCACACATCCATCGTAACATTCTCATCTCTGCCACAATTGTTTCTCATCCATCTTCTTTGTAGCCCAACACTCAGCTCCCTACAGTACGACAGGCCTTATAACCGACTTAAACATGCGGCCCTTTAATTTCACAGGCATTTTGTGGTCGCATATTGTGCCTGAGACCATTTCATCCATCCTGCGTTGATTCTTTGCCTAACATCCCGATCAATTCCGCCGTCAGCTTGCAGGAGTGAACCTAGGTAGCGGCAATCGGAGCATACTGGTAGCGGTGTACCGCTGAGTGTAACCGGTATAGGACTGGAGAGACCGCCAAAGTCACAGAACATATATTCCGTTTTAGTTCTGCTTATTCTCAGGCCTACATTCTCCAATCTCTGCCGCCACTCCTCCAGCTTGCTCTGCACCTTCTGTCCACTCACTGCTACCAGAACGATGTCATCGGCAAACAGCATTCACCAGGCCTGTATGTCTGATAATATACCTAGCATCCATAATTAACAGGAAGAGGTAGGGGCTAAGCGCCGACCCTTGGTGCAAGCCTACGGCCACATCGAATCTGGCTGTGATGCCAGCTGCAGATCGGACTTGATCGGACTTAAAAAATGGCAATAGAATTCAGATACTTTCTTGACGATAAGATTTTCTTCTGTACATTCAGATATCGACGCGAATTTATTGCTGTTAAGGGATAGCTAAAAATTTCCTTTTATTAGTTGTCAAATTTTTGAGATTTTTCAATTTGACCGTAGATTTTGGGGGGGGTCATGTCCCCTGTGACCCCCCCCTTCGGACCGCGCCTGTGCTCGCTGTTCTGTTACAAGTGAATGCTCAGGTGTATCAGCGCCATAAGACGAAAAGTCTTGGATGCAATCGAGATAAAATGTTAGGACTACATACATACATACATACATAGACTCACGCCTGTTTCCCCGAAGGGGTAGGCAGAGGCATATTAAACGCCCACTTTTCGCCAGTGTTTTGATCCCACGTAATAGGTGGCGAGCCTATTGCCGCTTAGCGGGATATTTTGTTTGCCAGAGCCTCGTCTGTTGATCGGCAGGTGCACCACTTGCAGGTGAGGTTGGCTTGGGACCCTAAGTTCTTGGTTAGAACCCTATGCACTCATGTTAGGACTATGATGATCAAATAGGTGCGATATTGACTAAATTCATGATTGCAATCAAATCGATACCAACCAGCATTCTACCAGAAGTAGGATAACTACCTATTGGCTCATTCATGCAATAATTGGCACCATGCAATTCTAAATATAACAATAGTAACATCCGTACTACCGTATTCAGATCTCGTAAAGAATTCCCGCAACCCGTTTGAAGGAGAGCATGCATAACCAATCAAAACATTATTATGGACCATCTAGATAGATAGACTGTATCTAAAAACAGGAGTAGGTAGTTTGAGAAACCAGTCTATCTTGAACTGCTTACGTGACTAAAACTAGACAATCTTCATGTTCATTGAGGGGTCAATTTTTTTTGGTAGTAGTAGATTTATAACCAGTATATTTTGAGCTCCGCGTATCAGTTTATTGTGGAATGTTTGTTGGTGTTTGAGGGGTCTGTGTTTCTTGGATCGTGGTAGGTTCGCTCAAGGTGTCATAACTAACGCGTGTTCGCAGAATTTAAACGAGTTGTATTTAAGGAGTAGCAGATTCAATACCTCTACCTGTATCCAAAGACTTCTATATTAGAAGTCTTTGCCTGTATCCTGTATTACTGATATACTCGGGAGTATTTAGATTGTACCCGTGATACTTGTTTTGTTAGTCGATAGTGATGTTACTTTTATACGCTTAGAACATAGGTACCTGCCTCCTTGATCCAGTGGATAGCGTATGCGACTGCTGTTCGGAGGTCCCGGGTTCGATTCCCCGGTCGGGCAAAAATGTTACTGGGTTTTTCCGAATACTCAGTAGCAGCCCGGAGTCTAGTGATGTGCCCGGTAACGGCAATAGGCTCGCCCCCTCTTACGTGGGACCTAAAAATTCATGGCGAAATGTGGGTGTAATATTACGCCTCTGTCTACCCCTTCGGGGATACAGGCGTGAGACTATAAAAAAAGAAATTAATGCGTATCCTGAGCTGTCAGGTCAGTACCTCTACCTACGTGTATACTCGCAGAAATGAGTCGATTCATTTCTGTGTGTATACCTACTACTAGGGCACTAGAGTTATAGTTGGAAACTTTTGGAAGTGTGCCCGGTTAGTGGCAATAGACTCACCCTAAAAACTTAGTCGGCAACTGTCCAAGTGCCTCTGTTTACCCCTTCCGTGTATACGGCCACGATTTATAATATTTTCCATAAGAATATGCAGTACAAAATACTATATGAATATTTTCTGATTTAAATAGATAACTCACGTACTAGGATTAAATCCTGCATTGCGGAGGATTTTACAAACATTCTAGGAACGGACAAACAACTCGCAGACTCAAAACATCAATTTGCTGCGAACGGGCATCAAATCTACAACACTTGGCGAAGTGCAGTGCTCAACGGCGAGGACCACAAAGCTATAGGTACTTTAGTACTTGTATATATTCTGTGCTATAGGTACGTGCAGTCTGTGTCGTCAAATGCAATTCTCGTAAAAGTTTGAACTAATTTCCTCCAAACTAGGGCTGGCATCACCTAAGGGTCGGCGCCATAGAAATATAAATTTATATATCTATGGTCGGCGCAAACGGGCCACCGTCACGCGCATTGTATAGACGCGCCGCACACGTGTGGCCGGTGGCGGCCACTCGCTACAGAAGTAAAATATATGAAAAAGTGTATTAAGTGGCTGTCACTGGCCACCAGTGGCTGTGGTCGGTGGCCCGTTAGCGCCGACCCTAAATAGCCGACACCGGATAAACACGGCAAAAATCCCGAAAATTTGGGCGAAATACGGCGTTTCCCCGGACACCTCAGAAAAGTATCATTTATCGCAAACAAAAGGGCACTTTTAAAAACCCCGGCCGGACGGGCCTCGGACGCCCTTCAAACTAGTACAAATCCGGGGAAATCCGGATATACTCCAGACCAAATTTCGGCCACTCACAATTGGAACTAGCCAACTGCGCAGTGGATATTATTGTATTTATAGGGCACAAGTATGCGCAAATAAATACAAGTGCAGTACCTATTCCCTCACTCTCATAGATGGGACAGTAGGTAAGTATATCCAACACGGCCGGAGAGAGCTTAGGTGCTGGATCAACGGCTTAACATGCTTCCGAGGCAATCCGAGGCACGGTAGTTTAACACCACCACTTTTCTGACACCGAGCTTGTATTGGATCATTCCTGACGACAAATTAAGATTTGCGTCAGGAATTATCCAATACAGGCTATAACTTTTTGTTCAACCCAGGCATCGAACTCGAGACATTTTGCGCAGTCGCTGACACTACCTTTAGACCATAAAGCCTGTCAATTCGCGCGTATAAAAATTACACGTAATAACGAAATACTTTAATACTTCTTGCACGTGGCAACTTATGAGTCTTATGACTCACTCGTACTCCCTAAACAACCTTGGAGTAAAAACACTTTTCTTATTACACAGTACCACCACAGTATATAAAGGATTATTTGACTGTGGCACCACTATATTTATTCTCCGTTCAGGTGTTTATATTTAAATTACCTACATCGATACGGGAGTTCGGCCATGGGTACGTTAAAATATTTACGTTCCAACGACCTTAAAAACGTGACTTCTTCACGTCGGGTGTCGGAACACTGGCCCTGTTTAGTTCCACAGAGACCACCATAGTGTTAATATATGTATAGATAGAGCAGGCTAAAAGAACCTTTCGTTCGTTACTATTGAATTCGTAAATAAAACTTTTGTTTCACATCTGCGCATGCGGCTTTAAAAAGAGAAGAGAAGAGTAATTACCAAATAAATGTTCGTTCTCCCTCTATCGACGTAACGACTTTTTCCTTGGCTGATCTGTACATAAATATTTTTATGGGGAACGCGCGCCGCAATTATTTTTTTATTCAAGACGTGACATTTTTTTGGAACGTAATTCAAATTCGACTGCTGATGTTTGGGTTGCCAGAACTGTACTTTATCAATGGTAGATTAAATAAAAATATTTATATAAAATAGCTTATGAAGGTAATGTTTCATACCTTCTCTAATCTGAGACTTTTAATAGTTCATAATAAAAGAGAAAACTTATAATACGGACGGAGCACTGTGAGGTCTGTGAGTAATGGGATGACACAGAGGTACCGGTTAAATTAATAAAAAAAGTAAAATGAATAATAGTTAACAAATCCCACAAGATTAAAATTGTGCTGTAGGTATAGGTACTTACCTACCAACTCGAATTACATCAAAATAAGATATTAAGTAGTTCGATGAATTGGTGATGTTCATTCATGTTTCAAATTGATTGATGTTATTGGGTATCGATCAAAGGCTGTTTCAGAGCACTATTTTATGAATAAAAATGCTGATACAACATGTAGGCACCGCTTCTCGTCAAGCTAGAATCTTTGACCTTTGTGCCGTTCTTTTGGCTTAGAAAATAAGTATTAAAATCGTACTTTAGCTGTAAAGCTTGGCTTGTCGCTGTGTGTACTTATGTCCAAAGAAATATTGTTGTAGTGTTACGTAGGTACGTCGGTTATGGTATGTTACCTATGTGTCAGTATCGATAGAAAACAATAGGTAGTAATGCTATTGTTAAACATAGATCGGGCTAAGAGATTTTTCCTATGAGTTATACATGAATATTTATAAATTAATTGACTTATTTACTTATGTAGGTAAGTAAAGTAAATATAGGTCACAATTCAAAGACTTATGAATGTTCAGCTGGCCGTCGCTGCATTTTAATTATAATCATCGGGGCCTAATGACGCCCACGGGAATAATACGTTTATTTATTCTTAGACCAAAACCACATTGTGATTCACATTATTATCCAACTGTATGATTCTTTGTTGGACATTTTGAAGAACATAAAATAGGTATCGAAGTTCATAATCCAAGACATGGGGTAAGTATGTTAGCTACATTTTCGCTGCACAATCCGAACTTCTCAGATTTTATGAAATTCACTAACTGATGGTAATATAATATTACTATTTAGTGCTAACGCCGTCTGGTGTTAATTCGAATTTAACTTTGGGACTTCTTTGGGACTCCGTCATATTCCGAAATGCAAGTGCAATGAAATGCAATTTCGTGGACGCAGCGTGTTTGTATGTCTATCCTTTTCTCGCATAAGAGTTTACGTCGCGTTGGAATGCGCTAGATATAGCAGGTAGGGCGCCCGTTCGGTGGAATTGTAGGCAACGTTCGCCCGTCACGTCAGTCAGTGCAGTGTCGTGTTGCGGTGCGGAGGTGGTCTATGTTTGGAATTTTTACGTTCAGAATTTACGTGTATATTTACAAACTTTGTCGCGTTTCGTTTTCATAGTGTCTCCACTGTCTCCACTTTTTATGAATGGTGTTTTGAGACCCGAAGACATTCACTTTTTAACGGTTTTAGTTCGATTATTTTATTTTTTATGACGTTAAACTATTGTTTTAGTTTCAGTGCTAGTTAGTTGGTGTTTTAACCTTGTGTTTGTTGATTGACGTGTTTTTTTCGGCGGGAGTTTATTTTGGCGCGTATGATGTAAGCGGCCCGCTGTGCCGGGTTTGATTCCCGTGTCGATATGGGACATGCGGGATGCTGAATTGAGAATATGCATACTTCAATGATGATGGTAAGTCGGCTTTTATCGATCGTTTTATACCTATACTTTCCTACCTATATGACATAAATAAAAAAACTTAAATCAACCAATAAATAGTGAAGTGTTTTAAAATCTTATCTGAGTACTCGACAAGTCGACATCGAGTATAAAGATACGGGACAAAATGCAACCAATGAATATTTACGATCTAACATCAGTTTCAAGTTTATCTACTTTTACTTCTTGATGGCCTTTATTTTAATGATTTATCTAATAATTATCCTGTTATGGTCAACTCGAGAGTTTACCGCTGGTAAAAATTAGGCAGTACTGTTATATTAACTTCCACTTTTAAAATAACTTACCATTTGTGTTCCTTGACTAGCAACATTTATGTAATGTGTCAATTATGTATGACAACGATTTGAAAGTAGAATTGTAAACACAGCAAAATAGACGTGAATTTTATCTTTTTTTCAAAGCAGGAACATGTAATGTCATCAGCCAGTAGTATCATGGCAGTGTTATCGTACTCTAAGCAATTTAAAAAATTACGCCCAGACCTTGATGTTACGCTACAAATGCCAGGCAGCGTTAGTTTCTTGGAACCGTGTTTTAAAAGGTTGTCTGTACTTTCTCGGTCGGAAGAATAATACAATTTACTCATTGGCGCCATATCCCTTAACTTTGAAAGATAACATTGAATAAGTAGGTACCTACCTAAGTGAAGTGTTTGTTTCTTTTTAATATTTAGCTTCTTGCTAAGCAACTGATAAAAAATGTTATCCGTTCGTAATAAATTATAATTGTAATTAAACACTGATGTCGGCTTCGGTACTGTGCTGACCTTAATTTCTTAAGATTATAAAATAAAAAAAAAATAAGTAAATACCTACAAAACATTTTACATAATAGTTTAAATTTATTATTTAAAACTTATTGGTTGTAAATACCTACAGACTTACATAGCTATAAGAGTGGTGTCATTTTGCAAGACTAGTTTCTCGATCGACTCGGTGGAATTTGGTCCAATTTGAAACTACGGATAATGTGGCCAAAAGAAATGTGACATTATTTTTATTTACCTATCCGTGTCACAGCTACCTATCCGAAATGATGAGCCAAATCTAGATTCATTACTGTGGGGCAAATAGATGTTTCACATAAGGTATATTTACACAATTGAGAGTGATGGAGACCGTTACATAAATTTAATATAGGTACCTACTAGTAGACTCGAAAGTTCGAACGTACCTAGGTATTTAAAAAAACTCTTTTAATTCTTTATCGTCTCATCCTTGTTTTATTTCCTAATCAAATTTTAATCCGTCTATGCACCCAGAGTTGAACGTCTGATACGCAATCTGAATAAATAATATATATCTACTAATACATGTATACATATACAAAATGTAATGTGTGTCCGTCCGCCAATGTAATGTAGGTTATCGTATCTGCATACACGCATGTACCTATTGCATTGTGATTAATATTTGTATAGTCGCGAGTAATTACAATGACCACAACGTGCAATAGGTTGCTGATGACTTCATTATATAAATTTACGATATGCTGGATATGCATAGTGTTTTCATTCGTTTTGCTTTTGAAATTGTACGGTTTGGTTCATACACGTACTTAAAACAATGCATTGATGGTGGTGGGCATTAAAATTTGTACGATTGACACATCTTTTGGAATTAGGTACAGTTTTATTTCTAAGATGAAAATGAAATGTACGGTGTTCTTAATAATGAACCTTCTAACTTAGTTCTCTACAATCAGGGTTTTGGATACCCTATATGGATAGGGATGATTGCTATCAAACAAATTGAAAACGTCGAGACGACTAGGTATTTAAGTAAATTGTACATGAACAAATATTCATAAAATTTATTAAGTGAATGGCGAACATAGACACTTCTAATCAATTTTATGGATATTTGTTCCGTTAATGAGCTAAATTTTAAGGAACTACTATTGGTTTGTGCCACCTAGGAACGCATCATAATGATATTCGGCTGATGTTAGCTTAAGGTAGAAACTTTAGGTTTAAAAGAAAACAGTCACTTATTATTTCTTCATAAGTGTAACAGTTTATTTGTTTTAATAAGCAAATGAACGCACATGACACCGGCAAGATTATAACATTTGGGTTTTGTTTATATGCTAAATACGCTTCTTGATATAATTATACAATATTTGTTTATCAAATATGGTTGGGTAGCTACAGCTGCTAATGGGGCTAGCTCAGCTAGCTGGGCATGTAGTAGATATATAAAACAGCATGTCCTGACTGATATAAGTGATATATATTACAGTGCAGAGCCTAAACTTCTGACGCTAGAATTATTATCTGTGGACAGTTGCATCCTATAATGAGGTATTTTTTGTTTTCTAGGCTCCCGTCTTTTACCCCCGAAGGGGTAGGTAGAGGTGTAATACTATGTATATACGAAATATTTCCTAATATTCCAGCACGAAGGAGGTAAAATTTAAGGTTGTTCCAAAATCCGCAGAACTTGAAGAGAAGTAAGTACATTGACGACCGCTTGGCGAAGCGGGTGTGTAAGCGACTGCTACGCCGAAGGTCGCGGGTTCGATTCCCGCTGAAGTCAAACATTTGTGTGCATGAACATGGATGTTTGTCTTGGTCGAGGTGTTTCTATGTATAATATGGATGTATTTACAAAAAAAAAGTATACATATAAGTATTGTATGTATGTTTATCCATTATCTATCTAGTACCCATACTCGTAGTTAGAATACTATTCACAAAATACTAAACATTGTCAGCTTCTGCTATGAAAAAAATAACGTAAGGTAGAACCGACAAAAAACAATATAACAGTCGTGACTAACATCAAATGTACTTCCGCCATAGTCTAATAATCTTATTATATTGTAAGACGTGAACAAAAACAGCGTGTCTTACGCCACCGCCCGCCGCGCCCGGAGCAACCGGTTGTTAAAACAAGCGAGGTTGCCGCGATTAATGCAATTGTTTGTTACATAATGCGTTTGCTGAGTACTTGGTAGATTTGGGCACGTGAGCTGTACTTAGTGACAGTTTAATATAAGGGCCCTGTTTAAAAAACTGGTAGGACTGTTTAGTTCTTACCTTCAAAACAAGACGTACTTATACTACATATAGTCACGGTAATAATATCTAACAGTATTGTAACTCCATACAAACGCACGAAACTCGAGTTATACCTCCGCGCCGCGAGCAGAGTACCCATTAGACTGGGCGGACTGTACCTACAGTACCCGCAGCCGCTATCGTGCCGCAGCTCGCATGCGGCGCGTCTGGTAGGTATATAACTCACGAAGACGGCCGAGTTACAATACTGTTAGATTATATTACCGTGATATAGTAGAGGAAAGGTAACAATTATGGAATACGTTCCTAATATAATAATACGTTATATTTGGAAGACTAAGCGCCGCGAATATTCCAAAATTTGTTTTTGTAGAGTAATACCTTTACCTACTCAAATTGTGGACTTCATCCGAAATAAATTTTATTTTACCAAATTTCAACATTTTGGCATATTCTGGACACTTGGAACTGAAAATATTATGGCATTCCATATGGGGGACGTATTTCATCATTGGTAGGTACTTTTCTCTCTACTAGCTGAGCCCGCGGTCACGCCTTTAATTTAGGGCTACTACCGTGGTTCATAGGGTGTAATAGCTATATTTTTATACTGTGCGTGTAGGATAAGTCTAGGACTGAACTTCAATCTTTATTCATCATCAGCCTTTAACAGTCCACTGCTGGACTAGGCCTCTCCTTTGAAAGGAGGAATTGGCCTACGCTGGCCAAACGGGTTGGTATAGGGTTTGTATCAAGTTTTCCTTCTCTTACAGTGCTGTTCTCTGCATAATATGGTCCCTCTGTCGGCTCTTACGACACCCATGGGATGATAATGGGGTGGTTTTGGACATTCCGTATTCCTAATCCGTCACCACACGCACAATCTTTATTAGTCTATGTTTTATAAGGGCTTCTAACATTAATTTTGTGTTACCATTGTAATGAAACATTATTTTCTTTTTTTTTTCTTTTTTTTATAAAAAGACAACTCCCGCATTAGGACGAAATCCTGTGTCGCGGGGAACTTTACAAACATACAACCATAGTAAAAACAGAATAGTAGGTTAGCTAAGGCCGCTCGGCGAGTTAATTGCCTACTCTTGCGTTGACGCACGGGTTGTCACTTGTTTACATCGCGGCGCCGCCTTTGTCGGTGCTCGCGCTTTTTCGCCACTTTTTTAAGTGATCGCGCTGAATACTTCACAATTTAAGCTTGAATTATTTTTTTCTCAAATACCTACTGACTACCTAAGCATTATATAACTATCTAAATGCCTTTTTTAATGAGAAAAAGTAACAAGTTAAATTTACTGTCGTTTAACACATTTTATATTATTAATAACGTTTATTACAAAACTGAATGTATATAAACAATTCAAGCGGGCGAGCAGTGAATTGTGAATTGTTTATGTACAGCGTTCAGCGCAATCACTTAAAAAAACGGCGAAAAAGCGCGCGCGCCGACAAAGCCGGCGCCGCGGTGTGAACACGTGACAACCCGTGCGTTAACGCAAGAGTAGGCAATTGACTCGCCGAGCGGCCTTAGCTAGCTTACTATTCTGTTTTTACTATGGCTGCATCCCGTACTGAATCCGCGCCGAGCTTGCCGCGCTCGTGAGATTGTGTGCGTGAAAAGTGCGTGCGTACACGGCACCGGCGACTCACGCGTACATTCAAACCAGCGCGGCAGCGCGGCGGCCGATTTGTATGAAGCTATCTTACTATTCTGTTTTTACTATGATACAACTAACGGACACAATGAACACCCAGACTCGAAACAACAATTTATGAATCACACAAAGTGTTGTCTCGTGTGGAGATCGAACCCACAACACTTCGGCACAGTGTCGAGCGGTGAGGCGGCTGCTTAAACCACTACGCCAACCGTGCAGTCATATTATAGTAGAATAAAATCTCAGGAAAAGCCAGTTTATTTAATTTATCTAAAGCAATAATTCCAGGATTAGACCACTTAAACGATCTTAATTAAAAAATGTTTGGCTCATTTATAAAACGGGATTAATGATGTTACTTACTTAGAATTAGAGAAACGAGTGGAAAACTTTCTCAATAAGAGCTTGGTGTTAATTAAAATTAATGACGCCCGAAATATTTGCGATACCTGACGATAGTTAAGTTTGGTCGACGATAATGTTATACTCCGTGGTCGGTGGTTAGACGATAGATACTCTGTGGAAAAGCTATAATATTATATTCTGTCAAATCTGAAGCTCTCGTAAGGACTTTTCAACTGCAATCCAACTGCAATTGCAGTTCGGATGCAGTCCGATTGCAGTTCAGTTGCAGTGGGCGTGCAATCGAACTGCACGTTTGGTTTGCAGTTGTATTGCAGTCGTGTCAACGGCATTCAAATTGCATCCGAACTGCAATTGCAGTTAGAATGCAGTTGAAATGTGGTCCGTCTGTTTAGAGCCTTATTTCTTTTTTTAAGGTCATGCCTAACCTCAGTTGGCTATGGCCAATGAATACAGATTTACATAGAAGCGCAGCTCTTAGCCTCTTAAGGATTTCGGGTGCCAATTCCAAGTGGAGACTGTCTCCAGTTTAGTTCATAGTTGGCGCCGTTGGCGGCGCTGGTGTCGTTCTCCGTCTCTATTGCTCTCGTAGTTAAGATACACAGGAGGAACGTTCGTCTCTCTTGCTCTCGTAAAGACAGCTGTCACAGCGCGACTGCCACGCCGCCAATCGGCAATTTGGGTCACAGAAAGTTTGTCTACAGAGCGCCCATAGGAAATGCGCCTCTATGTAAATATCTGAGCTCTTTGCTATGGCCTAACCTCATACAGTAGATACCCGTGCCCAACAGTGTGCACTGACTTCTTGAAAACGTTTGAATTTAGGCCAAAAGTTATTTAACGCCAATCGATTTTGTAGTACCCTAAGATATCGAAAACAGGCACGCACAACCTATCTTAGTACTTACGGATATGTAGATCAGATTGATTGCCTGTCGACTGCCGCGAATATTTTCGAGAGAAAAATGTGCCTGTCTTAGTATATTCGGTACTACAGAAGCGGAGCCCATGTAAGGAATGTGCTCCGTTTGATATTCTGTACATAAGTTACAACATCAAATTTACACTTTTTAATACCAGTTAATATTAAAGTATATAATTATTCACTTGATGGGAAGCGTGCTGGATGCGAACGCGGAAGGTAGAGGACCGGTCACTGTGGTGCATGTAAGGAGAGGCCTAAGACTATTGTTTGTTAAATCTGTGGGAGAGGCATTATAATATGTCTCCTGAACTGCAATAGGCTAATGGTATAAGTTTGCACGGTTTAGATAGGGCATCTAACAGTTTGCGTGTCTGAGAGTCGTCCATCATATTCTCGAAAGAGATATGAAGTCTACTATGACCTTACCTTTTTCATAATTAATAGTGAGGAGAGTGCCTGCGCCCATTAGTGGGATAGTAGAATAAATGCCTCCGTAGTCCAGTGTATAGAGTATGCGACTGCTGATCGGAGGTCCCGGGTTCGATTCCCGGGTCGGGCAAAAGTGTAACTGGGTTTTTCCGAATTCTCAGTAGCAGCACGGAGTCTGGTGATGTGCCCGGTAATGGCAATAGGCTCGCCCTCTATTAAGTGAGACCTAAAAATTCATGGCGAAATGTGGGTGTAATGTTACACCTCTGCCTACCACTTCGGGGATACAGGCTAAAAAAAATTAGTAGCATATTCAGGACTTCAGGACAGGAGGATGATGAGTGTGTTGTGTTGTCTTGTGTGGAAATAGAACCCACGGCACGCAATGCACTGGCGAGTAGCATAACTATACAACTGAGTCGAACGTTTAGTCAGCCTAGACAGAAAAATACACCCTGGCTGAAAAACCATTTAATTAAATAATGCATACGGTTTCTTTACGTCATCCTATTTAAACAAGTATGCACGTAAACTCTATATATGTCCAGTATAACTTGGTCTATCATCGTATAAACTTCCGGTATAAACGCAGATCACCGTATACCGGACACGTCTATCAGCTTAAATTAGTGTCCATTTTACGCTGACCTGTCATTATTCACGCTCACAGTACATATATATGCCAGCGTTTACTGGTGATATCCAGCAGTTTTTATTGCTCTATCCATTATACGTTGACCTATCTCGCCACAGGCGTGTGGTGTAAACATGGGTCAATTTAAACTGGATTTTTATGATGCTAGTCTACAAATAGGATAGGATATACTTCCTGGCGCGTGTTCGCGTGATAACACAACGTATTGTAGTGTTATTGGCTTGATAAATTGTTTAATTAACACTTTATTGGGCTGCAAGGTTACTATAGCATGGTCTGAAGGTGAAGGATCATAATGGAAATAAATAGGAACTGTTTTGCACGGTGGTGCATAGGGTTCCCACCAAGAACTTAGGGTCCCAAGCCAACCTCACCTGCAAGTGGTGCACCTGCCGATCAACGGACGAGGCTCTGGCAAACAAAATATCCCGATAAGCGGCAATAGGGTCGCACCTATTACGTGGGATCAAAACACTGGCGAAAAGTGGGCGTTTATTATGCCTCTGCCTACCCCTTCGGGGAAACAGGCGTGAGTCTATGTATGTATGTGTTTTGCACTCGTTGATGGTACATATTTTATTAAGAAGCGGTTATAAAGATTTATCATTATATTTTTCTCTCATAAAGTCGATAGTTTTGGAGTTTAATTTCTGGCAAGGTCATTTTTTGTGGTGATTATGAGTGTGTTTGTCTAGGTGTAATTAATCGGTTATAGGTAAGAATTCATAAGTGTGTTTATAAGATATGTGGCACAGTCTCTGCCAGTTTAGAGTCAGATGGCTGAGTAACTCTACTTTGCAAAACGCACATGCTTCAATTTGCTTGATACAACTGTCCTTGATAAGCCTGGTCCGTTTCAGAGCGCATCATTGTTTTAATCAATGGTGAAGTATTCAAGTCGAATTCAGGGCTGGTTCACTTTTCTGCTAGTCTTCTCAGATAGGAAAAGTCGAGATAGAACAAATGATTTTCTTGAAAAGATTTGAATCTTCGAATCTTCTACTGTCGTTCATTCATCGCGTAGAGAACAGTTTTTTTGGTACTTACTTATCAAAGATCTTTCTTAAAATACTTTTAATAGACGTTTGTTTAGTTTTTTCTCCAGAGATCGAGTTTTTTTCTTGGCAACTATTAATGGAACTTTGTACAGAATATCTTTGAGACTTTTTTATGTAGTAGACGCCAATCAGAAGTATTATCGAGATCTGTGGATTATTTGATTGATTATTATCGATAAACAGAGATTATTCTGTAAGTAGGTACTTAGATCGTTTTTAATAGGTTTTCCTGTTTCTATCTAGATTTTTATGTACTTATTTTCTTTTAAAACATAATTTTGTTGTTATTCGCATATTCATAAATAAATAAGTTATTTTGAAAACTTTAGAATGCAATATAGAGTCGTAATTGGACTACATTTTTTAAGTTTTGGTCGTAGTTTGTAAGAGCAAAAACGCTGCTGCCGACGTTTGAGTCAGACGTGTTGACTAGACTTTTTGTGACTGAAATATTCTGGAGCAGCAGGGTGTGTAGGTCACTGTCCTGTCATTGGCAAAAGTTTTTAATCAAACACGCATCGGACACACCTTTTAGTTGATCTAAATTATCGTTTTCTTACCAGAAACATGTAAGTTTGGTCAAGGTCAGATCGGCATCGATATGGGAATGAACTGAATCATTCCATCCTTGATGCTCCTGGCAAATAGCAACATCTGAGATATGGGGGCCAATTCTCCATTTTTAGATGACACTAGAGGACGCCAGCAGCTACGCCTGCATTTTTTTTTAATTTACCCGTTTTGGCCGATATCCCGTGGGAATTTCGAGAAATCCCTTCTTAGTGCACCCCTACGGTCCCCAAGGAACATACATGCCAAATTTCAGCTTCCTGCGCCTAATAGTTTCGGCTGTAGCGTGTCTGTCAGTCAGTCAGTCAGTAACGCAAGGATTTTATATATTAAGATTGATATTATATTTTGTATTGACTCAGAAGCAGTATTCTGATAACCTAATATCATTATCGTATAATTTGAAATAAACAGTTCGCGGTTGAAACATTTTTTGACACTTGTTTCAATTTACGATCTCGTTACAACTTTGTTCAATTATCAGATAATTTAGAAGAATACGCTTTTTGTGTCGTAAGTATGACACTGACATTATATCGAAACGATGTTTATTTAGATGAATTGGGCCCCTGAGTTCGTCATTTCATATTAATTTTTCGGCAACTTGCAAATTTATAAAGAAAATACACCCTGTTCAAGAATTCCAAATTCTGTCAAACTGATGTAATCAATATAAATACCTTATCATAACCATTCTTCGATAAAAATCCTTATCGATCAACTTATCCGTGATGATAGTGAGACATGGCTTTTCCTTTTAACGATGTTTTTCCAAGAACATTGTCTAACTGCCTAGTTTCCGTGAAAATCAATAGGTATTTATTTTATTACTAAGTGACATATCAGCTCGGAGCCTGAACTTCTGAAGCTCAGGCTCCGGGAAACATTCGATTTGGTCAGTGACTACTGGTTACCATATCCTTCTGATAGGCACACACTTAAAGTTATACACATATTAGACGATGCCGATGATGACGATGACGTTACACCCGCATTATTTAAGGCTACTGCTCTGCGCCCGTCGATCATAGCGTGATGTTATATATAGCCTATAGCCTTCCTCGATAAATGGGCTATCTAACACTGCAAGAATTTTTCAAATCGGACTAGTAGTTCCTGAGATTAGCGCGTTCAACCAAACAAACAAACTCTTCAGCTTTATATTTTAGTATAAGATATATAACTTTTGTAATTCCCTAATACTACCATTCGGTCCACCTTGTGGGGAGTCCCCACTAATAGTGTTCTCGCATGGAGAACCCGAGGAAAGCCTATGTACAGCAGTAGCGCTCATAGCGAGACGTGGCTTGCCATTCGAAACAGGTCGGCAAAGTTAAGCAACGCTTGCACAGGTCGCCACTTGGATGGGTGACCGCGTGTAGCATTTACATCTGAGCGCTACCGTGCTTCGGAGGGCACGTAAAGCTGTCAGTCCCGATTCTTGTCCAAGGATAAGGATCGTTAGGCCATTTCGGAGGCTTTAGGGCGGTCTGAAAACTCCGACACTAGAGTTGGCCACACACAAAAACAAAACTAACAGCAGTGGACGTCCTTCAGCTGTGATGATGACGATGGAAATAGGGCTTAAACGCGTTTTTTTTTACCATGTAATGAAAATGCGGCAACAGCTAGTTATATAAACAGATTCGTCATTATGGTTGTCGATCGACCTCGATACATGGGCGTGTGAAACGACCGACGCGTGCGCCGGTGTACGTGTTTTACATAATTCTTATAATTAGCGCGAGTAACGCCGCGGCGAAGTTTATGTATACTGAAATAGGGCTGGAATGTGTATGAGTACTTTTTATGTACTTGTAAGGACTGCCGGCCTGTGTTTTTTGCTTTGTTTCCAGTCTATTGCTTGTTCAGAATGTAGTAGAGACCTTTGTACTTTTCCCACTTTAAAAGGGCTTGTTTATTTAAATTAAGACGTGTTTTTCTATGTGTATGTAGACTATGGTGTTGTCTCTTATTCCCGTTAAAAGGCGAGGGACTAAAAGCAAAATGGCGATGATACGAATGACGAATCTAGGTCGCCGAAAAGATCTATGAGAGTTTTAAACTGGTCAACCCAATAAATTATAGAAAAGGTAAAGTAAAAGATAATTACTCTGTCGCATAGTTCTTGTCATCGCATTTTACATTGTTTATTTTCTGCTAGTATAGCATATACCTAATCTTAAACGAAGCCAACCTTAAACGATACGGACCCCGAACACAAATCGAGTCTTATCGCTTGGATGTTGGTTGAAACATTTTTAGGTACTTACCTATCTAAAATAGGTTTACTAGCTTGACCGTCCACGGTTGTAATACTGAGAGGTAGGTATATTTAAACTAGACAGTCACGTAACTGAATAACCGTTTAACGCATCTGTTTATTACCTTTTTATGTACCTGAGTCACTGGGCTTCATGTTCTGGGAAAAATAATTGAAAACAATCTACAATTCCCTTAGAACGGAGTTACCACTCCGTTCTAAGGGAATTGTAGATTGTTGCCAACAATATGTCAGTTGCATTTTCCACACGATTAAAAAAAAATAGAGAATTTACGAAATAAAGAGGAAGTGTTAAGTGTCTATGGCCTTGTGTCCATTGGCAACCCTGACCACAACAACAGACATTGCGCGTTATGTAATCTAATAAACAGATGTGAATCCGGTGCATTACAGTTATTTTTGTTGGCAACACAGTTTTTGTTTCGTCGGAAATATCTCAAGGCCCACGCTGTGTTTCTGTCACTGTGTCATAGATTCAGTTGTCACTTTTTGATTGTTTGAAAAAAGAATTGTTTGGATATGACAGATGAGGCTTAACGGAGCATAGCGGATATATTTTTCTTGACATTTTCTTTTTTTTGTGTTGTCGTTTAATATTTTACACACACTACTAACGATATTTTTTTTATTTGTTTGACAGAATTTCAAATGTTCTTCGTAAGAGTTTATAAAAAAAATCGCTTTAAAAGTAAAAGATTACATCATCATCATCATCAGCCTTTTACAGTCCACTGCTGGACTAGGCCTCTCCTTTGAAAGGAGGAATTGGCCTACTATGCCACGCTGGCCAAACGGGTTGGTTACAACTTAAGTTAAAATACCTATACTTTTTTTATGACCTAGTTATCGATTTTCATGTTTCAATATTATTAATGAAAGTTAGGAGCTACTCTGTTATTAATGAGCATACACCTATACGAATTCCTGTACTCCCTCCGGCTCATGAACTGTAGTGATTTCTATAGAAACGCTTTGTAATACAAAACTTCGATATTGGCAAATAGTTTCCCGAACATTCCATATTACCTATTTTACAATATGGCGTATATACCTAAGCATAATACGTCGCTTCGAGGCAACCCCAATAACGATCTAATCGTGTTCTAATTTCAACAATAGCAACTGTTTTTATCGAAACAACTTCCAAAAAGGAGCACGAATTTTAATCAACAAAGCACAAAAGGAGTCTCATCTACCGCAAAAACTTCCATTTATCTCACCTAAGATATCTTGAATTCAATTATCAAACTCACTTCCTATAAAGGTTGATTGTAAAGTTTAACCCAACGGCGTTGTACCTCGCGGGCTTGTACCGGTCATAATTCACAGGGCTCAAGCCAACGATACAATGGAATACCCCCATGGGTCTGATTACAAGAATGGGTCTATTTCTTGTACGTTTTTATAGACGTTTAGTGTTCGCTCCTGTTACGGCAGTTTCTATTCAATGTGTAATTCTGGGGTAATATGTTAACAATGCTGTTTGGTTTTCACACCATCTGTCTGACTTACCTCTGGTTTATTTTAAGTTATGAATACTTTCAAACTTTCTTGATACGCATACTAATACATAAAACTGGTTTCAATCACGTAATTCCTCGAAAATATAGGTGAAAGACTTGTATTTACCCCGAAGTCGCGACATGGGTTGCACACGGACACGGGATAACTTTGACCATGGCTGTTGTGAGCTACGTCGAAACGTCGGATAAAATCCAAAATATTTCACCTTCAATAAACTTGATCCATTCGAAATTTGGCTACTAGAAGTTTTTTTAGATTCTTTAATATTGAAAACCACGAACGTTTCTACATCGCGCAAGTGTCAACTAAGACAGGTATTCTTATACACTTTCTTCGAACGAAACCGACTCACGTTCCCACGAACTACTGATGATCTTACGTACTGTTATGGCGATGTTTAAACATCTTTTCACATACGAAGTATGTTTCAACATTGATACATACATACATACATACATATCGTCACGCCTTTTATCCCCGAAGGGGTAGGCAGAGGTGTATTTCTACACCCACTTTTCGCCAGATATACTTTAGTCCCACGTAATAAGGGGCGAGCCTATTGCCGTACCGGGCACATTTCCAGACTCCGTGCTGCTACTGAGAATTTCGTGAAAGAAAAACCCAATAACACTGCCCGACCCAGGAATCGAACCCGGGACCTCCCGATCCCACGCGCACATTTATGTCGCGAGACCAACGAGGCAGTCGTATAGGGTTTGATGTCGAGTTTTCCGTCTCTACGCAAGGAAACATTGATATGGTAGCTTTATTGGGAACAGTTGCAGTATAGATGCTGCTTATGGCAGTATATTCAAAAAGTACTATGGAAGGGCTAGGAAATATTCAAAATGGGGATCACTTTTCAGAAGATCCATAGTATAAGTTTGACTAGAGTTTTCTTTATACGTTTCTTAAGTCAGTCGGTTTTCTTTAGTTTTGGCAAAGACTTCATGGCGGTGTTGAAGAGTATCACCAAACATCAATATTAACTTGTAAGCTGAGGGTAAAGTAAAAAGCCGCGGTATAAAAATCTTTATCTCTTCTCTATTTGTCTTGCCAACCACTAAAACCGATATCTAAAAATTTATATGAATAAAATATCCAGGTAGGTACCTATTACTTACAAAGCTAGACATTACTGCACAATACAATCTGCCGATTTCTCCAAAATCAATTGATGATTCTATAAAAGCGGTTTGCCGACAAAGCCTGGGTTACCAGTGTTAAATAAAAGAGAAATGCTGAAGAAATAACTAAAAATTCGTGTGAGCGAAAGCTTCTGACAACGTATTTGAACCAGTTTAATTTTATTTTCACAGTAAACATCGAATGTCAAGAAACTATTTAGAAACGGCATAAATAGAGCAAAAATAGTTTGACAGACAGCTATTGAATAGTTTATTATTTAGTAAACGTCGCGTCGGCTATGCTCCACCGATTTTTGACAATGGAGTCAGTTAAATATAGGTGGTTTTTACACCCGATGATTGGGCAACACTTCATTTATTAAATGAAATGGTTTTCGATGTAAATTATGGACTAAATGTATATTATTGTGCCCAGCCTGAAGGCTACTGTTATTTAATTGTAACTTGACTAGGTGTTGATTGAATTTAAATTCAATTATGAATTTTATACCTAGCATTTTATTCGTATAACGAGATATATATATAACGAGATTTCACTATCATGTTTTTCAAATAATAAGTGCCATTTAAAATGTGCTGTATTGCTATCGACGTCTGTTTAAATGTTATCAAAATACCGTTTTCGAGTTTATTTCAGTCACGTATTGGAACCATTTAACGTACATCGTTTAGGTTAAAACGAGTACTATTATTAACATGATTTGTCACGATACAGCATTTGGAAAAAATGCACCAATCTATTTACTAGATGGCTTTCGGACTAAGTGGTTACCACCGTCCGTAAAAAAAGGACAATCTATTAAATGCCTTGTAGGCAACTTCTATAGACTTGGTCCCAAAGAGAAGATGTAGGTCCTACAGCTCGGTCACGTCGAGAGAATGGGAGAGAAACATGGTGTTAAAAGAGCATTTGTGGGTCGACCGACAGGAAGTCGTCCTATTTGCCCAGATACCGTTGGAAAGATCTTGTGAAGCTGGATCGGAGGGAGTTTCAAGCTGGTGGTTGGCGAGAAGTGGCCAAATATCGGGCGAAGTTGCGTTCTCTCGTATTGTAGGTCAAGTCACTTTATCAGTAGGTCATAGGTGAGCCTTTGGAGTAAGTTAGTAAAGTGACTGCAACTCAGGACTGCAAATTGAAACACAGGTGTATTTATTCCATAGACTGCTCTTCATCACCTTCACTGACGACGTCACGATTTTATGAAATCCATTTTTTACGCAACTTTAAATCTTTAGGCATAAGTTCTGCAGAATACATGTGGTTCTCACATAAATGTTCCATCTGTTAGCTAAAACTGCAAACATCAAATTAGCACTGTGAGTGGCCGGGAAAACCGAGCTATGTTTGGTTTATTTTAGACTAAGTAACTGAAGAAGCTGCATCGGCGAGAGTATTGGCAAGAAAACACATTAGTTTACGGACTATGGGTTCAAACCACCTGTACCTTTTAGTACCAAAATGTGATATTATTTGTCTCATTCTTTGACAATGAAAAGGAAGACGAACAGACAAACGCCTTCATATATTGGCATGATTTACTTAATGTTCTCGAAAATTCGATTATAACTGTGCTTTAAATGGAATCTTTGGACCTTATTTTATTGACAATTCATACACGATCACACACCAGATCATAAACTAGATGAGCCCGCGGTTACACCCGCGTTATTTAAGGCTACAGACTGCTCCGCTCCCCTGGCTCATAGCGTGATGTTATATAGCCTAAATAAATTTTTGAAATCGGTCCAGTAATTGCTGAGATTAGCGCGTTCAACCAAACAAACAAACTCTTCAGCTTTATAATATTAAGTATAAGATTAGGCAGTGTCATGCCAACCGGATAAGAAAAATGTCCTGTGTAGAATCGAATCCACGCTCTCCGATTTATAATTCGTAGTCCCTAACCCCTAGACCAACAGGATAGCCAAACGTTTAAGGATAAATAGTCAAAACTTTTGAATTAACGACTACTTGTATAGAATTCGTATTACAATGAATAACAAAACTACAACAGATTAAGATAAGGCTCTGTGGGGAATGTCTGTCGTAATCTTAAAGATAACTTATTAAGTTACTACTATAAATCTGGCGTTAACTTTCAGATATGGTAGGAAGGAAAGTGGTATTGGGTAGCTACGAATATTTTTATTTTATTTTATAGACTCACGCCTTTATCCCTTTATGAAGGGGTAGGCAGAGGTGTAATATTACATCAACATTTCGACATGAATTTTAGGTCCCACGTAATAGGGGGCGAGCCTATTGCTGTACCGGGCACATTACCAGACTCCGTGCTGCTACTGAGAATTTCCTAACGGAAAAACCCAATAACACTTTGTCCGACCCAGGAATCGAACCCGAGATCTCCCAATCCCACGCGCACATTTATACCACGAGACCAACGAGGCAGTAAAATTTACACTGAACATTTTATAACATATCTTTATTTCTTTCTTAAAGTAAAAGGTACCTGTTTTCTTTTCGTATCGTGTGGTGCTATTGCAAACATACAGACAACGGACACACACAAAGAACACTCATGAAGAAACAAATAATCTAAAAACCGTATAATTATGTTAATTGTAAAAAAAAAAATTGGTTGCCTGTAAAGTCGGTATACGGGCGAAAGTTTTACGTGACAACGACTTTGAGTGGTAAAATAATTTTAATGTGAATATTCATTCGTATAGTAGGAAGAAGGATGAAAGACGCGTGCCTTTCACTTTTTATGTCTGTCTCTCTCGCTCTTAGGCGGGACGCGTGCCTCTCACTCGCTCTCATTGTGAGCGCATAACGTAAACGGAGCGTAACGCAGTTTCTTGAAGTGTCACCCGGCAAACCAATTTATAAGACGTTGTCACGTCAAAAATCTCTTAAATCTTGATGCCCACATTTCATTCACTCTCTTAGTCATTGTAAACAATCTAGTGGTAGCAGAAACCTCCTAAACAAATAAGAAATACACAATAAACAACGCCACCCAGTATTTCATAATTTATTTACCCAAAAGATACACCCAAGTACATTTGACTCTTTTCCCTCAAAATTTACAATTGGCGTTACAATCGTAAATCCATCAGAAGTAATCCTTAGCATCCGATGCGGATTGCGTTGCTATGAAATATGCAAATGCATTTATAATTCAACTCAATACTTGAGACTCGAGTTTGTTTGAAGTATGGCGCCTTATGGCAAACTAGAAGGTGGATGGACTCAAGTGGCTTGTACGTACGGATGTAAATATCATAGCCGTATTTATTTTAAAAACACTGAAGGAATAAATACTTGCAAAATTTCGCGTTTTGTTCATAACATGTAAGTATCTATATGAGCTATATTGGTACAAAGTTTCATCAAAACCTGTTTCGTGTTTTAGTGCGAAAGAAGAAGAAACTAATGCTCTTCTGTATTTGTAATATTACCCCTTTATTCTGTGATATTAGCAGATAGGTATCTGATAGATACCTGCAGCGCAATCCGCTGGAACAGGAAACTTGAAATTGCTTATCAACCAAAATATTTAGTAGGTATTTTAGTTTGTAGCTTATAATGGAAGATTTAATCAAGAATTAAGTCCAACACTAAATATTAATTTGGAACACACACAGTCGGGGCCCATTCAAATTTTACCAATCAAATGTTCCCAAGGGGCCCCGACTGTGAGTCGTTCTGTTCTGCATTAGAATTCTAAACTACTGGCCTTGTTTCTTTCTTTTTAGTTTTTATTTAAGTTATTTTTATTTTGATCACGTATTTTTTAAATTATTTTTTACGCAGTCGGGTTTTTTGTTTTTCTTTAATTAATTATCTTATCTTATCCTTATTATCTTATGTGTATGGGCAAGCCGGTCGTAGCCGACCTCGTAGTACATTCGTCGACCAAATTGGTGACGTTCTGAAAAACGGTAAGGTCCGAAGCACCCGAATCCGGCGAGCATGTATGAAAAGAGTAATGAATGTAGAGGAAGCGCGCGAGGTTTATAAGGATAGAAGCAAGTGGCATTCCGTTGTCTCTGCCTACCCCGACGGGAAAAAGGCGTGAGTATATGAATGTATGTATGTACTTACTTATCCCACCCTCATTCCCGCTACTGTATCATTTTGAAGAAAACAAAGTAAGCTTTTGAGTTGGTATATTTTTAATTGTGACTTAGCAGGTAGCCCACTCTCATTCCCAACTACTGAAGCACTTCTGTAGCCAGGTTCAGCAGCAGTTATCATAGAAGACACCGATTTTTGACACTCGTTAAGTCCCGGGAAAAGCTAACCTGTCTTGAAACTCGTAACGAATCGAGAAGTTTATTGGAGGAGTTGGAAATAATTTATCCATTTCTCTGTTCGGCAAGGCGGGAGATAAGAAACAAAGATTTTTAAAAGCTAAGTATAAGTATACTAGCACCACGGAGTTGACCAGATATATTATGTCGGACGGTTTCAATATTCGATCTATCTATGGATTTTGAGATTCGAGAATCGTGTTTGACTTAGGCCGAGCGCATACATACAACTGTTACATCGACTAAACTGTTTCGTCGAGTTGTGTACTTTTCGTGATTTCTACTCAACCAAACAGTAATTTAGTTGATGGAAGGCCGAGCGCGCACTAGCGATTAAAGTTGGCCGATAGTTCAGTCGCAATCGAAAAATCAAACAAAAATCAAATCTTCAAGTGCGCGCACTGCCATATAACTCTGTACTGATCCGACTGACCGATCAAACTATCGGCCAACTTTAATCGCTAGTGCGCGCGAGGCCGAAGTGCGCATACAATCGATTTTTTTATCTCCTCAAATCGACCAGTCTTTATTCAGCAACGCTCGAGTCAAGGTGTTTACAAAGATAGAGACGCGGCGCCGCTTCAAATCCTTATACGAGATTGGTGGTCGTGGTCAGTCGCGGATCGACTGTTTAGTCGATGGTGTGTGCACATCAATACAATGCAATACAAATTGAGCGCTTGATCGATAGTTGTCCAACTTTTAAATCAAAAGCAAATCGATAAGCATTTTTGACTTTTTGTCGAGCAGCTATCGAGTTGACAGTATGTGCGTTTCAATGATACCCAACAAAATAGTTGTTCAATTAAAAATTGTATGTATGCGCCAGCCCTTACTTACGTATTTTGTATGGAGCTAGTCAAAATCGAATCTAAAATCTAAAAAAATTGGATAGATCGGATATTGAATTCAGTAGTATATTTATTCTACATTTTCACCTACCTACGTACGTATATAATCGTAATAGTCGTTTAAATAAATACTGTTTACTTAACACACTCCCATAACTCATATCTCCGCCGTACAGTGCATGTTATCGTGGCTTACGACATTAATCAACGGAATCACCAGACAATTTACATTTATTGATGTAATTTTCGTTCATGTTACAACACCTACGTTCATTTTGTACTTACTTTCACTTCTGAATTATAGTGTTTTGATCTACATTAGCTTATTGTGTGGGTAGTTGGAATTAAATGTAACGGTCGTATTTATTTTATTTGTGACTTTTTTTATGTGTAACAAATACAGCTATGTTTGTTGCTATAAAAAACTCTGGCGTTTCGAGTTGGATTTGGGTCAAGAAATGGTATTAGACACGTGTAATAATTTTTTTTGACAGAAGCCCCACTTAGTTCTGTAGCAGTGAATATTGTAGGCAGTGGTTGGTTAGGTTTTTATATTCTTAAGAATTATATTATTGTAAATTATTACAAAGCAACAAGACTCAGATTCTATCGAGTCCGATTATCTGATTTCTTCCACGCCCAGTATTATCTATAGAAATTGTAAAATTTTGAGGATAAAACGAAAACTTCTTTTAGACTTTTATTTTATGTTCAGACCATGTATTGTTTTATGTTCATATTTTACAGTATGGCTGCTATAGCTATACCTACTTTAAAATATGAAGGTCATTGTATCTGCATAAAATACAGCAAACATAACTGTTTTATTTTCAAATAGGTACAATGTCGAAAAAGGGTTACGTGATTCACAGAGCCGACATTCTTTTAAACTCAGTTTATCTTAATTTTTATCAGAGTTTTGTGCAATTAGATATGTCTTTTGTGAATTTATCGGAAGTACCTAAACGTTTTAGTCTCCATATTTATGTGAATGCCTGCATTGTGTGAATACAATATATTTTTGTAGATATATAAAAGCTGGGTGCATAGGGTTCCCACCAAGAACTTAGGGTCCTAAGAAAACCTCACCTGCAAGTGGTGCACCTGCCGACCAACGGACAAGGCTCTGGCAAACAAAATATCCCTATAAGCTGCAATAGGCTCGCCATTATTGGGATATATTACGTGGGATCAAAACACTGGCGAAAAGTTGGCGTTTAATATGCCTCTGCCTACCCCTTCGGGGAAACAGGCGTGAGTCTATGTATGTATATAAAAGCTAAAAAGAGAATATTTTTGGCTGGTTCCTAAGACGTAACTCTTGTAAAGGGTTTTTTTAGTATAGATAGTGCAACCTTAAATCAACTTTTTGTCTGGGGCATTGACGATAGGTTATTCACTTTTCAGTCCAATACGGTAACCTCGACATAAGTGTCGCGTCTGAGTGATTTCAAACATATTCTTTGAGTTAAGTATAAGTTCTGTGACCGTCATGTTAGTTTACGGATGAACTAACTTCTTAACAGTACCACAAGTTACTTAAAGGAACCGGTCGTCGGAAATGAGGGTGTTTAGCTATTTGTCAACTTTTGTTATTGCTAAGGTCTACGCCGCGGGTTCACTCCTCATAATATCGCTTGAGAAATGTTCAGAAATCACCCCTTATGATAATACTCATACTTAGACAATTTCGGTTTTTGCTTATCTCGGGATTGAATATTATCTTATGCGCTATAACACTAATTTAGCAATGTGGATATTCTATAATAAGTACACTTTAATAAAATTTAATGTACCTACTTTGTGTATGTTGATTAAAATTAATGTTTGTAAAGTTCCGGGGACCCAAGATTTATATTTATTGCAAGATTAAAGTTTATCTATAATAAATTAGTAAGATTAATACAGGCATATATGCAGCGATAGCCTAGTGGAGATACCAACAGACTGCCATGCAGAGGGTATCCGGTTCGAATCCACGGCGCGCACCAATGACTTTTCGGAGTTATGTGCGTATTGAATTGTAAATTATCGCTTGCTCCGTGCCTCGGAGAGCACGTTAAGTCGGTCCCGGCTGTCATGAAGATCTTTGACAGTCGTTACGGGGAGTCAGTGCCTATAAATAAACTGACACGAGTCTAACCCATGGAATATAGCTAGCCCTTTGGGTTGCGGAGGTCACACAGACAGTCGCTCTGTGTAAAAGCTAATATTCAGTCAAATACGGTTAGACTAGAAAGCGGACCCCGGGTTCTAACTGGGATAAACATGGATAAACGCTAGGAGGATGATGATGATTAATACACTACATACTTATTTATTCTGGCCAGTCAAAAAGAGGTTACTAGATTAACCCGCAACGATATCAGTAGGTATAGATAGATAAGTCTTATTTTTCCAATTATTGACTCACTTTCCCTGCAATATACCAATATTTACAGCAAATATTTGGGTGCAGTGCTGCGATACTATTGACACAGATAAGCTGGTGGTCTGTTAATACTTTGGCTGTAATTTTTATCGTCTCCGATAGCTATCGAGTTTAGGTGAGCCCTGATAACAGATTCTTCAAGGACACCGATAGTGAGTTGCGATAAGCCTGTCTTTTACTGTGTTGGGTGTTATAACAAAAGCCACGATAAATTGTGTGTATTGTTTTAAAAATTGGATTATGTAAAGAATTTTTGCAAATAATTTTTTTTTCACATAAACTTTCCGAAATACGAATGTTTTCAAAACCTCACTCGAAACTTATTATATGTTTCGCTTTAGCTTTCGAAAACACTTGACAAAGACACACTCATCCGTCTATTAAGAATTAAATAAGGTTTTAATAATACATTTTATATTTTCGCGATTAGTATAAGTACATCACATTAGTTAATTTCGATTTTGATATCAAACCTTTAATTTCGGTTGACAAAATACTTAATAACCGTAGTCAAACAGACACAGATTTTGCATATAAGTAAGTACATTTAGAAAATCTTGTACCTTTAGATATTTATACGCAAATTGTACTCTATATAAATGCCAATTCAAGCCGCAAGTTTCTTAAACGAATGAATTTGCCTGAAATAAATAAAAAAATAAATAAACAACTCAGATCATCATCAATAAAATTCATCATTGTCCTAGCGTTTTCAGTTGCATGCAAAACTTTGGCGTTGGAATTCGAACCCGGTGTCCGCTTTCTAGTCTTACGAGATGAGACAGAATACTAGATTTTTCGATGTGAGACTGTCGTATAAAAGTCTCATTTAAAGCTAAATATAACCGTTTGATTCATCTAGCAACACTTGCAAATGACGCAAGGCTAAACCTCTTTACTCTTTGTTTGTCCGCCATTGTTTATTTAATGCACGACGGCTGGCGTGGCGGTGTTATCGCAAATTACTAAACATGTCATGATTGAGTAATGGATGACCAGTAAATTACAATTAATTGTAGCTGCACTGATTGTCAAGCACTTGAGCTTGGGGCCATACGTGCGTCGCCTAAGGTTTGGGCACGATTGTATGTACCTAGTATGTAACTATGTACCTATGCGTATTCATGTGGCACTAGGATCAGTATGGACATTTAATTATAATTAAACTAGAGGACGCCAGCGGCTTCAAACGCATATATTTTCGAATTTTCCGTTTCGCCCGATCCCGTGAGAATTTCGGGAATTCCCGTCTTAGTGCACCCCAAAGGTCCCCAAGGAATATAAATGCCAAATTTCAGCTTCCTGCGCCCAATAGTTTCGGCTGTAGCTTGTCTGTCAGTCAGTCAGTAACGCAAGGATTTTATATATATTTAGATAATTGCCAAAGCAAATTGTGCTATAGTAAAAATGTATACGTAGAGGGTTGTAAAAATGTGCCAAGAATCTTTTTTCAGTGTCAATTACACAAACAGCATCAACCGTGTTACTAGTGTCTAAGGTATCCATTTAATGGGTCTGGGCCTCAATATCGCTAGATAACGGGAAGGAACAAAATTAGGTACAGAAAATGCGACATATTTTTGCCACAAAATCAGAATATATCGGGAAGGATCGGCAACAGATACAGGAATAGCGACATATTTTTAATTAGAGCAATAGATATTTCAACTATTAAATTGTATCCTTTCTTTCCAATATCTTTGGATCACACCAGAAAGACTTCACCATACCGTCCTAACCTCCCCAAGGGAACCAAGAAAGACTAAACAGTACTACACACATACACGTTCTATCGGAAATATTCCATCAATCATAGCCGTGAACGAGTTGGGATCGGAGCAACGGAAGCGAAGTAGCGTGCCGAGTCTAAAATTAACACATCGTACAAAAACAGCTGCCACTGTAAACAGTTTACATTAGAGCGATACTTAGCGACAGGAACACGATTGATACGCGCTTTGGAAGATTGGTAATCAGGATTCAGTTACTGGAACTGCTCCTTTATACTTCTGTGAAGAAAGGAACTCTGGAGGTGATATATGTATAGGTATACCAAGGTTTTATTTACTTGAATTGCTATACGTTTCCCGTTTTAGGTTTGAATCATCAGCCTTTAACATTCCACTGCTGGACTAGGCCTCTCCTTTGAATGGAGGAATTGGCCTACTATACCACGCTGGCCAAACGGGTTGGTATAGGGTTTGTATCAAGTTTTCCTTCTCTTACAGTGGTGTTCTCTGCATAATATGCTCCCGCTGTCGGCTCTTACGACACCCATGGGATGATATGGGTGGTGACATTCTGTATTCTTCATCCGTCACCACACGGACAGTTTTAGGTTTAACAAGAGATATTTGTTATGTATCGCTTGCTAAACGGTGCAGGGAAAACATCGCGAGGAAACCGGCATATCTGGGGATCTTCATAATCTTCTCGAATCTTAAGTGAGATCTGCCGACCTGCAGTTGGCCAGCGTGAACTATGGACTATAAAATGAAATATATCCCATTTCTCAATTATAACAAGGGTTGTTATAATTGAGAAATGGGACATATTCACAGATTTATAAACTACGCTGATTGATGAAAAGCGTTACGCGTGATTCGCATGTTTTTAATATTTTTACAGGTTGGCTAATATATTCCAGAGGGCCTAGCCAAATGGCATTCGCTTGTGATATCTACTTTTGTTAACGATTGGTTGCCATGGCAACGTAAGGAATTCCTTCTTCGTTGACCACGTGATATGTCGAAGGCTTATGTCAGTTCCATACATTTTTGCATTTAGCGATTAGCGATATCGTTAATCGAATGCCATTTGGTTAGAGGGGCAGTCATCGAGGTAACATTAACACTAGAGTAGCAAACTCCTACAATTGACGTTCAAAATAGCGTGGTGACCAGCCGAGATAGAAGACGTAGCTTTGAAACCAATAAGCATCTTAGAAAAAACCTATATTCATCTCTTTTGCACTCGTTAAAAGAAAGTTCCATAATGTCAATTCAAACTGATGACAATTGACCTTTCATCGAGAAATGCGGTGTTATCCAGTTTAAAAATATTTTCCCATTTTTTTATTATTAGTATTACTTAACAGAAGGTTGTGTTTATGGGTATGTATAATTTATTATATATATGTGGGAATGTTCATTTGTTCCCTGGTTGCTACTTATATGTTTATAAGCAGTTTCAATAAATCCAGTATTGAACTATGCTTACAATTACTTTATATACCTAATTATTGAGCTTCATAATATCTCAAGTGTATTTACACATACATAGACTCACGTTTCATACCTGTTTCCCCGAAGGGGTAGGCAGAGGCATATTAAAAGCCAGTGTCAAATCCAGTGTTTTGATCCCACGTAATAGGTGGCGAGCCTATTGCCACTCATCGGGATATTTTGTTTGCCAGAGCCTCGTCCGTTTATCGGCAGGTGCACGACTTGCAGGTGAGGTTGACTTGGGACCCTAAGTTCTTGATGGGAACCCTATGCACCCAGTGTATTTATTATTACACAGAAGTACTACATAGTTGTAGTATTAAGGAAAGTGGTAATAGTCAGCTGAAAATTGGTTCAACATGATCCGACCACTGGAAAAAAAATACTCGATGTCAAAAATCTCAAACACAGGTTCATCGCGATTTTCAGCAAATCGGTAAGTTTTATCATAAATTTATTATAACAGGAAGCCTAAGTCTAAGCGACCAATAGTGGCCCTTAGATGCCAGTGATGCCAAACGAGGCATCACTTACGCGTTGCCGGTTCTTAAATACTTAGGTGAAGAAAAACGTTTCTTGGCCGCCTTCACTCGAATACCCTTCCCCTATTGTCTGAATGAAACCTAACAGCATAAATATTGTTACTTTACATAATATATTTTCTGTGAGAGGGTGGTACTACCCCAGTTGGACCAGCTGTAATCAGCGTAGTTCTACCACTCAATATAAACCTTAGGATTTTTCGCACTCCGGCTATACAATAGCACGTATTCATATACGTGCTATTGTAAAGGGGTTTTTAGACATTTTCATAGAAAATAAAAGCAAAATGAAAAATCCACATGAAACATTGTTGTAATTAAATAAGCAGTAATGCAAAATAATTAAACGGGTTTTGATTGCGAAAACTTCTTATTTAAGGTACATACATAATATTAATATATACATAATTATTGTTTCTTCGAGAGACTGATGACAGCTCAGCGCCGTCTTGTGGAAGTGCGGGTATCGGCAATTACCCTCACTTGGTTTTTATTTAAGTTCGCAATGTCAGTCTTTCGACACACTACACTAATGACGTCTAGACACTGCTGAGTTTTGTCACTGCGGCAGTGTTCACATTTGCTGATGACTGGTTTCCAAGTAGCCGATAATCTATATCCATCCTAACGGTTGAAATTGTTATACTTCCCGCTTCACATAATATCCTGGAGTAAAACTCCCACAAAAGTGGGAGATCCAAAATTTTATAACTTGGTATCATTGTAAATAAAAACGATTATTTGCCATTTTCTTCGTCATTTTCAACCAAATATTGTGAAAAATAATGATGATTACATGTGGAATGATATGCCGCACTTATAAAATTATTTTCTTTACGAGAATTTCAAGATTTCACAACGCATTTGCCCATTTTAAGTTCTTATTATTTTCCTGTGCGGCAAATTTGACACAATAAAAATGTTGTAACAGTATTAGGTCCAGACCTATAACAAACGGCAACACATTTCAGCGCTGTTTGCTTATCTGGTTGTAAGTAATAGATCAATGGGGGCAGTACTCTTAACTATTAAAGAATAGTTATTGGGTCTTCTGTTATATAAGTATAAACACATTGAGATTGTGTCAGATTCTTAGCGCTAATTATTATTTTACTAATAATTATAATAATTTTACTAATCAGACTTTGTAAGTAGATAATGAAATGAACTTGTTTATTTTTTGTTGTGAATTGAGAGCATTTCTCTGGTGTTTTGTTTTTGTGCATTAGCGTTAAGACTGAAACGATTCTTTGTTATATGTTTTAATGGACTAGATTGTTTTATTATATTTTATTGCTAAAGCCAACGAGTCGGTAAGTGTGCCACTTAGTGGTAAGTGGTAAATCTGCCATAATCAAAAAAAAGTAATGCGAGTTCGCTCAAAGAGAACTTCGCTGAAAAGGAAGAAAGTGACTAAGCATCCAGCATCTTATTTATCGAAAATATACCATTACGTTTATTGAGGTTCTTATTCGTGGCACCAAGTTTTACCGAGCCAGTTCGGCGTATGGGCAAAATACCCTTCTATACATTGGTACAATCAAACAAGTCGGCGGTGGCCCACTTTGAAACAAATTCCCTTGGCTTGCTCATAGAGTCGAGGCGCACTAGAAACTGGTTTTGTATACGAATGTCAATGTTTGTGTAAAGTAGCACTGGAAGCGACGATGTCTTGCTGAGCGATTCTAACCCTTATGGTGGTCTAGCGGGAAGTTGTTCCACTGTACCTACTCAGGATCCATTCTTGCATCTGACCCTGCATGGCTCTTTTAACATGGGTCATTAACCCTCCTATCCAATGCCACAACGCCAGCAAATCTCACATAAGTTGTTACGTGCTATTACCGAAGCTGAGCCAATACTAATCAGAGAACATTGTCAGCAAGTGTGCGATGTGTGACAAGTAACGCGGAAACGCTCGGATGCCTCGCATCGCAACGAAGTGATTAAAATTCTCCATCAGCTGTGATGGCCATTAGCATCCGAAGGAATGTGGAGTCAGTTCCGATGATTTGGAGACTTGATTAGATTGAATCGGCGAATAAAAGCATAGGTACTTATGAGGTTTCATTCTGTGATTAAGAGAGTCTTGGGATCTGTTTGCTCTACTCCTTAGTAATGCTTGTGCAAATTTTCATTCATTTTGACTGCACAGTTTGAGTTGTGGGGTTGGTTGTAAGTTTGTGAAGTCACCTGCGATACAGGATAATAATAATAATCTTTATTGTATACCAAATGAATTTAACACAGAAATTACAATAGATAAATATATGTTGCACAAACGGCGGCCTTATCGCTAAAAAGCAATATCTTACAGGCAACCCTTATGGAAAAAGAAAAGTAAGGAGCCAGACATAGGGCAGTTTTGGCGTAGTAGGATACTAATGATACAAAATATGAATACACACTATACTATACAAATAAACTAATAAATATACTATAATATAAATACAAACATACATACAATAATATAATGAATTAAGTAATGGGAGTAGACAATAGTAAAAAAAGGGAGAAAAAGAAAGTTTGACAATGTTATGGAAAGTTAAAGAGATAAGTAGTGGTTTTTAAATAATTTTTTAAAGGATGTGATAATTTGAGCCAGTTTGATGAAAACAGGCAATGCATTCCACAACCGTGCCGCTTGAACAGTAAAGGATTTATCGTAAAAAGTAGTGGAATGCATTGGAATTTCCAATCTCAAATTTACCAATGACCAGGATTGTCATAAAAAAAATAGAAAGAAGAAAGAAAAATTACTTATGTCATTTATAGCTATGTAACAAGAATGTTATATATGTAACAGATTCCTATTTGCTAAGAAAAGTTTTGATTTTAATGAAGTGACTATGATTAAGACATTCATACCTACTTGTAGTCAGCGTTTGGGATCGATCGACTGCATTGCCTCAGTAATAATAATAACACTAAAATATAAACAATAAAACTTATTGGGTGGTCTGTCACTGACATAAAAAAATAAAGAACACAATGTTTGCATGATATTTGAGTGGTATGAAGATCAGTTTACAGGTACAAAGTACAAAGACTGTTGCATCAGCGTATTCAAAGCCGCAAGCTGTAGGTACAAGTGACAAGTAAGTTTAGTGATCATCATCGTCCTAGCGTTCTCATTTGCATACAGGTCTTGAAGACTTGGGTCCTCTTACTGGTCCAACCAGATTTGACAGAATAATAAATTTTCTTAAGAGCGAATAGCGTCTGTTCTCTACACCAATGAATAATACAGATTTACATAGAAGCGCAGTTCTTAAGGATTTCGTGTGCCTGTGATTCCAAGTGGGGACTGTATCCAGTTTAGTTCGTAGTTGGCCCCGCTGGCGGCGCTGGCGTCGTTCTCAGTTTCTCTCGCTTCCGTTGTTAAGATACACTGGAGGAGAGAGACAGCTGCCGAAACGCGACTGCTGCGCCGCCAAGCGGCATTTTGAGTCGCAGAAAGTTTGTCTTCAAAGCGCCCATATGAAATACGCCTCTATGTAAATAACTGAGCTCTTTGTGAACCTTCCACAATTCAAAAATAACGCTTAAATAAGTTTAAACTATGTTCAATTCTAATTCCGATAGTAAGAAACCGTAAGCGACCTGTCATACGCTTCCTCATAATGCTGATTCAATATACAAAATTACTGCAATAGGTATGATGAAGCATTAGGCATTACGAATACTTAGAATAAGTATTGTCAAATACTACAAATTACAATGTATTTTTCCTCATTGGTTGAGTGACGTGTTAATGCCTAGGTACTTGATGGGACTGACTTTGATTCCTGTGTCGAATGCGTATTGTTTGTTAGTTCAATAATTATTGGAAACGTCTAAAAGAAGTTCTCTACTTCACTAACTCTATTGCATGAGCCAGCTCGACTGTCGACCAATAGCCTTCTGACAGCGAATTGAAAAAATGTCTGAGGCTAAAGAGGGTGTTAGATCTTCTGTTCCCTCACTTAAAAAATGAAACTCGACAGCATAGGTATAAGCTGTTGGAGTTTGCAGTTTAGTTTCGGGATTATTTTAACTGGTCTGCTTTAGAATGGATCCTAGAGCTAAAAAATACGATTGGTGCTCGAAGTACACTTGTGGTTTCTCATCGGTGAGGTTAAATTAACTATACCAAACATGCAATCTTTAGAATACCTACTTGAATGTGTCTCTAGACTGTATAGTAACATAGTATAGTAACGACAATATTGTCGTCAGGTCATCGATACTACCTAGTCTAGTACCTGCCTACTATAATAAAATCTTTAGGTACAATAGGTTGTATCGATACTAAAACAATGGCAATAGTAGTGACGGTAAAACGATAACAAAATCGATTTTCAAGGTTAATTTTTTTTAGCGAACATAATTTTATTATTACGTTCTGCAAAATGCAACGATTTGTTATTGCTAGTGGAATAGTGTATTGCATATGAATGAATAATCAGTAAAGGCCTTGCCATACGACACAATTTTACGTCCAACTTGACTAAATCACTTGATGAAATCGTGACGTGTAGACGCCAGTCGTCCAACTCAAGTTCATCGGGTGGGCGGTACCACCACATTTAAACCAATCGGGTGGACGGAATGAAAATCAGTGATTTGATTGTGTCGTGTAGGCGGGCAAAGCCAATTCGATTGAAAATTTGATCAGTGGTAAAATGTGTGTCGTGTGTCAAGGCCTTTAAATTAGACGTTAAACAATCGATTATTTTACAATACTATTATAATAATTTATTAAAACACACATGAATGTGTTAACACAATAGTCTCCTTATTACGAATAATAACATACACATTCGACAAAACAGTACTTTTGACAAAACACTGGCTCATATTACGGCATAATATCCACTCCATAAGGCCCATTCACACTTGATATTTGCTTCCAATGTATATGGAAAAAAAGAGGACAGAAACTGTTTCTAGGCCATGAGCCAATGCAAGAGTTTATGCTTTTACACCAATTATTTTTTCCACCAATTATTATTAAATTTCATAATAATTGGTGTACTTAAAAGCATAAATTCTTGCTATGCTATCGCTGCCTGGGTATAAATCCAGGCAGCGATGGCATGGCGAAGAGACTGACAGAGTGCTCAGAGGGACTTTTCAAAGTATGTTTGTCTGAGAGATCTCCATGATGTTCCCGAAAGACATGTGAAGTCTACCAACCCACACTTTGTCGGTTTAGTGGAGCCTTAAGTACCGTTCTCACGGTCAGGAGAGGCCCGTGCCCAGCAGTGCATACATACATAGACTCACGACTGTTTTCCGGAGGGGTAGGCAGAGACTACGGAAAGCCATTTGCAACGATCCTGACATGTCTATCTTGCTTCATTCACTCCCATCAGATTCCTCATGCATTCTCTTCTGTTCAGGGTACTTCTAACCTGTCCTGTTTTTAGGATGTCTCCAATCTGGTCAGAGAACGTCCGTCTAGGTCTTCCCCTTCGTCCTGTCCTTTCCACACTTGCCTTATATATCTGCTTGGTCAGTCTTTCGTCATGCATCCTCTCCACGTGCCCAAACCATCTTAGCATATCTTTCTCGATGCTTGTCACTACATCTTCTTTTACCCCACAACACTCTCTTATCACACAATTCTTTACTCTGTCAGTCAAAGAAACACCACACATACTTCTCAGAGCTCTCATTTGTACAGCATTTATTCTAGTTTCATGACTCTTCTGCCATACCCAACTATCACTACCGTACATAAGAGTAGGTACTAACACCCCTCTATGCACAGCCAAACGTGCCTTTTTGGACACGTTTTGGAACAGGTTATATACAGGGCTTATGATGATGATGATCATATCCATTTGCTAAATCAAACTCAAATTCTAAACTATTATTTGCTTCGCTTCGATCTGCAGGAATTTAATATACACACCAGTATTGCATTTCAAACTGTGTCATACAACTGTAGCAAATATCGCTGCATCCAAATATGCCTTTATACTTTTGGCGAATGCTTTTTGTATTACAGCGGCTGTTTGATTCTGCACATTCACAGTACACTGCGCGTTATTTTTGGCGTTGGCTTCGTTTGTAATTGCTTTGGTATTGCAGTTATTGTACTGCAATAGGATTGATTCGTTTTGCAAAGTAATTGCTTTGATTTAGCTGATGTTGTTTGGTTTTAGGCTGTGTCGAAATGGAAAAAGCTGTATAAAAACATATCAGAGTAGTAATTTTCAAAGTTAGAAATAATAGATTTCAATTTCAATTTTCAATTCAATTTATTTATCAAAAAACACAGATACAATAAAATATTATTTGTACATAAAATCAAACTTAAGGCTAAGCGGTTTATTAATAAATTAGAAAGAACACCACTCCTGTACTAGTTAGAAAACTGTATCACAGTAAGTGGGTTCTCCCTTTACAAATTCTTGTTATGTATTTTAAAAATACCACAAAATAATTATAATATTCGTAAACAAAAATAAAAAGGTAAAGCATTAAAATCAGTTTCTAATTAATAGGTACATACATATAACATTGACGCATTTATTATTAAAATTGCGTGTTGTGCATTTTGTAGAAAACTTAAGTGTAACATATAAAACTACGAGTCAGCCGAATCGTGAACAGTATGTTAGTAATAGTTGTGTTTAGCATTTATTTATAATAATTACATAATGTGCGTTTATCCAAACTCGATGAAATTACAATATAATGTTAGTAAGTCACTATCTAAGTCTAATGAGGTTCTGTTAAGTTTATAACTAATATTGAAAGAAATAATTATGATAACCAAATGACATGAAAGTTAGTTAAAACGAGTTTAGTATGTAGCAAGTGGAGTGAAGCCTAAGTATCTCCATAATCAACGGTGTTGATATATCTCCTCTCTGCCATAATTTTCGCCGGACAGTCAAAAGAGCCTGTGTTGTATATAATAGATGAAACATTACTAAATTTATTTGGCATATATAAGAGATTCGCTGTATAAGAAGTGCCGCTTGAAGATATTTTCGATAGTACCTTTTTATTTTATTTTATTTATTAATAGACTCACGCCTGTATCCCCGAAGGGGTAGGGAGAGGTGTAAATACTACACCCACATTTCGCCATGAATTTGTAGGTCCCACGTAATAGGGCTCGAACCTATTGCCGCTACCGGGCACATCACCAGATTGCGGGCTGCTACTGAGTATTCGGAAAAACCCAGTAACACTTTTGCCCGACCCGGGAGTCGAACCTGGGACCTTCGATCAGCAGTCGCATACGCTATCCACTGGACCACGAAGGCAGTCTATCCTATTTGCAGTATAAATAATAAGCGTGGTCGATTAGGCATTTTTTTCTGATAACGTAATATTCATACACAACAATGTGTTTGTTATAAAATAAAATATGTTTTAAGGGTTTCTCTTGCCCCTTTTCTTTAAGCCAAAAATGTGCTTTAACCAAACAAGTTAATACACATTTACTTAAACGATTTACATGTAAAATGTGTTGACGTAACTTCGGAAACTTCTTATTAACATTTGTAATGTTACAAGGACGTTGTTTCTCTTTAGCGTTATTGTTTAACAAGTTTACATTTTCCTGTTGTTTTCTTGGAAAAGTCAATTATTTGTTTTAGCATTAAACGTGTAAAACTCTACTTGAACCAAAACACGTATTTATATTTGGATTTGATGTCAAAATCCTAATTTTGTAGTGGCCATTACAGAGGATTAGCTTTTGTTCTGAGCTTTGCACACGGATTTAATAAAAAGAGCAGACTAAATATAAAAAACCCATATTTTAAACCCCAACTTAAGAATGACAGCTTTCAGTAGTGACTTCTACCTTTCATTTGAATCAGCCGTGTTGATCTGAAAACCTCATCCCTATTGTGTGTCAAATTAAGAGAGGCTATGGCTGAACATGGCCTCTCTGAATTGCAAGTGGACCCAAAGGCTGTACGATGATGATAACATACATACATAGTCTCACGCCTATGTCTCCGAAGAGGTAGGCAGAGGTAATATTACTACAACAACTTTTCGCCAGCTTTATTTTAGTCCCACGTAATAGGGGGCGAGCCTATTGCCGTGCCGGGCACATTACCAAACTCCGAGCTGCTACTGAGAATTTCCTAACGGAAAAACCCAATAACACTTTGCCCGACCCGGGAATCGAACCCGAGACCTCCCAATCCCACGCGCACATTTATGCCGCGAGACCAACGAGGCAGATGAAGGTAACTTCAGTGTTTGGCTATGCGATTAGTTAGTCATAATGTAACTATGATGACGTCATGAATGTCTAAAGTCCGTGCCACGAGAAGATAGACTTTTTGTAAACAAACATTCAGAGCTTCACAACCTTTTTTCAAACAGTTGTGTTTTAGATATTATACTTTTTGAACAGTCTTTTTATTTCAATGCCAAACTATGCCACTATGTTTTTAAATTTATATTGTTAAATTTTACTGAAATAAAAATATTTGATTTTGTGTTTGAATGGTCGAATTTTCATAAATTTGCCGATTTTTTTGTCGTTTTACACGTAATTTATTCTGTAAATTAAGGAAAATGGAGTACCATGTATGTTAATGATAGAGTACATAGTTTATACTCTTGCTAGCCTCGTACATACGGCTGATGCTGCTCGCCCAGTTCCATTTGAGACTGGCAGCCTTTCTTCCCCCTTCTTTTATGCCTGTTCTAGAACGCAGCTCGGTGTTCCGTATCCTGTCTTTAAGTTTAAGATCCAGGATGCTGCGCTCTATGGCTCTTTGGCGGACCCCTAGGCGTGACCTGTGACGCTGGGTAGGTGACCAGGCTTGAGAACCGTACGTTGGAATGGTCAGAATAAACAATCCATGAGTTTGCGCTTCTAATATTTATATTTTTTTAATAGTAAAATTAGTTTTGTCTACAAATCATAATATTTATACTTAATTGTTACTCTATTATTGACACGATTTTTTTTTGTAAATCATAGACTATAAATCATTTGCTCAAAGTAGCATACCTATCCTAAAATATAAATTATTGACCAACAATGAATAATATAACAGATAACTAGCTAGTTCATTGCATAAAAATATCTAGGCATGGAGATTTTACGTTGTCTGTGAATGAAATCGTCAGAATGAACTTAAACAAAATCCATTAAAAATTACGGTACTTAGTCTGAAAACGCAATTTCTTTTTTAGACATAAATAATTTTCTGCCAAGTGCTATTCTGCACCCGCTTTTTCGAGATGCCGGCAGCGGGAAGAGCGTTGCGATCCTATGAACTTGTATTTAACTTTACATTTACCCCCTCTTGACAACAAAAAAATTAGTTTTGTCCTCTGATAAATGCATGTTAAGCCCAAGAATGTAACATTTCAATGAACTAATGCCAAATGTTGACATTCTTGGCGTCAGTACCTCAAAACATTAAAAGATCTTGTTGACAGCGCATAATATCGATAAAAACCCGATCCATTGACATATTAATTTCCAATGACACGTATTTATGTACCGTTGCACTCATAGGATTTGACATTATTTGTTTTTGACAGAACTATCGCTAAGCCACTTAGTAGAAATTCTTTGTTTACAAAAAGTCTATGTTCTCGTGGCACGGACTATAGTGCTATCTATGAACTATTGAACCGAGACTATCGTGAAGTTAGTGCTAGAAACTACTTATCTTGCCATACAACCTGGCAATGCTGCCAGCCTTCTGGGCACGCTACCAGCCGACAGCGTTGAGGTGGAATTTTTTGACGCCGCGTAGTTTCTATTTTGTTATTTTTATTTATTTAGTTTTATTGGATTAGTTTAGGATAGTTTAGTTGCATAAGTAGTTTTACTCTGTTGTATATATGTTATTTGTTACTTCAATAAAGTCTTCATCATCATCATATCAGCCAAACGACGTCCACTGCTGGACATAGGCCTCCCCCAAGGTTCTCCACACAGACCGGTCTTGAGCCGCCCGCATCCAACCGCCTCCCGCGATATTGACGAGATCGTCGGTCCACCTTGCGGGGGGCCTACCTCTGCTGCGTCGTCCGGTACGTGGCCGCCACTCCAGAACCTTTCTGCCCCAACGGCCATCGGTTCTTCGAGCTATGTGCCCTGCCCACTGCCACTTCAGCTTGGCTATCCGAAGAGCTATGTCGGCGACTTTCAATAAAGTCTAATTAAAAAAAAAACTTATCTACTGCAACTGCTACTGGTGTAACAGAGGAGGAATATCTCACTCCATTTGACATTATAACATAGGTACACTATTTATTAAAGCACATTTTCTGTCATACTACTGGTTGGACTAGTAAGAGGCCCAGGCTACATGGCGAAGGTCTTGGATGAAACTGGGATAACGTTAAGACAATGATGACGGCTGTTAGTTTCTTTTGGTACGTAACTCAACCTACGCCCGGTTTCTACTGTCGTCTAGAAATACCTATTTTTCGCAAAGGTCAGTAAAATATCAACAGTCTTGATAAAATAAATATATCAAATTATTTTTAAGTACGCATTAATCAAATGGAAGCATGAATCATATTGCAACGGGAAGCTGTTAAGATCAATATTGCCGCTGAAATTTGGTAAAAGCGTTTTGATTCTGCTAATATTTGATATTGTAATCATAATTTTCTGAAAGGGTGCATAGGGTTCCCACCAAGAGCTTAGGGTCCCACGCCAACCTCACCTGCAAGTGGTGCACCTGCCGATCAACGGACGAGGCTCTGGCAAACAAAATATCCCGATAAGCGGCAATAGGCTCGCCACCTATTACGTGGGATCAAAACACTGGCGAAAAGTGGGCGTTTAATATGCCTCTGCCTACCCCTTCGGGGAAACAGGCGTGAGTCTATGTATGTATGTGTAGTAAAAAGAAATTCAATTTTGCTAGCCTTCTTATAAATAAGAAACTTACTGACGTATAAATCTCGCGTTGTTTATTCAACTTACAATATCGCAGCCTTTTTTAAATATTTTCTTGGTCCCTTGGGCGTAAAAGATCAAAACACTGGCGAAAAGTGGGCGTTTAATATGCCTCTGCCTACCCCTTCGGGGAAACAGGCGTGAGTCTATGTATGTATGTAATAATAATTTTCTGAATAATGGCTAAAGAGTCAGTAAAACTTAGCTATCTAATACTTCTCAAAATGCTACAACTAAGCTTTACTTAGTCCCTGCTGAGACTGCGTGGTTGCATTTGACTGAATCTCTACAAGCCTTCGACGGACGTCCCTTTTCAATTTAATTAGTGGCTGGCATCATTAACTTGTTTTGGTTACCGCTAAAACGTTATTAAATTAATACATCTTGCAGATTAACCCTGTTAGAGGCCGCCTGTTCTACTTTCGTTTAATATTTTTATATAAACTTCTTTCATTCTTTTGATTGTGTGTAGATAATATATTTAAGTAACAACATTCAACTAAATTGTCATTATCTATGTTTATCAAAATAGAGTAATTAAATATTTAATGAACACAGCTAGAAAGAAACAGATTACTTTTTATTAAAATGAGTAATTTAAAGCGAATTATAATAAAAACATCAACATCAACAACATCATCAGCCTTTAACAGTCCACTGCTGGACTAGGCCTCTCCTTTGAAAGGAGGAAGTGGCCTACTATACCACGCTGGCCAAACGGGTTGGTATAGGGTTTGTATCAAGTTTTCCTTCTCTTACAGTGCTGTTCTCTGCATAATATGCTCCCTCTGTCGGCTCTTACGACACCCATGGCATGATATGGGGTGGTGACATTCCGTATTCTTAATCCGTCACCACACGGACTAAAAAAAAAAGAACGAATAAAAAGATTTCTTAATTACTGCCTCCAGCGAAATAGCCTTTTTAATTATAACTTGCGCCATGTATAATGTATTTTTATTACAAATAGTTATATTGTTAGGCAACGACCTTCAGTTGTAAATAGATATATTGGTTCATAAGTCTGAACATTTCATTAGTCGTAGATATCAATAAAGGCTGTACAAACAAACTCACATTCATATTATTAGTTGGAACCAATACAGAATAATGTTTATTTGCCGTATAGTGGGCGTCAATGAATAACATTAATACGAATTTGTATGAAAACTTACGGTCTTCTTGCTACCGTAAATATCTTTACAAGAAGACAATCTAGCGTTATCCCGATGGAACGCCTTTCACTTTGGAGACTGGGGCTTGCTTTCTAGTCTAACCAGATATGCCATAGGTAATATTAGTTTTTCCAAAGAGCGACTGCCATCAGACTTTCCACGAAACCAACGGTAAGTGATCTACCATGATAATATGTCAAGGCAGCAAGATTCTAGTGAGGGCACCAACAGACTGCCATGCAGAGCGTATTGAGTTCGAACCCACGGCGCGCACATTGTTAATTATTGCTTGCCCTGTGCCTTCACACCAGGCCAGCGGTTCCGGCTGACATTTAGATCTTTGACAGTCGTTGTAGAGAATCTGTACCCTTGAATATACTGACACGTTTCAGTCATAGAACATTGCTTTCCTTTTGGATTACGGAGATTAAAGTAATTTCTGTCAAATTTGGTTCGATTAGAGTCTCGTATTCCAAAGCGGGAGTCTTGGACGCAACCAATATTAGGATACAGTGTATCGTTCTTTTTAGAAATACTTTAACCTTTTCACACCTTGCGTGTATTTACATCTTGAGTTTATGTAACCGTGTGTAAAATCAAGTATTTAGGTTTATTGTTCCAATAAATACACATCACATGCGGTCATTTCATGGCTATTGTTGTGGGAAACAGTGTACGCAACGGTTTCGTGCTTCTAGAAATAGCTGCGATTGTGGATATTGTATTACAAATCTTGCCGTGACATAAGATGTTATGTAAGGAGCGATTTTGATGGTTCCTAGGTGATGATTGCGGTAAAGCCCGTTGGTCAGTTATTGGGACAAAGTAGATTATATGTTATTCTGATGTTTATGCTATATTCCTGTTAAGTTTCATCAAAATCTGTTCAGTGGTTTTTGCACAAGTTCCAACCCCCGCATTTATAAGTAAACTACGTTGATATTCTCTTTTGATTTGTTTGTTTTAATACTTTTGTCTTGAGCAGTAGGCTAGAAATACAACGTTAGTTAGTAGCACTACACTAGTAATAAGTAGTACTAGCTACAACTATTTTAATATTTTCGTATTTAGGCTTTAGAGGACTACTCTAGTGACTAGTCAAACAAATTTTGTGCTGTAGTGCGTAATGATTCTAGGTTTCGTCAAGAGGCGACACTCAAACCCAAAAAACCCGTATAAAATATTTTTATACATTTTGCAAAATGAAAACGTAGTTTGCAAAAGGTACAATGCAGTTGGTTTATATTCAAATATATGATACTAAAACCAGTCGGCAATATTCATACGTCATTTGGTTATGTTAAAATTAATCACAGGCTAATAAAACAGTTCAACTAAGGTTATAAAAACCGATATATATTCAAAACATGATTTAACTGCAGTTTATAAATCGTGTCAAGAACAGAAATGGATCTATAATGTCATAGCCAATTATTGTCAATGGATTTTCAACGACTATTTTTTGTTATCTGGTGATTATTAAATGTTATTTAATTGTCGATGACGTTTTACCTTGATCTTTTATGAGATGCATTGTGTTTGTAAATATTTCGGTAGACGCCCGGCCAAGTGCATGTCGAGCCATGCACAACGCAGGGTTCCGTAGTAGCCCTTAAAGGATAAAATAAGGACTTCATCACAGTATTCATTTTATCGCTTGCAAATGTAAGTTTAATTTAATCGATTATTACTCGTTAATTAGTGAAGTCTAATGAGCCGTTATAATTTTCATTGAAAGTTCATCATGTATGCAACCATTAAGAAAACAGCCATATCATATTTATTTATAAGTACATTTCAGAAACACCGTGACATATCAGACCTATAGCTACAAATATTTTAAACCAAAAAAGGTCCGCACTGATAAGGACTTGTTTTATCAGTGACTAAAACTTCAAACGTGCCCTATCTACATATATAAACGTTCTTTTAGGAAACAGAACGTGATCATAAAAGCAATATTGTATATATATGGGAGTGATAGGATATGTGGGTATGCTTCCGTATGTCCATTTTTAGATGTCTCTTCAAAGGGGTATCTGTATCTTACTTCGGTATAGGTACTTATTGTGTACGGAAGGGTACCGACCGATAGCCTCTTTAGAGAGATATAGGTATATCGATTTCGTTGGATCCTTTTGCCGTAGAACCCATGTCTACCTAAAGTTATGTATACCTGGACGACTTATTTAAGGTAACTTGTGACCTATCGCGGTTTTTACTATCAAATTGTGAAATCTCGTTACAAATTATGATGTACCGTTACAAATTAAATCATAGAATGTTGGACATAAAGCCCGCTGCCCACTGTCAAGTTACTCGACTCGCGGTGTGGTTTCAAAGGTCCGTCCGTGCGCAAAACCACGCATCGGGACTGTTCGGGACATAGCTTTAGACAGACGGATTCAAATCATCTATACATCTATACACATAAATAAAATTGATGTGTCTGTTTGTAATATTAAAATTACGATTACCTAGCTTAATCTATTATAATATTGATATTTTTTAAAACATATTGGTATGATTATAGAAATAATGTATACTAGCAGAACACTTTTATCTGCGTTGGACAATGTATTATTTCATTGAAGTCTATGATTAGTAGTACCTTCAAGTTTATTTTCAAAATGAAAGCCGATGATTGTTATTTGTTTGAATAAAAAATATAAGTAATATGAACAATCACAAAACCAGAAAAATCTTCGAATAGGGTACATGTACCTAAAATACTTGAGGCGAGCAGCCCTGTCGCTTGTTTGCGTTCGGTTCGGCGCGTATGTAGGCATAATATCTCGGGTGACGCGATGACGGCCGAGTTACAATACTGTTAGATTATATTACCGTGGTCGTGTAGCTGCGACATTTATGGATATTAGAAGGACTTACTGATTCAACATACCAATATAGTTCGATCAAACGACTAGTCGATATTATGTATGACTTAAAAAGTCCATAAAATAGTAGGTAGGTATATATTTAATATTGATTTTCTCCTCAAAAGTTTTTTTTATAGAATCACGCCTGTGTCACTGATGGGGTAGGCAGAGAATATTACACCCACATTTCGCCATGTTATGTGTGTCGACATGTTCTTTTGTTAACAATATAATAATGCGTTCTTTCTTTTTTTTACAGGTAATTTCACAAAAATATAACACCAAAAGCAAACTTGAGTAAGAAAGGGTTCAAATCAAAACTTATACAGGCACTTCATAAAATAGCTATACATTATGGTAAGTAGGTAACTCCGATCTCTATAGTTAATGGTTTTGGCAATGTATCATACGAAGACATGGGTTGGGACACAATCGATCAGTATCCATCACTCGCCACGCTAATTATGATAATTTGATGCACTATCTGCAAACTGACTTTGTAGGGAATATGTTGTAGTCGACTATGATATATTGGTTGTTGTTGTGATATACTTGTGATATATTTATAAGTTACGTAAAAAGGTAAGTAGAGCCTTGCTGATTTCAGCATGAATGGGCCGGCTCGACCGGGGAAGTAGGTACTACCCTCTCACAGAAAATCGACGTAAAGTAACAGTACCTAAACTGTTGCGTTTCGTTCGGTGAGTGAGAGTGCCGGAGGCCCTATCCCCTATTCCTTCTGCCTCATCCCACTCCTTATCGTATCCCTTTTCCCATTCCCAAGGGGCGGCAACGCACTTGTGACTCCTGTGGTGTTGCTTGTGTCCATGGGCGGCGGAATGGCTTACCATCAGGCGATCCGTCTGCTCGTTTGCCACCTATTATTATTGAAAAAAAATATCCTCGTCACAACTTAAAGACATAGGCTTCTCGCAATCTAATCTCAAACTAGGCTCCTGCTATGCTAGCCAGACAACTGATAAACATATTTATGTTGTCTGTACATTCATTACACTTAAACACATAAACAAAATAATCGCTGCTATCACAAGAAGGATTGACCAGGAATCGAACCCACGACCTTCCGACTTAACAATTATTGTCACTAAATACCAGACCAACTGGCCAGTTTTTTTTAAGACTCACGCCTGTATCCCCGGAATGGGTAGGCAGAGGTGTAATATTACACCAAATTTCGCCATGAATTAGGTCCCACGAAATAGGGGGCGAGCCTATTGCCGTTACCGGGCACTTCACCAGACTCCGTGCTGAGAATTCGGAAAAGAAGAAGACTGAGAATTCGGAAAAACCCAGTAACATTTTTGCCCGACCTGGGAATCGAACCCGGGACTTTCAGTCAGCAGTCGCATACGCTATCCACTGGACCACGGAGTCATTCTGGCCAGTAATTAACACAATCATTATATAAATTAATTTTATTGCTCAAAATTAATATAAATGTCATCATATCCATAGTCCTAATATGGAGCAATAGTAGCAAGCAGTAGAGCTGTTGCAACGATAACAAGTGAAACCCTCGGGAGTGCACTGTTTCATTCAACGGCGATACGTTCTGTTTAAGTAATCACTTGCACCGAATATAGGCTACGTTTCCATTAAAGATGAGCTAGGAATTAGCTGAACTGAGTGGCGCATCAGGAAAACTACAAATAGTATTACCAGCTAGATGTGCTATTTGTGTATAAAGTAAAAATATAAAGATAATACATCTTTATATTTTTACTTTATACACAGGTGAATCTGCTAAGTCTATTGCTCTCTTATTAGCTTTGTTAAACTAGAAAGAGATGAATATAGATCTATCAAACTTAGGCTGGTACTTGTGCAGGAGTAAATCAAATGTAGTACAGATTTTTCTTAAACTCTTTGATAAATCTACAGCTCGAAATATTTCTTCTAAGATAGAAATTGGGTTTCAAGTCTGTAAAAGTCTTGCCTATCTCGCGCCGTCATCTTCGCTCATCTTTGTCGAAAATGCAGCCTAATGCTGATTTACATGTGTGGGATGTCTGCAATCATATTCAACCTAGTTACAGAACAGCTGGCTGAGTACTAAGCTTGTTTAAGCCATGAGATTAAGTGCATGCCATGCCAATATAACCTATCGTTATGGGCATAAGTAACTAATCTGTACTTAAATAAAGCTGAAGAATTTGTTTGTTTGCTTCAACGCGCTTATCTCAGGAACTACTGGTACGATTTAAAAATAGCTTTTGATGCTGGTTAGCTCATTTATCCAGGTGGGCTATAGGTTATATAACTTCACGCTATGAGCCACGGGCAAGGAGCAGTAGCCCTAAACAACGCAGACCGGTGTAAACTGTAACTGCGGGCTGATCTAGTTTCCAATATGGAAAATTCAGCATTAATATTAGAAATTAGTATACATATAACATGGTGTGTCGGGTACGTGCCAGTACCCGTACATACATACATACGCCACACCACAGAAATAGATAGTAATAGAACGGTGAATGTCACGTCATCGCGTACATTTCGCGCGTGCCACATTTTAGCAAGCCCCGCCCACAGTGACGTATAGATAGTGAAGGGACACTAAGGAATTATTATCGATGTGAGAGCTATGGAAAATGAAATTATGTTATTGTTTATATAAAATGTTTTATTATGAATAGTTTGGTTATAGTATACTGTTATAAAAATAAAACGTATTTATTTAGTTAAAAATCTGTATTGAAATCTTACAAAACTTTTGACTATATTATAAAATATCTATACTAATGTAATAAAGCGGAAGAGTTTGTTTGTTTGAACGCGCTAATCTCAGGGACTCTCGTCTCAGGAAGGTCGGATCTGAAAAATTCTTTTTGTATACGGTAGCCTAGTTATTCCGGGAGGCTATAGGCTATATAACATAACGTTTCGACCCTTTGTGGCCGGGCAAAAGGCTAAAAAGGCTAAAAGATAATGTCGGCTAATCTCAGGAACTAGCAGTCGGCTTTTAAAAATTGATATTGCCTATGATAGCCCAATTATTCCGAAAGGCTATAGGCTATATAAAATTACGCCACAACTTTTAGGGGCCAGACAAAAATAATAAATTTGGTCAAACGAGAAGGGGGTGGGTTGGGTCAAAGGCAAAAAAAAGGCTTAACGAATAGGATACAATCTATATGGGTATCGTTTTCGAGATTTTCGGGATGCTGAATAATAATATGAAATTTATTTAGTGATTCAAGATGGCGGACGGAATATCAAAGATGGCGGATGACAAAATTTTAAAAAACAATATGGGTATCGCCTTCTATATTTTAAGGGTTGGGGAATCGAAATACAACATCTATTTCGTGATCGAAGATGGCGGATGGGAAATCAAAGATGGCGGATGGGAAAATAAAAAAAATCTATATTGGCATCGTCTGCGATGTTAAAAGGGATGGAAAATTCAAATACAACATCTTTTTCGTGATTCAAGGTGGTGGATAGGAAATTAAAGATGGCGGACGGGATTTTTTTAAAGTCGATATGGGTATCGTCTCCGATATTTTAAGGAATGGGAAATTCAAAAACACCATCTATTTCGTGATCAAAGTTGGTGGAAGGGATTTTTTTTTAAAATCAATATGGGTATCGTCTCCGTTGATATACGGGATGGAGAATCCAAATACAACATCTATTTCGTGATCAAAGATGACGGATAGGAAATTAAAGATGGCGGACGGGATTTTTTTTAAAGTCGATATGGGTATCGTCTCCGATATTTTAAGGAATGGGAAATTCAAAAACACCATCTATTTCGTGATCAAAGATGGTGGATGTGATTTAAAAAAAAAACAATATGGGTATCGTCTCCGATGTTTAAAAGGATGGGTAATCCAACATCACCATCTATTTCGTGATCAAAGATGTCCCGTCCGCCAACTTGGATTCCCAAATGGATGTCATTTTCGTGATCAGAAAGCATGAAAACCCCAAAAATTATACCCAGATTAATTTTATAAAAAATGTCCCGTCCGCCATCTTGGATTCCCAAATAGATGTCATTTTCGTGACCAGAATCCATAAAAACCCCGAAAATGATACCCATACTAATTTTATTAAAAATGACCCGTCCGCCATCTTGGATTCCCAAATAGATGTCATTTTCGTGACCAGAATCCATAAAAACCCCGAAAATGATAGCCATATTAATTTTATTAAAAATGTCCCGTCCGCCATCTTGGATTCCCAAATAGATGTCATTTTCGTGACCAGAATCCATAAAAACCCCGAAAATGATACCCATATTAATTTTATTAAAATGTCCCGTCCGCCATCTTGGATTCCCAAATAGATGTCATTTTCGTGACTAGAATCCATAAAAACCCCTAAAATGATACCCATATTAATTTTATTAAAAATGTTTCGTTCGCCATCTTGGATTCCCAAATAGATGTCATTTTCGTGATCTGAAAGCATGAACATGATGCTTGCTTTCTTTATGAGAGAGAGAGAGACAGCCAGAGACATAATAATTAATTCGAATTAATATTCCTTTTATTTATCGATAAATTTAAAACGTAACCATAAACCGAACGTCAATCCCTAACGCGCGCTGACCAATCACAGCTATTTATTTGACCCGTGGCCCCTGATTTGTTATTGTTTTTGGCATCTTGTGAATATCGCGTATCTCGCCGTACATTGCGTGTTTATTTCATAAATATGTCAACAAGTATCGTATAATTCAAGCAATGGAAATTTAACATAACGAAGAAATGAACGATGATGTTCTTATTAGACAAACATGGTAAAAGTAGCCCACTTGTTTTAAATCTCAATAATCTTAAGTTTTACTTAATTGAAATACTTACTGGTGATATGAAATGCCTCCCTTTTCCATATTTTTGCATCACTTTTAATTTTTACAATTGGAAACTGCACAATATGGCATATTCGTAACGAATTTAATGTTTTTTTTACCTCCTGAGCGCGCGAAAGGGAGACGCGATGCGTAATGCGAATGCGTTCGAAAACACATGCACTATAGTGCAATAGTTTGGCACGCGCGCCACGCCCGTGTCACCGTTCTATTACTATATATTTCTGTGCGCCACACTCATGACTTCATGACTGAGAGCCGTTGCGAAACAGTTCTACAACAATTTTACGCTTGTTACAATTTTGGTTGAAATGGTCATGGTATTATGGTTTAACTGTAACTATAGTATTGCTGCTTGCTGCCTCTTCTTGTGTATGAATTATGGCTTAAGGCAAATACGACTACGGAACATTGACAGGTATTCTTTAAACTATGTTGACGTAATTTTAATATTTTAAATCAAACAAAACAACTTTTTAGAGTCTGCAAAAGGGTCCTTGTTCTCTTATTACTAACTAGAGGACGCCAGCAGCTAAGCCTGCATTTTTTTTTAATTTACTCGTTTTGGCCGATCCCGTGGGAATTTCGGGAAATCCCTTCTTAGTGCACCTCTACGATCCCCAAGGAACATACATGCCAAATTTCAGCTTCCTGCGCCCAATAGTTTCGGCTTTAGCGTGTCTGTCAGTCAGTCAGTAACGCAAGGATTTTATATATTAAGAAGATACAGAGTGCGAGAAAAGAGTCTTTAGACGTTAAACTTATAACTTACTAGGATACAATTAATAACTATTCAACTAGATGAAAAGTATTAAGTATGCTGACGATAAATAACATTGTTGTAGTAAATTTTCACCCTGTCTGTATGAGCGCGATGTGCTCAAAAACTAGCGAACGGATTGTTGTACGATATTCACCAATATGATACCTCAGGAAGGGTTATCGAAGTCTAGTATTGCATATTTTTTGTAATGCCCGATCCAGACTCTCCACGAGGCTACACGAGGGAACGCGAGCATGAGAGTGTGGACGCTGCGCTCGTGTCCTCTCGTCTTCCCACGCCTCGCCTCGCTGTCGCTCCATTTTGTGTCGGTTTTTCGGACGCGAGTCAAAGGACGCGAGAGTCACTCTCGCGCTCGCTCACCTTGTTGTAACTGCTGCAGAGTCTGACTCTGGACTGGAGTAACGATTTGTGTTACACTTTTATGGAACTTTATCAAATGGAACAAATCATTACATTCATATATCAGGAGTTAACGCAGTCACTTCATTCACATCCATCATGTAGTAGACGTAGCGGGCAAGTGAATAAATCGTGAGTGTGGAATGCTAGCACTCGTGCAGCCTCCACTCGCCAAGACTCGTGCCGAGAGCCTCTAGGAGGCGCCTCGCGAGAGTCTGGATTGGGCATAAAGCCCGGCCGGTGTAGTGCGGGGAGAAGTCATTTGAAAGAGAAAAAGATACAGATGTTGTTAACCGAAGTGTGCAAGGATAAAACAAAAAGTGTTATAATCAGTCTAGTTTCTATTTCTGTGCCGTGTGATGGAGTAATTATCAATGACTAATTGGCACGCCACTCGGATTCGCGTGCAGTGTTCAGTGTTGCTATTATAATATATGTAAGTACGATTGAGTACGATCTCTAGGTTGCGTAAATCGCATTGCGATATTTCGTGACAGAAAACACATCTGACTTCGGTTTTGTTGAACTTTAAAGACTGATACTGTACCTAGATGTTTGTAATGGAGATAAATGTGTCTATTTTGATGTGAAAACCGAACCATAGGGATCTGGAACTCAATACCATCCCACGTGTTTCTCTTCCTTTGAGATCGAGTCCTTTGAGTGGGATTTGAAAATCTTTGCTTTCGAATCTAGGCCAGCAATGTTACTTACAGGACAGTTTGATCATGTCTTTATGTAAAATTAGTTTGGTACCTACATATTTTCATAAGTTTGGACGATTGAATAATGACATTTTTAATAACATTTTTATTTTGTAACTGACTTGTATTAGGTATAGTTATACAATAGTGCTTGATAATGTCTCCGTTATTAATTCATTTTTAAGAAAGTACGTTTCATGCTTTGATAAAAACTAGCTAGCTCTTTCTCTCTCATACTTTTATCCAATAATCCAGTTGTCTCAATTTAATTTTAATATTTATTGCCGTTCATAGCATTATGCTATGAACGGCAATACATATTAAAATTGCGATTGAGAGAGACATACTTTGTACATATATAATTATCTAAGTTCTTTGCACGTAAAACTACTATGATTCCTTCTTAGAAATGCACCAATCAACTGGTACACAAATACCTCAGTTTCCACTATTTTCCAATAATGAGTCTGTTTAACTCATAGTAACGCAGAGTATCATTATATGCTAGTTATTCACGGTACAGTGAGCTCCAATCATTTCACTGTCGCGTTCGACGTTCGATTTCACTTGCAGATCGCATTCTATTACACAGTGGTGTTCAATCTTTTTCTAAGTTGACCCCGGGCTCCTAGGGGACTGTCATCGGTGCAACCAGGGTATCGCTAGGACGGTGATGAGTGTTTTGCAATATTTTTTGTGAAATGTCACCCTTAGAATGTAAAATTTATTGCGATGCCACTCTTGTTTTTGGTGTGAAAAAATATCCCTCTATAGATCGAGTCTGGGGCAGGTGGAAAAATGTGCGCGAATTTCCACTAAAGGCGTTCGTGGCTTACGGACTTAAACCACCACAATGTCCCTATTTTTTTAATGTAGGAGCGGTGGAGCCACACAGCGCGGTAACTGTAGACACTTCGCACTGATTTCGTCGGACTGGCCCGTCGTTTGATGTTTGCAGTCTCCGTCAATTAGAACCTATCTCCATTATTAACGTTAGCCGATGTTCTTAAGAGGCTACCTCGAAGGTCAAAAAATCGGGCAGAGGTCATCGCTAAGTGTTAGCTATAAAGTTGAATGTCGCACGGTTTTTGACATGGCATGCCATCACGAAACTGTCTGAAATCTTATTTCGTTCATAACTCAAGTAATAATCGTTTTAGAAAAAATCGTTTGACCAATCCCTGATAAACTAGCTCTTCTTTCGGTGAGTAGCAATTTCAAGGCGAAAAGTTAAGTATTCTTTGCGCGAAAAATTGAGTGCTGCGCATGTGCTATCTGTCAGTACTCACATAATACATATTGTCATATTGTGCACGGTGATTAGTTTGTTCGCATATCTAAACTAATAGTTATATCAAACTCAAACGGCTGAAACGATTTTCTCTACCTACTAAAATTATAAATGCGAATGTGTGTATAGATATATATATTGGACATCTATTGAAACGTGGCTTTGACATTTGTCATGGATACTGACCGAATTACTTTGTACCCTATACAGTTTCTGACTCCTTAGAATAATCAGGAGTGTCTTAACACAACTTGAGACTGAAAGTGGATATGTGTTACTCCGAATTTGACGCGCGCGAAGCCGCGGGCAAAAGCTAGTAATACATAAAATGTTCACGTGTTCAAAGGGCATACATTTTCGAGGTAGCGCCTTAAATTCTCAAGCTAATATACAGTCAAATCCGGTTACATTAGAAAGCGGACTTATGGTTGCAATTGGGATAACGGTAGCAGGATGATAATGGTGTTCTTAAGTTGCCTTAAAATTTTCTTAATAAAAAATAATTCAATTTTCCATTGATGCTTATCCGTTCTCCGTGACCCCATAGACCCCGTGAGGCATCACGATCCTCTAGGGGGCCGCGACCCACACTTTGAGAAACACTGCTATAACAAAACGCGTGCGCGCAGCATCGGAGTGAATTATACGATGAAAAACTATTGTTACTCTCAAATTAATGTGTGAAATCACATGCTCATTTTTTGCTAGTTTTATTTACATTTTAATTTATTTCTGCATTATGTTTGCAGATATTCGTAATTGTTTCCAATTCGAGACAGTGAACGGGTATAGCTTTCACTTATTGAATTTGATTTGACGGATATCTGGTAACTATTGATTGAGGTTGCTTGGAGACATACAGTAATGTAATAGATATAGTTTATTTTTTTTAAATTGTAATGTGCATAACACACATCATCAGCCTTTAACAGTCCACTGCTGGACTAGGCCTCTCCTTTGAAAGGAGGAATTGGCCTACTATACCACGCTGGCCAAACGGGTTGTTATAGGGTTTGTATCACGTTTTCCTTCTCTTACAGTGCTGTTCTCTGCATAATATGCTCCCTCTGTCGGCTCTTACGACACCCATGGGATGATATGGAGTGGTGACATTCCGTATTCTGAATCCGTCACCACACGGATGTGCATAATGCTTTATCTAAAAATTGTTCTTAATTCTGCATACGGTTCTCTCCTATGTTAGTTGTTTCAATATTTGTAGACTCCGTAAAAAATGTGTGAACTATTTTAATTCTCGCTGATAATCTAAATAGTGTTAATCTATTTTAAACTTTTGCGCGATTTGTATCTAAATTATTTAAAGGATCTTAATCGCGTAAAATTAACTTATTTAAGATATACTCATAGGTTCCTCCGCGACCACAACCGATTCTAAACGGTCGAACGTCTGAAAGACATAGGTATTTCTACCTTAAATAATTTAGTTTCGTTTTAGTAGTTAATAGGCAGCGATAGCCTAATGGAGATACCAACGGACTGCCATGCAGAGGGTATCGGGTTCGAATCCGGCGCGCACCACTGACTTCATTGTTAATTATTATTGCTTGTCTCGTGCCTCGGAGATCACGTTAAGAAATCGGTCCCGGCTGTCATGAAGATGTTTGACAGTCGTTATAGGGTGTCAGTACCTCTAAAATAAACTGACACTAGTCTAAATCATGGAATATCGCTATACCTTCGGGTTGCGGAGGTCAGGCAGGCGAGTCGCTCCGTGGAAAAGCTAATATTCCGCCAAATCCGGTTAGACTAGAAAGTGGACCCCGGGTTGAGACTGGGATAACGCTAGGAAGAGGATTTAGTAGTTAATTTAACGCTATTAAGACCTGTTAAATAATGTTGTGTGAGTGTAAGTTTAGGACAACACCTTCTTTGTAAAACAGCCTCAATCTCACAAATCGGTTGACAAATTACTACACTAATACGTATGTACATTATACCAAATAAACATATGCATATGTACATGTGTATGATTAAACAACCGAATGAGCGTCATTAACACTAAGTAACTTAGTCATAAACTTAGTTACATAAGTGCGTGAACTTGACTTGTTGGACAGTTTCGAGGCCAAAGTCACACTCACGAGTTATTCGAGGTCGAGAGGTGTTATGTTTGTATAATCTGTTGGTATATTTTTGTGCTAGTTTTGGTCAGTCGCTCTAGGCAAGAGCTATTCTGTGAAATCTGGTTAGACTAAGAACCCAGGCTTCGATTTGAAAGTCTTGGGTGCAATCGGATAGCGCTAGGCGATGATATGTATTTTTTGAGCTTTTTTGAATCATCATCATCATCATCATCAGCCCTTTATACTGTCCCACTGCTGGGCACGGGCCTCTTCTCACAATGAGAAGGGTAAGGCCATAGTCCACTACGCTGGCACACTGCGGGTTGGCAGACTTTACATGTCTTTCGAAAACATTATGGAGCCTGTTTGAATAATTCAAGTAAATAACGGACTGCAATACCTACTCTGAAAAAATGGACCATTCTGCAGAAAGAGACAAAACGAGTAATTAGATATTCTGTATCTTTTTTACACCTGACGCAAAAAAAGGGATGTTACAAGTTTGTTACTGATTTATTCCTACATTCGATTCCAAACACGCACATTTGAAAGATCTTCCAGAAGATGCCGTCTTGAATTTAGTGTGAAGTCAAATCTGACTAGCAAACGTAAGCAGGTAACATAGAAAAAACGTAATTCAAAATCAACAAAGTAAATCATTGAGAATAAGTAATTGAAGAATTAGTGATAAAGAAAACAATCTTGGATTAATTTAAGCTATACCTACAGTTGTAAAACCTTTGCTAATCACTATTGCCTTTTTACTATAAATGTTCGTATTTATCTCAAATATTCATCATCTTATATTGTTGATTACAAAATATTCCCATAAAGAAGCCACGTACACTTCAATCCGCTTATTAAAAGCATAGATAAGGTAGACCTTGCATTGTTCTCGTATTCACTGACCCCGCTAATTATACCATAGAGGTTTAATTGATCCTCGATACAGACGCTACAGCTCCCAGTTATTTCTAATTTCACAGCATGTTTTGAATGGCTAAAGCTTTTTAAATTAAGATGAATTGATGTAAGTACGTTACGTGTAACGATTAATTAACCATATAAGGATATGGTTAATTAATCTCATGGCAAGTTTATTACATAATTGTCATCAATAATGTGATTCCGATATTCATGTCGGTTGCTAATATTTTATTATTAGAAAGGTAAATGTTTAGATTTAGAAAGGTAAATGTTTAGATTCTCTATTATTGTCGAAATATTGAATCTGTATTTATAAATAAGACCAAGGCTTAAGATTTTGTTTTCCTCTTCGATTATTTTAAAACAAGACAGTGGCATTGATTTCAAAAAAAATATTCTCATAAACACCAACTTAACTTTACATTTAATATTCCACTATACAGACCAGTAATGCAATCGCCAGGAATCGAACCCATACCAAACACAAGATAACCTTGCAGAATTATTTTTTTTATTTATAGACTCACGCCTGTATCCCCAAAGGGGTAGGCAGAGGTGCAATGCTACATCCACATTTTGCCATGAATTTTTAGGTCCCACGTAATAGGGGGCGAGCCTATTGCCGTACCGGGCACATTACCAGACTCCGTTGCGAAATTACTGCTTTACTATCACGCTAACGAACTATTTCTAATAGGTACCAATCCTCAATTCTGACATCGTTGAGATCAACAGAGTCATGTACATTTTGGATTTCCTATTTGTTTCTTTCACCAGATTTACTCGTAAAAGACAACTGTCTACAAATATCTGGTATCTTATTAATATTTATAATGCGGGTGTGACAGTTACGCCAACCGGTCTGACAGAACTGACCTGTGACGGAAACCAAAGCGGAGGTGGCCGATTGACCAGATTAGTTAACTAATATGACCCACTTGGGCCTACCTGTTATATGGCGGGCTAGACCCGCGATATTTAGGGCTACTGCTCCGCCCCCGTGGCTCATAGCGTGATGTTATATAGCATATAGCCTTCCTCGATAAATGGGTTATCCGCCACAAAAAGAATTATGCAAATCGAACCGGTGGTTCCTGAGATTAGCGCTTTTTACAAACAAAATATTCAGCTTTATGACATTAGTATATGATATGAGTGACATTGATTGGGGACACAAAAAGTGTGGGGAATGTATGATAGGGGCTTCAAGTGGAAAATTGGAACTACTTCCACTGTAATGAAATTGACAATAAAACAAAGAATATAGCTGAGATGTGGTCTTTATAAAAACAAACATCACAGCTATATTAACGAAGGTTCAGGTTACCATTATTTCTTTAAGTTAATTTAGATACACAGATAATAATAATTCCTAACAAAAAAATCTTAAACAATTTTCCAGACTTGCAAATCGAACCCAGAAAAGTCCAGGGGGCCAATTCTGCTATTTTATATGACATTGATATTATATTTTGAATGGATCTAAAAGCGGTATTCTGATAACCTAATGTAATTATCGTATAATTTAAAATAAACAGTTCGTCGTTGACACATACGATCCCGTTACAATTTCATTCAAATATCAGATAATTTAGAAGAATACGCTTTTTGTGACGTAAGTATGACACTGACATCATATCGAAACTATATTTATTTAGTAGAATTGGGCCCCAGAAACAAACTTTTAGTACTGAAGCATGAAATAAATCTACACAAAATCCTTAAAAGCCTTAAATAATTGCGTGTCTTGGAAACTCTAACTTAAAACGCTATGTTGGCTTTCTAAATAATATTATAACCCCAAAAGTTGTCAGACCGCCGAAATAACTGTACATTAAAGTTTTAATAGAATTACACTCATCAGCTAAATGGTCAATGCGGTTTGACCCTGACCGCTCATGAAATAGTTTACGGAGAAATACAGGCTGGCCAATGTTATGACCGATAGGCCTTAGTAATGTTTGTGATGGCGGTTTTCATATATAAAGTTTAGGAGAAACTGTTTAGGCTGAAGTTGGTGAAGGTCAGTCGTGCGAATGAGTGTTCAAGTAAATGAAATAGATATTGAGACTTCACAAGGCCAATGTCTTGTATTTTATCTGATATCGACACTGGATTTTGAACTAAATGCGATTCGATTTTGAATTTACTCACAATTAGTATTCTGCTACACTTACTTAGTGTTATTATCGTCGTGTAATTTGACATGTATATTTCGTCATTGGCACATTGTTTAACACTTTGTTCAATTTACGATCTAGTGGCAATATCATTCAAATATCAATTAATTTAGGAGCATACCATTTATGGCATAAGAAAAGAATGACTCCGACTGTAGTTATTATATTTTGAACAAATATAATAAAGACAGTTGGCCCTAGGACATTCGGTGGTTCGTTTTATGAATGTAGTCATTTTGTTATCGAAATACATTGAAACCGCAGGCAAAATACATATAGTGCAATAATGTCGTGGACTTACAAGAGCTATACTTATATTTATGCGTACCTAGTAAACACTTCATTTATGTATGAGGGATATAACGTATTAGGGACTTCCCAGAACAACAAAGTTGTGTTCCCTAATTATATACACTAGTAGATGATATTGTAATTTTTATCCTCGTTGGTAAATACATCACTGCTTGTCATAAAAAGTATTGATCGTGGATTAGTGTAATTTTTTTTTCTTTTCTCTTGTTCCATATTATAAAATCGACTTTTAGTAACCTTATGTTATTTAAAATAGTACGGTTTTCTTTTGATTCAGAATAATTAAAGCTAGCTTATGTCCGTTTCCAAGGTTGAATCTGTTGGTAGGCTGGAAATTATCAAATTCACTTCAGCGGTTTTGAAACAAAAACGTACAATAAAATACACATTTTGGCAGTTACCTATAGCATTAAGTAAGAAGAAGCAACAGCGGCGATAGCCTAGTGGTGTATGTAACGGACTGCGGAGACGATGGTCTCGGTTCGATCTCCAGTTACCCCGGGCACACACCTCTGACTTTTCGAAGTGATCTGTGTATTAAAAACGTTAATTATCGCTCGCTTAATAATGTGCCCGGTAGATGGCAATAGGCTCGCCCCCTATTACATTGGGACCGAAACATAACTGGCGAAAAGTGGGTGTGTAATACGCCTCTGCCTACCCCTTCGGGGATAAAAGGTGTGAAGTTATGTTATGTTTATGTTTATTAAGTAAGAATGGCATAACTTGCAATAATACTGTGACCTACATCTGTATTCAAGATTAAACTAAGTTCCGTTCAAAATCGCAATGGCGGTCATTTGAACGCAGTTAAATAACATTTTATTTTAATATTCGACTGACTATTGTAATGGCCGACTGTTATTTCTCTCAATGTCGTCGCTACACCTTGACAACATCCAGCAAATAGTCATTAAGTTACGTCATTTCCTCTCTGTGTAAAAAATGGATGTAATTCATGGTATACGGTATATTTTATGTTCACACCTGTGATGGTAAGTTAACTGTAGGTTGTGTAGTATTTAGGTTATTATTTATATCTAAGCAATCGTTATGGCCTTGTTGTCTTCCATGGTGTCCATGAGTAATAGATTACTGGTTCCCAATAAAAAACGTGTGTGCTAATCATAAACACCAGAAAGATTATTGGTTCCAATATTATAGAAATAATATATTTTACGGTAAACAATTTATATTTAGTAATATTTTTTTGCCGCAACTAATGGTTGCGGTTAGTGGAATAATTTAGTGCCCGTTTGTTGGTTGCGTTCTAAAATAGGTGTGCTTTTTAATGAATACCCCAGATAAACGCCATAATCTTTATTACAAACTAGTCGACGCCAGCGGCTTCGCACGCACATATTTTCGAATTTCCCGTTTTGCCCGATCCCGTGGGAATTTCGCGAAATGCTGTCTTAGTGCACCCGTACGGTCCCCAAGGAATATACATCCTAAATTTCAGCTTCTTGCGCGGCGTAGTTTCGGCTGTAGCGTGTCTGTCAGTCAGTCAGTAACGCAAGGATTTTATATATTAAGATCAATATCTTAAATAAAACACCACATTTACTGTTAAACTTTTTAGACCACCTAATAACGTTGTTACTATAGTACTTAGGTCTCAAGCGTTTCTCAGTAAAACTGTACCTACACGGGTCAAGTCTGTCCATGGCTGTTTCATTACCTTTACGTAGCTATTTCTCTATAAAAGCTTACCTAATCGGGTAGAGCCTTATGCAGACCGTGTCAATGTGGACCGCTCGTTGTAAGCTTATGTAGTAAATCACATGCGCTTATAAGACGTGTTACTACATTGTTGCATAATGTTGAGACAATTACGAGAACATGTGCGCATTTGTAGTGCGATCGTTGTTTTTTTACATAGTATTTTCTTTGCTTTTATTTTCTGGTAATGTGCTCGGTACTCTCAGGCTCGCCCCCTATTACTCTCTCTCTCTTCCTGACTACTAATCCCATATGGTGGTGGGGTCAGCCTTCCCTGTCAATCTGCTCCACTTCGCTCGGTCCTCGACTTGTTCCTCGGATATCTGGCACTCCTTCATATCTCTTGACACTACATCTCTCCATATCGTTTCTGTGGGCCCTAAAAGTTAATGGCGAAATGTGGGTGTAATATTACACCTCTGCCTACCCCTTCGGGGATACAGGCGTGAGTCTACAAAAAAAATTCTTTGATGTACGCGAATGTTACATATTGAAATTAAACTAGGGTTTACAGATTTATCTGACAGTTTATCTGACATTTAAACCGCATGATCTAGAAACTACATTATTCTTATAAATGCGACGTTTTGGTTGTAAAGTATCAAGATCATTCGGTTTAAATGTCATGTCCGTAAAACCAATATATCGCGAGAGAATACGTAGACCGAAGTTTGACTTCGATCTTTATTTTTGCTGTAATTTATTCTACACATGAGGGAGAAAGGAAATCCAGACTTGTAACAGATTTGTGGACCACGCATAGTGATATCCCATACAGTGTTGGCTGGTTTAACCTTTTTACACAATCCAGTGGAGTCTAATACACTACAGTAACGTACTAATTGCTGAAAAAATCCTTTGACCCCAGTTGTTCTTTGAACATAGGTACTCTTCTGTCAAATCTGTTAGACTGGTATGTGGTACTCACGTTTTAGGCCAAGTCATCTTTAGGCGCGACCAGGGCAATGCAAGGATGATAATATTTTTTTTAATAAAGCTGGTTTCTATCTGCTTTTCGTCTCCAAAAACAAGTCTATACTATACTAGAGGATGCCCACGGTTACAGCCGCATTATTTAAGGCTACTGCTCCGCTCCCGTTGGTCATAGCGCGATGTTATATAGCCTATAGCCTTCCTCGATAAAAGGGCTATCTAACACTGAAACAATTGTTCAAATCGGACCAGTAGTTCCTGAGATTAGCGCGTTCAACCAAACAAACAAACTCTTCAGCTTTATATATTAGTATATAAGATGTATAAAGTTGTTCTGAAATCTGTTTTAAATAAGTTAGAGAACAATGAAATTAATTCGTTTAATTTGTTACTGAGGTCATTAGTTCTAAGAAGTTTTGTAGTAAACAAAACCTAACAATGAGTTTATAAGACGGTCGATCATCAAACTGGTTTTAGTAGCTAACTGTGAGTAAGAAGGAAGTTACAAATAAAGGACGATTGTATAGCTAAGTGTGAGTGATAATTTATTCGTCGAACTTAGGGGTTTACTTGGGGTTAGCCCAGGGTGTTAGTCATGAGTAAAGTGTCTGGGGTTCGGACAAGGGTCAAGCGTAGGTATATATCTACATATCTACCTACATACGTATTATAAACTCCTTACTATTACCGTATGTCCAGTGTTTCGCAAACTTTTTGTGTTCGAGGTGCACATACGAAACCGATTTCAAAGGGACACAAACATCAGCTGTTCAATACAAATTAAACTTTAACCTTAAAAAGTGTACGGAAGCTGATCTTTGCTAAGCGATTTTGGGAAAGTCCCAGGAAGCAGTTTCAATAAGAGTACAGTAACTCTCTAAAAGGTGCACTGTGTTAAAAATAACCTTCGATATCATTAAATCTATAGTTAGGTCTTCTTTACGTTAGTTAAGTTTATTTGTATAATATCATGTATAAGAAAGTAATAATACTAGTACACCAAACTAAAATATCCTTCACTCGCTAAGATACTTTTGCCATACAATCGCTTTAAAAAATGTTCACATGTTATTTTTTCACTTTAAAAACTAAGTAAAGTACACCGTTAAAAGGCTGCACCTATTAAGGCTAGGTTCAAATTACAGTAAGTGCATTCAAAATTTAGCTGATAAGGAGTGCACTTTGTAAACAGTCACCTGAGATAATGTATCACGGAGTTATTTACAACATTATGCAGAGATGTTACACGTCGAGTATACGTGCAACTTCCAGTGGTTTGCACCTTACTTTGAAAACTTTTTGAATAAGTTATTAGTTTTCTTGTAGTGACTACTGGTGTCTCGGCTTATCACATGAGATATATGGTGTTTAGGTACATAATTCTTTATCGTATACAAATTTACATCGCGATTTCACCATTATGTTTCTTGTAAGTGAGAAGAACGTAATATTTGCCTTGTTCATACATGTACCACGTATTTGAGAACAATCACGGTGGGTCGAGACATTTGCGAAGATTCGAGCTTATCGCCTAGTTATAAACTGGAAGGTATCCTGCTACGACCCATGTTTCAAGGTATTTGTTTACAAGTAGCTGTCAGCGAAGACTGAGGTAACATTTAAGTTATCAGTTTTTATATATTAATAGATAACTAAATTAATATGTTTGAGAAATTTTAAGAAAACTTAAAGTTACAAAAAAGAACAACAGAGTCATACCGTGATCTCTCTTAATAGCTGCAAATATATCTATACTACAGCCTACATTATTAAAAGTTATAATTGCATCATTACTTTAAGAAAAATCAGTGCACACCTGTGCCAATACTAGTACAATTATAACAAGGCAATTAAAAAGTGGCGCGACTTTTTGTCGCCGGTCTGCTCTACCTCATAAGGGTAACATAATTGATGTCAACGGATGCTCTTATAAGGTAACGGACGCAGGATATATTATGTCATTTCGGTGGTACCTGTGCTGTGTAACGTATGTAGAACAAGGATAGAGTATGTGCTCTATGTGTGTGATAAGATTGATAGAAGTTGTAATTTTGTTATAATGTAATTTAGCAACAATAGCCTAGTGGTGAGACCGACAGACTGCTACACAGAGGGCCGGGTTCGAATCCACGGCGCGCACCGATGACTTTTCGCTTGCTAAACGGTGAAAGAAAACATCGTGAGGAGACCTGCATGTCTGAGAGTTCTCCATAATGTTCTTGAAAGACATGTGAAGTCTGCCAACCCGCACTTGGCCAGCGTGGTGGACTATGGCTTTACCCTTCTCATAATGGGAAGATGCCCGTGCCCAGCAGTGGGACAGTATACAGGGCTGATGATGATGATGATGATGTGATCTAAATGAATAAATTATTTTGACTTTATTATTTCTTCAATACTATTAAGTTAGGCTTGTTTTCTACATTAATATCTACATACATACATACATACATATAGTTACGCCTTTTATCCCCGAAGGGGTAGGCAGAGGTGTATTTCTACACTCACTTTTCGCCAGATATACTTTAGTCCCACGTAATAAGGGGCGAGCCTATTGCCGTACCGGGCACATTTCCAGACTCCGTGCTGCTACTGAGAATTTCGTGACAGAAAAACCCAATAACACTGCCCGACCCAGGAATCGAACCCGGGGCCTCCCGATCCCACGCGCACATTTATGCCGCGAGACCAACGAGGCAGTCGTATAGGGTTTGATGTCGAGTTTTCCGTCTCTACGCAAAGATGGTATTTGCATCGTGTTATCCCTTAGTCGCCTCTTACGACACCCACGGGAAGATAGGGGGTGGTGACACTTGTATTCTATGCCGTCAACCACACGGCAATAATATCTAAGATGTTAATTTCAATTAAATAATATTATAATGAGACGATAGAATTATATCTTTATCCTATCGTCACGTGAATGCTAAGATAAGTTTTTTTTACTTACTGATAGTCGTAGTTGCTAAGTGATTATAAATTCAATCATTCATACGGTAATGTTATTAATTACCAACTTTTTTGTTAAAATGTTTTTATTGAAGACATACATACGTACATATACTCACGCCTTTTTCCCATCGGGGTAGCCAGAGACAACAGAACCCCACTTGCTTCTATCTTTACAAACTTCACGCGCTTCCTCTACACTTATTACTCTTTTCATATATGTATTGAATATTTTTCATTTATTGAATACCTACTTATTAGAAAAACTGGAAACACTTCATCGGCTGTTGACTCGGCGTAAAATGACTAATTACTGTAAACCACGCAAGCCAACGGCAAGTTGAATGTGATAGTTTCATTATACCCTGTAGCTATGAAATAATTAACTGTTAACGCCGAAAGGCGTGTGGCAAAGTGGTGTGCAGCCGGGATAACGCTAGGATGATTATGAAATTACCTGTTTACGTGTTAATGTGTTTAAAATCGTGATTTTATCCCCTGATTTTTGTAATATAACTAGATGAGCCCGCGGTTACAGCGGCGTTATTTAAGGCTGCTGCTTTTTCAAATCGGACCAGTAGTTCCTGAGATTAGCGCGTTCAAGCAAGCAAACAAACACTTCAGCTTTATATATTAGTACTAGCGACAAGCCCCGGGCTCCGGCTTCGCACGGGTGCAATGTTTATATGCACGCGCCGCCCGGCCCCCAACCAAAAAAAATCCGTTGCTTAGTTTTTTAAGAAGAAAAAATATTTAAGTATACAGACAGAAAGAAGACAGACTTTGTTTTATACTATGTAGTGATCAGATATTAAAAAGCGTAGCTTAAAACCAAACCAATATGTAAACGCCTAATATGTTTATTATAAAATTATAAAAAATACAGCTTAAAATCCTTTTCAAATTGTTCTCAAAAATAACTATATTGTGAAGTTTGTCAGTTTTGCAGAAAGTCACATGGTTTTAGCGTGTTTAACCTCGCTTTATATTGCAAGTGTATTCATTATTTCTATTATTTATATAACAAACACATTCATTTCAGTACTGTTAATAATTTCTAATAAATGAAATGTTTCTTTATTTCTTCTTTCATACGCACTGATTGTTCATCACTCATCTCATCACTTTCTCGTAATGAAAGTAAAAGTTGAAACACCATATTAACTTTTTTAACACATCGAAGTAGCGAATCGAATTCGCACCGAGAATAATTATGCCCAGTTGTTTTTCTATACAAAGATATTAAAGGCATCAGTCCACTATTACATACCACACTATAACTGTAGCGTGAACATTGACACGCAAAGAGAATTTCAGAGACGGGATACGATGCGTAATATCTTTGTGTATGAGACACATGATAGATTCTGAAGAAGCAACGCTATGGATGGCGAGTAGTACCTACTTAGTAGGTAATATTGGCTTATAAAGATAGCTCGTTTTAGGTTAGAGTCTACTATAAAATTTTGCCCTATTACTGGAATACAAAGGATAGTGCTTTGCTCAGGGATAGTCGCGTACCCATTTGTATTTGACCGTAGACTGGTCATAGAATATTAGTGTATTCAACTATTATAGAACTGTGGACTGCCTTCGTGGTCCAGTGGATAGCGTATGCGACTGCTGATCGGAGGTCCCGGGTTCGATTCCCGGGTCGAGCAATAGTGTTCCTGGGTTTTTCCGAATTCTCAGTAGCAGCACGGAGTCTGGTGATGTGCCCGGTAATGGCAATAGGCTCGCCTCCTATTACGTGGGACCTAAAAATTCATGGCGAAATGTGGGTGTAATAATATTACACCTCTGCCTTCCCCTTCGGGGATACAGGCGTGAGTCTATAAAAAAAAAGAACGGTGTATTTAAGGGTATATGGACCGTATTGCGCATGGACGTACTACCTTTCAGAATAGCGATGTAAATTAACAGTGTATGTCTGTCCTGTGAGTGACAACGTTTCCTACATCGTCCGTCACATGCAAACATACACACCCGCACACATTCAAAGCACAGTCTCGGTGTGCTACAGACTAATGTGCAGACACCTTTAAACTAAAAGTGAATGGTCACCAGAACGTTTGCTAATAGTTCATACGTCGACGTATTGGGGACACAAACTTCCTGCCGGTACCCTTCTGTTATTATATTCAATAGTATACTGACGAGGAAAACAGTTGTGTATTCATTTATCAATTTACATTGGTTTCGAGCCATAGCATTATGCATTTTTGTGGTTGGTCTCGTTATTTTCTTACAAGAATCGTTCGGCTATGTCAGAGGCCTTCGAGCGGTCTGAAAACTGCGAGATAAGAGTTATCCCAGTTTCAATCTGGGGTCCGCTTACTAGTCTAACCGGATTTGGCTGAATATTAGCTTTTCCACAGAGCGACTGCCTGTCCGACCTCCACAACCCGAAGGGATAGCGATATTCCATGGTTTAGACTAGTGTCAGTTTATTTTAGAAGGTACCTACTGACGCCCTATAACGACTGTCAAAGATCTTCATGACAACCGGGACCGACGGCTTAAAGTGCTCTCCGAGGAACGGGACAAGCGATAATTAACAATTAACAATATACACGAAAAATATAATAAAAATAATTAAATTCGTTTACGACATTAGTGTACATCACCCGTAGGATTGAAAGGTTGCGCGAACAAGCTGTTTCTCGTCCATCAACGTTAAGATTAGTTTCATCTTTAAAATACGCATCTCGTTCTATTTTGTGTGCACAGGCTGTGTGTACAGTAAAGATAAATAATATATAAGATGAGAGAGAAAAGCTGAGCGATTTGGAGAGAGGAGTCTAAGGAGAACTATATTTTCGTAACAAAAACAGTAAAATCAGCAACAAAAATATACGACTAGCTTTTATCAGTTGCCAAGTACAAAAGTCCCACTGCTGGGCAAGGGCCTCATCTCTATATGAGAAGGATTAGGCACAACACAAACCACACCTTTCAGACATAGATTTCGTCACAATGTTTTTCTTTTCCGCGTAGGACAAGTGATAAATTGATGAATGTTTTCCTTGTAATCGCTTAGATCATCTACAGTGAATACGTAACCTTATTCCGTTTTCCGTTATTATAGATTCGCAAGAAACAGTGTTCAAGTCAAATAAACAAACATTTGGTATTGACCTGCTAATAGTATTAAAACATTATTCGCTATCAATGCTAATCTGTTTCTATTTATATAGAAACAGATTAGCATTCATTATTCATGTACCGTTTATATTCGTTTTAATTTGGAACACAAACACCATTGTTTATATGAATAATCAGATGATTGGATCAATGTATTTATTAGGTATAATTCACCCATGATCGTCTGATCCCAAACTAGGCAGAACCTGTAACTGATAAACATATTTATATAGCTATATAATCATAAGTACTGGTAGTAGTTATTTTTTAACTAAAATAAATAAATAAAATATACTTATTGTAGTACTGTGTTAAAAACATAATACAACTTACTTTAATCGATAGAAAATATCACAAAGATATCTCTAAAAAAATATTTTAACGAGTAAAAACCATATTACAATACAATAATTCTGATTTTTTGACAAATTCGGCGCCTTAACGCTGTCTGTATACCTATTGATTTTTATTATTTTTTTCTATTTTTTGTATACCTATATTTTATTTGATTTTAGGGTACAACATTCTCCCAAATGAATTTGCTGTCATCATATTCCAGGCCTTCTGTCACTCCACATCGGTATATTTAGCTCAACGAACACGCTCGCTGTGAACTACTGAGTAGAAAGCTACACTAAACTACGTGATAAGATAACATTGTTTACGGCTGCGCTGCAGTGAAATACTTTTGTGTGGAGATAGCTTAGTAAATTGCGCAAGAAAGTTGAGCTTGTTTAAAAATTATGTTTAGGTTGTTCGGGTAAAGCCTAATTGTAACTGAAACAGTTAAAGTACTCAGTTGAATATAGATATCCTCTTGGAACATTAAAGGCGTCTTGTAAGGTAAAATAAAAATACAGCTTTTCTCTTAACACAAATAAACACACACGAAGAAAAGAAAACATTGTTTGGAATTCAATTGTCCCCTTAAAAATACGCCAAGAATAAATCCTGTCTTTTTTTTTATAACAACAGTCGGCAAACGAGCAGACGTATCGCCTGATGGCAAGCAATTACCGCCGCCCATGGACACAAGCAACACCACAGGAGTCACAAGTGCGTTACCGCCCCTTGGGGCTGGGAAAAGGGATATGATGAGGAGTGGGATGAGGGAGAAGGAATAGAGGATAGGGCCTCCGGCACTCTCACTCACCGGACGAAACGCAATAGTTTAGGTATTGTTACTTTACGTCGATTTTCTGTGAGAGGGTAGTACTTTGCCGGTCGAGCCGGCCAATTCATGCTGAAATCAGCAAGGCTCTACTACCATGAAGAAGTCTTTGTCTTGCAGAAGTCTTTACAACCATTCGACCAACGGACACAAAGCACATCCACACGCGAAAAAAACATCATTGGTGACGTCAAGTGTTGCCCCTTGCAGTAATTGAACCCACTACATTCGTCCCAGTTCTAAACGGGTGTACTGTAATTCAAAATAGTCTTACATTTTCCAATATGTCTATTATACAGACACAGTTAATCTGTATATATAAAATCCTTGCGTTACTGACTGACTGACAGACAAGCTACAGCCGAAACTACTCGGCGCAAGAAGCTGAAATTTGGCATGTATGTTCCTTGGGGACCGTATTTTCCGTTGACCGTATTCCCACGGGATCGGGCAAAACGGGAAATTCGAAAATATGTGCGTGCGACGCCGCTAGCGTAGACTAGTTTACAATATTACAATAGAAGATGTATTGTATGGTAAGTACTTCAATTATTTACCGATAGTATCTTGCAACCGTACGGCATAAAGCGAGGCAGCCATATCAATAAGTGAAGTAATCATGACCAAGAAGAAAACCCATTTATTTTATCACTTATAAGTACTATAACCCTTTAGGTCGTAAAATTTGTTGAGCAATTATTTCAATTGGACATGATTGCCAATGCGTAAGAATGACCTGTCTGTTGACACAGTTTAGTGACTATAAATGATATTTGAAGTAGTCATAGGGACCCGGTGTTCGTGGACCCATAATAGATTCATTTGGATAACGGTGTTCAGGTCCTTTGTTAAGAAGCAGTTAAGGAAATGAATGCTAAGATACCTAGTTGAAGACTTTACTGTCATGTCTTCTCTTAGATTGTTATCAAAGACAAATAAAGCAAAAGATTTCTGAAAAGTCGCCTATTCTTTTTATTTTATTTATAGATTCACGCCTGTATCCCCGAAGGGGTAGGCAGAGGTGTAATATTACCCTCACATTTCGCCACGAATTTTTAGGTCCCACGTAATAGGGGGCGAGCCTATTGCCGTTACTGGGCACATCACCAGGCTCCGTGCTCCTGCTGAGAATTCGGAAAACATCCAGTAACACTTTTGCTTGACCCGGGAACTGAACCCGGGATCTCCAGCAGGCAGTCACTTAGGATTGTGTTAAAATATAATTGAAAACATCAATTCTTTGATTACCAATAAGACTGACGCTGAATAAAATATGTCTTCGCGTAGGTACAGTCGTTTATAAACGAACTAATACGTATATGTTTTTGTGCAATTTTTATGTTCATGTACATTTTCGCTCTATAAAATGCTTTACTAACATAGCCGAATTGATAATGTAAAAACGCTGGTATTATACATAAACCACATATATATTCTACCTAATAATTACCAACAAACAAATGTTGCCACATGAAAATTTGCAAAATGTACCTATTTTTCATCCCGTCACGTATTCGCCTAATATGGCGTAATACATGTCCGAGGTGGATGGCACATTATTTATACTGGCCGGCTAAGCTAGGATAGCCTGGACAGGAAAATATATATCACCTGTACCTCTCTTCACAACCCTGTTAACCTGACACGTGTAAATTCTTCCCACCCCTGTTATTTTCATCCCGACACGTGCAAATTTACACAAAGCATAAAAGTATTAGAGATATTTTTCTTTCTTTAAGATAAAAATATATGTTTTCCTAGCTTAGCAAACGTTATCGGAAATTGAAAAATCTCGAACCGCTTTCTAAGAAATCGGGATGAAAATCATATTTGCAAGCTTCGCTTTGAAATGAGACACGTGGTTGCTTTGATAGATTTAGTTATTGAATTTATAAATATTAATGAATAATCTATTTGTACACTACGTACCTAAATAAGTAGGTAAAAGTCATATTTATATTTGCACAATCAAATATGTTTTGTGCGAAACATGATTTCGACTGAAATAATCCCGTTTTCCAGCGCGATGGACTATGGTCTTACCCTTATCACAGTGAGAAGAGGTTCTTGTCCAGCAGTGGGACAGTTTATAGACAGGGCTGATGATAAATTTTGATCAGATAGTACAAGCTGTGTAGTAGCAGTAGGCATTACCATACCGCGGCAGATCACAGATGGCATTCCTATTCCTTAGTTTATTGTTTGAAAATACCGTCTAACCAGCAGTCCAAAAGTAATTACCGAATTGGAAATACGTTCTTTACCACATGAAAAGATCAAAAGCACTCATTATTTACTTTGCAGTAGGTTTAATTGCTTCCAACGTTTTCTAAACGCCTATTCAACATGTTTGTATAGAAAAGTCTAGTTAAGCTTTGCTTAAGTTTTTTCTTTCGTATTAAGATGCCTAAGAGCTAACTTAGGAGCTCTTAGCTTTACCCTTTGAATGAGTAAACAGCCCGCATTGGTAATTATTCAGTAAAGTTATTTCAATCAAAACTTAGCAAAATAATTAAGTCGGCGAACACCCGTTGAACTAACTTTGACAATACATCAAGTACTTAAATATATTATATAAACTATCTGAGCTTCGTTATGTAATATAGCTTATCATTCTGAATGTATGTATGTCTGTTGAAGGTGTCCAAAACGACTACGCAAATTTTGACGAATAAAGTAAATTTGTTTGTGTGTTTAACTTTAAACTTAAAAAAATAACTGGATAATTTCAAGTCCATCTAAACAAACATCGAGGATGGAAACGACAGAAACTGCTCATTAAGACGATGATTACATAAATAACTCTCAGGCTTACGCGACTTTACAGAAATAAAGAATAAGCCCGACAAAAGTACTAACACCCACATTCTCCAGTACATCTAACAATCCACTTTCCAAAATATGAATCGAAACTGCAGTAGTAGGGCTTGTAATTCGAATATTCGAATGTTCGAATAATGCGAATATTCGTTCATTTTTACTATTCGAATATTGAGTGGTGTTAAATTCGAATATTCGAATGATTTATAGTTACGTTTTTTTAGATCGCATTACCAAAGTTTACGTCAATCCCACGAATGATTATTGTGATTGCGGTGTGATTTATGATCTCTCATTTATCTTTATTTAATGAAAACTTATCATTGCTTACTATTTCAGCATTGTTGGCAGGTTGTATGCAAAGATACTGATTGAAAGAGTTATGAAAGTAACCAACAAGAAAATATGGGATGTACGAACGGGATTCGGAAATGGTATGGGGTGTACTGATCAGGGATTTTTCTTGCGAAGCATAGCCGAAAAGCTTTTGGCCAAAGGTTAAAAGGTCCATTGCGCATTCGTGGATTGTGAAAAGGCTTACGATAAAGTGGTGAGGAATTAAATGTGGTCGGTACTGTCAATGTACGGGGTGAACAGCAGCCTCATTCGACCTCTGAAATCTCTTTATGAGGATTCTAGAGCTTGTGTGAGGATAAACGAGGCATACACTGACTGCTTTACCATCGAGACAAGTGTTAGACAGGGATGTGTAGCGTTAAGACAAGCTGTTTGGCAAGATCTAAAGTATATAGTGACTGTGGATTAAGGATGAATGAGTTACTTGTCAAATGACTCCTCTATGCCGATGATCAGGTAATACAGTTGCAGGAGATAGGAACAATCATGGATGGTGCTTTAGAGAAAAAGGGAATGTAAGTTAAATGAAAGTTATGGTTTTTGAAAAATAGGAATTCGTTATAGCTTGTAATGTTATGATTTATGATCGATTGACAACGAGTCGAGCAAGTTAATGAGTTTGTGTACTTAGGTACGCTATTTACAAGATATGGTAAGAATGAACAAGATACTGAAAGAAGGGTTAATGTAGGGAACAGAGTGAATGGAGCTCTGAAAGCATTTATCAACAGCCAAAACGTGTCCAAAACGCGCAAATAGAGAGACAGTAGTGAAGGTTGGGTATGGAAGAAGTGACTTGAAGTAGAACAAATGCTATAGAAATGAGCACTGAGAAGTAGGTATGTGTGGTGTATTTTTAATCGACAGAATAAAGAGTTGTGTGATAAGAGAGTGTGGTAGGAAAATAGAGAGGATGGATGACGAAAGACGATATTTAAGGCAAGTGTGCATGGGACAGGATGAAGGGGAAGACCTAGGCGGACGTTCAGATACGTTCAGTATAGATTGGAAACATCCTAAAAAAGGACAGGTAATAAGTGCCCTAAGCAGAAGAATTTGATGGGAGTGAATGAAGCAAGAGAGATATGTCAAAAATTACGCAGCCACGGTTTGATCCATGAAGGTATAGATAAACATGGAGGCCACAGCTGGAACAAAGCCTTGAGTCAAATACCTACACTTCTCTATCTCACTCTCTGTGGTCTGACCTCTCATTTTAGCGTGGATTTAGTATTGCTATCCTCTTATTAAAATCTCCGAGTAAGCTCTTAAAAAGAGCCGACATATTAAGCAAATCAGAAGTTTACACGGTCAATTAATGTGTATTTAAATCAAGAGTTGAAATCCAATCACTGGTTAAAACTCCCAATATTGTAGGTCTCGAACGCTTATAATCATGGTTGGCGAGACCGTGAATTATAATCCCATTTCCTAAGGATTTGGTAATGTGGCAACATTGGCCACCATATGTCAAGTAAATCTTGTCAATATGGCAGTGGTTGGTTGAAAAGAGATGGTATGACCACAGTGAGCGAGATAGCGATACATCATTTGAGCTTCAAGTAGGTATTCGGAGTGCGGTCTCCATGTTTATCTATAACTTCATGGTTTGATCTCCATATGATTCTAAAAATCCTAAGAATTTAAGACTAAGGTTTTGTTATGTTAACCCACGCAGCGGGTGTTATTTTTATTCAAAATATTTTTTTTTGATTTGGTTTTGAATACAGTTTATTGCTTTTTGTTTAATTAGAATGCCAAAGTATGTATGTTAGTGAAAGGTGATTTAATTTTATATAATAAATGAAAATTCACCACCCCCTATCTTCCCGTGGGTGTCGTAAGAGGCGACTAAGGGATAACACGATGCAAATACCATCATTGCGTAGAGACGGAAAACTCGACATCAAACCCTATACGACTGCCTCGTTGGTCTCGCGGCATAAATGTGCGCGTGGGATCGGGAGGTCCCGGGTTCGATTCCTGGGTCGGGTTGTGTTATTGGGTTTTTCTGTCACGAAATTCTCAGTAGCAGCACGGAGTCTGGAAATGTGCCCGGTACGGCAATAGGCTCGCCCCTTATTACGTGGGACTAAAGTATATCTGGCGAAAAGTGGGTGTAGAAATACACCTCTGCCTACCCCTTTGGGGATAAAAGGCGTGACGATATGTATGTATGTTTGTATGTAATAAATGAAAATATTCAACTGTCACTTGTTTATTAGGTGTACCTATATGCATGGTTTTATTAAGCTTTAAAAGAAACAGCTGATATTCGAATAATATTCGAATAATTCGAATACTTCCTGTAAAAATATCGATTATTCGAATTTCTAAAAACATCGAATAATTACAAGCCCTATGCAGTAGTAATTAGAAGTGACGAGAAAATCCTTTTGAACCACTTCACTTCCATTTCCTCATACTAGAATGTAATATATGCGTACATAAGTCACTAACAATTAATGTATACATACAGCTGACAGATTAACACAAATTAGGAGGTCAGAGGTCAATGACTTAGCATATGAATGGTAATGAAATAATCAAGCGCATCAAACAACACGTTAAACTGTAGGACAACAACCTCTTATTGATCAACCTGTATGATGTTGATGATAGTACTGTTAATTGCTGGAAAGTAATCGCAACTTGGTGCGGTGCCGACATAGTTGGCTCTAATGCTGCGTGTATTTAGCGGTTGCACAAGTTTTGTGTAAGTAGCAGTAGACCTGGAGATTATAATGTTGATTAGGTCGATTACCTAATCGTGAACTTCATAATATTACGTGAAGCAGTGAAAGCCCAGAAGTACCAACACAGTGCTATGCAGAGGACCTAAGATTCGAAGCCACGGCGCGCACCATTGGCTTTTCGAAATAATGCACGTAAATTTTATTTGATGCGATGATGACGATGCCATTTCAGCACAAGGGAACCGGCTTGATTAGCTCGGTCACGATTTAAAATCTTTGAAGCCCAATAATCGTCTTCTTACTTCTCTCTCTCCTTTCATTTGTGCCGCTATGTTATCTCTTAAAGGAAAAACAGTCATCTTCTCTCATCGGTCTTACCTAATATCAAGTGATCTGAACTTAGTTCACTAGATCATAAAATAATCTCATAGAAGCTAAGAAAACAGTCATCTCTCTGTATCAGTATTACCAAAATCAGACAGCTAGCTTTTCTTCCACCGATTGCAATAAAAAAGCTACATCATCTATCAGAAAATTGAAACACCCTACTTGCAAGTTGCGAAAGATTTTCGCAAAACTTCCCCAACGTGTGTATACAGTAAAGTTTTTCCATTTGCGGCTGAACTGAGGTCCAGCGGGCTCTTACACTAATCTGTAAAACATCTCGTAAGTTCGGTATCTTGTGGTAAACAAACTAAAGAATTTACTTTACATGTTCGCTGAGCTGTGAAATCAATTTTATACGAAAGTGAATACCGGTCAGGTTTCTATTACATAATGTTACATAGTATTAGCATTTAAGATTGTTGATATGTTTATTGTATACATACATACATAGTCTCACGCCTATAACCCCAAAGAGGTAGGCAGAGGTATATTTCTACACCCACTTTTCGCCAGATATACTTTAGTCCCACGTAACAAGGGGCAAGCCTATTGCCGTACCGGGCACATTTTCAGACTCCGTGCTGCTACTGAGAACCCGACCAGGCCCGTCCCAGGAATCGAACCCGGGACCTCCCGATCCCACGCGCACATTTATGCCGCGAGACCAACGAGACAGTCGTATAGGGTTTGTTGTCGAGTTTTCCGTCTCTACGCAAAGATGGTATTTGCATCGTGTTATCCCTTAGTCGCCTCTTACGACACCCACGGGAAGATAGGGGGTGGTGACACTTGTATTCTATGCCGTCAACCACACGGCTATATTGTATAAGCCATGGAATATTGCTATGCTTTTTGAGTTGCGGTGGTCAGGCTGCTGCTCTGTGGAAAAGTTAATATTCTGTCAGGTTTGGTTAGACTAGTAAGCAGACCCCGGGCGCCGAGAAATTCTTGGAAGCAATCAGAATAACCCTGAGACCATGACATTGATATATATATATATATATGAGGCCTAGGCAGTGATAGCCTAGTGGAGATACCAACGGACTGCCATGCAGAGGGTATCGGGTTCGAATCCACGGCGCACACCAATGACTTTTCGAAGTTAAGTGTGTATTAAATTGTTAATTATCGCTTGTCCCGTTCCTCGGAGAGCACGTTAAACCGTCTGTCCCGGCTGTCAAGAAGATCTTTGACAGTCGTTACGGGGAGTCAGTACCCTTAAATAAACTGATACTGGTCTCAACCATGGAATATCGCTATCTTTTCGGGTTGCGGAGGTCAGACGGCAGTCGCTCTGTGGAAAAGTTGATATTCTGTCATATCTGGTTAGACCAGTAAGCGGACCTCAGGCTCCAAGGCGTGCCAGTCTTGGATGCAACCGGGATAACGCTAGGGCGATGATGAATGATATTGATATATGAATTACATTAAAAAGGTATTACACATGGATACCGACGGAAAACGAACACTGTTTAGAAGCTGATACCTATGCGTTTATACCACCACCGTTTTATACAGTTGCTTAGCAAGTAAATATGATTTTCACCACAGCAGCTCAAACATGCCGCTTTTGCTGCGAGACAACAGTGAACAAAACGCGATTTTGATTCGAGCGTGAGTAAAAGTAACTTTTTAATTTTTCAATCTTCAGTGTCACGAATTGACATTGTTCTGCCATGGTTCAGCCATAAATTTGAAACATTCGAATTTTATTGTGCTCTGTATCTTTCACATGCATATAAAAAGTGAGTGAAAAAACAAACCCCTTCTAATTCGAAATTCGACTTTGGAATTCGACCTCAAAGTAAAACACCTTCGGAAACGCAAATAAAAAAAGATATTTGTTATTGTTTATATGTTTAATTTATTATTGGATTTTAATAAAAATAAGTCTAATTAATAGTATAAAATTAGTATTTAACCAATACATTTTTATTTGGAATTAAAACAATTATACATTTGAAAAATAAACATCAGGGACGCGGTATTAAAACGCGATTTAAAAAAGTAGCGGGAATAAAAATTTAACTGATGCTGATACAGTATAGTGTAACGTGTTAAATTATATTATATATATATATATAAAATAATCTAAAAAGATGAGTGAAACTAGCGATGATGACTGTACTTTAACACCAGGAGAGTTAAATCAACAAGTGATTATATGCAGAATTCAATCTATTCCTGTTCATTTCTATGTCTCCTAAGTAATATGTGTTCTCACTGCTGTGGTGAAAAGTTATGTGTGCTACACGAGAGCAAAGCTTTTTGTATCTCGTGCTGTTGAGTCCCTCACTACGCTCAGGATTCTAACGCTTCAGGAATCATAGAATACTTCGCTTGCTCGGGACTCAAAATCAGCACTCGAAACAAAAAACAACTTTGCTCTCTTGTTGCACAAATAACTATTTCCTGATTTCATATGTGCCAGTATTTGGCACTCATATTACGCTGTCAAGATATCCCTTGGATGACTATTAGTACGCATTTGTAATATTCGTGTGATGCATAAAAAGTTGTAAATGGGTCAAGTGGCACTTGGATCACTTAATTATGTATGTAGTCACACTTTTTTTAAGGTGACATAATAAATCTGGAACTATCCTAACTGTAACCAAGATAATAACCATAAAACGTTTCCGTGATCACTTCTGAATAACTCACGCCGTAAGGGTAAACTTTAGTCGTCCCCCTATATAAGCACATTAATGGTGACTGAGGCTCATTCTATTAGGATGCAAGTACACTTACCACTCTTGAAAGGGCCTAATGACCGTTATCAGGCCCCTGCATCAGATAAATATTGTTTAAAAGCCTCCTGGTACCCACTGTTTTTAACTCAGTTTCCACAAGGGATACTTGTCGACGAAATCTGGTTACAACTTTTACTTGATAAAAATGTTTTTGTTTTAACAATGATGTTTAATTTTGGTAAAGGGTTTTTTGGAGAAAAGTGGTACAACTCAAAAGGAAGTAGGTACCGTTTATAATTTGGCGAAGTAGGAACATGACACATTTCAATTGCCGAAAGATGTAATAATATTTCAATAATCTGTGTTGCTTGATATCAGGCAGCTTTTGAGGTCTCAGTGTTTCCACCTTAGTCATATCAAATGTTATTTAGAATTTTCTGTGTCAGCAGGTTGGTTCTCTTTACGTAAGAACTGTAAGAAGTTATGTCTATACAACCTAACATATTTAAGATTATAATCGTATACATAACACCGTGAGAATATGAATGTAATGTAACTTTCCCTTCGGGTCATGAGTGTTTCCCCAGCTATATATTCATAGATCCCACGTGTTTTTCAATTACTGGAGGCAATCAATCATACCCTCCGTCATAGGCCAACCGGTTATCGTAATGTATACGGCTCATACGAGTATTTATGTCAATGGACATAAGCTGAGAGTAATAAGAGTCTTAGATTCATATTTATTTTTAACTAGAGGACGCCAGTAGCTACGCCTGCATTGTTTTTAATTTACCCGTTTTGGCTGATCCCGTGGGAATTTCGTGAAATCCCTCCTTAGTGCACCCCTACGGTCCACAAGGAACATACATGCCAAATTTCAGCTTCCTGCGCCCAATAGTTTCGGCTGTAGCGTGTCTGTCAGTCAGTCAGTAACGCAAGGATTTTATATATTTTTAATAATTAATAATAAGCACTTCTTAGTCTTGGATAGTAAGTCATTGGGTTATTTTTCTGTTGTCTGTCGTTAAAATCTTAAACAAAATGACCACTTTAGTCATACCGGCTTTCCGTAGGCCGCTTTGACTAAAGTGGATGAATGAAGCAAGAGAGATATGTCAGTCTCTGCCTACACCTCCGGGAAACAGGCGCGAGTCTATGTGTATGTACTTTAGTCAACTTGGGCAAATTAAGTATTCACAGACTTGAAACAACAATGTATGGGTCACACAAATAGTCGTCACGCGTGTGTTTGGTGTTTCTTGTGAGATTCGAACCCATGACATTCGCCGCAATGTAACCACTACACCTCCCGTGCAGTAGTACCTACCATGTTATAATTATGTTATATCTAGCCGTTAGCGGAGTCATACATACCACACAATCATTTCCATTAATCTAACCAGCTGTCCAACAACTGCCCTCTAAAAACATAACACACAGCACATCAATATTAAGAATAATCTTTACCAAAAATAATATTTGTTTCGTCGCTGCCCTCGAAACGATATCAAGAAATCAAATATTCAAAACAGATAGCGCAGTAAAATGCAATATTCAAAAAGGTTATATTGAAGATACCGGGCAACATTATACCGATGGGAGAAACAAATAATGAAGGTTCAAAACACCCCAGGGAAAGCCTTTTCAAGGTCTAACGCCTTTATAGGCTTATCCCATTAAAATTTAATTCATTTTTTCCTAGTTGCTATTTTGGTGTTTATGAATGTTTAATGGTTTTGGTATCGAATGTGTCTGGATAAGTTATTTGGTCCCTTTGGTGGTCAAGGTTGGGATCAAAAGGATTGATCTTAAGGTGTGTCACATTGAGCTTAGGTTTCGTGTTTTAATGTGCACTCGCACGAGTGCCCATTAAAATGCGAAACGCAAAGTTATAAAAAAGGTTACCTATATGGAATCAATCAATATAAGACAAAGTTTACCGTACGGTAGGAATATCAAAGTTATACACATTCACATGCCTCATTCCTGATATGATGCAAGAAAAGTCAGTTCTTTCTAGAATATTCCTGTTACTTTCGTCTCGGATAAATGTGCTTCTTGGTAAAGCAAAGCGGCGGTGCATCATTGGTCTATGTTAAAGATCTCTGTAATAGAACTTAGTCTAAAGTGATTTCTGGTAGTTATTCTAAGCCTACATTCACCCACTACCCTTGTCTTAGATAATATACACAATGTTGATGAAACTCAATACATTTGCATAATATGGGAACATGCATTGCGCTCACTCATGCGTCTTAGTTAGCATGTACTCATGTCCCGTCATGCATGAATGTGGCTGCAGATATGAATACTGATACTTCGATTAATTATTTATCTGTTTTCTTGTTTATAAATTCGAAATTAATTTGCTTGCATGAATTATTTATAGAATTTGGAGATGTAAATTGTGTTGAAAGTTTATTAAGATAAATTACATGTATCATTTGGGAGGGGTTTGTTTTAAATGGCAAATCATTGTGAACTCATTTTAGAGTTTAGCTTGGTAGTCGGTTAAGTTATCTATTTGTGGGAGAAACCAAAGTCGTGGTGGTAGGTCAGGAAAAGGCTAAATGTCACGATCCTTTCAACTCAGATCCGACTCTCAGGTCCTGACCAACCATGGTCGTTTTGGCCGGCCCTTGGTGGAGGTTAGACTGGGACCGATAGGACGCGCCCTGATGCCACCATTGCAGCAGCAGCCGCGACCTTGTCGAGGATACCGCACTGCATACGTTACTGGAATGCTTCGCTTGGGCATCGCAGTCCCGTGATCTACTAGAAACAATAGTTGGTATGCAAGAGAAGTCTTATACAATGCACACCTGGTTCGGTTATTATGTATAGACCATCGTCTATATTTTTATTCCCTAACACATAATAACTGACTGCCTCGTTGGTCTCGCGACATAAATGTGCGCGTGGGATTGGGAGGTCTCAGGTTCGATTCCCGGGTCGGGCAAAGTGTTATTGGGTTTTTCCGTTAGGAAATTCTCAGTAGCAGCACGGATTCTGGTAATGTGCCCGGTACGGCAATAAGCTCGCCCCCTATTACGTGGGACCTGAAAATTCATGGCGAAATGTGGATGTAATATTACGCCTCTGCCTACCTCTTCGGGGATACAGGCGTGAGTCTATAAATAAAAAAAATTAAATAAATAACACATAACACATTTATGACTTCGGTTCGCTACTGATATAAATATTACCTTATACATATTAATTGGGCCATCGATTAATGCTAAAATAAATAGTTATTGATTTATAAATTAATTAAAGATAAGACAAAATATTTATTGTTTTGTAAATTATTTAGATGGTAAAGAAAGCCTTCATCGAGTAAACATAAGGTTGAAATCAGCTTGAGAATAAAATTGCCAGCGAGCAGATGGTTGCTGTTTTCGTAGCTTTAGGCCGGTTTGCACTGCAAGCGGAGCGGAGCCATTAATGACCTACTTTACTTCGAAAGACAAAAATTTATAGGTGTGGTTCTACCAAAGAAAGTGGGACAGAAATGACGTCGCGAGCAAGAAGTCTAAAAATTAGCTGCTCATATCTAAAAAGCGCAAGAGCATCATGAATTAAATCGACTAATCATTTTCTATTTCTCTTTTTTCCATTCGCTCTGCGCATTCTTCTGTTTGACATCTTGTTTGCAGTGGGAATCAGACTTATCTATTTCGTGGTGGAAGCGAACCTATTACATGTAGGGTAGTCCGCTCCGCTTAGCTATTTTCGGCTCATTTGCGATGGAAACCGTTATTTACTGTATGAATTGGTCCTTAGGGAGTGCCGTATCTTCCAAGACGCTGTAACTACTCCATCTGGTTCAGTGAAAAGGCTATAATCGTTTGCAGGTTGCCTAATGGTTCCTTATCGTGGCTAGATAGGCGAGCAAAAAAATATGGAGATAACCTTCAAAAGGTTGAATTGAAACGGTGATTAGTTTTATAAGAAGTGGTGATTAAATTGTATAGAGGTGATTTGTTTTTATGGGTTTGGTAATAAGATTACTGGTCGTATTATAATATGTTAAATTTATTTGTATGTTTGATTGTGTCCGTTACAATCATGGCACATTTTGTAATTATACTTTACTAGCTTCTATCCGCTGCTCTACTCGCTTGGTAACCAATAGGCTATTGATATGTTTGAGTTATATCATTATTGAGAGGAGTTTTTTTTTGTTTATTTGATTCGAAGAATTCTAGTTGTATTTGATAGTCTAATTACCTATTGGGGAAGGTTACATACATACATACATACATAGACTCACGCCTGTTTCCCCGAAGGGGTAGGCAGAGGCATATTAAACGCCCACTTTTCGCCAGTGTTTTGATCCCACGTAATAGGTGGCGAGCCTATTGCCGCTTATCGGGATATTTTGTTTGCCAGAGCCTCGTGCGTTGATCGGCAGGTGCACCACTTGCAGGTGAGGTTGGCTTGGGACCCTAAGTTCTTGGTGGGAACCCTATGCACCCTATGGGAAGGTTATATGCTAGATAACATCATGCTACCATAACATATCAAAATTAATCTAAGTGTGCTTGCCGACCCGTATGTATGGTCGGCAAGCACACTGAGTATTGAAATAATTGCACAAATAAAATATATTTATCTACATTTCATATTTGTACAAAAAAAACCTTTCGTAGCTATCTTCCATATTATTTCCACCTAGTTGTTCGGACAAAGGGCGATAAAAGACAGTTAATTGTTTTAATTGAGTCGTTCACTTGCTCTTGTGCTAACTGACGGCAGAATACTAACGATACTAGGTAATTAGTGAATGGTCTGGTGCTCTGGTAGATACGGTCAGGAGGAAATTCACTCTTGATCAAAGTTGTTTTGATTGTTGGGCGATAGTTCGACGCATAGCCACTACGCTATTAGTTATAGTCTTTTTTTTTATTTTTATAGGCTTAGGCGGCAAACGAGCAGTCGGATCGCCTGATGGTAAGCAATTACCGCCGTCCATGGACACAAGCAACACCACAGGAGTCACAAGTGCGTTGCCGCCCCTTGGGGTTGGGAAAAGGCATAGGATGAGGAGTGGGATGAGGGAGAAGGAATAGGGGATAGGGCCTCCGGCACTCTCACTCACCGAACGAAACGCAACAGTTTAGTTACTGTTACTTTACGTCGATTTTCTGTGAGAGGGTAGTACTTCCCCGGTCGAGCCGGCCCACTCATGCTGAAATGAGCAAGGCTCTACTACCGTAAAAATAGTAGTCAATGCTTCGTCGTTTAGTAGTGCAACGAGTGTAAGTTCCTCCTACACGGGACAACACTTTGCGTACCTACATACCTACAGCGCCAAGTAAAGCTTTATATATGCAGCACGATTTTAGATATTTTTGTGACACATTTTTTTAAGCAGTATTTTGGATCTTCGGGAAATGATAACTTTTTAAGCCTGCCAACAATTCCTCAACTAACAATCCAGTGTTACGCAACATTAAATAACTTTTTCTTTAAAAGGCCATTGTATAACAAATTGATCGAATGCATCGCTAATTTTTCTCTAATAAAACTAATGCGCGTCTATCAGAGTCCAATCAAAATGGCCTCGCTCGCCTATTTCGGCCTTAAACAGCAATCAATCACAATTTAATATTGACCCTTTGCCCTCCCCTGTCCGTAAAAACCAGCATAACTTAACCAAGGGGGTTAAGTTATGCTGGTTTTTAGCAGCAGAATAGCATTTTTATATGTTAAGGGAGATCATTTTATACGAGACAGTTGGTTCAAAACCAGTCTAAATTTACCCTCTTCAGAGTACCAAACTTTACTTTTTGGGGTATCATTTAATAGTGGCCGTTTCGTGGATGTTAACATGTGGCTTTTCAATTTGGTATGTGAATATCGGTGTTTATAGACACTGTTGTGTTGTGGGTGACCCTAATAATGTGCATCTATTTGGCTTGTTATCTAAAACATTTAGATCAAGATACAAATTCTGTAGATAGCCTAGTGGATATACCAACAGACTGCCATGCGGAGGCTATCAGGTTCGATTCCACAGCGCGCAACACTCACATTTCGGAGTTAAATATGTGCTGAATTGTTAATTATCGCTTGCACCGTGCCTCGAAGAGCACGTTAAGGTACTCTTGGCTGTCATGAAGATCTAAGACAGTGGTAATAGGTTACCTTTCAACAAACTGACACTGGTCTTAACCATGGAATATAGCTATCCCGGTTGCGGAGGTCAGACAGGCAGTCGCTCTGAGGAAAAGCTAATATTCAGTCAAATCCGGTTAGACTAGTAAGTGGGACACGGACTGCTGCTGGGATAACGGTAGGAGAATGATGTGTAGTGACCCTTATAATGTGATTATTTGGCCTGTTATCTAATAAGTTTATATGGCGATAAAGATAACTAGTTACAGGTAAAGTCGAGAGATGTGTCAGGATCGTTGCAAATGGTGTTCCGTTGTGTCTGCCTACCCCTTTCCCTAAACAGGCGTGAGTCTATATATGTAGGTAAAGTTTGTTAGTTTCAAGCACAGTTTTAAGTGACGTTTGAGATGTCTGCGTGAAATGTTTCGCTCTAATTTTGCATCAGCGTGGCGAATTGAAACGAAACATGGCTAATTTAATGGTTTAGTTTGATATTGTTTGTTTTTTGTGTGGAGCAGTTACTGTGAAACTAATTTTAACCTAGAAATATATTTAAAAGTGTTTTAAATGGATCATTAGCAGATCAAATTACCTATACCTACGTATAGGCGAAGACAACAATTACCCAAGTTAAACTAATGAACCTCAAAAAATATTTTACACCAAGTTTCACATAGAAATATGATATGATAGTAAGGCTATGAGAAGAACCTGGAAGAAATTCACACCACTCTTTGCAATCGTGAACATGTTACAATTTGTCATCTTAAATACAATCGTTGTATGACTGCCACTTCGCAATTCTGTAATTGTCTAAAAATTAAACCCGGCAAAGAAAACTAGGTACTTACTAGAATCTTATTATACAAGTTTTTTTAACGGGTCTTACTCGCGGAGGCAGCGATAGCCTAGTGGAGATACCAACGGACTGCAATGCAGAGGGCATCGGGTACGAATCCACGGCGCGCACCGATGACTTTTCGAAGTTAAGTGTATTAAATTGAGTACCCTCAAATAAACTGATACTGGTCTATGTGGGTCTAAACCATAGAATATCATTATATCACTATCCCTTTGGGTTACGGAGGTCAGATGGCAGTCGCTCTGTGGAAAAGTTGATATTCTGTCATATCTGGTTAGACCAGTAAGCGGACCTCGGGCTCCAAGGCTGTAAGTCTTGGATGCAACCGGGATAACGCTAGGGCGATGAAACTCGCGATAACTAAAATTGAATGTTATTAATCTGTATATATATAATTATATGAAATCCTTGCGTTACTGACTGACTGACAGACAAGCTACAGCTAAAACTATTGGGCATAAGAAGCTGAAATTTGAGATGTATGTTCTTTGGGGATCTTAGGGGAGCACTAAGAAGGGATTTCTCGAAATTCCCGGGATCGGGGATAACAGATTTATTTAAAAACGTGCGGGTGCAGCTGCGCGCATTATCTAGTATATAATGTAACCACATTTATACCCTGTTCTAAACCTAATGGCTTAGTACCATTTGAGCCCAACAATACTCCTACAAAATATAAATATATTTCGTCCTATGTATAAGGGAGAGGTTAAAAACTGAAATATATCTGTCTGTCTCAGTTGCTAACATCAAATCTCTCTGCAGCTTAACCAACAGTATACAACAAAGTTGTACTAGAAACTTTCAACTTAAACTCGTGGATTCTGTTTCTAGATTTATATTTCTAGTCGAAACTTAGTACCACTGGCACAGCAGCTAAGTTTTAAAACAACTACTTTCAACCGGAGCCATTGCATTTTCTAGAGAAACAAAACATTTTTAGTTTAAAGAGTTTATAGAATGTTCTCCTTGATAGAAAGTAGCTGTGTTGTGTTACTTTGAACGCTTTTATCTTTAAGCAGCCCGTGGAAAAACTAATAGTTTGATCAATCTGGTCGGACTAGAAAACGCAACGTAGGCTTGAAGATGAAATCATATTTCCTCTCTGTATAATCCTTCGAGAATTAATAATGTGATTTTAAAAATGTCGTTGATTTATAACAATATACTTATAGCTTGTCACGAAACCTTATCAAAACAAAAAAGCTTTTCCGTAAGATCAGTGCAAGCTCCCCTTGTTAGTGGGTAAATTTTTTACCATCCGAATTTACTTTTACGCGGCTGTTAGGAAGGTACAAGCACGGGTACAAGGTACAACGGCGCCGTTGAATAAAACAGTGGACTAAGCAACAAGACTTAACTATGGTGTTGCCATGCTTAATATTAAAAAGTGTCTGTTGTTTTTTGTGTAACTTGTGTGCGATTTTTGACATTTGGTTTTGAAATAGCTATCTATGAATATGCATGCTATGAATGACATTATTTTTATTTTATTTAGTGAAGTGACATATATGAATATGTTAAGTTATAGGTGAATAAATCTGATGTTTTAATGATGATTTTATGCCTGTGGTGTTTTATACATGCCCGAATGTTACCACATACATACATACATACATAGACTCACGCCTGTTTCCCCGAAGGGGTAGGCAGAGGCATATTAAACGCCCACTTTTCGCCAGTGTTTTGATCCCACGTAATAGGTGGCGAGCCTATTGCCGCTTATCGGGATATTTTGTTTGCCAGAGCCTCGTCCGTTGGTCGGCAGGTGTACCACTTGCAGGTGAGGTTGGCTTGGAACCCTAAGTTCTTGGTGGGAATCCTATGCACCCCTGTTAATGTTACCATTCAATCATTTTTTATTTATCTTTACAGGTAAGCAGCTGATACACTCAAAGTTGCGAGAATAAAGAGGTTTGTTGTAATATTAAAAGTTTAATCCTTATATTACGTTTAAGAAAGACCTTACAATCATCAGACTGCAAAATGTATGCACGCAAATCTTAAACCAGTAGGTGAATACAATGTATAAAAAATAATAAACGCCAAAATGTTCTCAACGCTGGTAACCCCGCATAACTAAGGAAGCATATTCGCGCTTAGGTTGCTTTCTTGCCTAACAGGGTTTTGTTTTGAACTCCCTAAGGTTGTCAAATATATGAAACCCTCCGAATATTGTTAGTGAACCAAATAAAATGGAAGTATTTGCTACCTCACAGGTAAAAAAACACTGTTTTGTATACCGAATCGTATGTTTGACTTCGTTTTGTTATTTTATACAATGTTTTTTTGGTTCAGCGCTTAGAAGTCGATCCAATGGTTAATGACTATATTTAGAAGTACGTCGTTTAATAGTTGTAGTATTTGTGACATGGCCTCCATGGGACAATCGATCATTAAGTCCCGGGTTTGTTTCTCGAATCGAGCAAAAATTATTTATTATTATTATCTTCTAAGTAAAATGTATTCTTTTGTTGTAAGTAAACGTATTTTCCACCAGTCAGATGGACTCACAAAACTTTAATTAAAATAGTTAGATCGTTTCTTCAAGTTTTGATGACCAACCTTACCTTATATTGTCCGGCCCTAATCTCTGTTTTAACTGCAATGCCACGTTTTGACAATGACCTTGTTGGTTTCAATATATTTCGTGTGTATGTACATTAAACTCGTGCAATAAACAGCCATCAATGTTTACTTAGGACAATGTATGCGGAATGGATTATATTTTATTATAAAGCTTCTTAGTAAGTGGTTTAACGAGCTGACGAGTTTTGGCTAAGTGTTTTTGGTTATTTACGTTTCATGGATCTCGTAAAGTCATTTATGGGTAGGTATATGTAATCAGGTAAAACAAACATATTCTCGTATGTTTTTGACTGATTGTTTATTTATATGTGCGTATTACAACGAGAATTTTGAATTAAAAAATTCAGTGTTTGATAACTTATTTATCGTATGTTCATGTGGAGCCGCATCAATCAACTTATTGTTTTGTAGGACAGGGATAAAATAATTATACTTATTTAAATGCTTAAATACCTTTTTAAATCGTGTATATTTTTACTTTTTGTTTCCGAGTCCTGCTCAAATTAAAGTCTCTTACATGCAATGTTTATTAATATTAATAATATTTATTTCGTGCTCATTTACTAATGATTCACAATCACATTGAAAACGGTCTACGAAACCCAAAGAATGTGCGGCCCCTGTACACTCAAGGTAAGGTATTATAATAGGAATAGTTGTCGCTTTAATCCCTCTTTATGTGAGTAATCGCATTTCATTGGTCCCCATAGGTCCCTACAAAGGTAAGGGTCCATTAGTGGACCCCGTGGTTCCATTTAGTTAGGGTAAATTATCCGATTTTAGAATTCCTCGACAACAAAAGGGGTTGAGATGTTTGTAACAGATTGAAAGATTAATGCTTGAAAGGATTTTGACGATGGAAAAATGCATAAAAGATTTCTCTTTGGATCCGTTTTATGGTGCTGAGCATTATCGTGTGTTAATTATAGGGTCGATTCACCATTTGCAGGGTCAGGTATTTCGAAGAGAATTTCTTGACTGCACAGTTGGCGTAGTGGTTTAAGCGGCCGCCTCACCGCTTGACACTGCGCCGAGTGTAGTGGGTTCGATTCCCACACGAGACAACACTTTGTGTAATTTACAAATTGTTGTTTCGAATCTGGGTGTTCATTATGTCCGTTAGTTGTATGTTTGTAAAGTACCCCGCAACACAGGATTTAGACCTAATGCGGGAGTTGCCTTCTTAAAAAAAATGTGTAAGTAAATTCGTAGGTGTATCTTTGGATTGCCTTCCTATAATAATATGTGGTACTGAGAGTTCTCTCTAATGTATCGGAAGAAACGTAAGGTCTGTCCACCCGCACTAGTTCAGCGTTGTGGACTATGGCCTAACACTTATCTTAGAAATAGAGCCGATATATTACCAGACTAGATGAGCCGGCGGTTACACCCGCGTCATTTAAGGTTACTGCTCCGCTCCCGTAGCTCATAGCGTGATGATATATAGCATATAGCCTTCCTCGATAAATGGGCTATCTAACACTGAAAGAATTTTTGAAATCGGTCTTTTAGTTCCTGAGATTAGCGCGTTCAAGCAAACAAACAAACTCTTCAGCTTAATATATTAGGAGTTACAAGATATAGTTTCTTTGTATCTGTTAAAATATTTAAATAGTCTTTCAGCTATTCTGCCACTAAGCCGAGAAACGAATTTAACCTATAAGAATCTTTAGCACCGTTTTAACTCAGCCAATGATAACGATTGATTGTTCACCTTACCATTTAAACAACCATTAAAAAAATCTACTGCAGAAATAAAAACCCAATTACCGTATCACCTTATAATTGGGTACTACATTTTCCAAAGGTGATATTGAATTGGTACTTTATTCTAACCTTATTTACGACGTACAAATTGATTTGATAATAAGACCCTTAGTATGCTTCTACCTCTGAAACTACTTTGAAAGAAAGAGAAAGAATTATGTCGAAAATGTGTGTGTTGGAAGCGTAGAGTTGGATAATACGAAGAACTGCAACAAAATTGTGACCCCAAATGCGAAAAAGTAGGTATCTGGCTTGCGAGGCGATTAACGGAATCTTACGAGAAGGACATAATTATATTAATCTTATAAAGCAGCTTATCTCGGGAATTACCTACCAATCGAATTTGTAAATGCTTTTTGCAGTTTACAGTTGCATTTAGGGCAGAATATAGGCTTTGTAACACAATGATGCAAAACCAATAAAACCCAAGCAAAGAAAAGAACTGTAATAGCGAAATAGAATCGGCGTTTGAAACCCTGTGTCACAGAATCGCAGCTTGTCAACGTGCATTAGAAGAACAGACTGTTTCGCTTCCATTTCGCTTTTCGTAAAAGCAAAAAGACTACAACTATTTCGCTATTGTTTCGTGGGTAACTACGGTAGCGCTACTAAGGTTTTGTCGCGAAGGTGTGCTTAAAAGTACTATCCTTACATCGTTAATCCAATCGTCCGCTTAACGGTTATTACCTGAAATGCCTCTACCCAAACTTAACCATTGGAATACCCTAATTTACACTTGATAATGGCGAGTCTAAAGTTTGATAAATACCGTATTTTTGTTCATCCACTTTTTCGTATAACGTCTTTTTTACCTTTGTAGGATTTTGATAAATCTAGGGACTTTTGTTGAATAATATAACTATACTAATAAACTAATCATAGTATTAACAATATTTTAGTACATTATGTAGTACAGGAAAAGTAAGGTAAATAAGATTGTTTGATTGCAAAATATGAACCTTTATGAATTAAACTTTCCTTACAATCTTGACACTAGAAATCAAGATCTGAGTCGAAGAGTATTGCATTATTTAGTAAGTGCCTGTTTATCGCCATGTATAATAATATATTCCTTGTTAGCTTAAGCTTACACCAGTACGTCGTTGAAAGCCATGCAAATTGGTTCAGTACTTAGACAAATTATTGGTATCGCTTCGCTATACTAGACACCGCACTGCCTAAGAAAAATAGATCCATAAGTGAGGCACCTCATTTTGACAGTTTGTGACAAACAAAAGCAACAAGACGCATGCGTGAAGAACTGTGTTGTCAGATTCTGAACAGTTACCCGAGTAAATGGGAAAATATTTTATCCTGTGGTCTAGTGGATAAGTTATTGGTCTCTAGAACAATTTAGAAAATTCTTAAAAAAAATACAATTCATTACAACCATCAATATATTTGTGTATAGGTTAGGCGTACCGCGTAAGTTCCTTTATGAGAAAAATGGTGGGTATATTATCCAATGATTAGGTCTCATTTTATTATGATGTTTTTTTTATGTAAGTATAGTATTTTGCAAATTATTATAAGAAACTGCCTCGTTGGTCTCGCGGCATAAATGTGCGCGTGGGATTGGGAGGTCTCGGGTTCGATTCCCGGGTCGGGCAAAGTGTTATTGGGTCTTTCCGTTAGGAAATTCTCAGTAGCATCACGAAGTCTGGTAATATGCCCGGTACGGCAATAGGCTCGCCCCCTATTACGTGGGACCTAAAAATTCATGGTGAAATGTGGGTTACACCTCTGCCTACCGCTTCGATGATACAGGCGTGAGTCTATAAAAAATTAAAATAAAATATGAGAAATAACCATAGAGAAAATAAGGTGTTTTCAAAACAGTGCTTTCTATTTCCATGCTACTAGTCCATATAAATTTAGTTACGCATTATTAATTTAACAGGAATAGTCATGAAAACTACTTTGAATAAAACAATTACACATATACCTAATTAGGTAAATCGTGTTTCTTGGGAAAGGTGTTCAGTTTCTAATAACTAACATTTTTAACCTTATTTGTAAAGGTTTAAACATAAAATAATATAGAAAAAGGCAAAATATATAATAAATAGGTTAGATAAAAGAAATAGAAAAATATAACGAAATACAATAACTATAGATTCACATAATAAAAATCTCTCTCTCAACTGTGGGGAAGTTGATTCTAGTACTAGCAGCAACACTGAATGGAGTTTTCGGTTTTCTGTAATTTGCTGTTGATATTTCAAAATTATTCTTATTTTACAGATAGTATGTGATACCAGAGACCTTATTATATTTTGCTGAGTTATTTTTACTCAGGATAAAAGCGCAAATTGGCATTGTACAGCGAATTATTTCCGTAATTAATTTGGTGGATATATGCACCTGACACACGGCTGTCAGTGTGACATGCTCAACCATGCCAACTGGCATACTTTTTTCTGCCTCATTTTACAAGTATGAGGGCTCCGTCTAGTAGAGCAGAGCGAGACCAATCATTAGTCTATGGTTCAGTAGTTATAGAGATTATTTATATTAACTATGTTTATGTATGACGTTGTTGGTTTTCCTGTCTTAAATAAATAAATAAATTAGCGAGCATAAACATTTATTGTGATAAAAAAGGTTTACCATATGAAGCAAAAAGTATAACTTCCAAGTAGGTACCTATACAATACATTAAGATTAATTTAGAATAACTTATTCTACAGATTCCTTTTCATAGAATTACTACTAAATAATTAAAAACAAAACATCTGATACAGGTTATTTTATGAGCTTTACATTGAAATCCAAAATCTCACTAGATCACTCGAGGCTCGAATTCAAATAAAAACGAGAAAAACTTAATCCCAGTACAAATTGCAGCACAATAAAATCAAGTCCTCCCTTAAATATTAAACCCCGAAATCGAGAGGGAAATGTACGAGTAATAAGAGCACAATATTAACGTACCCAATTTATGGTAAGGGTTGTACACTTTACTTATTCAGGGTATGCGCGTTGCTTTAGGGTCTGAACCTACTTGCCCGCTTGAGCGTTGGACTCACGATTGATCGGAGACGCCGCTGCCCGCTCGCTACCATGTATTGCAATGCGCGCTGGGTACGGCAGAAAAGTAGTCTTTATGAGGGTTCCCTAATCAATCCCAAAAAAGCAGAAAAATATGGCTGGATTTCACTAGCGTCTCGGTTGAGCGTTCATGTTCGAGTAAGCGGCGTTTTAACTGCGTGCAAGTAGTGATGACGTTATGCCCATAGCTCGTAAGCCACATACGAGGGTCAAACTGAAAGTTCTTAGAAAATCAAAAACTGATTACATTAGCCAGTTATTAGTTTTATTATATCTTTTCAAAATATTGTCCATTGACGTCAATACACCGCTGCATGCGATGGAACCACTGGGAAAAGCACTTTGCCCACTCGTCCTTAGGGGTCTCTTCAATGGCATCGCGATACGCAGCCACCGCTTCTTCAGCATTCATAAACCGCTTTCCTTTAAGTTTTTCTTTAATTTTTGGAAATAAATAAAAATCACAAGGCGCGAGGTCGGGGCTATACGGCGGGTGACCCAGTAATTCAACGTTTGATGTCGCCAAATAGTCGATCGTTCGCTTGGCGGTGTGCGACGAGGCGTTGTCGTGGTGAAGGAGGATCCTACTGCGAGGTCGTTTCTCTCGAACTTTTTCCAAGACAAGTGGCAAACAATTGGTAGTGTACCATTCTGCAGAAACTGTTTTTTGATCCTCTAACACAATTGTTGCGAAATGACCTATCCTTCCAAAGAACGAGGCCACCATTTTTTTTCCCGCACTTCGATCTCTCTTCACTTTAGTTGGCAACTCCTCGAAAGGAAACACCCACTGAGCAGATTGTCTTTTGGTTTCAGGATCATAACAGTAAATCCAGCTTTCGTCACCTGTTAGTATGTCGAACACAGCATTTGAGTCACCTCCGTTAAATCTTTCAATCATTTTACGGCACCAATCCACACGATGGAGTTTTTGAGCCTTAGTCAAATTATGAGGTATCCACCGGGCGCAAAGCTTCCTGACCGCTAAATTTTCGTGGAGGATTTTGTGCACTTGACTCATACCGATGCCTAAGCTTGTCCGAATCTGCTGATAGGTCACTCTTTTGTCAGTCTCTATCATACGCCGCACAACACAGATGTTATTTTCAGTCGTCGCCGTAGAAGGCCGTCCCTCACGTACATCATCAGTGAGATTAGTGCGACCACGTTTAAACTCATTAAACCAGTTGTAAACAGTCGCACGAGATGGGGCTTCATCGTGAAAGGCCAATCGTAGTCTATCATAACTTTCTTGTTGACGTAAATGACATCGAAAGTCATAAAAAATCATTGCACGAAAATTTTCTCGTGTTAAATTCATGTTGGCGTGACACAGACAATTTTCAATTTGCCGCCAAATCGTAAAACAAATGACAAATGAATGAAATATATACTCAGTAATATTGGCAAAGAATTCTATTTTCAAATTTTAGAATATTTTTTTATTATATTGTTTATAAGAGGCCAGTTCTAAGAACTTTCAGTTTGACCCTCGTACGTTCGTTTGTGCACAGCATTCATCAGATACGCAACGCAAACGTACACACGCGCGGTGGAGGACATCGCGCATTAGACAAACGCAAGTGGGCTCAAACCTTTATGTAGATTAGTGTACCAAGACCTGCCAAGTTTCAGCATTGAATAATATCTTAGAGTTTCATCAACAATAGGTCAGTTAAGCACGAAATAGACTGTCACTATAGTTTGCTAGAGGATGTGTTTACTACAGCTTAACTTAGATGGAGTTTGGGCCAGCTAGACCGCAGAATTTTGAGCTATTTTGAGGAATTTGTGTTGTCGAAAATTTGACTTATTCTAGTTGTTGGTGTTTAGTTTGAGAACACGTAATGGAGATACTAAAGGCATATGATTACTGCAAGTCAGGTATCTTCGTGGAACCCATACCATTCCTATATCCCTTATCCTTATAGAGGAGTTCGGTATTGTCAACCTTTTTCTATTGCAATAGTTGGGGTGGTCAATCCGAGGGTGCGTGGTGGGTTCCTCTTTCCTTCCATTAGATTTTCAAAACATTTTTGTATAACCATTTGTTATTAGCGTTGTGAAGGATGAAGATAATTAAAAAATAACATGACCCTCCTTCTGACGCAGTCGGGTAATGAAATACAATCACTTTGGTATGACACGATCATACGAATAAGTGAACAGGTATAACAAAGGAACACTTACCTAGTTTAGTAATATTCTATGTATCTGTTTCCTTTGATAGTTGTCTTGCTTGCTATTCTCCAGTATAGTATTATACACCGCTATTTTTTAATTAGTACAAAAAATTTAACAGGGCACTAAGTATCTTTAACTCATCATAATTATGTAGTTGAAAAATAAAAACACTAAGTCCCAAAACTGTCTCAAAACTGTCCACAAAAATACGTGATAATTGGTAAATGCAATACTAATACTATGACCGACCCGTGTACTATCATACCATTGATAAATTAGCCCCCCGCCCCTCTGCGCCTGCGCCACGCCCCGACGATGCGACAAACGACAGTACTAAATTGTTAGCTAAAGTGAGCGTATCTAATTTCGTTGCAAAACTTAATTGTTTGTCTACGTTTGCCCGACGCGATGGCCTATCATATCAGTTCATATCACGGGAGTATGTAGCTATGCTTCGTGCGTACTTTTTGAGTGGAAAAATCGCGAGTGCAGCTGTGTACCCATGGACATCGTATTGTGAGTGTACAAAAGTGACCGGGTCAGTGTCAAACAATTAAAACAGTGCATATTGGATGCTTTTGACAACGGTGGTTGACATTTCGAAGGACAATGGAAATACTTGTAAGTTTAGTAAATAATACGTACTTAAGTAAATAATAATTTGATGCAGGCGCCTCAAAATCGGTCTGTGTTCTCCACACACCTTGAGGAAGGCCTATGTCCAACAGTGGACGTCTCTAGGCTGACATGATGATGATAACATAATTTGTAAATAGCAGATGATTCTAATTTCATAAATACGCCAAAATTACTCTTTTCTTTTAGTCCAGAACACCATCTTTTATTTTGATATTTGTTTGCTTTCTAATTACATACCTCCGTATTTAATTACTTGTTAAACGATAAATTTTACCGGTCCTACGCCCGAATGAAGTATGAAGGAGAGGGTAGAACTAACAAAATTAAAAAATAACTACCTACATTTATTATTTTTCTTAATTTTATTTTCTATTGCTACCTACATCATAAGTGCGACAGAGAGAATGCGAATGAGCAGGATGGAATATTATCAATGAATTAGTGAATGGATTGTAAAATATGACTATGATTTAAATGAGATTTTCTACAATAAACAAATGATAATAACTTTGCTCTTTATTGATATTATGAAATTCTTACGTCACATATATGATAATAATATCTTCGCTAATCTGTCCTTAAAGTTTTTGTACTAATTAAAAAATAGCGGTGTATTATCTGTGCTATATTTCGTAGCGTCTATAATTTGTATAGATATAGCTACTTGAGAGTTGAGTGTAAAGAACTTTACACCTTTAGTCAAACTCAGTAGATAAGTTTCCTGAACTTTTTGAGAAAATTTGCACGGTAGACTGTTGGTCCATTTGGCTATCGTTGTCTTGAATTACTGCCTCCGTGGTCCAGTGGATAGCGTATGCGACTGCTGATCGGAGGTCCCGGGCTCAATTCCCGGGCCGGGCAAAAGTAATACTGGGTTTTTCCGAATTCTCAGTAGCAGCACGGAGTCTGGTGATGCCCGGTAACGGCAATAGGCTCGCCCCCTATTACGTGGGACCTAAAAATTCATGGCGAAATGTGGGTGTATTTGGCTATCGTTGTCTTAAATTACTATTTATATCAAAGGATACTTGTATGTATAGATAGCTCTAAATAAACCTGCAAGTAGCAGATAGCTTAAAACACTTTCTTACTATAGTATTGATTCTTATGTATGCTTCTACTAAAGGTTTTGTTTCACAAAAGGTTGTTTCTCTTATATCGGAAGCGCGGTCGCAGATTGCTTCCTGATGTTTGTCGTTTTTACTTTTATTGTGGCCCGTATTGGTTACTATAGGATAGGTTTTCGTTTACAGTAATGGTGTTTAGTAGTTAAAATCAAGTGGATCGTGAAATCGTAGGTTTGGATGGACTATGTTTTATTTGTTGTTTGTATATAAACCTCGTAATGGTTGTAGAGACGTTTCTGTAATTAATTCGAGGAGATTTTAAACTTTAGTTACGTAGTAACTATTTAGTAATCTGTGCTTTAGTGTTTATGTAGCGAATCAGACAGGTCTAGTTTTTGATCTTACTTCTTCTTATTTTATTACAGACAGTCGGCAAAACTGAATTGTTTCCAGCCAATATATCGTTCAAATATATAGAATTGAGATTAAATCCATTTCTTCTGAAAGAAAAACTGAGATTTTGTTCTGATAGAAACTCTCAGAAATTTCTAAACGAAGGACTGTTCATCTGTTAAAGGATAATATTTCTGAAGTTTCTCTAGTTACAGAAACGAGAGTGGAGGCCGTTTCATCAAATATTTTCGTCTCTTGAAAACGATACGAAAATTTATGAGCTGACTGACCTTTTCGCTGTTACGGATGATTTCAGACTTAGGAATTTCTAACTTTCGATAAGAATATTTTTTTCGTTGGTTATGATTTTATGAAATTGCATTGCTATGTTAAGTATAATTTGGACCTTTTGATAAGTCAATGAGATTCCGAGAAAGAGTGCTGGTTATAAAATAATTTGAATAAAATCACCGGGGGCCTGACATCGAAATGTAAGTTTAATTATTTATAATAATAGTTTATTTATAATAATAATAATAGTTTATTTGTTGGAATACTGTATACAAGATGTTAACAATTATTTTAATCCATAGTATTCTGCCGTCACCGGCGTACAAATGTTTCCTTTACAATAAATTATCGTTATTGTCTTACAAATTATTATGCTATTGCTATTACATTAGTCTTATTGTTAATCACATTCACACTGTATGAATCTCAACATTAATATAATTTGCATGTCACAAGAACTATTGAATAATAAATAGTTACATACAATAAATGGATTAATAAAATAGTCAGTCAATAAATAATCATTAATAATATAGGAGTTAAATTGTTAATTAATAATCACATGTCAATAAAAAAATCAAATGTCAAATAAAAAATAAATAACAATGTCAATTAGGCAAAAATTCAAACAATTACAATTTTGTCTTCCAGAAATTCTTTGACTGTATAATAACATTTCATTAGTAGAAATTTAAAAAGTTTATTTTTAAATGGTCCACAGTTTAGCGCTTTAGTATTTTCAGGTAATTTGTTAAATATGCGGATTGCCATACAATATGCATTGCTTGAGTGTATTTGCAATTTTTGGTTAGGAGCGTAGAGTTTATGCGCTTTGCGGCTAGGTCTAGTTACCACATCATTCCATTTTTCAAACTCATTCATATTATTAAATACAAAAACACAAATTTCAAATATGTATAATGCAGGAAGTGGTAAAATTTTATATTTCTTGAACAGTGGGACGCAGCTATCGAGTGGATGGGCTCCAATGATTGCTCTAAGACATTTCTTTTGTGCGCGAAATACTTTAGTGGCATCCACAGAACTACCCCACATTATCACGCAGTATCGTAGTATTGAAGATACATAGCCATGGTATGCACATAGAGCCGCATCAAGACCGGCTACTCGCGTAATCCTGTGTAATACGAAGACAAACCTATCAATTTTAGTGCAAAGTTCCTCAATGTGTGATTTCCAATTACAGAATTTATCTATATTAACTCCTAAGAATTTTATAGAGTCTACTTCATCAATACTGTTACTTTCATGTTGTATTTTTAGTTGTGGTCGTTTGCTATTGTATGTTTGGAACTGTATCATTTTTGTTTTGCTAGTGTTTATGTGTAGATTGTTTACTTTGAGCCATGTTATTACTCTGTTTAATGTTTCGTTAATTTCCTTCTCGTACTCAGTAGGGTTGTTATTGCTATTTTGAATGGTGATAGTGGTATCGTCTGCATAAAGGATACATTTGTGAGGAGTTATATTTGGTAAGTCATTGATATAGATCAAGAACAGTAAGGGACCTAGTATACTGCCTTGGGGCACTCCACAGTTATTCTGGCGATACGCTGATCTGAACTTTGTTTTGCCTTGTTTTGAATAACCTGATATCTCAACGCATTGCTGACGATTCGAGAGGTAACTTTCAAGCCATTTTAACGCGTTTCCTCTGATGCCATATAGGTCTAGCTTATTAATAAGTAACTTATGTTTTACGAAGTCAAAGGCCTTAGACATATCTAAGAATATTGACGCTATAGGCTTTTTATCGTTAAGACTAGTAGTGATATGTTTTAGTAGAGTAAAGCAGGCCAAAGTGGTCGATTTATTTTTTCTGAATCCGTATTGTTCTTGTTTTAAAATGTCGAATTTTGTTAAAAATGAATATAATTTTTCATACATAGCCTTTTCAAAAATTTTTGAAATTACAGGTATAAGTGTAATGGGACGATAATTGTTCATGTTAGTTTTGTCACCTTTCTTGTAAATGGGTTTGACTATTGAGAATTTCAATCGTGAAGGAAATTGACCTTGACTAAATGACAAATTGATTATGTGGCTGATAGGGGGTGCTAGCATCATAGCACAATGTTTGAGGAGCTTGGTATGTAGGTCATCGTATCCAGTCGAATTGGTAGATTTTAGATTATTAATAATTTTGAAAATGTCATTAGCACTGGTAGGGGTCAAATAAATAGTATTAGGGAGGTTGGTCATAGGATATGGATATATAGCATCTATTAATGGATTATTTGTAGTGTTATTAGTCATGTCAATAAAGAAATTATTAAAAATATTGGCTATATGGTCAGGATGTGAATATGTGTGTTCATTTAATATTATTTTGTCTATGTCAGCTAGGTCTACCCTATCTTTGGTGTTACTCTTAATAATATCCCAAGCGGCCTTGCATCTATTTTGGGCTCTAAATAAATATCTTGAATTTTCAGATTTTTGTGCCTGTAGAATGCATTTTTTAAGAATTATTGTATATGTGCTGTAAGCTTTTTTATGTTGGTGCTTATTTGCATGAGTTAACCTATATTTGAGGTACAGACGTCTCTTATTAATGCAACTTTTTTTAATACCTTTAGATATCCACCTGTTTTTTAAAGGCTTGTTTGTAGTTTTTACTCTGATAATGGGAAAGCATAAATTATATAATAATGTTAAAAGGTCATGGAAATAATTGAATGATTGATTGGTATTGCTTAGCTGATAAACTTCAGAGAATGTCAGAGAAGATATATAAGAAACAAATTTTGTTATGTTCTCTTTACTTAGATCACGGCGGTATTCAAACCAACATTTTTTTACATTTGATCTGCTGTCGGTATTGCTAACCTCAAAGGATATGGACTGACCTGTCTCATGATCTGATAGTGCAAGGTTGTGTATGCAGGATTGAATATTGACTAAATTACTGGCAATGAGGTCAATGCAAGAGCTCTTTCTAGTAGGTTTGGATATGTGATTGGTAATACTATAGTTATTAAAAATTGACTCTAATTCTCGAAGATTTTTGCCTGCTTTTAAGACATCCAAATTCCAGTCTCCACAGATAATGATTCGTTTATTGCTACTTTTTATTAGTTTCCTCAAAAGAATGTCTAATTTTTGTAGAAATATTTTGATATCGGAATTAGGTGTTCGATATATGCAGACAACATAGAGTTTGAGAGCAATAATTTCAATAGCACAATATTCAAAATGGTACACTACAGGCTCTACTATATTTTGCAAAGGTTTACACTCTAAGTTTTTATTGACCAATATGCATGTCCCACCCCTTCGCTGATGGGGCCTTGAAAATGCTGAAACCAACTTGTATTTTTTAAGTATTAAGTTATTTTCAGATCCTCTTCGGATAAAGGTTTCAGATAAACAGATAATATCTTTATTCAAATTCATATCCTCTAGTTCTAACAATGTTACTTCTAGGAGGTCCTTTTTATTTAATATACCAGCAATATTCTGATGAAGCAGAGAGTATCTAATCTTAGTTTCGAAAAAATTTTAAATTTATTTAAATAAAACTTAGGTAGGTACCTACTTCAGTTTCCAGTAATTCTAATAGACTTTAACACAGGATTTTAACATACTTAAAGGTTTTGTACTGATTTCCACAATAATTGACTAAAAGTTATATTATATACCTTCTTGGCAGATATAATATTTTTGTCAGTTTTGGTTTAGATTGATATTTCCGAACGAAACCTTAAAGCACTACTTGAGCTGTAGTTTACCGGGAACATTTTTATTATTACACCAAAAAGGTTTATCAAAACGCCAACCATATTTTAAACACCGAAAACTCAAAATAAAGTGCGTACAATATATCATTTCGAGATAACTGATTATACTTCGGCCAACTTTTTAGTCTTGGGCGTAATAGTTCGCAACTGAGATCGAACGATCTAGTTCGCCGCTCCTACACGAACTAGTTCGCTCTTTTAGTTCGTTAGTTCGTGTTTCGTTCCCAGCTCTTAGCTCTTCGGAACAGGAGCAATTTTAAAACGAGCGAACGATCTACCTTATATTGAATAATTTTAAGCAGTTCGTTCGCTCTGCCTTATATTGAATTATGTTAAGCAGTTCGTTCGTTCGTTTTTAAAATCTGCTTCTGCTACGACAAGATGATTGAACACTGCACTATTACTGATAAAATGTTGGAGACGAAAATATAATGATCCCCTTTTGATGAGACCTTTACTCGTTCAGTCACGAACGACTGAACTATGGAGCGGGCCATTTGGGGATCTAGTTCGCGTAGTTCATCAGTGGGAGTCACTCTTTCGAACTAGTTCGTTCGCGAACTACACAAGACTACAACTTTTCGACTTCATAAATCTGTGACTTTTAAAGTTTAAAAACGGGAACCGAAGCGAAAGTATATTGGTTTCTGATTACACCGGTTCGACCGGTACGATTGGGAAACGAAGTTTGTTAATATAAAGTTGATTTTATGGGCACGACGTATTGACAGACAGAACGTTCGAAGGTATATGTATGTATATGGCAACACCTTAATGCTATAGCATAAATTTTCTGAAGTATCTTGGGTACGGCCTAATTTTGCGATATGATTTTCGTTATGTTGATATGCTTTTGGTATACTTAGGAAATTATTTGAGGGAAAGGTTTTAGTGGAAAGGATATTTAAGTCGGAGTAAATAGATGATAGCCCAGTGGTACGGACCGCCAAGTAACGGACTGCCAAGACGATGGTCTCGGGTTTGATCCCCAGGTACCCCGGGCACACACCTCTGACTTTTCGAAGTTATGTGTGTATTAAAAATGTTAATTATCGCTCGCTTAACAATGCGCCCGGTAGATGGCAATAGGCTCGCCCCCTATTACATTGGGACCGAAACATAACTGGCGAAGTGTGGATGTGTAATACACCCCTGCCTACCCCTTCGGGGATAAAAGGCGTGAAGTTATGTTATGTATGTGTTAAATAGATGATTTATTTGCGGTTTATTTAGAGTTCATTTATTTGACTGTTTCGTGTATTTAGATTGTTAAAATATTCCTCGTTTATTTGTATCATCTGTTCAATATTACCATCTTACAATTTCCCTTTCAATTTAAACTGCCTATAAAACCTGTTTCAAAGAGAAATATAAATTTATGTTAAAGCTCTTCCTTTCTAGTCTGAGCAGGATATTTAGATTTTCTTAGAATTGATTCGCGATTCAATTATTGTAAAGGAGTATCTTTAAATTCGTCTTTTCAAGGATTAGGACATAGTAAGGTCGGCTTAGTTTGTAAGGGTTCTAAAAAGCTTAATCAATTGAGTACACAAGTACAATGCGGGAATTAGTAAACTTTTCAACTAATATTAGTGGCAACCTGTCTGGTGGCTTAGGCTGGCATGCTTATGCATACACCTACTGATGGCGTGGAGGCATAATGATTCAGGTCGTGCTGGCTCCCTCAATCAAGGTTGAGCCGTACGATGGCTGTTGAATGCGGGCCATCAGCGGGCTGAGTCAGTTATAAGCGTCAGATGATATCCTGCATTGTACTCGCATCTAAACCTATTATGTCTGGACTTCAAAAAAATATAAACGAAGAGATGAAATGACAAAAAAAGCAATGACTCTGAGTTTGTTTCGGCCTTTCTTCTCAAGAAGTCATTTAGCTAGAAAAAGCCGGCTTCATCTATAGTCTGTTCAAGATACGAAAAAATTTAATGTAAACAAACCATAAAATAGTTCTTTTAATGTCGCCTTCGCAACAAAAGTAGATTTTAGTTAATTAAATACTCCAAGCGAAAGATTCAGTTAGTTTTAAAAAATACGCCTGTCCCTTCAATTTATAAATGGTACAGCATATTTATTATTTTTCCTGTATTGTTCATAATTATTATAACGAATATTTTTTTTTATGTATTAGTTATGCTGTACCACCATAAACTATTTTACATGATAATGAACCTAAAAAGCCAATTATTCTAAAATGTCAATGTATTTGTTATCCTGTCAACTTATGCATTACACCCAAAGTAACCATTTCGCATGACAGGAGGCCATTTTTAATTAGGTCGGGTTATCCCGATCGGTTGTCGTGCTAACTTATTAAGTTTGAAAATCATTGGTTTCTTTGTTTACCTTTTATTTTTTCGTATCTTGAACAGACTATAGAATAGGGTTTTGACATGTATAAGTGTTGTAAACAACCAAAATGCAGAAATAAATATGTCTTTATGTCTTTATGTCTTCTTTACACAAATGTCACAGTATAGTGATTTAAGAGGCTGCTGGCCATTTCACTCTGCGCGGGATGTTGCGGGTTCGATTCTCATAAGGGAGGTTTTGTCTTTTTCAGAATCGATTTAGGTTTAGATGTTCTTTATGTATGTTGATTTAAAGTCTGTAAAGTCTATTGCGTACAGGTATACTTTATAATAAGGTTTTTGAAGCTGTCATGAATTTCTATGACAGTGTATCTCAATACGAGTAGACAATATCCTCATACATCATGACAATGGACTAAATAATGAATTAAAGTGAACCATCATTACCTGCAGTAAACAGGATCTTAAAGTGGCCTCAGACAATGCCGTTACCGTAGCCAAATTTTGGGAACAGAAAATCTGAACCAGTGACACGATGAAGAAGAATAATGAATTTCATTCTTCAAATCACTGTTTAAAAAATTCAATTGTAAGTTAATTAGTCGAACAAACTTTTGTTTATTCAATAAATAACACAAACTTTGAACTAGTTTTCTAAGTATGCATGAAACCTATGTATGTATATTAGATATATATATTTCGTGTGTATGTACATAAAACTCGTGCAATAAACAGCCATCAATGTTTACTAAGGACAGTGTATGCGGAATGGATTATATTTTATTATAAAGCTTCTTAGTAAGTGGTTTAACGAGCTGACGAGTTTTGACTAAGTGTTTTTGGTTACCTATTTACGTTTAATGTTTCTCGTAAAGTCATTTATGGGTAGGTATATGTAATCAGGTAAAACAAACATATTCTCGTATGTTTTTGACTGATTGTTTATTTATATGTGCGTATTACAACGAGAAATTTGAATTAAAAAATACAGTGTTTGATAACTTATCGTAAGTTCATGTGGAGCCGCATCAATCTACTTATTGTTTTGTAGGACAGGGATAAAATATACGTATTTAAATGCTTAAATACCTTTTAAATCGTGTAGGTACCTATATTATTACTTTTTGTTTCTGAGTCTTGCTCAAATGAAAGTCTCTTACGGGCCATTATTTTTTTCCAGGGCCCATAATCGGTCACTCAAGAACAGAGCCTATTACATTAAAAAAAACTATGATTACTGAAATTAAATCGCTATTGGTTAAAACGTAACAATAATATCCCTCTAAGAAGACATAAAACATTAGTGAAAAATGTGATAATTCGACGTAAATGATGGTAACTCAGTGGCTTTTCTCGGTAACGCAGTCGTATCTCATACAAAATCCGGCTGTCCCAGCAAGAAACTCGCTTCAAATACATTGACATTACATTAAAACTCTTCACGGCACTATAAAATTAAAATATCTACAAAAAATAAGTTAAGTATGAACTTTAATAGCAGGCTTATAAGGTTATCTTTTCTTTAACCGTGTATTATTTACGAAATATTTCTTGTCTTGTCCCTGTTGAAGTAAGAAAACGTAAGTACTCTGTGTTACCAAGCAAAAGTGAGCCTTAAATTTGTCTTTTTTCGTGCATTTTCGACTAAGTTCGTTTGATTTAATGTGAATTGCTGGCGGGGTGAGGCGGGTGCTTGTGGCCTTGACGCTGACCGCGTCAGTCGAGCTCAAGTCGTCCGGAGTGGCGCGTGTGTTTATTGTGCGTCCGCTGAGTTACCGACGACAAACGGTGAGTTTTTTTAGATATTTGATAATTTTTTATTGCGTTTTGTAATAGAATAAGTAAATATTTGCATGCAATCAAAAATGATTAGGTATTTATTATCATATGACCCAAATGTTAGAATACACGTTATTTTTACAACTGCGTTACCACTACACTGCGTTACCACGAAAAGTAACGCAGTTGTAGGTGCAGTAACGCAGTTGCAAAGTAAGCAGTTTTCGAAGTGTATTTATCTGTTTTACAGTTCATTTAATTAATTATTGGGTTATTTTGTTACAGTATATTATTGCCAATATAATGGCGCTAACACCGGCAGAAAAACAACGGCGTTATAGGGAAAAATTGAAACAGGACCCTGTAAAAAATGCTGAGGCTAAAAGAAAACATCTTCAGAGATATCATGCCACTAAAAAACTTGTAAAGGATATGACAGAGAGAGAACATAGATCTGCAAAGCGTAAATGGAAGATGGCAAACAAGAAACGTCGTGAACGTCAGAAAAGAGTGCAAGTTATTATAGATAATACACCGCCTTCAACACCACGATCAGGAACTCCAGCTTCCCCAAGGTCAAGAGGAAGACGTCAAGTAAGACGAGACAGATCTGCATTATACAGACAAAATAAAAAATTGGAAGAAGCAAACGAGAAATTGAAAAGAAAATGTAACAAGTACAAGAAAAGATACCAAAGACAAAAAGAAAAGACGTCAGAGGACGGACACAAAAAATACATGGCTTTGTCTAATGCTATCAAAAACCATTACTCCAGAATACAGAAACTTAAAGACCGTTTAGCTATCAGGCGTATTTTTGACGAACATGCCATAAAAGATTCCAGGCTGAAAACCTCCATCGTGCAAGAAACTCTCGGTATCAATAAGTTAAAAAATAGGCAGACCATACCTAGACAAGCTACTCTGATAAAAAAGATTCGTCAATTTTTTGATCGTGATGATGTTTCTAGGATAACTGCTGGGAAACGAGATACCGTGACTTACAAAAAAAATAAGGCGCAGAAGAGATATCTGCTTGATACAATGAAGAATCTTTTTATTTCTTTCAAAAGGGAGAATCCTATCGAGAGTTGCTCATACTCTTATTTCACCAAGCATAGGCCATTCTACGTAAAACCCCCGGCAGTTGATGGCAGAGATACATGTCAATGTAAAACGCATACCAATACACAATATATGCTAAATGCTCTTTACTGCAACAAAATTATAGCAGAGTCAAACATGACTCAAATTGTTGAGAAAACTGTCTGTGCTACTGATAACCGACTATGCATGACAGGTGATTGCGAATCCTGCAACATGAATGAAATATCCTTCAATACAGAGAATCAGTCCCGAATAGTAAAATACCAACAGTGGGTTCGACGATCTGAAGTTATTGACAAATTGGGCAAGAAAGTCAAAATCACAAAAAATATAAAGGAAATTATCACAAGTCCTGCCGCAGAATTGATAGGAAAATTTAAATTGGCAATCCAAGTATTGAAAAAACATATTTATAATATTAGAATGCAATATAGAAGTTACCGGCTCGCAATTGATGATCTTAAAAATGACGAAGCTCTCCTGCATGTAGATTTTAGTGAAAATTATAATGGAAAATATTTTGAAGAAATCCAGCATCATCATTTTGGTGGATCGCGCCAGCAAATTACTTTGCATACAGGTGTTTTGTATATAAAACCAAAGGAAGTAGACAAAGCACAAGTTACTTCTTTTTGCAGTGTCTCACCGAATAACTCTCATAATCCTGCATCCATTTGGGCACACCTCCATCCAGTTATCAGCACATTAAAGGTTTATCATCCACATATAAAAACAATCCATGTCTTTTCCGACGGTCCAGCTACACAATACAGACAAAAGGTAAATTTTTATTTTATCTGTTCGAAAACCTTTGAAGATTATGGCTTTGATCGCATAACCTGGAACTTTTTCGAAGCTGGCCATGGTAAGGGTGCGGCTGATGGGGTCGGTGGCTATCTTAAACGCACAGCTGACCAAAAAGTAGCTACTGGCTTAGACATTCCTGACGCGGAGTCTTTCTTTCACACTTTGAAAGACTCTAGCAAGATTCAGTTGTATTACATCAGTAACGACGACATTCAAAAGGTAGAGCAGGCTGTTCCCCAAGGCATAATTCCTCTCCGCGGTACAATGCAGGTCCATCAAGTTTTCTCAGACACTCCTGGCTTACTGCGATATCGTGATCTTAGTTGCTTCTGCCAAAGGGGCTTTTGCGCTTGCTTTTCTCCTCAAACATATCAGCCAATTCCAGTTTCTACCAGCCCCGTAAGCCCGCCTAAAGGAAGCCATGATTTAGAAATTCCCTTTGATTTAATTCCAAAAAGAGACGGCTTAGAAACTATGAACGAAATTGATGTATTAACGGATATATCTAATATTGTGGGCAACCCTAAGAAATCTTATTACGAATCAGTTTATTCTCCAATTTCGAGTTCAGATGATGAACTTCTTTCACAGCTTAAAATACAACAAGAAGCTTCAGTATCTAATACATATGAAAGAAACTTGATTGAAAAAGAAAATGTGCATCCGTCTAAAATATTTTCCGGTGTTTATATTATTGTTAAAGTTTGTTCAGACAAAGACAAATCGTATTTTTATCTGGGTGTTGCCCAAAGCAATGTCGATGACGAGGGAGAAATTAAAGTTATGTTTTTAAAAGCAGTCGACGATTCGGGGAAAATGTTCAAGCTTGTTGAAAGGGATGTTTCATACGAACCATATGATAATATTGTCGAGATAGTTCCTAACCCTAAAATAATTAAGAAGGGTAAACGTGTATATTACGAATTTGATGTTCCATTAAATATATTTGAGAAATAAGACTGATAAGGCAAAGATTTTATGTTTAAAAATGTTAATTTGAGAGGATTTTGTTATGTTTTTGTTTTTAAGAAGTTTTATTTTATTTGAAATACTTTATTATTGTTTTTACAGCGTTTCTATATGTAAAAGCGAAAAAAAGCACCAAGCGTTACCACTGCGTTACTTACCCAACTACTGCGTTACTTTCTTGTCCCTCTTTTTCTGGATACGTTAAAAGCTGTAAAGCTTAAATATAATTTTGAATCAGCACAAATTTTATATTTTTTTGTCTATCTACCATATTTCAACATATACTATAAAGATTGAACTTAAATTGCTAATATTATGGCATATTTTGAGAAATTACAGTAACTTAAATTAAAATAACGTAACGCAGTGGTAAACTTAATTAGAATATTATATATTAGACTGAGATGATTGTGATTTTACATTATAAGATTATTGTAATTCTTGTCTAAGTTTATGTCTGATAGGTTTTTAAAATTGAGGTAAAAGTTCCTACAATAAAACTGATTATTCTAAGTAAGTAACACAGTTGTTGTTTTTCTACTCCTTTCCTTGTATTAATATCAAACAAAACAATAAATAGTAAAAAAACATCGCTGCTAATGCCTGTACTGTTTACTTTAAATATTGATAAAACTAAATTAACGTAAAAAATAAGAAATAAACTAATTTGTTTTAAAAGTATTTTTACGACATAGTCAATTTGGGCCCTGGAAAAAAATAATGGCCCTTACATCAGGCCTGGCGCACTTCGCATTTTAGGTACAAACTTACAAGTACCTCGGACGACCACGTCGACGTGGTTGGATTTAGTGGGTTGCCGCGCGCCGCTCACATTAGACGTCACGCAACGCAACGAGTGCGGTCCCGCTCCGTATTCTCACGCGCCGTGTTCATACACTGTTCAAATTATATACCTAAACGCCTTTAACAACGAAAATGTATCATCACAAGTCTAATGCAAAGTATTGCTTAATTAACTGTTTGTCGAAAACGACTTGAAAATTTGATTTTATTTTATTTATATTACGAGAGCAACTTGAAAATTTGATTTTTTGTTTGTTGAGATATCTTAACGATTATGGTGTCAAATTAAAGATCTAGTTCAAAAACCATTTTATCTGTTTGAATCATGTAAATCGGTCCACGCGTTTAGGAAATAACTAAGAATCAGTATAGTAAAAATGTAAACAACCAGAATTTTTGTGGTATTTGTTCTACGAGCTCAAATAGTGGGATAGGATACTTATATGATAATTATTTATTATTAGGTACGTGGTCAAGTAGGTAGATAGACGATGAATAAATATTATAGTTGCAGCGGCAAGTCAACAACCCTAGCGCGCCACTCCGCGCCAGACAGTGACAGCGTTATGTGTTAGAAAAGAAAGGGAACGGTTAGGTTAATATCGCATTAGGCACTGAGTGCTTATGCGAGTTGAATTGCACTTTGTTGCTTAGTAGCAAGAGTCGCAAATTCAATAAATTGGTTTGACAAGTGAATTTTCTGTACGTTAGTACTATTCTTTATTCTGTGCTTACATGCAATGTTTATTAATATTAATAATATGTATTTCGTGCTCATTTACTAATGATTCAAAATCACATTGAAAACAATCTACGAAACCCAAAGAATGTGCGGCCCCTGTACCCTCAAGGTAAGGTATTATAATAGGAATAGTTGTCGCTTTAATCCCTCTTTATGTGAGTAATCGCATTTCATTGGTCCCCATAGCTCCGTACAAAGGTAAGGGTCCATTAGTGGACCCCGTGGTTCCATTTAGTTAGGGTAAATTATCCGATTTTATAATTCCTCGACAGCAAAAGGGGTCGAGATGTTTGTAACAGATTGAAAGATTAATGTTTAATTTGAAAGGATTTTGACGATGGAAAAATGCATAAGAGTTCTCTTTGGTACCGATTTAAGGTGCTTAGACTTATTGTTGATTTTGACGATGAAAAAAAAATGCATATAAGATTTCTCTTTGGACCCGTTTTATGGTGCTGAGACTTATCGTGTGTTAATTATAGGGTCGATTCACCATTTGCGGGGTCAGGTATTTCGAAGAGAAATGTATAAAGTCGTTGGTGTATCTTTGGATTGCCATCCTATAATAATATGTGGTACTGAGAGGTCTCTTTAATGTCTCGGCAGAAACGTAAAGTCTGTCCACCCCCACTAGTCCAGCGCAGTGGACTATGGCCTAACACTTCTCTTAGAAATAGAGCCGATATATTACCAGATATAGGGATTCTCTGTATCATCATCCTCCTAGCGTTATCCCAGTCTCAACCCGGGGTCCGCTTTCTAGTCTAACCGGACTTGGCGGAATATTAGCTTTTCCACGGAGCAACTGCCTCTCTGACCTCCCCAACCCGAAGGGATAGCGATATTCCAGGGTTTAGACTAGTGTCAGTTTATTTTAGAGGTACTGACGACCTATAACGACTGTCAAAGTTCCTCATGACAGCCGGGACCGACGGCTTAACATGCTCTCCGAGGCACGAGACAAGCGATAATTAACAATTGAATACGCACATAACTCCGAAAAGTCAGTGGTGCGCGCCGTGGATTCGAACCCGATACCCTCTGCGTGGCAATCCGTTGGTATCTCCACTAGGCTATCGCTGTAGGGATTCTTTGTATCTGTTAAAATATTTTAATAGTCTTTCAGCTATTCTGCCACTAAGCCGAGAAACGAATTTAACCTATAAGAATCTTTAGCACCGTTTTAACTCAGCCAATGATAACGATTGATTGTTCACCTTACCATTTAAACAACCATTAAAAAAATCTACTGCACCAATAAAAACCCAATTACCGTATCACCTTATAATTGGGTACTACATTTTCCAAAGGTGATATTGAATTGGTACTTTATTCTAATCTTATTTACGATGTACAAATTGATTTGATAATAAGACCCTTAGTATGCTTCTGCCTTTGAAACTGCTTTGAAAGAAAGAGAAAGAATTATGTCGAAAATGTGTGTGTTGAAAGCGTAGAGTTGGATAATAAGAGGAACTGCAACAAAATTGTGACCCAAATGCGAAAAAGTATCTGGCTTGCGGGGCGATTAACGAAATCTTAAGAGGACATAATTATACTAATCTTATAAAGCCGTTTATCTCGGGCATTACCTACCAATCGAATTTGGAATGCTTCTGGCAGTTTACAGTTCCATTTAGGGCAGAATATAGGCTTTGTAACACAATTATGCAAAACCAATAAAACCCAAGCAAACAAAAGAACTGTAATAGCGAAATAGAATTGGCGTTTGAAACCTTGTGTCACATAATCGCAGCTTGTCAACGTGCATTAGAAGAACGATTTCGCTTCCATTTTGCTTTTCGTAAAAACAAAAAGACTACAACTATTTCGCTATTGTTTCGTGGGTAACTACGGTATCAGTACTAAGATTTTATCGCGAAGGTGTGCTTAAAAGTACTATTCTTACATCGTTAATCCAATCGCCCACTTGGCGGTTATTACCTGAAATGCCTCTACCCAAACTTAACCATTGAAATGACCTAATTTACACTTGATAATGGCGAGTCTATAGTTTAATGAATACCGTATTTTTTGTCCAGCCACTTTTTCGTATAACGTCTTTTTTACCTTTCTAGGATTTTAATAAATCTAGGGACTTTTGTTGATGACTAGTTTTAACAATATTTCCGTACATTCTGTAGTACAGGAAAAGTAAGGCAAATACGATTGTTTGATTGCAAAATATGGACCTTTATGAATTAAACTTTCCTTACAATCTTGACACTAGAAATCAAGATCTGCTGAGTTGAAAAGTATTGCATTATTTAGTAAGTGCCCGTTTATCGCCATGTATAATAATTATATTCCTTGTTAGTTTAAGCTTACACCAGTACGTCGTTGAAAGCCATGCAAATTGGTTCAGTAGTTATAGAGATTAGCGAGCATAAACATTTATTTTGATAAAAAAAGTTTACATTACTATATGAAGCAACCAACTTCCTAGTAGGTACCTATACAATACATTAAGATTAATTTAGAATAACTTATTCTACAGATTATTTTTCATGGAATTACTACTAAATAATTAAAAACAAAACATCTAATACAGGCGACAATCTAATAAACGGCGGCCTTATCGCCCCTGGCGATAAGGCCGCCGTTTGTACATGCACCTTAGCTTTAAGTCACTATATAAAATGTACTTTACTTTGGTGTGCAATAAAGAATACATCTATCTATCTATCTAATACAGGTTCTTTTATGAGCTTTACATTGAAATCCAAAATCTCACTAGCTACGGAATTCAATATTCGATCTATAGATAGATCTGTACATTTTAGATTCGTTTTTGACATAAGCTCCATACAAAATATGTCCAACACAAACAAACTCAAAATCCATGTATGGATCGAATATTGAAAATGGACGTAGGTAACTCGAGACTCCAATTCAAATACAAACGAGAAAAACTTAATCCCAGTACAAATTGCAGCACAATAAAATCAAGTCCTCCCTTAAATATTAAACCCCGAAATCGAGAGGGAAATGTACGAGTAATAAGAGCACAATATTAACATACCTAATTTATGGTAGGGGTTGTACACTTTACTTATTCAGGGTATGCGCGTTGCTTTCGGGTCTGATCCCACTTGCGTGACCGTGAGTCGAACGCTTGTTTGAATGTTTGAATCACCATCGTTGCAGCGCAGCGCGCGCTGGGTACATCAGATAGCAAGTCTAACAGTCCCCTATCAAAATGAAAAATATTTCACTAGCGTCTAGGTCTCACAACGTTATTTTCGCTTCTCGCTAGTAGCGATGGCGTCATTCCCATTGCACTTAGGCTGGTTTCAGAGTCACGCGTTTGACCGGCGCCGGCCACACGCGCGCGCTTACAATTACACTAGATTAGTAGTAGCGTTTCATAGTCACGCAGTTCAAACGCGCCGCGTGTGAGACGCGCGCCGTCGGCCGGCGCTGCCGAAGCTTCATACATTGCAAAGAGAAACGCGAACTCGCAAACTCGCCTCGTACGCTCGGATGCGCTGCATTTAGCAGACACGCAACGCAAACGCCGCGTGCACGTTGCGTCAACATGTCAACACGCGCGTTGTAGGACTTCGTGCGACAATCGCAAGTGGGCTCAAACCCTTATGCAGATTAGTCTACCAAGACCTGCCAAGTTTCAGCATTGAATAATATCTTACAGTTTCATCAACAATAGGTCAGTTAAGCACGAAATAGACTGTCACTATAGCTTGCTAGAGGATGTGTTTACTACAGCTTAACTTAGATGGAGTTTGGGCCAGCTAAACCGCAGAATTTTGGACTATTTTAGAAGACTTGTGCTTTCGAATATTGGACTTATTCTAGTTGTTGGTGTTTAGTTTGAGAACTCGTAATGGAGATACTAGATCCGCGTGGTGACGGATTAAGAATACGGAATGTCACCACCCCATGTCATCCCTTGGGTGTCGTAAGAGCCGACAGAGGGAGCATATTATGCAGAGAACAGCACTGTAAGAGAAGAAAAACTTGATACAAACCCTTAACCAACCCCTTTGGCCAGCGTGGTATAGTAGGCCAATTCCTCCTGGCAAAGGAGAGGCCTAGTCCAGTAGTGGACTGTTGAAGGCTGATGATGAATGGAGATACTAAAGGCATATGATTTTCAAAACATTTTTTTATAACCATTTGTTAATAACGTTGTAAGATGAACATAATTAAAAAATAACATGACCCTCCTTCTGGCGCAGTCGGGTAATGTAATACACTCACACTCACTTTCGTATGACACGATCATACGAATAAGTGAACATGTATAACACGTACATATCTAAGGAATCACACTTACCTAGTTTAGTTATATTCTACGTATCTGTTTCCTTTGATAGTTTGTATATTTATATATCCATCACCAAGCCGAAGTCTACTCGTTTTGGACATCATGCCAAGTCATACTAAGCAAAAATAAAACTTGGGAAATGATTCTTTTTTTTCAATTAAAATTGTGAACGTACAATTTTCGAAATACTTATCCATGGGTGCATAGAACAGGTTGGCATGGTAATTGCATCGATTTTGTACCTAATTACAAAAATTCTATAGTAACTTTGAGCCTCAATATCTCCTGAACCAGTAATTTCCCAGGTTTGGTGCCGAAGTAAAAAATGTTCGTAATGATTGGTATAATGTGGGGTTTCAGTTTTCGTTAAGGGTCTTTTTACAACCCGTATAGTGTCTTGCCTACTATTCTCCAGTATAGTAATATATTATCTGTGCTATATTACGTAGCGTCTATAATTTGTTTAGATATAGCTACTTGAGAGTTGAGTGTAAAGAACTTTACACCTTTAGTCAAACTCAGTAGATAAGTTTCCTGAACTTTTTGAGAAAATTTGCACGGTAGACTGTTGGTCCATTTGGCTATCGTTGTCTTGAATTACTGCCTCCGTGGTCCAGTGGATAGCGTATGCGACTGCTGATCGGAGGTCCCGGGCTCAATTCCCGGGCCGGGCAAAAGTAATACTGGGTTTTTCCGAATTCTCAGTAGCAGCACGGAGTCTGGTGATGCCCGGTAACGGCAATAGGCTCGCCCCCTATTACGTGGGACCTAAAAATTCATGGCGAAATGTGGGTGTTATATTTACACCTCTGCCTACCCCTTCGGGGATACAGGCGTGAGTCTATAAAAAAAGAACTTTTTGAGAAAATTTGCACGGTAGTCTGTTGGTCCATTTGGCTATCGTTGTCTTAAATGACTATTTATATCAAAGGATACTTGTATGTATAGCTAGCTCTAAACAAACCTGCAAGTAGCAGATAGCTTAAGTCGCTGACAACCGTTATTGAGTTGAGCTGTTGCTGTCACTGTCGGATTGTTTAAATAAGAAAGAGAAGCGCGACGACGACGGGACGTTCAGATCTTTTTACAAACCATAAAATAAATTAATTACTTAAAAATAAGTTGTGTAGTGAAAAATAAATAACAACCAAGTTCCGTATTTAAATATGATACATTATTGTTATAAATTTTACCAACCTTCGTTGATAACTAATAATTTTTTTTTTGTTGGAAGATCATTTAAAGAGGTTAGTTTACTATTTATTTGTATCGAGAAAACTTTTCAAAAACGCAAAAACGTGTTTTGAATACAACAGAGTTCTCAGAAATATGTTCAAGATTAACATATAATTTTTCCGCCGTCACAAACTTTATACATTTAGCAAAAAAAATGTTTGACTCAAGCCTGTTTGGCTGTTGTCAGCCTCTTAAAACACTTTCTTACTTGTACTATATAGTACAAGTAAGAAAGTGTTACTATAGTATTGACTATAGTATACTATAGTATTGACTCTTATGTATTCTTCTACTAAAGGTTTTGTTTCACAAAAGGTTGTTTTCTTATATCGGAAGCGCGGTCGCAGATTGCTTCCTGATATTTGTCGTTTTTACTTTTATTGTGGCCCGTATTGGTTACTATAGGATAGGTTTTCGTTTACAGTAATGGTGTTTAGTAGTTAAAATCAAGTGGATCGTGAAATTGTAGGTTTGGATGGACTATGTTTTATTTGTTGTTTGTATTTAAACCTCGTAATGGTTGTAGAGACGTTTCTGTTATTAATTCGAGGAGATTTTAAACTGAAGTTTTTATGTAGCGAATCAGAGAGGTCTAGTTTGATCTTACTTCATTTTTCTTTACTATTAAGTTCAATCAAGACAGTGGGCAAAACTGATTTGTTTCCAGCCAATATATCGTTCAAATATATAGAATTGAGATTAAACTCATTTCTCCTGAAAGAAAAACTGAGATTTGTCCGATAGAAACACTCAGAAATTTCTAAACGAAGGACTGTTCATCTGTTAAAGGATAATATTTCTGAAGTTACTCTAGTTACAGAAACGAGAGTGGAGGCCGTTTCATCAAAAATTTTCGTCTCTTGAAAACGATACGAAAATTTATGAGCTGATTGACCTTTTCGCTGTTACGGATGATTTCAGATTTAGGAAAGTATTTCTAACTTTCGATAAGAATATTTTTTTCGTTGGTTATGAAATTGCATTGCTATGTTAAGTATAAAAATTTGGACCTTTGGATAACCCAATGAGATTCCGAGAAAGAGTGCTGGTCATAATATAATTTAAAATCACCGGGGCCTGACATCGAAGTGTAAGTTTAATTATTTATTTGAGTAAAACTTAGGTAGGTACCTACTTCAGTTTCCAATACCATCAATTCTAATAATAATAATATAAAAATAATATTCTACCACATTCACACAACACCATCTAGTCCCAAACTAAGTAGAAGCTTGTACTATGGGTACTAGATAACGGATAAACATACATACTTATATACTTTTTTTGTAAATAAAAATATTATACATATAAACACCCAGACCAAGATAAACATCCATGTTCATGCTCACAAATGTTTGATTTGAGCGGGAATCGAACCCGCGACCTTCGGCGTAGCAGTCGCTTACACTCCCGCTGCGTCAACCGGTCGTCATAGATTACATACTTAAAGATTTGTACTGATTTCCAAAATAAGTCTAAAAGTTATATTACTTATATACGTTCTTGGCAGATTATAATATTTTTGTCAGTTTTGGTTTAGATTGATATTTGCGAACGAAACCTTAAAGCACTACTTGAGCTGTAGTTTACCGGGAACATTTTTATTATTACACCAAAAAGGTTTATAAAAACGCCAACCATATTTTAAACACCGAAAACTCAAACTAAAGTGCGTACAATATATCATTTCGAGATAACTGATTATACTTCGGCCAACTTTTCCACTTCATAAATCTGGTGACTTTTAAAGTTTAAAAACGGGAACCGAAGCGAAAGTATATTGGTCTCTGATTACTCCGGTTCGACCAGTACGATTGGGAAACGAAGTTTGTTAATATAAAGTTGATTTTATGGGCACGACGTATTGACAGACAGAACGGTCGAAGGTATATATGGCAACACCTTAATGCTATAGCATAAATTTTCTGAAGTATCTTGGGTAGGGCCTAATTTAGCGATATGATTTTCTTTATGTTTATATGCTTTTGGTATACTTAGAAAATTATTTGGGGGAAAGGTTTTGGAAAGGATATTTAAGTCGGAGTAAATAGATGATAGCCCAGGGGTGTACGTAACGGACTGCCAAGACGATGGTCTCGGGTTCCCCAGGTACCCTGGGCACACACCTCTGACTTTTCGAAGTTATGTGTGTATTAAAAATGTTAATTATCGCTCGCTTAACAATGTGCCCGGTAGATGGCAATAGGCTCGCCCCCTATTACATTGGGACCGAAACATAACTGGCGAAGTGTGGGTGTGTAATACACCTCTGCCTACCCCTTCGGGGATAAAAGGCGTGAAGTTATGTTATGTATGTGTTAAATAGATGATTTATTTGCTGTTTATGTAGAGTTCATTTATTTGACTGTTTCGTGTATTTAGATTGTTAAATATTCCTTGTTTATTTGTATCATCAGTTCAATGTGACCATCTTACAATTTCCCTTTCAATTTAAACTGCCTATAAAACCTGTTTCAAAGAGAAATATAAATTTATGTTAAAGCTCTTCCTTTCTAGTCTGAGCAGGATATTTAGATTTTCTTAGAAGTGATTCGCGATTCAATTATTGTAAAGGAGTATCTTTAAATTCGTCTTTATCTTTAAATTCGTCTTTTCAAGGATTTGGACTTAGTAAGTCGGCTTAGTTTGTAAGGTTTCTAAAAAGCGTAATCAATTGAGTACACAAATGTCACAGTATAGTGATTTAAGAGGCTGCTTGCCATTTCACTCTGCGAGGGATGTTGCGGATTCGATTCTCAAAAGGGACGTTTTGTCTTTTTCAGAATCAATTTAGGTTTAGACGTTCTTTTTGTATGTTGATTTAAAGTCTGTAAAGTCTATTGCGTACAGGTATACTTTATAATAAGGTTTTTTGAAGCCATCTTGAATATCTATGACAGTATACCTCAATACGAGTAGACAGTATCCTCAGATATCATGACAATGGACTAAATAATGAATTTAAGTGAACCATAATTACCTGCAGTAAACAGGATCTTAAAGTGGCCTCAGACAATGCCGTTACTGTAGCCAAGTTTTGGGAATAGAAAATCTGAACCAGTGACACGATGAAGAAGAAGAAGAATAATGAATTTCATTCTTCAAATCACAGTTTAAAACATTCAACTTGTAACTTAATTAGTCGAACAAACTATTGTTTATTCAATAAATAACACAAACTTTGAACTAGTTTTCTCGGACGATAGGTATTCATGTTTCCCCGTTAATTAAAAATAATGAAAGCGGAAAAATGTTTTTGAAATATAAAATGCGGAGCGAATGCATAGCAATGGATTGAAAGGCTGCGTCTGATTAAAAGTGAATGGAAATACTTACTATTTTTCATTGAAATGTGCTCTATTGATCAAATATTGTAATTTTTATTATTGAAAAGGAAATCTATGGTTTTATTACAAGCTTAGCTAGGAAAAGAGTGGCTAGTGCCTTAGATTTGTAGTGTAAGTATATAGTGTGTATTGTTTCGTTACTTCTAGTAAGCATCCTTCGATGAAACGTTTTATTGTTTGAAATAATTAGAATTTTGTAGTAGGTACATTGTTTAGTATTATAAAAACTGTGATCCTCGCTCTAAACAGCGCAAATATGTTCTATAACTCAACAAAAAAGTTGTTTAAGTTAATATATTTATTTAATACTAGCTGCCTGCCCCGACTTCGCACGGTAAGTGCATCTAATGCAAAACGAAACAAAATGTTCTTGGACAGTAAGTATGCCTTTTACCAAAAGACAGTTTTATTGTATACGAAACTTGTAAACGACCTGGCAACAAAAATACGTAATTTAGAGCAATCGAGCGAAAGTGCTTAAAGTTCGACCAAACATTTCTGCAATTAAAAATATTGATTTAGATAGTAACATTTTAGTACCCCGCAAAAGTAACATTTTAACATCCCAGCACTCAGATTCATCTCGAAGACCAATACAGATAATTGGAATTTATTTTATCTCAAAGTTTAAGTTCATTTGATTTATTAACAAAAAGTTTTGGCGTCAAGGCCCGTTCATTTAGCCGCGCCGTTTTTGTATGAAAGGCTACGTTTATCTTAGGAGTTCATTTACGAGTTAAATGAACTTTGACGGCTGGTTAATAATGAAGTAACGTCAAATTGATGAACGGATTGGTTTATTATTAATATTGGCGTTGTTTTCCAAAAAGTCAGCCTCCAAAGAGAAACCACTGCTAATCCGACCGATCAATAGGCTGTTCTTACATAAAATATAATATATCTGTCTGATCTCTTCTTTCACGTTGACATTGGCAAAATCATCGATAAGCGACGGAGGCATAAAAAAAAAGATTGGCGTTATACTAACACTGGAACTGTGCATCTACATACATACATACATAGACTCACGCCTGTTTCCCCGAAGGGGTAGGCAGAGGCATATTAAACGCCCACTTTTCGCCAGTGTTTTGATCCCACGTAATAGGTGGCGAGCCTATTGCCGCTTATCGGGATATTTTGTTTGCCAGAGCCTCGTCCGTTGATCGGCAGGTGCACCACTAGCAGGTGAGGTTGGCTTGGGACCCTAAGTTCTTGGTTGGACCCTATGCACCCTATGGAACTGTGCATCTATAGATACAGTACTAACTTTGCCAGTTAATAAGAAAGACAATTTTCAAACTCCTGCAATATACTTGTGATTAAATTTGTTGCGGTTTTCATGACATGACAGTTTAACTTTACCTCGGTTTTAACTAGTGTCAAAACTCGGTGTCTTCTATGGTCACTGTTGCTTAACCTGGCGACACAGGTGATACAGTAGTTGCAATTACGGTGGTAGTTTATTTTTTTTTAATTTTTAGTCTCACGCCTGTATCCCCGAAGGGGTAGGCAGAGGTGTAAATATTACACCCACATTTCGCCATGAATTTTTAGGTGTCACGTAATAGGGGGTGAGCCTATTGCCGTTACCGGGCACATCACCAGACTCCGTGCTGCTACTGAGAACTCGGAAAAACCAAGTAACACTTTTGCCCGACCCGGGACCTCCGATCAGCAGTCGCATACGCTATCCACTGGACCACGGAGGTAGTAGGTGGTAGTAGTAAAAAAAATATAACTGGAACTACCACAATTGAACATAATCAAGTGGAACGAAATGATTGGATGATAAGCCGGCCAAAACGGACAAAATACGTCGAAAATGCTCAAAAATACGTTTTGGTTATCCAAATAATGAAACCTGTGTCAATTCCATATGTAAACGCATGCAAGTAAGCAGTTACCCATGGAACAAATCGTTCATTATGTTTTACCGACTCTAATTGGTCACGCGTTACGCATTTTACCGACTCAATAGACTCTCATTTACCATTCTCTGTTTACTTTCAACAAAATAAATACACATTTATAAGTTAATAGGAATTTTAGAAGCCATTACATTTTTCTAATTATACGACCGCTTGTAAATTGCTTCTGAAATTAATGTATTAAAGATGAATTAGGGACAATTTCTTGGATGAAAATAAAAGTAATTTTGTTAGTTGGGTTTTGTAAAAACTTGTTTGACTGATGAAATATTTAAGTTTCTGTACTTACTGTCTATGTTTTAAGATACATTCAGCTTGCATAAAGATTTAAGTATGTCAGAAGGAGTTTATTGCCCGTTCTTTCTCGTGGTTCTACCTGTTTCAATGCGAACGTGGCAGTAAATGTAAATGTAGAATCATCTAGTAATTAACTTTAATTTTTGACGTTCATAAGCGTCACTTTGTGGCGTAAATGAATAAATGACTTTGACTTTGGCCAGTTGTCGTAAATATATTAGTTCAACATGCAGTTTAGATCTAGTCTCGCGTCTAGTCGCAGGTAAATTAACTTCGAATGATACCGTGTCCGTGTGGTGACGGATTAAGAATACGGAATGTCACCACCCCATATCATCCCATGGGTGTCGTAAGAGCCGACAGAAGGAGCATACTATGCAGAGAACAGCACTGTAAGAGAAGAAACTTGATAAAAACCCTATACCATTACCAACCCGTTTGGCCAGCGTGGTATAGTAGGCCAATTCCTCCTTTCAAAGGAGAGGCCTAGTCCAGCAGTGGACTGTAAGAGGCTGATGATGATACCGTGACTAGATCTTAAATTGAGCTAACTATGTACTTATATGTCAAAGTCGATCTATATGTGCCAAATTAGACTATAAAGATATTAAGAGCCGGTTGCCCAGCTATTCTGATAAGTTCCTGTTAAAATAACTTATCAGATACCGCATTGTTTCCAAGTTTGAATTTATCAGGAAGATAAGGTCTATCCATTATCCGATGGTGATGAAATTTAAGTGTAGCGGAATACCAATTATGATTGAATAGGGAAGTTTCAAGTGAAATAAATTATACAAGTATTTTTATCTAGTGAAACATGTCAAAATAATAGAAGTTTCATTCATCAATTAATGTTCAAACTTTATTTAATATTTTTTTATCGTCAATTTATTGATAATATGTATTCTACTTGACGGCAAAACACTATGACTTCACTACGTCATATTTCATACACAACCCTTGGCAAAGGTAGTTTTTGACATTTCTTTAAAAGTGCTTGATTTGACTATTTGGAAACAAGCCTATTCAAAATACAGTTTCGGTGTCTGTCTGACAAAAGGGAATATTCCTGACCTTCATAAAACGAAAAATACAGAAGAAATGCTATGTGACCCACAAAAACGTAAGTAGGCAATGCATGTATTATCGCATTGCGTATTAATTACAGAACTGATTTACACTTGCAATTAATTTGCAATGCCATAATGCCAAATCCAATATTGGGTATTAATCCCATGTTGTGCTTACGTAATCCCCAAGTAGGTATACAGGTCTGTGATCGTGAAAGTGCCTGGTGCGGTGACAAATGTCACGAGTCGAGTGGTGAGATAAGTGGTACAACCTATTGGTGTCAGTGAAAATGAGATCTGTGTGTATAGTATTGAATGCATCGATGGCGTTGTGGTTTTAGCTGCCGAGTGATGCAGCTCTGCCATAGGTTTAGTGTTGTGGCTTAAATCCTCCACAAAATATATGTTTTACTAGCTGTTTCCCGCGGTTTCATCCGCGTCCTAAGGGAACTACTTTACGTACCCGGTTAATTTATAGCCTAAGTTACTTCTTGGTACATCAGCTATCCGCCAGACGTCCCGTCAAAATCGGTCCAGCCGTTCCAAAGATTAGCGACAACAAACAGACAGATAGACAGACAAAAATTGTAAAAAATGTAATTTCGGTATATGTACTACCATGTACACATCCATATGCATTTAGTAAAAAGCGGGTATTTTAATATTGCAAACAGACACTCCAATTTTATTTTATATGTAAGATTGCACGAACAGCGTAGTGCTGTGTAGTGTATTGCGTTGCGCATGCGTCATTATCTCTTACTGTACGTAAGGCGTATTGTTTTGTCATATTCCAATGCACTGAGTGTTGTGGGTTCGATCCCTGCACGAGACAACACTTGGTTGGGCCACATTTTTGTTTTGAGCTTAGATGTACTTTGTGTAAGTTGATTGAATGTTTACAAAGTCTACCGCGGCACCGGATTTACCAGCAGTCTGATGGTTGTGTAAAAAAATTCGACCAAAAGTGAATCGACAAAGCTAGCTCCCCAAATATGGTCTGCTAAAAATTTAGTATGCTCCAAGCATGTTTCCTAAAAGTCGAAATAATATATTCATTTCCGTTATTAACCCAAAAAACATCACTTATCAACGTCAAAGTAGCAATCATCATCATCATCAGCAGCCCTTTATACTGTCCCACTGCTGGGCACGGGCCTCTTTTCACTATGAGCAGGGTAAGGCCATAGTCCACCACGCTGGCCAACTGCGGATTGGCAGACTTCACATGTCTTTCGAGAACATTATGGAGAACTCTCAGACATGTAGGTTGCCTCACGATGTTTTCCTTCACCGATAAGCAAGCGATATTTAAAAATTTAATACGCTTTTAACCACAGATTACTAAATAGTTACGTAACAAAAGTAGCAATAATATTTTCTAATCTAATATAATCATAAAATGCAATGACATTCACATAACTTTAGCACGTGCTATTTTAGTCATATTTATAGATTTTACACACATTCCTGTCCCGACTGCGGCATTGTTGTAGTCGCCAGTTTTATGAGGGGAAATATCAGAACAGACTTGATTTAAGTTCAGGCCGTTAGCTAAATTATGCAATTTTGTGACCCGTTTGGGTGGCGAAGTTTTACCTCTCTCGACGTGTTACAAGCGAAACGAGGGCGAAACTGATGGAAACGTGGCTTTCTGTTTTATAATAATAAGATGTGATATTATATGTATAACATCACAGATATAGAGAACTATGTATGCTTGTAAAACTAAGGCACGAGATGACACGATATATTTCTGACGCAAAAAAGAAAATTTGAAATCACATAATGTTAACTTTGGTATCTGTAGAGAGTGCAATATTTTTTCTTGTCGTTGAAAAATACAATTTTGAAATTTATTGCATAAAATGTAAAACTTATATAGTAATAGGGATATAATTTATGGAATTACCACCTTTAAAATAATGAAATGCAATATAAATTGATTGCGGAGACTGAAAATATAGTAATTTTTTTTTTCATAAACCCCATAGCTTCGTAACTCTCTGTCAATTAATGAAGCCAAACCAATAGGTACTCGTATTATGAAGTAATTAAGGAACGAAAACAAAATAAATGAAAAGAAAGTTATTTACAATAATATAATAATATATATTTACCACATTCACACAACACCATCTAGTCCCAAACTAAGCAGAAGCTTGTACTGTGGGTACTAGGTAATGGATAAACGTACATATATACATTTTTTTTTTGTAAATACATACATATTATACATAGAAACACCCAGACCAAGACAAACATCCATGTTCATGCACACAAATGTTTGACTTGAGCGGGAATCGAACCCGCGACCTTCGGCGTAGCAGTCGCTTACACTCCCGCTGCACCACCCGGTCGTCAATACAATACCATGCGTTTGAATACTTCGTTTCTTTTTTTGCTATTTACTCTGAAGTGAAGTCAGAAGAAAATCTAAGTCTAAAATCCTTAGAGACCCATGGCACACAAAACCCAGTCACACGGCCATTTTTCGCGTCTCAATTCTAAACCCAGCAGATTTACACCCGCCTTGTACTATACATGGTGGGTAATATATGGTGTTGCCCTACGATCTACGTTCGCCTGCCTACTAACTCATTCATGCCTCCCTGAGTTTATGAATGGCGAATGGGTAAAGTTGCCAGCGTTATCCCGCGTTTGCCCAAATTTTATGGCGAATGTCCTCGCGGGTAAATGTGGCCCAGTGATGTACTGGTTAAGCTTGCATCTTTTTTACAATTCTTTATTGTGCAACGTAAAATGTTATTGTTTAGAGTAATGGTAGCGTTGAGCTTTTAAATTTACTATGTGTGCGATTTTGATGTGTACATGCATAAGTGATACTCATTTGCATAGCTTGCTTCAATTTATTGAGGAATCTAGATATTCACAGGGGTTTTATGCTTAAATACAGATGAAATCGTTTTTTGAAGCCGCATTTGTGCAGTTCACTAATTGATGCTTCGATCTGGAAATCGTTGTGTCGATGATAAAAAATAGAAAAAGTCAGGACAGGATTTATTCCAACTTACTACGGAAATTGACTTGAAAAAAACCTTGTCATTAGAAAAGCAAAACTATGGATTTCATAATATTAACGTCGATATTCTGAATTCAAAATTAAAATTTTTCATCACATCACTATAAAAATGGCGGCCACTAATTATGCCTGAGGTACCCAATAAGTAAAAGTTAATTTAAGTTGGTGAACATTTAAAATAAGATTAAAAATTCAAACTCCGTGTAATGTAGCTAACTGCTGGAACTAACGGCGTCGAACATTTTAAACCTATATAATCATTGTAATAGCAGTTTAAATTGTTAAATTTGGTAGCAAGGAAAATCGTTATTAAGTGCAATTGGGTTTTCTTTTGGGAAATTTTCATTATTAAGTATGGAGAAAGGAAATGCTAAGTAAGTAAGTCCGGTAAGTTACAAAATGTAATGTGTTTTAAGCTGTTTTGATAATAAAGTGGACATTTTAGCCCCACTATGGGAACGAACCTACAACGATCGTAAAGCAGCGGCTACTCTCTGATCTAACCAAAAAAGGTTGAGTGCAGTAGGTACAGGCCTACTGCACTCAATCTTCTTTGGTGTCAATCTACAATATTTTATAACTTACTTAGTAGTTATTTCTGTGATACTCCGCAGGAGCCTTAAATGCACTGATCTCACTAGAATTTCTAGCCATTACTGCATTGACCAAGAAACTCTTTTAAAAAACCAAAATGATAAACACTTAAACTATACACAACACAAGCTATAATAATAATATACAAAAAGCTCTGTTGAAAATATATGCTTAACTTACTCAAACCTTTAAATCATAATCGTCATACCTTAGCATATGTTTTAATGTTCTAATTACACGAGAGTTGAAACTGCATCTCTTTGAGGCTCGATGGCTCTCAAAGGAACGCTAGCCGTCAAAGAAACCGCAGTGTCACGTCAAACGTGATTGCCACATCAAAATGGCCGCCGTCTTCCATGCAACAAGATGGCAGCCCTTCAGAATACCTACGTGTTTTTCATCCTGCTACTTTGATAACCACAGAAATGCTAGATTAATTTCTGTGATTATGCGACAATGTGGGATTGCGATTAGGATGTATGGATGTTTATTGCCTACTGTTTCAAGCAAAAACTACTGAACGAATTTTAATGAAACTTTGCGGTAAAGAACGTATACCTTCATCAAAATAGCACATAGGCTCTCTTTTCCCCCAATAAGCGGCACCCACATGGGCGGAGATGCGGTCAAAAATAGTTATCATTATCTTAATATATAAAATCCTTGCGTTACTGACTGACTGACAGACACGCTAAAGCCTAAAATATAGGGCGCAGGAAGCTGAAATTTGGCATGTATGTTCCTTGGGGACCGTAGGGGTGCACTAAGAAGGCATTTCCCGAAATTCCCACGGGATCGGCCAAAACGGGTAAATTTAAAAAAATTGCAGGCGTAGCTGCTGGCGTCCTCTAGTATAGTATAAAACAAAGTCTGTCTTCTGTCTGTCTGTCCCTATGTATGCTTAAATCTTAAAAAATACGCAACTAATTTTAATGCGTTTTTTTAATAGATTGAATTATTTAAGAGGAAGGTTTATGTGTATAATTGACCCGGGCGAAGCCGCTGGCGACATCTAGTGCACTATAAGTTGAGGATATTTTAAATGAACAGCTATTTGATTAATAGTTAAGCTAGATTTTTGAAAGACCTAGGTGATGACGTTTTGAGTATTTTTATGATTTCGGTGCGCCGATTTCGACAGATATAGGTACTCTCTGTTACAAAGGCTATCATCTTAAACCTCTAAAAAAATTAAAAGTATGTATCATAGGCTACGGTAGTAAAGCCTTGCTGATTTCAGCATGAATGGGTCGGCTCGACCGGGGAAGTGCTACCCTCTCACGGAAAATCGACGTAAAGTAACAGTACCTAAACTGTTGCGTTTCGTCCGGTGAGTGAGAGTGCCGGAGGCCCTATCCCCTATTCCTTCTCCCTCATCCCACTCCTTATCCTATCCCTTTTCCCAACCCCAAGGGGCGGCAACGCACTTGTGAATCCTGTAGTGTTGCTTGTGTCCATGGGCGGCGGTAATCGCTTACCATCAGACGATCCGTCTGCTCATTTGCCGCCTATTGCTATAAAAAAGGCCTTTTCTCAGTATTATAAAATAAAGTAAAAAGAAATTCAATATTTGCTAGCCTTCTTATAAATAAGAAACTTACTGACGTATAAATCTCGCGTTGTTTATTCAACTTACAATATCGCAGCCCTTTTAAAAATATTTTCTTGGTCCCTTGGGCGTAAATAAAGTTAATTTAAGGGACACATAAGGGTCTGTGCCGTATTGCAGCAAATATCTGAATGAGGGAACGGAGGTCTTGACGACGAGCCGGCACAACTTATGTGCTATGTGTTTCATCAATATTGTATTAGAAAACAGTTATGTTTTCTTCGTATATAACCTTTGGTATTTTAGGGAAAAGCGTCATGCTTTTTTAAGCCTGCATTGGAGGTAGTACCTAATATTGTCTCAAGGCTAAACCTGTAATAACCTATTTTTTTTCTTGATGTATTTGAGGCTTAATTTGAATATTTTGGATGTTAGTGACTGCCTCGTTGGTCTCGCGGCATAAATGTGCGCGTGGGATTGGGAGGTCTCGGGTTCGATTCCCGGGTCAGGCAAAGTGTTATTAGGTTTTTCCGTTAGGAAATGCTTAGTAGCAGCACGGAGTCTGGTAATGTGACCGGTACGGCAATAGGCGCGCCCCCTATTACGTGGGACCTAAAAATTCATGGCGAAATGTGGGTGTAATATTACACCTCTGCCTACCCCTTCGGGGATACAGGCGTGAGTCTATAAAAAAAATAAAAAAATATTTCTTGATGTGTTTGAGCCTGAGTCAATTGAATAATTTTGTGTGTTAGTTGGGAAATAACCTTTTATTACTTTTTACTGTTCCTACGGAATATATCCCACGTACCGTTGTTTTGAGTAACCGATATTTCGGCACTGTTGCAAGCCCCATGTTTACGGATGTACTGAGTAGAATGTGTAAAAAAAATCTTTTTTTATTTTTTTTTTCGTTTGCAATAGTCCTGAAATATCGGTTACTCAAAACAAAGGTACGTGGTATATAAGGAACAGTAAAAAGTAATGATAGTGACCACGAAAGTTTAAATAACCTTTTAGATGCATCATCATCCATTTCCAAGTATAAACTGTCATTTTGGGGGGCACGTGCCCCTTCTCTGTATGAGAAGGTCAAGACCAGTACGGCATAGTCCACCACGCTGTTGAAATGCGGGTTGGAAGACTTCACTGTCATATCTTTTTGAGAACATTATGACTATCTCTCTGCCATTGAGGTTTCGTCACGATATTTTCCTTCACCGCTTTACGATCTTAAATTGTCTCATAACCGGCGAGCATGTATGATGAGGTTATTGAATGTCGAGGAAGCGAAAGAGGTGTGTTTGAACCGGAGCATTTGGCGTGCCATAGTCTATGCCTACTCCAATAGGAGAGAGGCGTGACGATAGATAGATAGATAGCTTGTACCTACTTAAGAAACAATGCATCTAAGCATCTCTCAATATATTACCTGCCAGCAAAAGGATACCAAATTTTATATTCGCTTCTAAAACGAGGAGTGCAATTTTAAGAGAAGTGCTCTTGAAAGTCCTACCGTACCTTTTTGAAGGACTTTTGTTAGACATTAAGCTTAACGCACATATTATTATGTAAAGCTAAGAATCCTTAGTGCATAAAATATAAGAGAGCAACTTACAGAATGCAGTATGTTTAAATACAACCTTGCAATGCTAATTAAAGCAAATACTCTCCACAACCACGGTTATGTTAACTATACAGTATTTTAACTTTATACAAGCGGTCGGACCAGGACTCATAGCTATGACCCTCCAGGTAACTAGTGTGTAGTTGTGTACCGAACACGAAGAGCATACCTATGGACCACGCTCGGTGCAAGACGAGCGAAACGTCGGAAACAAATAGGTATTTATACTTTAAATAAATTAACTGTACGCGATTAAGACCCGCTAATTTATTTTGTATAAAGCATATAGACTGTACATACATAATATGTATACTCACGCCTTTTGCCCGCCGAGGTAGGTACAGGCAAAAGTACACTTGCTCCTATCCTCACAAACCTCACGCGCTTCCTCTAGTTTCAGCACTTTTAACCTACATAAATACTCACCTCTTTCGGGTGCTCCGGTCCTTTACGTTTTTCAAAACATCCAATTGGTGTGGACTGTATTTGTTTAGAGAGATATGTCAGAATCGTTGCAAAAGGCGTTCCGTAGTTCTGCCTACCCCTTCGGGAAACAGGCGTGATTCTATGTATGTATTTGCTTAAAATACTGTGCAGGAAACATTACCGTGCCACAACGTACGGAACTGAAAAAAGTGTGGGAGCTTACATGTTTTACTCGTTGTTATTCCTGTTTGTAAAGCCTTGATTTGAACTTAGTCTAAGCACTCCACAATGCCATGGCTTCTAACTTCGAGTGGAACTTCCTAATTTGCATCATCACATCGCTAAAATTTGCGTCGGTAGTGCTCAGGACTTAAACTAAACAGATTTATACATTAACTAGATGAGCCCGCGGTTACACCCGCGTTATTTAAGGCTACTGCTCTGCTCCCGTGGCTCATACTGTGATGTTATACAGCCTAAAGCCTTTCCTCGATAAATGGGCTATCTAACACTGAAAGAATTATTCTAAGCGTTCCAGTAGTTTCTGAGATCAGCGCGTTCAACCAAACAAACAAAAAAACTCTTCAGCTTTATATATTAGTAAAAACTTAGATTAGATTAGATTTGACAATCTAAAGTTGCTCTTAATACCTACCCCAAGGATCAATTCTGACTATTCTAACTATATAATCCCTGGGCACAAACAGTCAATACTAAATAAAATTTGTAGACAAAACAAAATCTTGTCTAGGGTGAATCAAATCCACGACTCGCGACGCCTTCATAACAGTAAAGATACTACTCAAGTCCATACAAGTCCATACGCCATACGTGCAGCAAAATTCACTACGGAAATAAAGATAAGGTTCACAATTGCTTGAGCCAAGAACTCAACTGCGCTGTCCGCTGCTACTGTTTGTTCTGAATTGAGCTTTAAAGCGACAGTTTTGCAACAAATCTGTCAGCGAGTGAGATACCGCATTGCTTAAGGCCTTCGCCACACTTGACGGAAATTCCGTCGCGGATCTTCCACGGCGGAACGCCTATACAAGTTATTGTATACAAATAACCAATACCAGGCACACTATGCGGATGATCCGTTGCTCCGATTGTTCTCAGCATTTACCGTAACGCAAGATCCGCGACGGAATTTCCGTCAAGTGTGGCGTAGGCCTAAGGGTTGCGTTACTTCGCAACCGTCGGACGATGCGAATATCGTACTAATGTACATTCCTAACAGCTCGCTTTATAACATACATAGCTTTACGCCTTTATCCCCGAAGGGGTAGGCAGAGGCGTATCAATGTAATAGGGGCGAGCCTATTGCCATCTACCGGGCAAATTATTAAGCGAGCGATAATTAACATTTTTAATGCACACATAACTTCGAAAAGTCAGAGGTACCTGGCCCGGGGTACCTTGGGATCGAACCCGACACCATCGTCTCGGCAGTCCGTTATGTACACCACTAGGCTATCGCCGCTCTCTCTCAAAATACTCATTTTATATGTATGAAATTTTCAAGGAATTCTCTTACCTTGGTAGTCCCGCTGAAGCGCTTTTGTTGCCGTAAGTATTGAATCTGACTACGCCGAGTGTATTGTGGAACTTTCGGAAATGCATGTTGTAAGGGGATACGGACTGCCGAAAACTCAAATTGGTTTTGTTCAGCAGAGTGTAGCGAAAGGATCATATTTTGGCAGTTTTATACTTACTTACATTGTGTCAATGTTTTGGTTGTTATTTTTATGAAATTGGATGTTTTTGCCTCTGTCTATTTCTTAGATGGGTTGAAACTGAATTGTCGACATAAACGCAGTAAATTGTTGGGCATTAATAAAAAATCTATGTATATAAAATTCTTATTTTACTGATAGACTATCCGTTTCCCGCGGTTTCACCCGCGTCCTGAGGGAACTACTTCGCGTACCCGAAAAACCCAAATATCTTACGGGCCCCTACTTTTTCTAAAATAAAATATAGCCTATGTTACTCGCAGATAATGTAGCTTTCTAATGGTGAATTAATTTTTAAAATCGGTTCAGTACTTTTTGAGTTTATCCATTACAAACAAACAAACAAACAAAAATACAAATTTTTCCTCTTTATAATATTAGTGTAGACTACGGACAACCAAAACAACTGGGTTCAACAAGCTAAAATTTGGCATGTATGTTCCTCAGGGACTGTAAGGGTGCACTAAGAAAGGATCCCCGAAACCCCCACGGGATTGGGAAGAAACAAATAACGGGCACCCTCTAGTCAAAATAAAGTTTTGTGTGTAATTCGATACACACAAACAAAAAGCTTTTAAAATGCCCTTTACTGGAATCAATTCATAAGAAATATGTACTTACGAGTACTACTGGCAAATGTCACAAAATCAGACTAATATTACTCACCTATCACCCGAGCAGGGAATGAAGAGCCTACATTCCAATGGGATCGTGATGCTCGCATATGTCACGGACGATACGAATAATACCTTTGTTACAATGCATTTGATCTTTGTGTTGACCTTCAAAACGTTTCAATTGAAAGTTATTCCTGACTTTTGACTTGGTATCTGTTGTTTCTAAACATATTTGGTATGTATGTTCGTCTTTTTGCCATAATAGGTATTACCTATGTAGATTATACCAACCTGTCTGGCTGTCTAGTTACAAGGTACTTCATTCCTCAATCAAGTTAAACCGTCTGCCAGCTTGTGGCTTTCTTCAGTCATCTATACATGTAAAAATTTTCCCTTTGTACTAACATAACCAATAAGTAGTATATCTAAGTTTCATAAAATGCTAAGGAGGTAGGTATCAATAGACTAATGTGCAGTAAAGTGCATAAACAGGTTGTAGCTCTATTACTAAAATTCCATGGTTCATATCAATGACCCCCTGATGATATCCAATAATATCTTAATATTGATACTACAAGGCTAATTAATATTTCATCCTTGGACAAAAGCAAAAATCAAAGCTAAATGTTTTCATTTATCACCTGGACGATCTTCAAATCTTACAGTGAACTTGCGTTTCGAAAATAACTTAGGAAATCTTGCTTTAATTTTCCTTCACTTTTATTTACATCTCAAGAATTGTCTCTTGGATTCGCTCTGCGCTCTCTTGTAACCCGACCCCCATTCCCTTTTATACGCGCTCTCAAATTTTATCATTTTGTCCAACGTATATTGCTGCTTTTATGAGGAAATATGCGGATGCTGTGGCAATTAAACCGGCAATGAATCACGTTCTGGCGATAGTTTAGAGTTCACGTGCATCGGTTGCGTAAGGTGCGTGAAATATAGGCCATTTCTGAATGAAACTATACGCGATGTAGACAATGTTGGTTTTGTTGTTGGCACTTATGTAACAACTGGTGTTTTTGTTCTTTATGCTGATGTAATTGAAGTGCTAATTAGCTACGTGAATGAGGCTCGTCGCACATAGTACGGTATTTTTAGCGTCGATGATTAGTATGTCGGTCGATTTTCGATAGACGCAGTGTTTAGAGTCTGCATCTTTAGACACCAGAAATTTAATGCTATGTAACAGGTTCAAGTTATATAAGGAACAATTATATAAATATAGCAAACTCGTAATTATTTGTAACTATTTAATATTTTATTCCTCGTTGCGAGGCAGTCCTCGTCGGTCTCGCGGCATAAATGTGCACGTGAGATTGGGAGGTCTCGGGTTCGATTCCCGGGTCGGGCAAAGTGTTATTGGGTTTTTCCGTTAGGAAATTCTCAGTAGCAGCACGGAGTCTGGTAATTTGCCCGGTACGGCAATAGGCTCGCCCCCTATTACGTGGGACCTAAAAAATTCATGACGAAATGTGGGTGTAATATTACACCTCTGCCTACCCCTTCGGGGATACAGGCGTGAGTCTATAAAAAAAAATATTCCTTTCGTCTCATCTCTGGTCATGCAGTATGCGTACTCAAAAATGTGTTGTTCTTTAAAAACTTAAAGACAAAATGCACAAAATCACACTGTGCAGCAGCGTAACTGTTTACAGATTTCTATAAACATAGCAGAAATGAGCGCCACATTTTCGGTCAATTTACTTGAACTTAAAAATAATCCTGAATATATTATTTGAACCAGATTTTCTCAAATTTACTAAAATATGATTAAGTTACCTACTCAGGCAAATAATGTGTTCCTTGTACAACTCTATTGCAGAATACGAAAAGGTTTTCTCGATGTTAGACTCTAAATCCAATTTGGACTAACCGGCTTGCTATTTTTGAATACGAAGGATCTTCACCGTAAATGGCAACTTATAAATCGTATTTGCTACCCAATAAGTCAAACAATCTTATAACAGACGATACTACATAGGTATAATCCATGCAAAACGGAGTCGGAAATTTGCATTCGTATAAATTAAAAGCATATTGCAAGTTGAAAGCGCCTTGTCTTGGGGTAATAATGGTATTCTTGTCACGAAACCCTCCAAAAATGGTAGGTGATTACAGCAGTTTGGACGGCGAAACGATTTCAAAAAATCCCATCCAATCAAGAAGTGGGGTCCGTGCTCGCAACTTGATGTCAATCGAGAGCTTCTCAATTTATTCGGTTATTACTCTCGGGGGGCCCGCTTTATACAAGTTACTCTGGTAAAAATCTATTTTTATTAAGTGTGTGGTTTTCGATTTGCATTGATAAGGGATCTTATGCAATTTATTTGGAAAACTTGAAATTCGAGCCTGATGGTCTAATAGTAGATTTGGTGTAGCTTTATAAAATTTACTTTTATTGATACACAAAACATAACTTCACGCCTTTTATCCCCGAAGGGGTAGGCAGAGGTGTACTGACACCCACATTTCGCCAGTTATGTTTAAGTCCCAATGTAATAGGGGGCGAGCCTATTGCCATCTACCGGGCACATTATTAAGCGAGCGATAATTAACAATTTTAATACACACATAACTTTGAAAAGTTAGAGGTGTGTGCCCGCGGTACCTAGGGATCGAACCCGAGACCATCGTCTCGGCAGTCCGTTACGTACACCACTGGGCTATCGCCGCTGTTTTTTGTATTACATACCCACATTTCGCCAGTTATAGTCCAAATGTAATAGGGGGCGAGCCTATTGTCATCTACCGGGCACACATACAAATACATAAATATGAATTGCATAAGTTGCGAAAATATAACTTAAAAGGATTGAAAATAGGGATCAATTTATTTTCTAAGTGAGGTATATGTCTATGTATGTATTTTATCGTAGCTTCTTTAAGACAGAATATCTTTTACTTGAAATCCTACCAAATAAGGGGTAACTTGGCTAGAGATATAACTTAGCTTTGACTTCTGAAATCGTTAACGATTTAACAAGCGTGAAGGTAAAACCGTTAAATGAAGTGAATATTATCGAATTATCTTCAACATGTGAACATGTGAATATAATTGAATTATAACGTTACCAGTTTTGTTCATTCGTCCCCTCATTCGTGTTAATGCATCGACACACTGTAACGAGCAATTAATAATGCTGTGAGAAAAGTAATAAATATCTGGGATACATTTTTACTCGTGCAATATTAATGTCTGTATTACTAATTGATTAAATCCATACTAATTGATAAAAGTGTAATATTGTGTGTGAGTGTAATATTACACCTCTGCCTACCTCTTCGGGGATACAGGCGTGAGTCTATAAAAAATAATGAATATATATAATAATTGATAAAAGCTTTAAGTAGTCGAGTATTTTGAGTTTGATTGTTGCTGTCTACATTAGTATGGATAATAAAGTGATCAACAAATTAATTGATTTAAAATTATGGTGAAAAATTATCTACAGGCCGTAGTTTCGAGCATTGTAATACGATTAATAAATATATTTGCTAAAAGCTCTTACGGCGTTCCTGAATTTATTTCGGGCTTAAATCTTAAAGAATTTTCCACAATGGAGTCTCCATATTCCTTAAGATTTTCCATATAGAAGGCTTACAACATTCTAGCACTACGTACAAATTTTAGACTTTATTGAAGTAACAAATAACATATATACAACAGAATAAAACTACTTATGCAACTAAACTATCCTAAACTAAACCAATAAAACTAAATAAATAAAAATAACAAAATAGAAACTACGCGGCGTCAAAAAATTCCTCCGCAACGCTGTCGGCTGGTAGCGTGCCCAGAAGGCTGGCAGCATTGCCACGTTGTATGGCAATGCTTATTCTCTCTGCAAAATATAAACCAGCCCTCTGGTCACGGGAAGCGTCGATCAGCCTTTTAGCGATTTCTTTGTACAGAGCGCGTGCACTAGGCCCCCATGGTCCCAGCGTTTCAACCCCAAACGGCTCAAAAACGTAATTACCAGATAGGTTGCCGTATTTGCGCCGTTTGAGGGTTTCCGCTGAACAAATTAAATTAAATCAATTATTCACAAAACTATCTTTTATCCAATCACACAAACCCTTGTAAGAGAGAATGTCATTGCCTCATACACAATCTACTGAATCGTTGTCCGTCGAATTACACCAGTGATCGCGTGGGTAAGACCGGTTCGAAGCACCCTGTAGAAAGGGACAGGCCACTTTCCCATGAATCAAAGGCTTTTTGCCCAAGTGTTATGTCTGTATGAGATTCCCTCTATGGTCCGATATGCGATCGTTTCTTTTTTACTTCGCTGGACGATCGGCGTGGGAAAGTGAGATATGGAACTCGATGTATTTCGATGAAGTTTCTCTGAATTTGGTTGAATATATGCATAGACAAAAAGATATTGCTAGATTCACAAAATTGCGCAGCATAAATATCTGGAATGTGACAAAAAGTTCTAGTTAGAACAACACGATTTATGAGGCTCTTTGGTACGTTGTTGGTTAGTCGTAATTAATTGTCAGCTTTTAGACCGAATACTTAATCTATGGCATTGTCCCTGAAGTCGCAGACACTAAGGCATTGTTAATATGTTCCTAATGTGGTGCCGCACTAGGACTAAATCCTGTATATTACGATATATGTATTTCAAAGTCCGCCTCGTTGGCCATATAGCATAACAAATTACCGCCCGCTAAACGTATGCAGTGAATGACATACACTCCTGTTCCGAAGGCTTTGAAACAATAGCTGGCGAACTGTCTTGTAAGTTGTAGGTGTAGTATGTCAATGCCTACATGTCTGGAAGTATACAATCGTGATATACGAAGAACTAGATTTCGCCCGCGCCTTCGCCTGCGTGGGGCTAAAAATCTATAACTATTAACATACATTTTTAACGCACTTCTTTTTCCCGTTGAGTTAGGCAGAGGCAACAGAAAGCCAATTGCATCTATCCTTACAAACCTGACGCGCTTTCTTCTACATTAATTACTCAATTCATACAAGGTCTCCGATTTCGGGTGCTTCGGACCTTTCCGCTATCAAAACATTCCCAATTCACCGCGTATTAATTTACGTGAAACCTTTGATACTAGTGTGTGGGTAATATTACTAGATATTGCTTCATAGCAAAATATATTTCGTAATAATTATCTAAACATGTATCACAATTATCTGGCACGAATAATTCCGGTTGGTACACGAGTCAAAATCATCTAGGTATGTGCAATTTACTATCATTAAACTATGATACCGGTCTTAATAATAATGGGTGTTATGTAAAAGTCTGTTATTACGACTACAGGCTGCCAGATGTATCGATTAACACAGCTACTTTGGGAATTGTTCTTGGATGTCTTTCACTGTTAGATAAATAGGTACCTACCCTAATCCACCAAGTAATTCTCTGTACCAGCCGATTTGCTCTTTCAATTAATTAAACCTCAAAATACCACGCATTACCTAACATATTGCTCTAACTAGAAAGATTACCAAGTTCATTGTTAGCGTAATATAATATGTTTTCGCTATTGGTTACCGCCATTTGTCTAAATATTTTTGAGTTTATCCATAAGAATGTTCCTAGCTAGTCTTCTTTTTTAATTTAAGGGCATTGCTCTTGTAGGTGGAGTATACCTATAATATATCAATTCGGAACCATCTAGGATTTCTAAGATTAGGAGACCTAGGCATGTCTTAGACGAATCTGACGACGACACTACACTCGCTCAAATCAGAGCACACACGGCTCGCGAAGTCACACAAATTCGACCGCAGTTCCGTACTCGCCGACGAGGACGGAATACGCGACGCGTTAACGCCTTAGTCCCGCATTGCCGACAGCGCCCCAAGCCGAGGTCCGTGGTAGTCCACCCTTGGGGAATCAAAACGCTGTCTAGTATACTTTGACGGGTTGGGAGCCTTCTGCGCTCACCCATAGTCCGCGTAAAGTTGTCAAGGCCATCTGCGGCCAACAACGAGTCCACACACACAAAAAAAAAACCGGTTCCAGTTGGCGGATCCACACAAATTTTAATATGTGTTTTGACGCCTGAGACCACAATAAAGTGGTATTTTCTTTCCAGCTCATTGTTTTCATTCGCGTCAACATCACATGTTAGGACCTTATCATACTAGCGGTTTGGGAGCGGTTGCGGGGCGGAGCGGACGCGCAGCGAATGCGTCGCGAACACGCCGCGGTTGCGCTGCGAAGACGCCGCGGCTGCGCAGCGAAGACGCCGCGGACGCGTGGCGAATACGTTACGTTTTTGTCGCGTATTTGTAGCAAATTATCGACGTACAGTACATCCAGTAACTGTACAGTGTGTGTCCAGTAACTGGATGTGCATAGGGTTCCCACCAAGAACTTAGGGTCCCAAGCCAACCTCACCTGCAAGTGGTGCACCTGCCGATCAACGGACGAGGCTCTGGCAAACAAAATATCCCGATAAGCGGCAATAGGCTCGCCACCTATTACGTGGGATCAAAAAAGTGGCGAAAAGTGGGCGTTTAATATGCCTCTGCCTACCCCTTCGGGGAAACAGGCGTGAGTCTATGTATGTATGTATGTAAACAAGCGACAAAAACGTAACGTATTCGCCACGCGTCCGCGGCGTCTTCGCTGGGCAACCGCGGCGTCTTCGCTGCGCAGCCGCGGCGTGTTCGCAACGCATTCGCTGCGCGTCCGCTCCGCCCCGCAACCGCTCCCAAACCGCTAGTGTGATAGGGCCCTTAATGTTGCCATACTTTTTAGGGTTCCGTACCTAAAAGGTAAAAAACAGGACCCTATTACTAAGCCTCCGCTGTCTGTCTGTCTGTTTGTCCGTCTGTCTGTCACTAGGCTGTATCTCATAAACCATGATAGCTAGAAAGCTGAAATTTTCACAAATTATGTATTTCGGTTGCCGCTATAACAACAAATACTTACTAAAAATAAAACAAATGAAAATATTAAGGGGGGTTCCTATACAATAAACGAGTTTTTTTTTCGTATTTTTTGCTCAAAATTACTAACGGTAACAGGTAGATGCTTAAAATTTTAACAGAATATGTAGTTTTATATAACTTTTGAAAATAAATAATTAAATAAATAAAAAAGTTATACAACAAACGTGTTTTTTTGAGTATTTTTTGCTAAAAATTACTAACGGTAACAGGTAGACGCTTAAAATTTTCACTGAATATGTAGTTGTATATTACCTTTCAAAATAAATAATTAAATTTAAAAAAAGTTAATAATAAAGGGGGGCTCCCATACAACAGACGTTATTTTTAAGCAATTTGTTACTCGATCTTAATAAACAGGTAGAAACTTAAAAAGTATTTAAGTATACATACAACGAACGTGATTTTATTTTATAGATGATGGTACGGAACCCTTCGTGCGGGAGTCCGACTCGCACTTGCCCAATTTTTTTAAATTTAAGGGCGTTGCTCTTGTATGTGGAGTATACCTATAATATATTAATTCGGAACCCGGTTCCAGTTGGCGGATCCACATAAATTTTAATATGTGTTTTGACGCCTGAGACCACAATAAAGTGGTCTTTTCTTTCCAGATCATTGTTTTCATGCGCGTCATCATCACATCTTAATGTTGCCATACTTTGTCAATGTTGTTGAGTAATTCTCCATTTTTGCTAAACATGTTAGCAGTTCATAGGTAGATTATCTCTACGTACCTAGATTTTGCTGATGTGCCCAATAAACGACAAAAATGTGTAAGTTATGCTATGACAGAGCTGATAATTTGTGTGTTCATCTACACTAATATTATAAAGAGGATTATTTTTTATTTTTTGTTTGTTTGTAATGGATAAACTCAAAAACGACTGGACCGATTTAAAAAAATCTTTCACCATTAGAAAGCTAAATTATCTGCGAGTAACATAGGCTATATTTTATTTTAGACAAAATAGGGGTCCGTAAGATATTTGAGTATTTCGGGTACGCGAAGTAGTTCCCTTAGGACGCGGGTGAAACCGCGGGCAACGGCTAGTACTGAATAAAATACTGCCTACAAAGAAATACGAGTATGTATATTGAGACGTGAGCATTCAGGTCTAATAAACAAATCATGAAACAGATATATTGAACAACAAATCCATTGAAATGACTGATGACTGATGACCAAATAAAATTATTAATTGATTTATGTACCCGATAACAAATGCGCAATCATTAGAACTGACGTCATAATTCTTTGTAGTCAATAAATCAAGATCATTGTATAAAATAATGATTATATTGATATTCCAATAAAAAACTGAAGTGATATCGATGCAAAAAGCAGATATGTGAATATAGTCTGTCGGGCAATGACCTTTCGTTTCATTATCGCTGTGAGGTGAGACAAGGATGCCACTTGTGCAAATAAAGAAAGTGTGAGCACTTTACGAAGACAGTTTTATAAAGCAAACGTAGTGTATGACTGTTCTTGTATCAATAAAAAGAACGACGTCTTCATTTGTGAGACAGCCCTCTTTTCAGATAATAAAGATTAAAAATTAATCAAAGTTATGATAAAAGAAAGAACTCGCAGTCTCTTCGCCATTCAGAACTGCGCTGAGTGTTGTGGGTTCCATCTCTGACACGACACTTTGTATAATCCACAAATACTTACGGGTTTGGGTGTACTTTTGCGTCACAGGATGTATTTACTGCCCGGGAAATATTTTAAAGCTGTTTAAAAGCTGTAACAAACGACCGAATTTGGTTTGGAACGGACCACGAACATGGTGCGCTTTGAACCAAATTCGATCATGTGGCACACGGTCCGCCGGACATTATTATTATTAATCGGTACGGCTGGTTCGGAGCGCTTGCACATCGAACGCGGTGCGTTCCGAACCGATTCGATCCTGTGGACGGCGCACCGAACCAAATTTCGGTCTAGTCGCTGTTGTGCCACCGTACGCGCAACACGTCGCAACGTGTTCACAGACAGTTATATGTGGTTTCACAAGATCCAACAATTCAATAAATGCTTCGGAACTCATTCGAAGATATATACGAAAATCTTTATCATCGAGATCTTTATTTTGTGAATACTTTAAAAGTTATTTAAATTCGATCGTCTGTTACAGCTTAAATTTGAAATACGTGTTAAATACTAAGACCGCAACAAGTCATACAATAAATATAATCAAGATATGTTTTTGTTTTCATACATAGGTACATACATATAATATAATTCTTCTTGACAATATCGGTTATATTCATTTGCATCACCTTTGAAATAACAACAAATTATTATAATTTTAATTTATACAGAAAAAATATAATTAGTACAGAAACTTTGTCATCACAACTTTGGAACCCTTTTACCGTTTATATCCCTTCTTATTCGTATTTAGATCGCGTCGAAACTCAGAAACTCACTCTCAAATTTCCATCAGATGTCATTATAAACAGGAGGCAAAACAAAGTTATCAGGTAACTTGTACGAATGCCCTTCCGTCGAAGTAATTTGTAACTTAACGCGGCTTGTCGGTGCTTGATAAATATTCGCTCGAAACGCAACCGCGCGTAACATTACAAGATACAGCCCATCCATTAGTCAAACAGCAGAAAGGGATGTTTTGTTAAATCATGGAGACTTTTGTTCGATTTAGTTACGAGGTGTTCATGTGGATCTGCAATGTCAACTAACGGCCATTTTCAATATTCGAACTATAGATAGATCTGTAGATTTTAGATTCGTGTTTGACATATTTTGTATGGAGCTTATGTCAAAAACGAATCTAAAATCTACAGATCTATCAATAGTTCGAATATTGAATTCCGTTGTAAGTCCTTTTCTATAGCTATAGTAAACTCGAAAGTATGTGTGGATTTTATGGATATTTGTTCGGATGTTGATGCAGTTTTAGTAAAAAATAATAAAGCTAATCTATTCGAAAAGAACATTGGCTACATTTTCGAGGCGATAACCAATACTCACGCGAGTATCGTGAGGAAAGCCGCGACTAGAAACTAGAACATAATAAAAATAATAATGAAAATAAATTTCTTTCTTACTGATATTTTTCCAGCGGTCCGCTTTTCACCACATTTGCCGAAAAAATTGAAAATTAGATAAATGAGCTATCAAACGACACGTGCCGGTCCATGTTAGCAAGCCACGAGGCAGCCCTATCTCGGTCCGTCTGAGCTCATTAACATGTACACAACCGCCGAAGGCTTAAACGTCAAACATACCTATTTGTATAAGCCTCGAATTGTTCTAGATCTACCACACAGCCGTACAACACCTAGTAATTAGCATATCAGTAACATGCACTGCTTTCTATGTTACTAATGTAATTTTCTGCGACTTTGCGTGTATTTACATTTAGTGTATGGCTTTCGTGTTGGGTAGGTTAAATGTTTTGTTGTGGTTTTCATAAAGAAAATACGGCATTAGATAATTTTATGAACAGACTTTTAAGCAGAGGATTCGACGTGGAATGATGATATACTCAAAGTGGCTGGCAGCGGCTGGACTGGACACGAAAAGCGTAAAATCGTGATCAGTGGCGTGCCATTGGAGAAGCCTATATCCAGTGGACTATGGTAGGCTGGTGATGATGATGATGAAACCATACAATTTGTGGCTTACAGATAATTTTATTTCGTGTGAAGCAGAAGCTTTTGTAAAATGGTTATTCAAAATGGATTGTTTAGTAGTAGGTACCTCTGCTCTTGTTGAAGGTTACATCTAAGCTTCTTGCTTATGGAGGGTTGTCAATACATAATATTCAAATCTAACCTATTTTCTTTGACGTTTCAACCGGCTTACATTTTTAATTCCTTAAACTTAATGGCTTCCGCTTCTTAAATAATAATTCATAGTAATTACAGTGTCAGGCATTTTGTTCAGACAGCCCGCAGGCAGATATCAATTTGCTAATTTAGTTCTTTGTTCTTCGATTATTAGGGTTAAGCCTACGCCGTCTTCTACTAAGTCCGCCTAGAAAAGAGGAATTTATTCGGACGTTCTATAACATATTTTATTAGTCATACAAATAAGAGAAGAATAAGTTGGGTATGGCAGAAGAGTCATGAAAGTAGAATAAATGCTGTAGAAATGAGAGCACTGAGAAGTATGTGTGGTGTTTCTCTGACTGACAGAGTAAAGAGTGTTGTGGGGTAAAAGAAGATGTAGTGACAAGCATCGAGAAAGGTATGCTAAGATGGTTTGGGCACGTGGAGAGGATGGATGACGAAAGACTGACCAAGCAGATATATAAGGCAAGTGTGGAAGGGACAGGACGAAGCGGAAGACCTAGGCGGACGTTCTCTGACCAGATTGGAGACATCCTAAAAACAGGACAGGTGAGAAGTACCCTGAACAGAAGAGCATGCATGAGGAATCTGGTGGGAGTGAATGAAGCAAGCAGGCGTGAGTCTATGTATGTATGTACAAATAAGAGAGAAAAATAATTTATTGTCTTTAATTATGCCAGAAATTTCTATTCTCTACGGATTATTTTCAACGATTTGACCTGATAGATAGGTACCTGAAAATAATAGCCTGAAATTCCCACTTGGGGTGATGTCGGAAATTTTACCATATATTGTCGGAACAAAGCGAGTACTTGGTCTATCAAATTAATGAAATGAACGCGTTTGCTAAGGGTAGCCACACACACTCAGTTTTCTTACAATGCTCTTTAAAAGTAATCCCTATAAAATATTTATTATAACCAATTGGTGAACAAAGGAAATCACATGATAAAGGGTAGAAAGTCATGTTTGTACGCTTATTATAAAATATGGTTGGGTACTGTGCTTAAGAAAATTTGATAACATTTTTCCAATTAGGAGCTATTGGTAGCATAACGGATTTGGATATTTTTAAATTATTTTAGAAAATAAACAAAATTCACTTGCCTCATAACGTAATGTATTAATTGTTTTCCAACTCTTCCGATACAGTTTTCATTAAATTCATTGCCAGTTCCAAAATTGTTCACCTGCTCGTCACTTCACAAGCGTCAAAACTCATAGACTCCAGTGGTATAATAGGTCTTGTGGGATTAGTCCAATTCTCCCATACAAATTTCGGATATAAAACGCCTTTCTTCACCCAATTCGATTTGCGTACATAATATGTCAATCTGAGTTAACATTTTGCTTACATCAAACTTGACTGAATCAAACAATATTCACCGTCTGCAGTACACCTAACACAGGCTCTCAATTAATTGTATGGTAGCCATTACTAAGTGATTGGCTGTTAGTGCTGCTCCCAAGCCACAGACGTAGGGGGGGATTAGAGTGCTCGAATAAAGCCTCATAGTACTTCAGTGGGTGTTAAGTGCCATTTTGAATTTACAACACTATTTGTGACGTCATTGGATTAGGATGTCGGTTGGATGTCGACTGATGAAGTTTTAGGTTATGTTATGCCCGCAACTACGCCCGCACTTTTTTTTATTTAACCATTTCTTCTCAATCTCGTGGAAATGTTGGGAAATCCACTACTACCCTACTGTCCCCCAGGAACATACATGCCAAAATCCAGCTTTTTGCGCCCAATAACTTCGGCTGTACCTTGTCTGTCAGGCATCAGGCAGGTCAGTTAGTCGAATAAAGCAGGAGTTTGACATAATTATACAGAAGGTTTCGAATTATAGAGAGGTGTACACCTCTGGCTTCCCCTTCGGCGATACAGGCGTGAATGAGGAAAAACATCTTAAGAGAATGAATTCAACATCCTATAAATAATATCGTTTCCTCCATTTTCCTGAATATAATTTATTTATTTCTGTTACAGGTAAGAGTACTTTGCTGACGAGCTTGGCATTTGATGCCGCACTTAAATAAAATAAAGGTAAACATTTACTAGCATTTTATTTAGACGGTTTTACGGTATGTTTATAAAAAATTCTAAGGATTTCCAGGATTGACTATAAAAATAATGCTCGGTGAGTCGGCCATATTTCTTTTTTATTTTTAAGACGAAGATCTTTGGAATGATGTGCTTTATGTTATAGGGTGATGATTTTCACTTAGTTTGTGAGTGTATGTTTGGTGAAATGTATTCAGATTCTTCTCTTTTTTATCAGCATTAACTTGTAACGAACTTGTGTTTGTTTGGATAATTTCTTCCATGAGAAATGAATGGCAGTTCTTGACGTCGAAAATATTTGTCTGTCATAATTAGAAAAGGATGGGTATCTGTAATAATTATATGTAAAGGTGGATACAGACTTTGCGAGGCATGCGCTACGAATGGTGCACAACGAATGCCTCTGTTTGAGGCGTGCGTGTTGAAAAATTATACCAACATATGCTCGGGTCGAGCCATCGCGTACGAAGCAAACGCCTCGTTTGTCTGTCTTCATGTTTGCTGCGAGGCATGTGCTACGCACAGACGCGCGCGTGCGAGCCGCGCGTGTGCGCCGGCTCATTGCGAGCAGTGCGTTGCGTTTGGACGGTTGTTTCCGCATCGCTGTGATGTTTGCACGCATTATGAACGAGAAATTTGAATTATACGGAAACAACCGATTATCCAAAACATCATTATTATTATAATAAAAACAAAAGAGAAGACATATGGCATTTAATTGCGAATGAAGTAATGTAACCGTCGCTGAGCTGAAAAAAAAATTATCTTCTAGGATCTTATAGAAGGAAAAATCTCAATAAAATAAAATATATTATAAAAGCAGCAGCGCATACGCGCACGCGATGCAAAGGTGCCATCTTGACTGCTGCTGTGTGGGTTGGATCGGCCCGAGCATGCGCTGCGCGCTGTTTGGCCCGAACAAACGCAGTTTCATTTTCGCAGTCGAGGCGTACGTGGATATTGTACGCGGCGCACACCTCGAACGTGCATGCGCGGCACCGTCCACAACTAATGTAATGCTCGCACTGAGGCACTTTGATCTTGTAGCATTTGCCGACATTCGTTGGCTCGCCCTCGCACGTGCGTAGCACATGCCTCGCCACGAATATAAAGGTACACACCTTGCGAGGCATGCGCTGTGCGCCGTGCGCAGCGCATGCCTCGCAAAGTCTGTATACGGCTTTAGATCGCAAACACTTTTGTAGGTAATGCCGGCAGTTCCTCCATTCTTCAAATAGGTTCAAAAACGTCTAATTCTAAAGTAAAATCCGATGCCTTTACATTGTAAATATAATGCCAATTACATTATTAAAGAACAAACGAATTAATTCACTTGTTCGTTAACGTCGCAAATGTCAGCAAGTGTTTTGCTATATTTCATTAACAATACAATAAATTCAAAGTCACATACGACGTCCGTGTGACTTTTAATTTAGTTTAAAGTGTTTTTTACTGTTTGTAGAAAGGTCTTGAAAATAAGGGATTTCACTGCACACACTGTAATATCGGCGGATGAAAATGAAATAGTGTAACAATACAAATAGGAACCTTACGTGGGTAACAAATGCCTTGCCATGCTATCTCCGCCGGGCCTCGGTATACGGGGAAGGCCAAAGAAATGCTGGCTTGACGTCGTAAGGGATGATATGCGTGCCAACCAACTAATTACCAGGGATGCTGAAGACCGTGCGAAGTGGAGGAGACACAGCCGGAAAGCGGACCCCGCCTCCAAGGCGTGGGTTTTGGAACGCAACCGGGACAGCGCTAGGATGATGATGAGTGTAACAATAGTGGCTCTGACATACCGACGGACAGACAGACATGCTGAATCTATAAGGTCAAAAATCGGCAATTTTTGCCATTTTTGGCTACGGATCCCTAAAAAGTAGCGAAAGCTTAGTGGAGAGATTAACAGACTGTTATGCAGAGGGTCTCGGGTTCAACCCCATGACGAGCACCACTACCTTTTTGACGTATTAAATTGTCAATTATCGCTAGCTAAACGTTGAAGATAAACTTCACGGGCAATTGCATGCCTGAGAGTTCTCCGTCTTAAAAGACATGTGAAATCTGCCCACCTTTGGCCCGCGTGGCCTCGTAGTAAGAAGTATGCCCAGCAGTGGGACAGCCAATATACCTACAATACAAAATTTGATGACCGGTTGGCGCAGCGGGAGTGTAAGCGACTGCTACGCCGAAGGTCGCGGGTTCGATTCCCGCTTAAGTCATATATTTGTGTGCATGAACATGGATGTTTGTCTTGGTCTGGGTGTTTCTATGTATGTATTTACAAAAAAAAAGTATAAATGTATGTTTACCCATTATCTAGTACCCATAGTAGGTACAAGGTCTGCTTAGTTTGGGACTAGATGGTGTTCTGTGAATGTGGAAAAAATACTAATGAAGAAGGACACATCAATACAAACTAAACATAAACAAATCAATACTTCCAATCGCAATTAGAAGGTAGACACATTGGAAAGCTCCATCCAATCACACGCCATGTTCAAACTAGTTTCAGTATTAGCAATAAATCGTGCCCCGTATTGTTCCAACTAGAGCATTATCGTATTCGTCACGGCCGGCACTTCAATGCCCCGGGCCAGATGGTGATTTTCGATAGCTAGCTGGTGTAAGTGCGCTGTCTCTTTCCTTTGTGTGGGGTTAATAGAGATGGTATTATTTTGTTGTGTCGTGCATAGGATTATCATTGTCAGATTGACGGGCTTGCGTTTGTGCTGGAGGTAGAGAAGTAGACGGTTATAAGTATATCGTAATATATATAACTCACAGACGACCAAACAACTTTTATTTAATACTTCACTTCATCTTCATTATCATCATCATCGTCCTAGCGTTATCCCAGTCTCAACCCGGGGTCCGCTTACTAGTCTAACCTGATTTGGCAAAATATTCTGCTTTTCCACAGAGCGACTGCCTGTCTGACCTCCGCAACCCGAAGGGATAGTGATATTCAATGGTTTAGACTAGTGTCAGTTTATTTAGAAGGTACTGACGCCCTATAACGACGGTCAAAGATCTTCATGACAGCTGGGACCGACGGTTTAACGTGCTCTCCGAGGTACGGGGCAAGCGATAATTAGCAATTCAATACGCACATGACTCCGAAAAGTCATTGGTGCGCGCCGTCGATTCAAACCCGATACCCTATGCATGGCAGTCTGTTTGTATCCCCACTAGGCTATCGCTGCCTTTCATCTTATCATCGTAATAACGTTATCCTGATTGCACCCAAGGCGTTGGAGGCCAGCGTCCGCTTTCTAGTCTAGTGAGATATGGTAGAATATTAAGCTATTCCACAGAGCGATTACCGTCTGATCTCCCCAACCCGATATTCAGTTTTCGTGATAAGTATAATCAAGAATACAGGCTCCTGGAAATGACTGTCAATGATCTTCACAAAAGTCAGGATCGACGGCTCAAAGCGACGGGGCAAAGTGAAAATTTACAATTTTATGCCCGCTGACTATTTTATTGACTCACGCCTTGATCCTCGAAGACGTAGGCAGTAGCGTAATATTGCCCCACTATTCGCCATGTTAGAAATTTCAAGTCCCATGTAATGGTGGGCCCGCCTTTTGCCTTTACCGGGCACATTATTAGACTACGTGCCGCTACCGAGAATTCGGAAAAGCTTTGTAACATATTTGCCCGACTCGGCAATCGAACCTGGGATCTCCCGATCAACAGTGGCATATGCTACGCACTAGACCACGGAGGCAGTCACGCTGTCTATAATACTGCTCAAAACATGATTGAGTTTCTTTGTTCGACAAACAGAAATCTAAATTGTGAGTAACTGTTGAAAAATTCTAACGTATAAACTCTACTGCATTTCGCTCAATTTGAGAATTGAATCTAGGTTGAGCAAAGTTACCCAGTTGAGTAGTCTGGCAAAGTTTAGTTGCAGATCTGATGCATTTAACATTTAATGTTTCGGAGTGGAATTGGAAAATGTTCTCTTTGCTATTCTGTTTATATGATATAGATAGTTTAGTGACACACTATATTTCTACAATTATCTACCAACCAAAGTATAGGAGTAGGGTAGGATCTGTGTAAACTGTTTTGTCGAAAAGTCAGCGACAGCCTAGAGCAGACACCAACAGGCTGTTACGTAGAGGGTCTCGGGTTTGGACCCACGACGCGCTTACATACATGTTTTACATTGTAACGTAATGGAAGGAAAGAGGAGCCCACCACGCTCCCTCGGATTGACCACCCCAACTATTGCAATAGAAAAAGGTTGACAATACCGAACTACTCTAAAAGGATAAGGGATGTAGGAATGGTATGGGTTCCAGACCTGACTTGCAGTATCCCGCTGTATGCGCCGACTATTCTTCGACACGTGTTTCGCCTCTGCACGAGGCATCCTCAGGAGCGATGGGCAACGACTGAGCTCAGTCGTTGCTCCTGAGGATGCCTCGTGCAGAGGCGAAACACGTGTCGAAGGTTGGGGTGGTCAATCCGAGGGTGCGTGGTGGGTTCCTCTTTCCTTCCATTAGGTTACAATGGAGTTCTGCCAAGTAACGCCTGGTTCAATCAACTATGTTTTACATTGTTAATTAAGTATCTTGCTACACTTGCATGTCTCAGATTTACCATAATATTCCCGAAGGTCATGAGAAATCTTCCGTATTTGACTAACCTGGTGTTGTATGGCTTAACCATTCACACTGAGAAGAGGCCCGTGTTATAAAACAGTGGGACGGTTTATATACAGGGCTGATGATAACTATGTCGACTTGACTGATTTTATCTTATTTTTGCGGATTAAAATGACTTTTATGATTTCAATTCCTTCCAAACACCGATCGAATTGAATCAAATCGTTAAGTACATAAATTCATACTCATATATCACATACCTACATAATTTCTTCATAAAACTATTCTAATATCTTACTCACACATTTGTTCTGTCAACATCACTGGCTGTTCGTGGCCAAGCAATCACCGATATGTTATTGTTCGCTCAGAGGTACATGCGGTCGATGACCCCCCAATCTTTTATAGTGTGATACGCTGCAGTGTCGGCGGCTAGCCAACTAAAACAATTGTATCAAACATTGATCAGCCGAGACTTATTTATAGATATAGGTATAAGAACGGTGAAATGCGAGTGATTATTCTCGAGTAGGTAGGTAGTTTGTTTGTGTAATTTCTTTCGGCTCTTGTAAACACGTCAGTAAACATTTTACCTGTGGCTTGACCGATGCGGTGATGTTAGGTGGAAGAAAGGTGAAATTCGAATGATTATTTTCGAGTCGTAATTTGTTTTTTTTTGTCCGTGTGGTGACGGACTAATAATACGAAATGTCACCACTCCATATCATTCCATGGGTGTCGTGAAAGCCGACAGAGGGAGGGTATTATGCAGAGTACAACACTGCAAGAGAAGGAAAACTTGATACAAAGCCTATACCAACCCGTTTGGCCAGCGTGGTGTAGTAGGCAAATTCCTCATTTTAAAGGAGAGGCCTAGTCCAGCAGTGGACTCTTGCAGGCTGATGATGATGATGATTTGTTTTTGTGATTTCGTTGGGCTCTTTTAAACACGTCAGTAAACATTTTGCCTGTGGCTTGACCGATGCGGTGATGTTAGGCGGTTATCATGGTGTCCTACCTGTGGAACTTTTAGAAGACAAATTGCAAATAGATGTGAACTATTTGGTACTAGTTACAGCCTGCGGGTACGCCCGCGTTATATGGGACAGCTGTTTCGTACCCCTGGCTCAAAACGTGATGAGATAGCTAGCTTATAGCCTTTTTCGCTAAATGCGCTATCCAGCACATAGAGAACTATTGAATTCGAGCCAGTAGTTTATAAGATTAGCGTGTTCAACCAAACAACGTTTCGGAATGGTTACATCAATGGTAAAATTCATATCACTTATTTGTTCATAAGTTTCATACAAATAGGGCCGGTGTTCCTTACCTAACTACATTCAAAACAGAATGACACTGAAGGACAATGTTAGAATCCTTATACATTTATTTTCAGTGTGTTGTGACAATTACTGCTATTATATTAAAAATGAAAAATAGGAGCTGTTCATAGGTACCTACTATATATTAAATTGAACAATACTGTTCATGTTTCATCATTTATCACGGATTTTCCATTGTTGTGAGAGTGTCACGCAAACGTCCCGCAAACCACGGGAACCATTAGAAGTGCAAGCAATTCAGTTCAACACAAAAACTTTCTAGATGCTTTTTTGGCGGCTATATACACGTTAGAATCTTCCGGTTAGACTGCTACCGGTCTAAACGGATATCGTGGCGAACACTTTGAACACCTTAGGAAATTAGTGTTCAATTACTGTTAAAAAGTATGTACCTAGTTAGTTCGCGGAAGTACTTACATATAAATTAGCAAATAATTGTAGGTGTATCTTATTGTTATGGTGATCGTCGTGATAATCGTAGTAGAATGATTTTGACTTTCAAGTCTTCCTGTTTGCCGTGGGGACTGCCTAATTTGAAGGTTTACTTCGAACTGCAATAACCATCTTTATATAAATGACTTTAAACATCTGCAACTTGTGTACATTATAATCATTTATGACCATCTAATTGGCTTTAATCAGTCTTGGTCACGGGAAGTCTGCTTAGTTCTGCATGCTGGTCGAAACGTCAGAAAAAGGAGTGGTAGAAATTACCTTTTAAGAAAGTGATGAAAACCACTCAATTCAAAACTCAAAACGGAGATGTGTTGATGTTTCGGTTCCGATTCTTGACTCAATCAGACTAAACCTCCACCTTGGCGAAGTGGTTCACTGCAGCCATTGTACAACAAGAGACAAACAAATAATAAAAAAAAATGGGCAAGTGCGAGTTGGACTCGCGCACGAAGGGTTCCGTACCATCATCTATAAAAGAAAATCACGTTCGTTGTATGTATACTTAAATACTTTTTAAGTTTCTACCTGTGTATTAAGATCGAGTAACAAATTGCTTAAAAAATAAGGTTTGTTGTATGGGAGCCCCCTTTATAATTTACTTTTTTTTAATTTAATTATTTATTTTGAATACAACTACATATTTTGTGAAAATTTAAAGCGTCTACCTGTTACAGTCAGTAATTTTGAGCAAAAAATGCGAAAAAATACACGTTTATTTTATGGGACCCCCTTAATATTTTCATTATTTTTATTTTTAGTATTTGTTGTTATAGCGGCAACCGAAATACATAATTTGCGAAAATTTCAGCTTTCTAGCTATCACGGTTTATGAGATACAGCCTGGTGACAGACAAACAGATGGACAGACAGACAGCGGAGGCTTAGTAATAGGGTCCCGTTTTTTACCTTTTAGGTACGGAACCCTAAAAATAGCGACAGCTTTCTGTTGCCAATACTCTAGATACAGTTAGTGTTGTAGAAATAAACACTATAGGTACAATAAATACTCTTTTCATCGGCTACTCACCTATTTCCATTGTTACTTATAAAAGAAAGTATTTTCTATGCGCTATAAATATCTCATTGTGATAGCCAATCGGACAGTATCGTATGATGTTAATGACATTGATAGCACTATCGACGCGCTATCAGTAAGTTTATATGGCACTTATGACAAAGGACTGCGAATTAATTGATAATCTATTCATAGGATGTTTATGACTTGTGTTACCTACTCATATGTTTACTATGAACCTGTAACCTTGGCCGTGGAAATTTTCTTGTGCAATCAACGATCTTTATACAAATGCTATTATGTTTGCTTTTTAATTATTATTCTTAAGTTATAAATTATGAAAGCGAAAAGTTTTATTTCTCAAATAATCAGTTACTGGACAAAACCATGGATTATCGCTATCCAGTTTGATTGCGGAGCTCAGACGGCAGTTGCTCTGTGGAAACCTGACGTTTTGTCATACTCGTACATAATATATCTAATTTAAGCGGACTCCAGGCTGCAAGTTTCAATAGGCGAGAGGTAACGAGGCAAGTCTTGAATGCAACCGGGATAATGCTAAGGCAATGATGATGATCACCAACCACACAAAATAATTACATAAGTAATGTATAAAAAAAGGAAAATAACTCATATCATAAAAGTAAGAACGACAAGCAAGAATAACTCACTCTAATGAACCAACAAACAAATACAGTTTACGACAGAATAAAAATCGTGTACAGAGTATTACATAGGTATTTAATATAAGTTATATAAGTTATATCCGAGAGTTGCGAAATTTTATTCCAGATAAGTCGTAAGAGATTCTCGAATAGAGGCGAAACAGCTCAGAAAAATGCCAAAGTATACTAGATTTTATGAAAGATAGGTCTTTAAAAGGAAACCTAGGAGACTTGGAGCTTACAAAGTATTATTATTTAGGTATATAGCTATCCTAGACCTTGGATATTCTAAGTATATAGTTTGGTATATAGCTAGTCTTAATGAACGGCTAGCCTAGATTGAGTAAATATGTTCTAAGTTAGCAATAAGGCAAGGGCATGCTCAGGTCAGCCTTTGAAAAGATTAGTCCAGACTAATGTATTATTAATCGGCCAATGAAATAATCAGATCGATTATTGAAGTTTACTTAGATCGGTATTATGTACTCGTATGTATAGATAGTGTACATCAGTACATCTTAGGTCAACTAGAATTATTGATTGGTTCACAACAAGCAAACAAAATATCGAAGCCACGATATTGTAGTTATAGTGTCAATGATGTGTCTTTGGGCATAAATATTCAGGTGTTTTCTTCTTTACAATGAAACATATCTTATCTTATCTTAATATATAAAATCCTTGCGTTACCGACTGACTGACAGACACGCTACAGCAAAAACTATTGGGCGCAGGAAGCTGATATTTGGCATGTATATTCCTTGGGGACCGTAGGGGTGCACTAAGAAGGGATTTCCCGAAATACCCACGGGATCGGTCAAAACAAATAAATTTTAAAAAATGTGCAGGCGTAGCCGCTAGCGTCCTCTAGTACTAATATATAAAGTTGAAGAGTTTGTTTGTTTGGTTGAACGCGCTAATCTCAGGAACTACTGGTCCGATTTGAAAATTTTTTTCAGTGTTAGATAGCCCATTTATCGAGGAAAGCTATATGCTAGATAACATCGCGCTATGAGCGACGGGAGCGGAGCAGTAGCCTTAAATAACGCGGGTGTAACCGCGGACATCCTCTATATTTTCATATAGAGGCAGCGATAATCTAGTAGAGATACCAACAGAATGCAATGCAGAGGGTCTCGGTTTCAAACCAAAGACACGCACAATTGACTTTTCGAAGTTATGTGCGTTAAATGGTTAATTATGGTGCCGTCTTGTCTCGTGCCGCGTACGTTAAGCCAGTTCCGGCTGTTATGAAAATCTTTGATAGACGTCATGGATAGTCAATACCAGATACATAGTGATGGATAATTATGTTGAATATACTAGTTTAACCCATTAAATAATATTATCCCTTTGAATTATTTGTTTCTGTTAAATGTAAAAGGCGAAAGTCTTGGTTGCGACCAGGATAACACTAGTTCGACGGTAATGATTTCCATTAAATATAAAAGGCTTTAAATATTATAGGCTTACATTATATCTATCTATAAAATAAGCAAGCAAAAGTACGAAAACAGTTCCTAGTTTCTAAATGAATTTCTTAGTTGTATAAACATTAAAACTTAGTACGTAACTTTAGACATATTATTTATCTTCTAATCGCTTCATTTATATAGCTAGCTTATCTAAATTATAATCGTAGTTAAGCTTAATACTAACATCAACTGCACAGATAAGAAAGCAGTATATTTTAATTAAACCTAGATGTCTACGCTTGAAACTCTGCATATCTGGGGTCCTTAACCTGGGGTCTATGGGTCCCTAAGGTGTCCGTGGGTGAAATACAGGATCTATAGATAATTATAGATAAGTATGTCAAAAATACTGTTGGCACAGTTCGGTTGGCGTAATGGTTTAAGCGACCGCCGCTTGACATTTTTCTCTAACAGATTAAGTAAACAATATTTTCCTAACCAAGGAACCATATTAAAGGACTGGACTGACAGTCCACCAGGCACGATTACCCAACCTGGTTAAAGGATCCTCCCTCTAGTTAGAGGAACACCACATGTTTCTTCTTCACACTTCTTCTTCTTCTTCTTTTGCCTGCCCTATTCCCATTTTACTTGGGGTCGGCGCAGAATGTCTTTCGCTTCCATTCTCTCCTATCAGACGTCATCTGATTATTCACTCCCTTATCATTCATGTCATCCTTCACACAATCCATCCATCTTTTCTTTGGTCTTCCTCTTGCTTTATATCCCTCAACTCTAATATTCATCACCTTTCTAGTCACATGCTTTTCTATCCTTAAATTATTAAGTAATTAACTTTAAAAAATTGACGTTCAAAAGCGTCACCTTGTGACCTAGACAAAAAAATGGTAAAAAAAGAAGATAAGACTTTACGGTCCACCCTATCAGATAGATATACCGATACATTTATATAGGTATCGATACCTGACAGAAAGGGACAAAAATGTATTCGCTGCTAATTCTATAAGCACTTTACCAGATCTTTTCCCATTCCGTTTTCAATGGCGATAATCGACACCCTTCCATTGTAATGGTGTGGTTTTATCGTCATCTCGCCATTTGTGTTTACGATAATACGATAATGGATATAAATGTTGTATTTAATGACCACTGCTGGGAATGGGACCGATAGTGCCCACTACATTAGTGTCTATTAGGGTGTATTGGTTCTGAAGATGTTATTGAATGTTTTTATTGAAATACTGTTGGAACCTGTATGTTTATTCACAAAAAATATAGGGCTTGAGTTTATTTATAGAAGTAAGTCTCAAATTCTAATGTTGAAACTTTTTAGAAACTTATCCTGCAAGACACTTTTACAAGTGGCGTCGTAGTCACAAATTAGTATATTTTTTGTGGTTTTCAATTAACTAGCTACAGTAGTTGTTAAATTAGATAATAAATAGATTATTCAACAATTAAATACAAAGTTTATAAAATTACCTAATTAGATATCGGTTCATGTAAAGCAACTGAAATGCTAAGTACATTGAATAAAGAAATAATTTGGTACCTGTATGTAGCAATTTAATTCCTATGTGTAATATTGGCAGGTATGGTAAGATAATGATAAGACAATGATAAGACAATGATAAGACAATAGAATCAAATGTTCTAATAAAGATGCTTGAAAGACAAATGACCATTGCTTTCAAAATGAAAGGCACACCCAGGAAAAAAACCTGTTTGATTAATTGATCGGTATCATTTCTATGATCATGTGCAGCTAATTCATTTGAAGTTCTCGAATCGCCAGTGCAAATGATTGACAGCTTAAATATAGAAAGTTTTGAATGCTCAACACTACTATCGTTATATTGCATGATGCAGAATAAAAGTATGGATGAAACAGAAATCATTATATTATACAAAATTAATTATCATCACGCGGGTGAAGTGCAGTCATAATTCATAAACCTATACAGGATGTAAAAAGTCCCTTAATGAAAACTGAAACCCATATTATACCAATCATTACGAAATTTTTTTACTTCGGTACCATACCTGGGAAATTACTGGTTCAGGAGATATTGAGGCTCAAAGTTACTATGCATTTACCCCGCCAACCTGTTCTATAGATGTCCTATGCACCCATGGATAAGTAGGGATTTCGAAAACTGCACGCGCGTTTTTAATTGTGGATTAAAAAAGTGTCTCCATAAAAAATATCGTTTCCTAGGTTTTAGTTTTGCTTAGTATGACTTGGCATGACGTCCAAAACGAGTAGACTTCGGCTTGGTGATGGATCTTGTGACACCCTGTATATTGTAGAAGTAAGTCTCAACTCAACTTAATAGAAACTTATCCTGCAAAACACTTTTACAAGTGGCGTCGTAGTAACAAATTAGTATATTTTTTGTGGTTTTCAATTAATATACTTTTGCATTTATTGGCATATCATCGCAGATGCCAAACTTATGAAGCTATCAGAAAGTTTGTACAGCTTTTATCATGCTTCCTATTTGTGGCTAAAATAAAGGTTTCCTTGCTAAGAAAAGCTGCATCATCTACTTAACTTGACCCGAATGCTACTAAAAGAATATAGAAAAACAGTAGGTAAAACATTAACACACCTCAAGAAATCGGTCATCACGACTTTAAGGTTGACCACATTCGTCATCACCACAACTGAATACGCAGGAAATACATTAAAACATATACCTCCAGTAATTTCCAATGCGTCATTAGCAATAGAAACGTTATTTATTCGACAGAATCACGACGCAATTATCGAATGATAGCGACAACTCGCGCGTGCTCTCGAGTGAAAGTAGTACTGAAATTATGTGCCATCAATGCGGCGGGTTTCTGCTCGATTATACGGTTAGTTTCAGATTCAATGTTTTGTTGATGCTTTATTATTTGTTTTCGTAGTTATGCTGCAGCCTTTCGCAGTCCACTGCTGGCCCTATATAGTCCTCTAGATCAGCAAACAGGACCACTGTTTTCTGATCCGCAGGAGAGGTCTATATATGGCTATGACTAATCACTAGACCAGTCAAGGCCAGTCGAATATCAGAAATCAAAATTATTAATAATTTAATTAACAATTTAAATAATCTTTATCCTGTATTGGTAAAAAAATGCAGCTTATAATTCATATACAGTTTGGAAAGCCAGATAAACGAGTTAAAGATGCAAGATGATGCAACGTCTTTTTCTCGAGTCGCACACGTGTGTGATTCAACACGAAGTGTAAGCAAAGATTAAATAAGGAAAGTAATAAATACTGGTTTCAATATATAATAGTTTACTGTTTTGACAAAAGAAATGCATTGTCGATTACAATAATTTTAATGTTTGTCAGCAAGTATAGGAAGATCCCATTGTTTGTCATCAAAAGCATCGGTCAAGTAGCACAGGCAGTGCAAATAAAAAAAAAAAATAAGTCCAGTTGAGATTGTTGAGAACCTCCTCCTGTTTTTGAAGTCGGTTAAAAATAAAAATACTGTAGTTTAAATACATAGACGACGAACTTGTGTAATTAATTGATTTATCTGAGTATGCCTAATGATGATCGGGGATGGAAAGGCAGTGGTAAGTTTTAATAAGCTTTCCTTAAATACTGTAGTTTTAAGGAAAGCTTATTAAAACTTACCACTGCCTTTCCATCCCCGATCATCATTAGGCATACTCAGATAAATCAATTAATTACACAAGTTCGTCGTCTATGTATTTGGTACGTACTAATTTGGTTGTCGTTAATTGTGTGCGTGTTGGCTGTCTGATTTAGTTAATTACTGGACTGCGGTGACGGTCGTCACAGATGTCATTATCTGCGCAGGTTTGTGGGGTATTTGACACCTGAAATCGAACGATTTTCAGGAATACAGTCATCGGACTTAGCTAGGTTCATTACTATAATTATGAATTAAATACTACAACTTTAAAGATAAAAAATGACATACTTAATAGTTTAAATTGTGAATTAATCCATCCTCTTCTCTTCTTTTTTGTGTGAGTGGCTAGTTCTGATGTCGTAGTTTTCAGCCCGAACAAAGGCTTCCGATATCGCCTAACAATCCTTGTCCTAACATAAGAACTGGGACCGACAGCTTTACGTGTCCTCGCAGCACGGTAGCGCACTGATGTAAATGCCCTATCAATCCATGAGTACAACTATTGCATTTTTTATAGGCTCACGCCTGTATCCCGAAGGGGTAGACAGAGGTGTAATATTACACCCACATTTCGCCATGAATTTTTAGTTCCCACGTAATAGGGGGCGAGCCTATTGCCGTTACCGGGCACATCACCAGACTCCGTGCTGCTACTGAGAATTCGGCAAAACCTTGTAAGTAACACTTTTGCCCGAAACGGGAATCGAACCCGGGACCTCCGATCAGCAGTCGCATACGCTATCCACTGGACCACGGGGTCAGACAACTATTGCTATCCTATCAAAATGTCGGGCAATGTATAAAATCGAATCCATGACAACACGATCGGAGACAACTGAATTCACTTTAAATCAATGGCATAAACTCAATTAAATTAGCGTCCACAGACTCACAATTTTGATAAAATTTATTTCCTACATCAATACATTTACGTAAAACAGTCTCATTTAAAACCAAATATATTCCGTAACAGTTGCGATAAAAAATATATCCCTCAGCAAAAGTTATCTTGAATAAGGCAGATTCTCAAGTGAGAAATATCGTTTTCCATTTCGACGATGGGACCATCAAAATCTCCAAATTTATTACGTATGAATTTTATTCATAAGTAGTAAATCACTTCTCGAAGCGAATGTACATTTGAAGACGCATGCAACGTACACAGATACATTCAATAGAAAACTGGTATCGATGGATTTGGCATTATGGCACGCAATGATAGGACCATAAAGTAGAATATCAAGATAGTTAGTCAAAGTTGACTGCACGGTTGGCGTAGTGGTTTAAGCGGTCGCCTCGCCGCTTGACACTGCGCTGAGAGTTGTGAGTTCGATCCCCACACGAGATAACACTTTGTGTGATCCATAAATTGTTGTCTCGAGTCTGGGTGTTCATTGTGCCCGTTAGTTGTATGTTTGTAAAGTCTCCCGCGACACAGGATTTAGTCCTAGTGCGGGAGTTGTCCTTTTTAAAAAAAGAAAAGAAAAAGAAAAAAAAGTAGGTAATTAGTTTTCAATACTTATTTTTAATATACTCTCAATTCCGCCCTCGGCTCGGACTGCTTTTAATTTGTGTTGGTAAACACGCCAAAAGGTACCCTTTGAGATAACTCAATGAACAAATATGTTGGTAGTACCTCAAACTATATTACTGCAACGTTCCGTTAAGACGTTTTAGCGTTAAAGAAGGACTAACAAACAAACACACTATCGCATTTGAGTATAATGCACAATTGTCAACCTTATCGTTGATAGAAATCACACCCAGGCAATCTTCATCATCACCATCGGCCATGTGTATCAACTGTCCCGCTGCTAGGCATCTCTTCTCAATATGAGAAGGGCAAGGCCATAGTCCACCACGCTGGCCTAGTGCGGCTTGACGGACTTCACATGTCTTTCGAGAACATTATTGAGAACTCTCAGTCATGCAGGTTTCCTCACGATGTTTTCTCTCTTTAAAATAGTGTGCTATGTTGTTGCACATTGTACCATAACCAATACCACCTTCATTTTCGTTTCACAACTCCATGTATAAACACTGCATAATATTTTTATGTACACTCACTTACAGTTGGGAGTTCAGCTCAACTCTATTGCAAATGCATAACCTAATGTACTTAGTCGTTTGACTTCAGAAGCTTTGAGAAGAATATTTACCGACGTTTCAGATTCCGGTCACGACTGTAGTTGTATAAAACTGCAAATGTTGCCAGTCTTTCTCTAAGTAGTTTAACTGGGATAGTTGGTATGAATACTAAGTTGTGGTAATGCGAAATTAACTTTTAGGCTTTATTTTTTGTTGTAATGGCCTGTACGAACGTTCGATTAACTTCTACATATTTTATCATAATGGTTTTGATTTTTAAAATGGTTGGTCTACAAATTATATTAAACCTATAAAGACTGACCAAGAAGCTAAATAAGTCAAGTGTGAATGTGACAGGAGGAAGGGGAAGACCTAGACGGACGTTCTATGACCAGATTGGAGACATCCTAAAAATGGACAGGTTAGAGGCACCCTTAACAGAAGAGCATGCATGAGAAATTTGATGGGAGTGAATGAAGCAAGAGAGATATGTCGGAATCGTTGCAAATGGCGTTCCGTAATCTCTGCCTACCCCTCCAGGAAACAGGCGTGAGTCTGTGTATGTATGTATGTATGAAGGCTACCTAATCATCTTCCTAGCGTTATTCCAGTTGCAACCTGGGATCCGCTTACTAGTTTAAGCGGATTTGCTTCTCCACAGAGCGACTGCATGTCTGACATCAGCAACCCAAAGGGATAGTGATATCCCATGGTTTAGACTAGCGCTAGTTTATTCAGATATACTGACTGTCAAATATCTTCATGACAGTCGGGACCGAGAACTTAACGTCCGAGGCACGGGGCAAGTGATAATTAACAATTCAATACGCACATAACTCCGAAAATTCTGTTGAGCGCACCGTGGATTCGAATGAAAAAAATGAAAATCCTCTGCATGGCAGTCTGTTGGTATCTCCACTAGGCTATCGCTGTACCATGCATATATTAGTGGCCTATAAAGACCACTAATATTTTTTATTTATTTATTTATCACATCCTTACATACCTACAACTATCATTACAGGATAACTCATTGCAATAGTGTAGCAAAACAAAAAAGTAAAACAATATACAGTGACTATAGTATACCTATAACTATAAAACTTATATTAGAAAGGTCACAATAAGCGGCCCGTGTGAGTTCACTCAGTGAGCACAAAAAAAATCTACTACGTCAGACAGTGCACTGAGCGTCCGCATTGCCCTCGTGAGCGATGCCCGCTGCACTATATATATAATCTAACAAATGTGATACCATAAGATCAAGTATCTAACCATCTCAACACCATGAAACCGTACTTTTTCTCTGAAAATAAAAGCTCTCATGGTTTCGTTATGTCAATTTCCCGGGAGTTACTTAGCGGAAATGTACCGATATGTGAAATGGGAAAACATGGCTTCGCTCTTACAGAAATGTCCACCAGTCATTTGTACAAACTATGTAAGCGAGGGAAAGAAATTACGAGACTGCCTTCTTTTTGTTTACCTTTTTAAATTGGGTGGCTTAGGTGCTGTGGTTAGTGTGACTGACTTCTGTTTCGGTCGCGGGTTTGATTCCGTGTCAGGAGATTTTTTTGTTTGAATGACCATGTACGTAACGGACTGCCGAGTCGAATCCCCGAAGGGATAGGCAGAGGTGTACTATTACACCCACATTTCGCCAGGAATTTTTAAGTCCCACGTAATAGGGGGCGAGCCTTGAACATGAACATTATTGGTATAAAAAAGCGGCGATAGAACAGTGGTGTGGACTGCCAAGATGATAGTCTCGGGTTCGATCCCCAGAAGTGATGTATTGTGTGTATTAATAATGTTAACTATCGCTCGCTTAATAATGTGCCCGTTAGATGGCAACAGTCTCGCCTCCTATTACATTGGGACCGAAACATAACTGGTGAAGTGTGGGTGTGTAATACACCTCTGCCTACCCCTTCGCGAATAAAAGGCTTGAAGTTATGTATGACCATGAGTTGTTTTATTTCTGTAATTGATCTATACCTAGAGAATGTCTGCAGGTATGCTCGCATATTATTTGACCGTTTCTTAACGATTCTGTGGCAATGTCGGTTAATCCATTCTCGGTGCACCCCTACGGTCTCCAAGGAACATACATGACAAACAGCTTCTTGCGTCTAATAGTTTCGATGGTGCATTGTCTGTCAGTCTGTTAAAACTTAACCAAATAATTTTATACAGGGTGTCACAAGACCCATCACCAAGCCGAATTTTACTCGTTGTGCACATCATGACAATTCATACTAACTAAAAATAATACCTGGGAAACGTTTTTTTTTAAGTTTTCAAGTGTTTTACTAAAAGCGCGCGCGTGCAATGCTCGAAATACCTACTTGGGGGTATCCATGGGGTCATAGGGCATCTATAGAACATATTGGCGGGGTAAAGGCATCGATTTTGTACCTAATTAGAAAAATTCCATACTAACTTTGATCCTCAATATCTCCTGAACCAGTAATTTCCCAGGTATGGTGCCGAAGTAAAAAATGTTTGTAGTGATTGGTACAACATGGGATTTCAGTTTTCGTTAAGGGTCTTTTTACACCCTGTATATTATACATACATACATACATAGTCTCACGCCTATATCCCCGAAGAGGTAGGCAGAGGTATATTGCTACACCCACTTTTCGCCAGATTTATTTTAGTGCCACGTAATAAGGTGCCATACCGGGCACATTACCAGACTCCATGCTGCTACTGATAAACAAAACCCAATAACACTTTCCCCGACCCAGGGATCGAACCCTCCCAATCCCACGCGCACATTTATGCCACGAGACCAACGAGGCAGTCATGTTATATATTATACAGATGAAAAAACAATAAATCTTTTAAAAAATAAACCAATTTTTTAAGCTATCTGTCTTATTGATAGCTCTAACGGCTTATCAACAACAAACCCATTGTAACACCCAAATGTTTAATCGGAAACATTCCACGTGCGAACCATTCACCCCATAATGTGGTTGTGAACCGCAATGTTGAATAATTCATTTATTCAAGAGTTAAATCCACGTGTGTAAGTGACACGATTCAATATTCAACATATTCAACGTATGTGGGGTATTGGGTGACCTTGTAGCTGTCAAGGGTTTTAATTTTTAAGCGGACCACCTTTGGAGCTGTGAAGTTTTAGTTTTATATTTGGTGTGTATAATGTTACGAGCTGGGGTTCGGTGATAAATTAAATGCACTATGCCACTAAAACTGCACTTTATTTTACACACTTATACACACTTTATTTCCAACACTATTTCACATCACTAGAAAACACTTCCGACTTCCTTAATCTTCGCACTCTTTCGCTTCTTGATCACTTTCAGTATTCAATTGTAACTGTCCCGATTCGCCCGTCCGCGCGGTATTTATACCGGTCGGATAGCAAACTAGTTCATTCTCGCTGCTTCTGGAATGTTCACGTAACGTGCGGGCGTTCTAGAGTTGTGGTATTGCTCTAGTATCAACAGCAACGCCATCTATTAGAGAGTAGATGAAACACTGATATACCCATTTTCTTCTAGTTCTCTCATTCACACTCTCACACACGATAAATGGCGTTATTTTCAAATATCGCCAGTCGTAACAATATTATCAAGCCATTCTTTTGAACGAGTAAGTCTCAAGCAATAGGCACCGTAAGTTACTAATGATATTATTAGACGGCCGGTTGGCGTAGCGGGAGTGTAAGCGACTGCTACGTCGATGGTCGCGGGTTCGATTCCCGCTCAAGTCAAACTTGTGTGCATGAACATGGATGTTTGTCTTGGTCTGGGTGTTTCTATGTATAATATGTATGTATTTACAAAAAAAAGTATATATGTATGTTTATCCATTATCTAGTACCCATAGTACAAGCTCTGCTTAGTTTGGGACTAGATGGTGTTGTGTGAATGTGGTAGAATATTATTATTATTATTTAACTACGATATTTCTTACATATTCCTTTTGAGTTTCTTGCCAGCTCTTCTCAACAATAGTAGCCGCGTCTGAACAGTTTACATGAAAAAAAGAATTACATTCATTTAAAGAACTTTTCTACGTCCCAATACCCAGGAATCAAGGTTCCTTGACTTCTGTACAATCTCTCTTTTTAATCTATAATTTTTGTTTCTTAAAAGGAAAGGAAAACATCAACAGCTGATAAAGCTCTTTCTTTCGAATGCTCTGTTTTGTTTTATTTGACAGCTTTTAAGAATCCTTTGTCCATTTCTTATTCTAAGCACTTGTATTTCAGATATCACTGCAACCCTACACCAAACTAGACACCAAAGTCCAGCCCAACATAATTTTGGGTGGGTGATTTTAATTTGTCATAAAGGCTCCGTGGGAGGCTGTGTCGTGTAACGCGGTGTTCTGTACTCTCATTATACACGCTAATGGGCCATTTGCCTGTTGTACACAAAGTACCAACCGTCTAGACTGCTTTAACTTTTATATAAGTTAGGTATAGTATGAATTGCTCACTGAATCTTATACATATAAACAAACAAACTCTTCAGCTTTATATATTAATATAAAGCTGAAGAGTTTGTTTGTTTGGTTGAGCGCGCTAATTTCAGGAACTACTGGTCTGATTTGACAGTGGTAAAATTGTGCCGTGTGGATGGGCCTTTAAATAGGGTAAAAGTGGGAGAGATGCCATAGTATTTATAAGTGTGGAGTTTTACTAGAAAACATGCATTATAATCAAATGGTTTATTATTTGTTGGCAAGTTACAGGTTTAGACATACTAAGAAAAATCTATTTTTAAAAGAATATCAAGATATTTTATAGATAAAAATTAAAAAATCACAAGTATCAATATGCCATCTCTCCCACGTACTATGGGAGAGATGCCATGGCATGAGGGAGAGTTCTCTCGTAAAACTATTTTTATTCAATTTAACTTTATCTTACTAATAACATAACTTGAGGTCCTAATCCAGGTTTGGTAGTATTTCCACTTTGAACTCTCCTAGACAAGGTACGAATCGGGATTCCATAACGCCTTTGCACTTCATTTTTTGATATTTCGCCATTTTTCACTTTTTCTACAGCCAACTTAAATTTTCTTCAGTCCACAGTCTTCTGGATGTGTTTTGTTTCCTTATATATTTTCTGGGCATTCTGACAAAGAAAAAACTACGTTTTAATTAAACACTAAAACACACTCTATACAAGCTATGGCATCTCTCCTTGGTTTTGGAGGATAGATGCCATACGGATAAAATATCACTCAATATAAATAAGGGTACAACATTATTATTTTATTATGTTTAAAACAAACCTAATCAAAGAATAAAATAAGTACTTACTTAAATGTATCGTCACTGCACTTAGGAGATTCAGTTAACTAAAACACGCACGAAATTTTTGCCATATAAATACCCAGAAGAAATATATATCTCTAAAACATGCAACGTATTCAAGCGCGGTTGAACAGGCACTCACTTGTTGCGATGGCAGTGGTAATGAGTTATTACGCTCAGTAGAATACATAGTGCTGTCTCACTCACATAGCGAGATACCCAGTGTATGGCATCTCTCCTCATATGGCGTCTCTCCCACTTTTACCCTAAGTGTATCTAGTAGCCAATTCCATGGAGAGGTCGAATATTAAAAACCGTCCATTAGTCTACCCACCATCCCCGTATGTGTGTACCTAGTTACCTACCTTAATTTATACGACACTTTCAACCATAATGAATTCTAAAATGTTAAACTTTTATACCGTTACTCTAATTTACGTTCGTAATTTTGCTTAAATTTTCGTGCAGGTACTTATTTGAACTGTATTTAGACTCCTTAAGGTTTAAAACTAGGGTTAGGGGATTAATTGCTAGCAACAATTTTATGTTGACTAAGAAAAATGCGTTATAGTTAATAATGTCTAGTTGAAATATGCAAAACAAGACTTACAAGCTCTCAAAAGTTCTAAATGAGCAGTGTAATTTATAGAAAAGAGTTAGGCAATTTGATGCGCGATCAAGCAATTTCAGTTTGCTACCCTTTATAAACCCAGCTAGTTATAAACATTAACACCACTTCTGGGTAGGTCTTATCTTCTAGATAAATCCCAAATTAGGACATAAATTAAGTCACAAAGCGTTAAGACGTTCGGTAGTTTAAAACTTTATCGCGTACAATCAAACAAGTCGGCGCTGGACCAGTTTGAAAAAAAATCCCTTGGCTCGCTCATAGAGTCGAGACACACTAGAAAATTGTTTTGTATACGAGTGTCATTGTGCGTGTAAAGTAGGACTGGAAGCGACGATGTCTTGCTGAGCAATTCTCGCCCCTATTATCGTGGTCGAGCGGGAAGTTGTTCGACTGTAAGTACAGAGTTACAGACAGTCAGGACGAAAAGGGGACTTAATTTTATAATAATAAAAGGTATCTGCGACTAAACCTCCGAAAATAAATAGACTTAAATTTACGTCTACCTTTAATTCTTCGAGTTTATGTTTACGTTTTCCCCACCAACACCACCGTGAAACATAAAATTTATTTTATGCTAAACACTAAACCCTTCCCCTCAACGCAAATAGTGATTATTGAATGAATATTTAAAACCACTTAAAGGAAGGACGGTCCAAGTTGTCATTTCTTTTTATTTGGGCACCGTGAAGTCGAAAGAATCTTGTTCACTACACGGTTTTACAGTGGTACGGTAAATTTTACAGTGATACGGTAAATTTTACAGTGGTTACGGTAAATTTTACAGTGGTACGGTAAATTTTACAGTGGTGCGGTAAATTTCCCGTGCTGTAGTAATAATAATATATGACCTTAGACGAAGCGTTTTAAAATGTTAAATTTAAGCAATATGTTCACAGAATTGGATAACGATTGTAACAATAAACATTATTACTTTCTTTCTTTCTTCACACCCGCTGAAGGACAACACCGCACCGGCGGCGAACAGAGTTTATTAAAGCTTTGTACCTTTGTATCGCATGTTGATGTCTACGGCGAATCCGCCGTGATATTCACAGCGTGTGTATAAGCTTAGTAGGCGACCGTACGTAGGGTTGACCGTACGAAAATTTACTAGCGAGTCCTTGATTAAACACTATATTTAGACAGTTGATTACAAGACGGGTTCAGTCTAATCTTTAGGACGCGTCAGACCTATTTGGTGCTCATAATTAAGTACTAGAAAAGTATGACGTGTACGTACTGGCAATAATGGTACCTTGAAAAAGAAAAGGTAGGTATATATATTTTGACTGCATGGCGAATACACTACACACATATGCTGAAACTGAAAGGCGTTGTGGTTTAAAGCCTTGCCGCTTGTCATTGTGCTAAGTGCTGTTAGTTCAATACCACACGGGACAACACTTTGTAGGTGTGATCCAAAAATTGTTCTCTTGAGTGCAGAGTGTGATTTATGTCTGTTGGTAGTTTGTCAAGTCTACCGTGATACAGAATTAGTGGAGGCTGCGCCAGCCTTCACTAATTCCGTCTGGTGTTGCCTGTTAAACAAAATATTGTTGAAAATGTTTGCATAAATTTCACGTGACGACTATTGGAGTTTAGTTGTGAATATTCCGATTTTATGCGAAAATATGTCCCATGACTCCATGGATCTATAACAAAACAAAGCACTTACAAATAGAACTGCTTTAATACCATGAGACATAATGTTTACACAAGCCACACACATAATTATTATAAATAGGCAAGCGCAGTTGACCGTCTATGTGTGTAGTGTGCCCACCTATTAACCTCCTTACATAATCCAATTCAAACATTACCATACGTACTGAACAAACGTATGAATTGCATTCCGAACCAAACAGATGTTCACGACTTTGCATCATTCAAATGGAGATAAGCAGTAGTGCATGAATCTTGGTTTAGGTCCTCGTAAGGATGATGATGATCACAAAATCAATATAGATACAAGCATATAAAGTCTAACATTCTGAGTAATCCTCGACATACGTAGATCTTAATATCGTTAGTTCTAGTTCGTATCGTAGTTTCTAGTTATCTTCCTAGCGTTATCCCGATTGCAACCAAGACTCACCTACGCCTTGGAGTCCGAGGTCCATTAACCACCGCAACCCAAAAAGATGGCAATTTAATATTCCATGGTTTAGACCAGAAATAGATCATGATATATTGTAGCTAAGAACCTCCTAATTTAGTCAACTTTCAACAAAACGTCGTTCTAACCTAGGTATGTAACCCTAAAAATATTATATCTGCCTATGTATTCAAATCAGATATCCCTGGCGTTCCCTATGCAACGGTCTATCGTTGCTCTTGAACCAAAAATAACTATAGAATATACACGGGTTACATCGTACATTGGCGAGTCTTATCACGTACCTTCACAGACATTTAGAAATGTCAGCTGCACACGAAAGGCGAAAAAAGTCGTAGTGCTATGAAAACTTGTTGGCAACACGATGGTTAAATAACAGAAGTTTAGGTTTCTATGATGCTTTTGTCACGTGCTGCAACTTCGGGATTGGGTCGAAAGTCGACCAGTGTGCAGCGATCAGAGCCGTGATAGAACGTTTCTATTGATGTACTGGAGAGGTCCCACTTTGTAACACATAACATTACATAACTTCACGCCTTTTATCTCCGAAGGGGTAGGCAGAGGTGTATTACACAATTTACACACCTACACTTCGTCAGTTATGTTTCGTTCCCAATATAATAGCGGGCGAGCCTATTTCCATCTACCGGGTATAATTAACATTTTTAATACACACATAACCTTGAAAATTCAGAGGTGTGTGCCCGTGGTACCTGGGGATCGAACCCGACACCATCGTCTCGGCCGTCCGTTACGTACACCACTGGGCTATCGCCGCTTTGTGATTCCAGAATTTTATATCAACCATTGCACTATTTTTATTTATTCACTTTCGACAATATTATAGTCTCTCAGACATACACGTTTCCTGACGTCGATTTCTTCACCGTTGAGCAAGCGATAATAAACAAATACGGACGTAACTTAAAAAAGACTGCGTCGTTGGTTTCGCGGCATAAATGTGCGCGTGGGATTGGGAGGTCTCGGGTTCGATTCCCGGGTCGGGCAAAGTGTTATTGGGTTTTTCCGTTAGGAAATTCTCTGTAGCATCACGGAGTCTGGTAATGTGCCCGGTACGGCAGTAGGCTCGCCCCCTATTACGTGGGACCTAAAAATTCCTGGCGAAATGTGGGTGTAACATTACACCTCTGCCTACCCCTTCGGCGATACAGGCGTGAGTCTATAAATAAAAAGTAAATAAAATAAAAAAAAAACTTAAAAAAGCCAGTGGTGAGTGCCGTGGGTTTGAACTCGCGACTCTCTGTACAGTCTGCCAGTTTCTCCACTAAACTATAATACTGCTCAGACTACAAACTTCTTATTAAAAATCAAGCACTATTTAATAAGTTCAAGTTCATTAAACTTACAAGTTGACCTACTGTCCTATAACTACACAATGTCTGCACGCAAGTGTCATTTCTATGTTGTCGGACAGAATAACAGTAGCGTGATAGTCCGTGACTTCGTGTAAGTGAAGCCGCGGGTGTAAGCTTTGTTGGCCCGCGGTGATACGTGCGGCCCACTTGAGGTACGACTTAATGTATTTTGTATGATTTATGGTTGTAAAATATTAACTTCATTGTTTCATTTTTTTATTTTATTCAGATTAATAGGCAAACATTTAAAACAGACGCAGAGCGAAGGACGAAGAGACGAAGGGGAAGACCTAGGCGGACGTTTTCTGACCAGACTGGAGACATCCTAAAAACAGGACAGGTTAGAAGTACCCTGAACAGAAGAGCATGCATGAGGAATCTGATGGGAGTGAATGAAGCAAGAGAGAGATATACAGTATACCAAATTTCAGCATATTGCGACCATTTGTTTCGGCTGTAGATGTCTGTCATACAGTCAATAACGCAACAATTTTATATATAGGTACAAATAAATGGCGATTTAGAACAATAAAAATTCCATGATGTTATGGAATACCCTTAACTACACTTATTAACGCGATCTTAAATTACCTCCTGTGGAGTGACCACAACAAGTAACTAAGTGGGTCGCAGATCATTTAACGATGTGTGCCAAGCCAATGTTAAGCTTGGACAATGTATGATTGGACAGATATCAGTTTTGTGGCTTCAATCACCACACGGGATAGCAATAAAAAACTTGCAACGACCCAGTTGTACTGTATTACCTAATTACTAGGCTATTTTAAATAAAAGTAAACCAATAGAACGTCAGTATTACACGGACAATGGAATACTTTGGCGCAGTAACCATTGTTTACCGTTTAAAAATTAATAGATATTTTCCTTTTATATTTGACTTCACACTTTGAATATTTGTTATCTGGAAATAACAGCTCTATTTATGTGTGAAATAAAAATAATATAAGGAGTCGCATGAAAATTATAATCAATCGTTGCTAATCTACCAAGAGTTATCAGTATTAGTATCAACATTCTACACAAAACGTTGTTTCTGAATTACGGCCATTTTCAATATACGAATTATAGATAGATCTGTAGATTTTAGATTCGTGTTTGACATATTTTGTATGGAGCTTATGTCATAAACGAATCTAAAATCTACAGATCTATCTATAATTCGAATATTGAATTCCGTAGTTAGAGAACGGGATCAGTCACCATTGTGTAAAATATCGTCCATACAAATGCTTACTTAGTTACCTACAGCTAGATTAATTTATGTGGTTACAACACCCAAAATCTCTAAAGTAATCAACAATACTGATTAAAACCTAGTAGACCAACCTATCTCTAAATACAGAATTCAATATTTCACATAATTTTCGATTCGTAAATAAGCCATTTAGCCCCCAGGAGATATCAAATCACTCCAATAAATTTATCGACGACTGACGATAATTGTGTATTGATTAAAATCGTATTCCCATGGGCCAGCATGGCCGATTATTATTTCATTAATTAACAAGTTTAGTTGGCAATGGCACACGCCTGTTTATTTTATTTTAAGTAATTCCTCATTATGGTCGACTGCTGCCTAGGAATCGCCAGAGGGGTGTGATGAGCTCGTCTGAGTAGATCGCCTTGTTTTCTTCTGGGTGAGCTTGGTGCATCTAGAATGGTTCAACAGTGAATGCTACCCGCGCGTCACGGCATTAACATCTAAAATTGTTTTGGCCGCAGCCTTTGCTTAAAGACAAGGGCGAAAACTATATCAACGAGATTATTACTTATAATCATTTTGTAAGTTCATTTGTTAAGCTTGCATTTCTAAACTTCACAATCGCACGACTGCCTTTTCCTGAACGACCGAATAGTTTTTCTGTTTGTCCTCCTCCCCATTTCCCCCTTATAGATAATTACTTTGTAGATTGTACTCTTATATCATAACATAATATGTATACATACGTTTTACGACTCAAGGGAGTTCCCGGTCAAAGCTCTCGCAGTCTATGAACTATCATAGACGGGGGTTAGTCACCCTACAGAAACAATGTTTTGTTTACACATGTACAGTAGGATTTACAACCTTCGTTCTTGGTCTTTGCAGTCGGGATATTGGGAGGAGGTTAGATATATATAAATACGACTTTTTTTGTAACGCGTCGGAAATATGCAATACTGGTTGGAAGACTCTGCCTTCCCTCTTACAATCTATGTTCCGAGTTAACTGAAAGGCTTTGAGCGGCTCTTTTTAAAGTCGTTCAGTTCAGAGTCTCACCAAAACCAACGCCTTGTCATCGATTCTATTAGCATTAGTGGTGTCAGATTTATCTACTGCATATTACGGTGAAGAACGAACCCTGAAGAACTGTCGTTCTTCCTCTGATAGCCGACAAAAAGCGGATGTTGCAACTTATTGATGGTTGGAACCTTATCAATCGGATGTCATCATTGTCGATAGAAAATACTTTAGATTTAACGCGAGTTGGCATAAATGAATGAATCCCAAACGCTTCAACTATTACAGTATAACAAATAAATGCTCAATAATAAATTGTGCCTGTAACTCAATAACGACAATCACCCGACGTAAAATGACGATTGAAGCGAGTGTACAACTCAATTACTTTTGAACATTTCACACAAAAACGTTCATTTACTTCTCTCTTCTTATTTAATTTAATTTTGGACTTCACGTGGAATTAATGTTCGCTTTTCATGTTTTTACATTTATTGAATAAAATATTTGACCTTTTTTATATCCATCGTAAAAGGATATTTTTTCGAAGGCCGATTTATAGTCCAACATGTTCGATGATAAGATTAGGACAGACTAGCTGTGCTAATGAATCTGGCCTCATAATCTAATTGAGTAGGTTCTTCTATCTTCTCTGTAATAGACTTTATTAGTAGAGTCTGATCCCGCAAGGTGGACCGACGATCTGGTTAAGATCGCGGGAAGCGGTTGGATGGGGGTGGCTCAAAATCGGTCTCTGGGGAGAACCTTGGGGGAGGCCTTTGTCCAGCAGTGGACGTCTCTAGGCTGACATGATGATGATGATGAAGATCCTGAAGCCGCCAGACCTACGTAATTTAAAAAAAGCTGAAATTTTGAGAATTATTAGTAGGTATATTATATCTTGTTAAGAGGTATGCATACCCACTAGCTTGAAAGCGGGGCCATTTCACAGGTAGCGCGAAGTAAAGGTACATAAAAAGCTTAGTCACCTGCGTTTAAGTAGAAACGCTCGTATTCAAATATTTTTTTAAGAATATTGTCTAAAATTGAAATGCATGAATGGCAGACACTTTCCGTGAGCCATTACTTCTGCCAGACGTCTTGAAGGTTACTTATCAAATTATTTAAACTATGTTATATTAGCCTGCAATGTATTAAGATAGATTGTAAACGATATCCAGCCGTTCCACTATGTCCGGTGTAAAAATTTAAACTGACTGACTAACGTTCTGTTCAATAATATTTCTTAACAGCACTATTAACTGCTCGTTACATCAGTCCCGTCAACAAACTCCCCAGCTTGTTGGCAAACATTCTTTACTGCATCGTCTAGTTGGCCATCCGCCACGACTGTGTGTCCCAATAATCCTTAACCCCGCGTATTCTTGCCAAAACTGTACGTGTCTTGTGTGACAATACGGGCGAACTGCTGACCGGGGCATGATCAACTCTTTGTTTAGATAAATCCCTTTGCTAACTTGACAGAACCGACTTTGTTTTGTGCGCGGTTGGCTCGGTTTGGGTGATTGTTGTATTGTTTTGGGAGCTTTGTGTTCGTGGTGAGATAGGCAGGAAGACAATGGTGTAAGTTGAATTATTTAGTGAGTATGTATGTGATTTATAGAACAAGTGTATTATCGCACTTTTCTTTAGTAGGTTATCAGTTAAAGAGCAGTATTTTATCATCACAGGCCTCGCCAAGGCTCTCCACATAGATCGATCCATCCATCCGCTGCCCGCGACCCCAACAAGATCGTCAGTCCACCTTGAGCCGATGCTAACATATAATTGTAAAACCAAAACGGCAGTCGCTCTGTGGAAAAGCTGATATTTTGCCATATCTGGTTGGACTAGTAAGTGAACCCCGGGGCTCTAAGGCGTAGCTATGGAGTCAATGTTACCTCAATACTTGGAGGCAACCGTTATAAAGCTAGGACGAAAATGATCATAATTTTATTGTATAATGAAAAACGAGATGGTAAATGCTTTAGATATTTAATATCGTTACATAAAAAGCTACGACTGCTTCCGTGGTCCAGTGGATAGCGTAGGCGACTGCTGATCGGAAGTCCCAGGTTCGATTCCCGGGTCGGGCAAAAGTGTTACCTACTGGGTTTTTTCCAATTCTCAGTAGCAGCACAGAGTCTGGTGATGTGCCCGGTAACGGCAATAGGCTCGCTCGCTCCCTATTACGTGGGACCTAAAAATTCATGGCGAAATGTGGGTGCAATATTACACCCCTGCTTACCCCTTCGCGGATACAGGTGTGAGTGTATAAAAAAAAGCAACGGGACTCTGTTATCTAATTAAAAATATTATTATTACCCACAATAAATGGTGCTCTACATTTTGAAGATCATTTAGATTCGTATACTCAAATCGAGTAGTAATTCTGCACTAAATAGTCATTGAGCGTGCGTGTACAAAGTAGTTTGGAAGCCCGTATGTTCAATTGAGATCGCCGTTCGAATGCGGGCCGCACAAACCGATCGGATGGACATTTGTGTGAACTGTCATAATTAGTTACGGTTTAGGAGGAAGATAGATTGGTGTTTGGTGTTACATATTACATTTATTGGGGGATGAAACGTATTTTGTTTTTTTTTTTGTAAAGCAGAATATTTCGGTCTTTCCATCTTCTTATTTTCGTTTCTTCTTTTAACGTTAGTACTTTGCTTCTCTAAGTATTGCAATGGCTAAATAAATTTTATATCTTTGAGCCTTAACTAAGAAGAAGGAGACATCCTAAAAAAAAGGACAGGTCAGAAGTACCCTAAACAGAAGAGCATGCATGAGAAACTTGATGGGAGTGAATGAAGCAAGAGAGGTATGTCAGGATCGTTGCAAATGGCGTTCCGTAGTCTCTGCCTACCCCTCCAGGAAACGGGCGTGAGTCTATGTATGTATGTATGTATGAGCCTTAACTAACGTTCAGTCCGTCTTTCTCTAAAGGAACTCATATCTTACTATTGGTAGTAAATGAAACTACCCAAAATAATATAACTTCCTAGATATTTGACAAATATCACTGCTTTCTACGCCTCAGAATACGGATTTACACCACCTTAACGATTCACTATAAAACTTTGCTCTCGCAGTATTGTTAATTTTGGAGGCGAGATTATATAAGTTGCGACGCTAAAACAAAACAATAGGAAGGATTTACATAATTATGATTTACGGTTTCGTAATAAACTAGCGTAGCCGAATATACTTGGGAAACCTAAAGAAATGCCTTTCATTTTTATAGGGCTACCTTAAATCAATGGATTTAAACTAATTTGTAACCCTTTTTTTACTTACTCCTTAGTAATGGTATTAAAGGAACATCCATCCATTGTGGATGCCTTAACGTAACGAACAGGGATTCAACATAGAATTTGTATAAGTGTTGTAAGCAACCAAAATGTAGAAATAAATATGTATTTATGTCATGAAACGATATCACTGTCCAAATGTAATGTTTCAAGCTTTAGTAGTATAGTTTCGCTCTCTGATGGCATGTCAATCAGAACACTTATTTTTATAGAAGACAAGTTTTTGTTATCATAAACCTAAATCCTAGACGTCAAATGTCCCCCTAAAGTTTGATATTCCGATAGAATTGTATCATGTGGCAATAAAGAAATCTTTCTTTTTTTCATCATAAGAGAAAGTTTTACGACATGTATTGGCGAAATATTGACATAATAGTAGCGAATTACGTCAAAACTTACATGTATTGGAAATGGTTTGTGTTTTTTGTGAGATATTATGAATGTCTTCTCATGGAGTTTGTGAATGTAGCTTTAATAATAGAAGAATGTGATGCGATTGTGGAAGTTGAAATTGTCCAAAGAATGAGTTCTATTGAACAACGTAGGATATAGTATTAACACTATTAACTCTTTTCTTAACTATACTAGTGGTATCCCGTTTTCAACCATGACTTTTGTATTGGAGCCTGGTGTCCGCTTTCTAACCTAACTTCCGAAACTTAAAGGGACTGTAATCTTAATATATAAAATCCTTGCGTTACTGACTGACCGACAGACACGCTACAGCCAAAACTATTGGTCGCAGGAAGCTGAAATTTGGCATGTGTGTTCCTTGGGGACCGTAGGGGTGCACTAAGAAGGGATTTCCCGAAATTCCCACGGGATCGGCCAAAATGGGTAAATTAAAAAAATTGCAGGTGTGGCTGCTGGCGTCCTCTAGTATTACATATGGTTGAACTGTGTCATTACATTTTAAGGGTATTGACAGCCCATAACAAATGTCAGAGTGTTAACTCTTTTATTAAAAGTAATACATGGGAATGGCCTAAGTATTTCAATATTAGCACACCATGACGCTTGTCTTAGCTCAATAGTTCAAACTTTTTTTGACCCAAAGCAATACTTTTTGACTGCACGGTTGGCGAAGTGGTTTAAGCGGCCGCCTCGCCGCTTGACACTGCGCCGAGTGTTGTGGGTTCGATTCCCACACGAGGCAACACTTTGTGTAATTCACAAATTGTTGTTTCGGGTCTGGGTGTTCATTGTGTCCGTGAGTTGTATGTTTGTAAAGTACCCCGCGACACAGGATTAAGTCTTAATGCGGGAGTTGTCTTTTAAAAAGAAAAAAAAAATACTGTTTGTAATGAAGTAATATAATAGGATATAATATGTTGTTTAAGAGACAACGACCGCAAGGAATTTGGGAATAAATACCGTATTACTGCGCGGCGTGTCGTGTGGTGATTAAACCAATAACTCTCGAAGAAGTACTAAAGACGCTTTTAAACCATGCGCTATCCATGCAGTCGACAACGTCTAACAGACAGTAAGAAAGAACTTTGGCTGTTAGAAATATTTTGTCTAAAAATATACTCTTCATTATTTTGTCAATCTAAATGTAAAATTACATTGGATCCAAATCTAATTTAGGTTTACCGACTATTGCTGTAATCATAAAATAAATAAACCTTTTAATAAACATGAGTACACATGAGTATTGGAAAACAAATACGGAATCAGGCGTGGGTCCATAGCGATGCGTACAAAGAATTAATATGGGCAGGGAGGCGCCGCAAAAACTGGCATTTCTACGTGATTCTGGACTTTATTGGTTTTCATATATTATGTCACGGTAAAACTGGATAATACGATAGTTTATCGTCTTTCTAGTTTCACAGGTAGGTACTAGAAGAATACCAGAGATACCTGCTCGACATATGATTAAATGTAGATGAGGACGTATTTAATAAGTCCTATTTTTAGATGACAAGGCTTATTTGAACTATTCTTGGTATCTTCTTTAGTCGGTGATTTTTTTTAGGTATTCATAATATAAATGTTATGAGTTCCTAAATAGTAAGATGTATCGAAATTGTAAGCATGAGGTAGTGTACTGCAACCTTACTTACTATTATTCCGTTGAAAAGCATTTTAAGGTATGCCTTTTAGTCCATAATTTACAATGTGTTCGATCATTTACAATTATTAAATGTAATGAGATTGAACAATGTACAAATTATTGAAGTATTTTTCTTAACCTTTAAAAATTAATAACTTAAATGGAAGTGAATATATTCTTCTTCAAAACACAAGAATACAGAATTTAAACGTAGTTTTGGAACTTTTACATCATTCTTGTTTGAGATGATCTAGAATTTATGTATAATCTCTGATTCGTTAACGAACACTGCGACATGTTTTTTATTGCTATCTTACTGATGTGTTTTATATTGTTATTGAAATATTATTTAATAGTTGGATGATGGATTGTCGGTGGTGGTGACGGATTAAGAATACGGAATGTCACCACCCCATATCATCCCATGGGTGTCGTAAGAGCCGACAGAGGGAGCATATTATGCAGAGAACACCACTGTAAGAGAAGGAAAACTTGATACAAACCCTATACCAACCCGTTTGGCAAACGTGGTGTAGTAGGCCAATTCCTCCTTTCAAAGGAGAGGCTGGATTAGTCCAGCAGTTAACTGTTAAAGGCTGATGATGATGATGATTTGGATGATTGAATATCGCTTTGTGTTTTATGCATCATTCAACACATTTAATTAATTTCGCGAGTACGAACCTAATGTGTTGTTAACTCAGTTTTATAAAAGTGAGTTAGCTAATATTTGTGGTTCTTAGTAGTTTTGCTACTCTTGATTCTCTGAATGAGTGAAGACAAAATGACTCACCAAATGTATCAGGCAAACGTGTATGGGCAAGCCGGTCGCGGCCGACCTCGTAGGACATTCGTCGACCAAATTGGTGACGTTCTGAAAACCGGCAAGGTCCGAAACACCCGAAACCGGCGAGCATGTATGAAAAGAGTAATGAATGTAGAGGAAGCGCGTGAGGTATGTATGGATAGAAGCAAGTGGCGTTCCGTTGTCTCTGCCTACCCCGACGGGGAAAAGGCGTGAGTATATATTTGTATGTATGTATGTATGATTCTCTGAATATGTACTAATATTTATATGTGGGCAATCGCGTTATTACTTGAAAATAAAGTGAAATACACACTTGTATGTGTTCGTTTGTTTATCCTTCTTTTACTTTACGCTGAAATTACTGAATGGATTTTGATGGCACTTAAGAGTAATATAGCTTATACGTAACCGCGGGCGGAATACAGTGTTTTCTTTTTAACCGCTGTCGCGAGAACAGTTTTCTATACGTATCTGATACGCCCCGCATCTGATGGGCAAAGTGCAGGGATTAGCTTATAAAGTTTATTATTAAAAGTGTAGCATCTAGGTGTTCATTGTAGTCAATAAATAAAGGTAGTAGAGCCTTGCTGACTTCAGCATGAATGGGCCGGCTCGACCGGGGAAGTACTACCCTCTCACAGAAAATCGACGTAAAGTAACAGTACCTAAACTGTTGCGTTTCGTTCGGCGAGTGAGAGTGCCGGAGGCCCTATCTCCTATTCCTTCTCCCTCATCCCACTCCTCATCCTATCCCTTTTCCCAACCTCAAGGGGCGGCAACGCACTTGTGACTCCTGTGGTGTTGCTTGTGTCAATGGGCGGCGGTAATTGCTTACCATCAGGCAATCCGTCTGCTCGTTTGCCGCCTATTAACATTAAAAAAAAAAATTGTGAAGTTCACAGGATTCACTTTTAGTGCGGGCGTTGCCTTTGAAACCCAAATTAATAATGAATGAAACTACGTTTGTTATTTCCTCAGTTATTATATATATGTACGTTAACAGACCTTGATAAAGTCGGACATTAAGGAAGCTACACGTTACGAATATGGAATCATCTTACGACTACTCAGGACAACAATTACGATATAGAGAACGTGTAATAAAAATATAACAATAGATAATCATGAACTTGGTTATAAACGTATGTTATACATACATACATAACGTCACGCCTTTTATCCCCGAAGGGGTAGGCAAATGTGTATTTCTACACCCACTTTTCGCCAGATATACTTTAGTCCCACGTAATAAGGGGCGAGCCTATTGCCGTACCGGGAACATTTCCAGACTCCGTGCTGCTACTGAGAATTTCGTGACAGAAAAACCCAATAACACTGCCCGACCCAGAAATCGAACCCGGGACCTCCCGATCCCACGCGCAAATTTATGCCGTGAGACCAACGAGGCATGTTATGTGTATAGCAATACCTAAAATAATGATAATAAGCTGTACAGATGTTTTGAAATGTCATGAAAATGACTGTATAAATTTTTATCTCGTGCTTAAGTAAAACGTCCTGTCCGTGTGGTGACGGATTAAGAATAAAGATTGTCACCACCCCATATCATCCCATGGGTGTCGTAAGAGCCGACAGAGGGACCATGCTATGCAGAGAACAGCACTGTAAGAGAAGGAAAACTTGATACAAATCCTATACCAACCCGTTTGGCCAGCGTCGTATAGTAGGCCAATTCCTCCTTTCAAAGGAGAGGCCTAGTCCAGCAGTGGACTGTTAAAGGCTGATGATGATGATGAAGTAAAACGTCACAGTTTTAGGGCCAAAGGTTTAATAAGCAAACGACACAGACTTAAGATTTTCAAACCATATTACCAAAAAGAGTAAAAATGTTAAAAAAGCAAATATAGCGAATGATGAACTTGATCGATTCAATATGGGCTGATTTTACAACCATCAATTACAAATTATTCGTAAGATAAAAAAGCGATTTCGAATTAAAAATAACGATTATTTGAATAAAGTACTAACTTTAATAGTTTTTTTTTTTAGAATAACTTTTTCTGACAAGTGAACAATCAGCCCATAGTTTATTACATTAAATGTTATTATGCCCATTATATTTTGAAATTAAACTACAGTTTACGGATTTAATCGCGTTATATTGGTTTCACTGGTTACTAAGTTATTACATTTAAACCGAATGATCTAGAAACTACATTTTTTTTATTACTAGCCGACGTTTCGAATTCTTTACAGGATTCATGTTCACGGCAGACTGAGGTGGTATTTCTTTGTCTTGAATTTAAAAGTTATCTCAAAGTACCCGAACATTTTTCAACTATTGGTGTTACTATTTACGCAGAATGTGCTCACTGTGTCTTGATGTCTTCTGGTGACTTTGTCCTTCTTGGGTTTCATTAGCCTGATAACAGGGTCCCAAGCTGGAGGAACATTCCAACCATCTTCCCTATTGAAATTAGGATGTTTTTTAATTTCAATAGCTTCTCGTATCATTCTTGGAATAAAGCGGTGTTCTTTTGCGAGTATCTGTGGTTTATCAAATCGCAGGTAATGGTTGTTTCCTTGTTCTAGGTACATGTTCACACACAGCAGTAGGGGTCGCAATACCGAATCATTTAAGCAAAACCGGTATTTTCGGTACTGGCCCCTGACAAGTACCGGTATTCCGGTATTTTCGATATTTCTGAGATTAAGATAAAGTTGGTAAATTTAGTGTAATAAAGTACGTTTCCGGAGGAATAGTAAGTAAATGATTATATTTCGTAAAATCAAATTAATTTCACTAATCATATCCTCGTTTACATATTTTTTTGTTGAAAACTTTCTAAAAATTTCACAATTTTACGGACGTTTTCTATTAATTCTTTGAAATTAAATTCGTTGTTTTGATTAGTTTTACAATTACAATTACCTACAACAATTCTCGTTCTTCAGTTACAAGAAAACCATAAT